>CM067842.1:633439481-634639481 GCA_034509565.1 Triticum monococcum
ACCATGCCTCATGGGCAAGATGACTAAGACTCTGTTCTTCGGAACAATGGAGCGAGCAACAGATTTGTTGGAAATCATACATACTGATGTATGTGGTCCGATAAATATTGAGGCTCGCGACAGGTATCATTATTTTCTGATCTTCACAAATGATTTGAGCAGATATGAGTATATCTACTTGATGAAACATAAGTCTAAAACATTTGAAAAGTTCAAAGAATTTCAGAGTGAAGTGAAAAACATCGTGACAAGAAAATAAAGTTTCTACGATCTGAT
This sequence comes from Triticum monococcum, assembly GCA_034509565.1. Lineage (NCBI taxonomy): Eukaryota > Viridiplantae > Streptophyta > Magnoliopsida > Poales > Poaceae > Triticum > Triticum monococcum. The sequence goes on from CM067842.1 coordinate 633,439,758, forward strand.
CGCGGAGACAAATATTTGAGTTACGAGTTTGGTCTTCAGTTAAAACAATGTGAAATAGTTTCACTACTCACGCCACCTGGAACACCACATCATAATGGTGTGTCCGAACGTCATAACCGTACTTTATTGGATATAGTGCAATCTATGATGTCTCTTACCGATTTACCACTATTGTTTTTGGGGTCATGCATTAGAGACAGCTGCATTCACGTTAAAAAAAAGGGGCACCATCTATATCCGTCGAGACGACGCCTTATGAACTATGGTTTGGCAAGAAACCAAAGTTGTCGTTTCTTAAAGTTTGGGGTTGTGATGCTTATGTGAAAAAGTTTCATCCTGATAAGCTCAAAACCAAATCGGAGAAATATGTCTTCATAGGATACCCAAAAGGAGACTGTTGGGTACACCTTCTATCACAGATCCGAAGGCAAGATATTCGTTGCCGAGAATGGATCCTTTCTAGAGAAGGAGTTTCTCTCGAAATAAGTGAGTGGGAGGAAAGTAGAAAACTTGATAAGGTAATTGTACCTTCTCCCTTATTGGAAAGTAGTACATCACAGAAACCAGTTTCTGTGACACCTACACCAATTAGTGAGGAAGCTAATGATGATGATCATGTAACTTCAGATCAAGTTACTACCGAATCTCGTAGGTAAACCAGATGGAGATCCGCACCAGAGTGGTACGGTAATCCTGTTCTGGAAGTCATGTTACTAGACCATGACGAACTTGCGAACTATGAGGAAGCGATGATGAGCCCGGATTCCGCGAAATGGTTTGAGGCCATGAAATATGAGATATGATCCATGTATGAGAACAAAGTTTGGACTTTGGTTGACTTGCCCGATGATTAGCAAGCAATTGAGAATAAATGGATCTTCAAGAGGAAGACGGACGCTGATAGTAGTGTTACTATCTACAAAGCTAGAATTGTCGCAAAAGGTTTTCGACAAGTTCAAGGTGTTGACTATGATGAGAGCTTCTCACATGTATCTATGCTTGAGTCTGTCCGAATCATGTTAGTAATTGCCGCATTTTATGAAATCTGGCAAACAGATAAACAAAACTGCATTCCTTAATGGATTTATTAAAGAAGAGTTGTACATGATGCAACCAGAAGGTTTTGTCAATCCGAAAGGTGCTAACAAAATGTGCAAGCTCCAGCGATCCATCTGTGGACTGGTGCAAGCATCTCGGAGTTGGAATATACACTTTGATAAGTTGATCAAAGCATATAGTTTTATACAGACTTGCGGTGAAGCCTGTATTTACGAGAAAGTGAGTGGGAGCACTACAACATTTCTGATAAGTATATGTGAATGACATATTGTTGATCGTAAATAATGTAGAATTATTCTATAAAGCATAAAGGAGTTTTTGAAAGGAGTTTTTCAAAGAAAGACTTCGGTGAAGCTGCTTACATATTGAGCTTCAAGATCTATAGAGATAGATCAAGACGCTTGATAAGTTTTTTCAATGAGTACAAACCTTGACAAGATTTTGAAGTAGTTCAAAATGGAGCAGTCAAAGAAAGAGTTCTTGGCTGTATTACAAGGTGTGAAGTTGAGTAAGACTCAAAACCCGACCACGACAGAAGATAGAAAGAGAATGAAAGTCATTCCCTATGCCTTGGCCATAGGTTCTATAAAATATGTCATGCTGTATACCAAATCTATTGTATACCCTGCACTGATTTGGCAAGGGAGTACAATAGTGATCTAGGAGTAGATCACTGAACAGCGGTCAGAATTATCCTTAGTGAAATAAGGATATGTTTCTCGATTATGGACGTGACAAAAAGGTTCGTCGTAAAGGGTTACGTCGATGCAAGTTTTTGACACTGATCCAGATGAATCTAAAAGTCTCAATCTGGATACATATTGAAAGTGGGAGAAATTAGCTAGAGTAGCTCCGTGCAGAGCATTATAGACAAAGAATTTTGCAAAATACTTACGGATCTGAATGTGACAGACCCGTTGACTAAAATTATCTCACAAGCAAAACATGATCACACCATAGTACTCTTTGGGTGTTAATCACATAGATATGTGAACTAGATTACTGACTCTAGTAAACCCTTTGAGTGTTGGTCACATGACGATGTGAACTATGGGTGTTAATCACATGGTGATGTGAACTATTGCTGTTAAATCACATGGCGATGTGAACTAGATTATTGACTCTAGTGCAAGTGGGAGACTGAAGGAAATATGCCCTAGAGGCAGTAATAAAGTTATTATTTATTTCCTTATATCATGATAAATGTTTATTATTCATGCTAGAATTGTATTAACCGGAAACATAATACATGTGTGAATACATAGACAAACAAAGCGTCACTAGTATGCCTCTACTTGACTAGCTCGTTAATCAAAGATGGTTATGTTTCCTAACCATGAACAAAGAGTTGTTATTTGATTAACGAGGTCACATCATTAGTTGAATGATCTGATTGACATGACCCATTCCATTAGCTTAGCACCTGATCGTTTAGTATGTTGCTATTGCTTTCTTCATGACTTATACATGTTCCTATGACTATGAGATTATGCAACTCCCGTTTACCGGAGGAACACTTTGGGTACTACCAAACGTCACAACATAACTGGGTGATTATAAAGGAGTACTACCGGTGTCTCCAATGGTAGATGTTGGGTTGGCGTATTTCGAGATTAGGGTTTGTCACTCCAAGTGTCGGAGAGGTATCTCTGGGCCCTCTCGGTAATACACATCACATAAGCCTTGCAAGCATAATAACTAAGATGTTAGTTATGAGATGATGTATTACGGAACGAGTAAAGAGACTTGCCAGTAATGAGATTGAACTAGGTATTGGATACTGACGATCGAATCTCGGGCAAGTAACATACCGATGACAAAGGGAACAACGTATGTTGTTATGCGGTCTGACCGATAAAGATCTTCGTAGAATATGTAGGAGCCAATATGGGCATCCAGGTCCCGCTATTGGTTATTGACCGGAGACGTGTCTCGGTCATGTCTACATTGTTCTCGAACCGTAGGGTCCGCACGCTTAACGTTACGATGACAGTTATTATGAGTTTATGCATTTTGATGTACCGAAGGTTGTTCGGAGTCCCGGATGTGATCACGGACATGACGAGGAGTCTCGAAATGGTCGAGACGTAAAGATTGATATATTGGAAGCCTATGTTTGGACACCGGAAGTGTTCCGGATGAAATCGGGATTTTACCGGAATACCGGGAGGGTTACCGGAACCCCCCGGGAGGCAAATGGGCCTATTGGGCCTTAGTGGAAAAGTGAAAAGGGGCTGCCCACAAGGGCTGCGCGCCTCCCCCCTTCCCTAGTCCTATTAGGACTAGGAGAAGGGGCCGGCCCCCCTCTCTCCTCTCTTCTCTTTGAAGAGTCCTATTAGGAATAGGATTGGGGGGAGTCCTACTCCCGGTAGGAGTGGGACTCCCCCTGCGCCTCTCTCCCTGGCCGGCCGAACCCCTCCCCCTGCTCCTTTATATACGGGGCAGGGGGCACCCCATAGACACACAAGTTGATCATTGTTGATCGTTCCTTAGCCGTGTGCGGTGCCCCCTGCCACCAAATTCCACCTCGGTCATATCATTGTAGAGCTTAGGCGAAGCCCTGCGTCGGTAGTACATCAAGATCGTCACCACGCCGTTGTGCTGACGGAACTCTTCCTCGACGCTTTGCTGGATCGGAGCCCGAGGATCGTCATTGAGCTGAACGTGTGCTAAGAACTCGGAGGTGCCGGAGTAACGGTGCTTGGATCGGTCGGATTGGGAAGAAGACGTACGACTACTTCCTCTACGTTGTGAGATCGCTTCCGCAGTCGGTCTGCGTTGGTACGTAGACAATACTCTCCCCCTTGTTGCTATGCATCACCATGATCTTGCGTGTGCGTAGGAAATTTTTCGAAATTACTACGTTCCCCAACAACCCGATCATCACGTGGTGTCTGGGCACGACGAACTTTGGCAACGGTGCATACTCAGGGAGAACACTTCTTGATAATTTAGTGAGAGATCATCTTATAATGCTACCGTCAATCAAAGCAAGATAAGATGCATAAAAAGATAAACATCACATGCAATCAATATAAGTGATATGATATGGCCATCATCATCTTGTGCTTGTGATCTCCATCTCCGAAGCACCGTCATGATCACCATCGTCACCGGCGCGACACCTTGATCTCCATCGTAGCATCGTTATCGTCTCGCCAATCTTATGCTTCCACGACTATCGCTACCGCTTAGTGATAAAGTAAAGCATTACATCGCGATTGCATTGCATACAATAAAGCGACAACCATATGGCTCCTGCTAGTTGCCGATAACTCGGTTACAAAACATGATCATCTCATACAATAAAATTTAGCATCATGTCTTGACCATATCACATCACAACATGCCCTGCAAAAACAAGTTAGACGTCCTCTACTTTGTTGTTGCATGTTTTACGTGGCTGCTACGGGCTTAAGCAAGAACTCATCTCACCTACGCATCAAAAACCACAACGATAGTTTGTCAAATAGACTCTGTTTTAACCTTCTCAAGGACCGGGCGTAGCCACACTCGGTTCAACTAAAGTTGGAGAGACAGTCGCCCGCAAGCCATCTATGTGCAAAGCACATCGAGGGAACCGGTCTCGCGTAAGCGTACGCGTAAGGTTGGTCCGGGTCGTCTCGTCCAACAATACCGCCGAACCAAAGTGTGACATGCTGGTAGGCAGTATGACTTGTATCGCCCACAACTCACTTGTGTTCTACTCATGCAAATAACATCAAACCATAAAACCTAGGCTCGGATGCCACTGTTGGGGAACGTAGTAATTTCAAAATTTTCCTACGCACACGCAAGATCATGGTGATGCATAGCAACGAGAGGGGAGAGTGTTGTCTACGTACCAACGCAGACCGACTGCGGAAGCGATCACACAACGTAGAGGAAGTAGTCGTACGTCTTCCCGATCCGACCGATCCAAGCACCGTTACTCCGGCACCTCCGAGTTCTTAGCACACGTTCAGCTCGATGACAATCCTCGGGCTCCGATCCAGCAAAGCGTCGAGGAAGAGTTCCGTCAGCACGACGGCGTGGTGACGATCTTGATGTACTACCGACGCAGGGCTTCGCCTAAGCACTGCAACAATATGATCGAGGTGGAATTTGGTGGCAGGGGGCACCGCACACGGCTAAGGAACGATCACCAAGGATCAACTTGTGTGTCTATGGGTGCCCCCTGCCTCAGTATATAAAGGATGGAGGAGGAGGAGGCCGGCCAAGGCTATTGGTGCGGCCAGGATGGGAGTCCTACTAGGACTCCAAGTCCTAGTAGGAGTCCATCAAGAGGGGAGGAAGGTAGAAGGAAGTGGAGGAGAAGGAGAGGTGGCCGGCCCCCTTTTCCCTAGTCCAATTCGGACCAAAGGGGAGGGGGGGCGCAGCAGCCTTTTTCCTCTTCCCACTAAAGCCCATCAAGGCCCATTACTTCTCCCGTAACTACCCGGTACTCCGAAAAATACCCGAATCACTCGGAACCTTTCCGATGTCCGAATATAGTCATCCAATATATCGATCTTTACGTCTCGACCATTTCGAGACTCCTCGTCATGTCCCCGATCTCATCCGGGACTCCGAACTCCTTCGGTACATCAAAACTCATAAACTCATAATATAACTGTCATCGAAACCTTAAGCGTGCGGACCCTACGGTTCGAGAACAATGTAGACATGACCGAGACACGTCTCCGGTCAATAACCAATAGCGGGACCTGGATGCCCATATTGGCTCCTACATATTCTACGAAGATCTTTATCGGTCAGACCACATAACAACATACGTTGTTCCCTTTGTCATCGGTATGTTACTTGCCCGAGATTCGATCATCGGTATCCAGTACCTAGTTCAATCTCGTTACCGGCAAGTCTCTTTACTCGTTCCGTAATACATCATCCCGCAACTAACTCATTAGTTGCAATGCTTGGAAGGCTTAAGTGATGTGCATTACCGAGAGGGCCCAGAGATACCTCTCCGACAACCGGAGTGACAAATCCTAATCTCGAAATACGCCAACCCAACATCTACCTTTGGAGACACCTGTAGTACTCCTTTATAATCACCCAGTTACGTTGTGACGTTTGGTAGCACCCAAAGTGTTCCTCCGGTAAACGGGAGTTGCATAATCTTATAGTCATAGGAACATGTATAAGTCATGAAGAAAGCAATAGCAACATACTAAACGATCGGGTGCTAAGCTAATGGAATGGGTCATGTCAATCAGATCATTCAACTAATGATGTGACCTCGTTAATCAAATAACAACTCTTTGTCCATGGTTAGGAAACATAACCATCTTTGATTAACGAGCTAGTCAAGTAGAGGCATACTACTGACACTCTGTTTGTCTATGTATTCACACATGTATTATGTTTCCGGTTAATACAATTCTAGCATGAATAATAAACATTTATCATGATATAAGGAAATAAATAATAACTTTATTATTGCCTCTAGGGCATATTTCCTTCACGGCAAGCCATTGAGATGAATGGATCTTTAAGAAGAAGACGGACGTGGGCGGAAATGTTACCGTCTATGAAGCTCGACTTATGGGAAAGAGTCTTTTCACAAGTTCAAGGAGTTGACTACGATGAGAATTTCTCACCCGTAGCAATGCTTAAGTCCGTCGGAATCATGTTAGCATTAGCTGTATTTTTCGATTATGAAATCTGACAGATGGATGCCAAAAACAAGTTTTCTTACCAGTTTTCGTAAGAAAGAGTTGTATGTGATACAATCAAAGTTTTGTCGATCCTAAGGATGCTAAAAGGTATGCTGGCTCCAGCGATCCTTCTATGGACTAGAGCAAGCATCTCAGAGTCAGAATATATGCTTTGATGGAGTGATCAAAGCTTTTAGGTTTATACAATGTTTTCTAGAAACTTGTATTTACAAGAAAGTGAGTGGGAGCACTACAACATTTCTGATAAGTATATGTGGATGACAAATTGTTGATCCGAAATAATGTAGAATTTCTGGAAAGCATAAACGGTTGTTTGAAGAGTGATTTTCAAAGGAAGACCTGGATAAAGCTGCTTACAAATTGGGCATCAAGATCTATAGAGATAGATCAAGACGCCTGATGATACATTCAAAGAACGCACACCTTGACATGGTTTTGAAGGAGTTCAAAATAGATCAGTTAAAGAAGGGGTTCTTACCTGAGTTGTAAGGTGTGAAGTTGAGTAAGACTCAAAGCTTGACCACGGCGGAAGAAAGAGGAAGGACGAAGGTCGTCCCCTATGCTCTTGTCATAGGCTCTATACGGTATGCCATGTTGAGTACCGCATCTGATGTGTGCCTTGACACATGTCTGGCAAGAGGGTACAAAGGTGATCTAGGACTAGATCACCAGATAGAGGTCGAAATTATCCTTAGAGGAATAAGGAAATGTTTCTCGGTTATGGAGATGATAAAGTGTTCGACGTAAAGAGTTACGTCGATGCAAGCTTAACACCTATCCGGATAGCTCTGAGTAGAGATACCGGATACGTATAATGGAGCAACAATTTGGAATAGCTCCAAGTGGAACGTGGTAGCCATCTACGATATGACATAAAATTTTGTGAAATACATAGGGATCTGAATATGGCAAGACCCGTTGACTACAACCTCTCTCACAAGCATAACATGATCAAACCCAGAACTCATTGAGTATTAATCACATAGTGATGTGAACTAGATTAGTGACTCTAGTAAACTCTTTGGATGTTGGTCATGTGGCGATGTGACCCGTGAGTGTTAATCACATGGTGATGTGAACTAGATTATTGACTCTAGTGCAAGTGGGAGACTGTTGGAAATATGCCCTAGAGGCAATAATAAATTAGTTATTATTATTATATTTCATTGTTCATGATAATCGTTTATTACCCATGCTAGAATTGTATTGATAGGAAACTCAGATACATGTGTGGATACATACACAACACCATGTCCCTAGTAAGCCTCTAGTTAAGTAGCTCGTTGATCAATAGATGGTTACAGTTTCCTGACCATGGACATTGGATGTCATTGATAACGGGATCACATCATTAGGAGAATGATGTGATGGACAAGACCCAATCCTAAGCCTAGCACAAGATCGTGTAGTTCGTATGCTAAAGCTTTTCTAATGTCAAGTATCATTTCCTTAGACCATGAGATTGTGCAACTCCCGGATACCGTAGGAGTGCTTTGGGTGTGCCAAACGTCACAACGTAACTGGGTCGCTATAAAGGTACACTACAGGTATCTCCGAAAGTGTCTGTTGGGTTGGCACGAATCGAGACTGGGATTTGTCACTCCGTGTAAACGGAGAGGTATCCCTGGGCCCACTCTATAGGACATCATCATAATGTGCACAATGTGATCAAGGAGTTGATCACGGGATGATGTGTTACGGAACGAGTAAAGAGACTTGCCGGTAACGAGATTGAACAAGGTATCGGGATACCGACGATCGAATCTTGGGCAAGTATTGTACCGATAGACAAAGGGAATTGTATACGGGATTGATTGAATCCTTGACATCGTGGTTCATCCGATGAAATCATCATGGAGCATGTGGGAGCCAACATGGGTATCCAGATCCCACTGTTGGTTATTGACCGGAGAGTTGTCTCGGCCATGTCTGCATGACTCACGAACCCGTAGGGTCTACACACTTAAGGTTCGATGATGCTAGGGTTATAGGGGAAGTATGTACGCGGTTACCGAATGTTGTTCGGAGTCCCGGATGAGATCCCGGACGTCACGAGGAGTTCCGTAATGGTCCGAAGGTAAAGATTAATATATAGGAAGTATGGTTTTGGCCACCGGAAGTGTTTCGGGCATCACCGGTAGTGTACCGGGACCACCGGAGGGGTCCGGGGGTCCACTAGCCCCGGAGGCCTACATGGGCCAATAGTGGGAAGGGACCAGCCCTAGGTGGGCTGGGGAGCCTCCCACCAAGGCCCAAGGCGGCTCCTAGAGGGGAAGGGGGCAAACCCTAGGGCAAATGGGCCTTAAGGCCCACCCTAGGTGCGCCATCTCTCTCTCCCCCCTTGGCCGCAACCCTAGATGGATTTTGGGGCTGCCGCCACCCCTAGGGAGGGAACCCTAGATGGGGGCGCATCCCCTCCCCTTCCCCTATATATACTTGAGGTATTGGGGGCTGCAACAGACACGAGATCATCTCCCTCTTGGCGCAGCCCTACCTCTCTCCCTCCTCATCTCTCGTAGTGCTTGGCGAAGCCCTGCTGGAGTTTCGCGCTCCTCCACCACCACCACGCCGTCGTGCTGCTGCTGGACAGAGTCTTCCCCAACCTCTCCTTCTCCCCTTGCTGGATCAAGGCGTAGGAGACGTCACCAGGCTGCACGTGTGTTGAACACGGAGGCGCCGTGGTTCGGCGCTTAGATCGGAATCAACCGCGATCTGAATCGCTACGAGTACAACTCCTTCATCCGCGTTCTTGCAACGCTTCCGCTTAGCGATCTACAAGGGTATGTAGATGCACTCTCCTTCCCCTCATTGCTAGATTACTCCATAGATTCATCTTGGTGATGCGTAGAAAATTTTAAATTTCTTCTATGGTCCCCAACAGTGGCATCATGAGCTAGGTCTATGCGTAGTTTCTATGCACGAGTAGAACACAAAGCAGTTGTGGGCGTCGATATTGTCAATTTACTTGCCGTTACTAGTCTTATCTTGATTCGGCGGCATCGTGGGATGAAGCGGCCCGGACCGACCTTACATGTACGTTTACGTGAGACTGGTTCCACCGACTGACATGCACTAGTTGCATAAGGTGGCTAGCGGGTGTCTGTCTCTCCCACTTTACTTGGATTGGATTCGATGAAAAGGGTCCTTATGAAGGGTAAATAGAAATTGGTATATCACATTGTGGTTTTCGCGTAGAAAAGAAACGTTCTTGCTAGAATCCTATTGCAGCCACGTAAAAACTTGCAACAACAATTAGGGGACGTCTAACTTGTTTTTGCAGCATATGCCTTATGATGTGATATGGCCAAAAGGAGGTGATGAATGATATATGTGATGTATGAGATTGATCATGTTCTTGTAATAGGAATCACGACTTGCATGTCGATGAGTATGACAACCGGCAGGAGCCATAGGAGTTGTCTTAATTTATTTATGACCTGTGTGTCAACATAAGCATCATGTAATTACTTTACTTTATTGCTAAAGTGTTAGCCATAGTAGTAGAAGTAATAGATGACGAGACAACTTCAAGAAGACACGATGATGGAGATCATGGTGTCATGCTGGTGACAACGATGATCATGGAGCCCCGAAGATGGAGATCAAAAGGGGCAAAATGATATTGTCCATATCATATCACTATTTGATTGCATGTGATGTTTATCATGTTTTACATCTTATTTTGTTAGAACGACGGTAGCCTAAATAAGATGATACCTCACTAATATTTCAAGAAAATTGTTCCCCCTAACTGTGCACCATTGCGAAGGTTCGTTGTTTCGAAGCACCACGTGATGATCGGGTGTGATAGATTCTAACATTCGAATACAACGGGTATTGACGAGCCTAGCATGTACAGACATGGCCTCGGGACACATGCGAAACACTTAGGTTGACTTGACGAGCCTAGCATGTACAGACATGGCCTCGGAACACGGAAGACCGAAAGGTCGAACATGAGTCGTATAGAAGATACGATCAACATGAGATGTTCACCGTTGATGACTAGTCCATCTCACGTGATGATCGGACACGGCCTAGTCGATTCGGATCATGTTTCACTTAGATGACTAGAGGGATGTCTATCTGAGTGGGAGTTCATTAAATAATTTGATTAGATGAACTCAATTATCATGAACATAGTCTAAATTGTCTTTGCAAATATGTTGTAGATAAATAGCTCACATTGTAGCTCCCTGTTTCAATACGTTCCTAGAGAAAGATTAAGTTGAAAGATATTGTAAGCAATGATGCGGTCTGGGTCCGTAGTCTGAGGAGTGTCCTCACTGCTACACAGAAGGCTTACGTCTTTGATGCACCGCTCGATGTGCAAACCCCTACAACGTCGTCTGTGGATGTTGTGAACACCTGATAGACAAATCCTGATGACTACTTGATGGTTTAGTGCACCATACTTCACGGCTTAGAATCGGGATTCCAATGACGTTTTGAACGCCATAAGACATATGAGATGTTCCAAGAGCTGAAATTGGGATTTTAGGCTCATGTCCGTGTTGAGAGGTATGAGACCTCTGACAAGTTCTTTTGCCAACAAGATGGAGGAGAATAGCTCAGCTAGTGAGCATGTGCTCAGAATGTCTGGGTGCTACAATCACTTAAATCAAGTGGGAGTTAAACTTCCAGATAAGATAGTGATTGATAGAGTTCTCTAGCCACTATCACTAAGCTACTAGATCTTCGTGATGAACTATGACATGCAAGGGATGGAATTGATCCCGGAGCTGTTCGCGGTGCTTAACACCGCAAAAGGTAGAAATCAAGAAGGAGCATCAAGTGTTGATGGTTTAACAAGACCACTGGTTTCAAGAAGGGCAAGGGCTAGAAGGGAAACTTCATGGATGGCAAACCAGTTGCCGCTCCAGTGAAGGAACCCAAGGTTGAACCCAAACCCGAGACTAAGTGCTTCTATTGTAAGGGGAACGGTCACTGGTAGCGGAATTACCCCAAATGCATGGTAGATAAGAAGGCTGGCAACTTCAACAAACTATATACGTGTTATTAATGTGTACCTCACTAGTACTCCTGGTAGCACCTGGGTATTGGATACCGGTTCAGTTGCTATTATTGGTGACTTGAAGCAAAAGCTACGGACTAAATGGAGACTGGCTAAGGGCGAGGTGACGACGTGTGTTGGAAGTGTTTCCAAAGTTGATGAGATCACCATCGCACGCTCCATCTGCCTTCGGGATTAGTATTGAACCTAGATAAATGTTATCGGGTGTCTACGTTGAGCATAAATATGATTAGATCATGTTCATTGCAATACGGTTATTCATTTAAGTTAGAGAATAATGGTTATTCTGTTTACATGAATAATACCTTTCATGGTCATTGTAGGATCGAAAGTATGTCTAGAGGGGGGGGGTTATTAGACTACTTGACCAAATAAAAACTTAACCTTTTCTCAATTTTAGCTCTTGGCAGTTTTTAGCTATCTTAGGACAAGTCAAGCAATCATTACACAATTCAAGCAAGCATGCAAAGAGTATATTGGCAGCGGAAAGTAAAGCATGCAACTTGCAAGAATATAAAGGGAAGGGTTTGGAGAATTCAAACGCTATCGGAGACACGGATGTTTTTCCCGTGGTTCGGATAGGTGGTGCTATCCTACATCCACGTTGATGGAGACTTCAACCCACGTAGGGTAACGGTTGCGCGAGTCCACGGAGGGCTCCACCCACGAAGGGTCCACGAAGAAGGAACCTTGTCTATCCCACCATGGCCATCGCCCACGAAGGACTTGCCTCACTAGCGGTAGATCTTCACAAAGTAGGCGATCTCCTTGCCCTTACAAACTCCTTGGTTCAACTCCACAATCTTGTCAGAGGCTCCCAAGTGACACCTAGCCAATCTAGGAGACACCACTCTCCAAGAAGTAACAAATGGTGTGTTGATGATGAACTCCTTGCTCTTGTGCTTCAAATGATAGTCTCCCCAACACTCCACTCTCTTTCATAGGATTTGGATCTGGTGGAAAGAAGATTTGAGTGGAAAGCAACTTGGGGAAGGCTAGAGATCAAGATTCATATGGTTTGAATGGAATATCTTGGTCTCAACACATGAGTAGGTGGTTCTCTCTTAGAACATATGAGTTGGAATGATGTATGTGTTCTGATGGCTCTCTCCACGAGTGAAGAGGAGGTGGAGGGGTATTTATAGCCTCCACACAAAATCCAACCGTTACACACAATTTATCAATCTCGGTGGGACCGAATCAGAAAACTCGGTCGGACCGAAATAGTAAACCTAGTCACCGTTAGGAATTTCGGTGGGACTGACATGCAACTCGGTAGGACCGATTCGGTTAGGGTTTGGGCATAACGTAATCTCGGTGAGACCGATTGCACAAACTCGGTGAGACCAAGTTTGGCAATAAGCTAACCAGAGAGTTGGTCAGGCAAACTTGGTGGGACCGACTCGCTCTTTTGGTGAGACCGAAAAGTTACAAGAAGGAAACATAGAGTTTACCTTGCATTCTCGGTGGGACCGATTCGCTCTTTCGGTGAGACCGAAAAGTTACGAAAGGGAAACAGAGAGTTTGCAAGCCCATCTCGGTGAGACCGAGATCCTTATCGGTAGGACCGAATTGCTAGGGTTTGGCAGTGGCAAATGACAAGTGAAACTCGGTGGCGCCGGAATGAAAGAATCGGTATGACCGAGTTTGGCTTAGGGTTTAGGTCATTTGTGGCTATGGAGAAGTGGTTGAGGATTTTGGAGCATATCACCAAGCACATAAAGCAAGAGGCTCATTAAGCAACACCTCATCCCTCCTTGATAGTATTGGCTTTTCCTAAAGACTCAATGTGATCTTGGATCACTAAAATATAAAATGAAGAGTCTTGAACTTTTGAGCTTGAGCCAATTCTTTGTCCTTAGCATTTTGAGGGTTCCACTTTCACATCCATGCCATGCCAATCATTGAGCTTTCCTGAAATAATCATCTTGAAATAGCATTAGCTCAATGAGATATATGTTGTTATGAATTACCAAAACCACCTAGGGATAGTTGCACTTTCAATCTCCCCCTTTTTGGTAATTGATGACAACATATAGATCAAAGCTTCGACAAATGATAATAAGCATGAAATATATCGTCGCTTTGAGAAGTATGTGACAAATAAGAGCTCCCCCTAAATTTGTGCATATTTAAAATTTGCTTTGGACTGCAAATGCACAAGGATTTAGAATCATGGGTTACTCTTCCATGTCACATACATCTTGGTGGAGCGCTAAAAAATGATAAGATTGAAATACATGCACTCATCACCAAGAATAGTGAATGATCACAAAAGATAGATAGAATGATAATATTTAAGCAAGCATTAAGCAAACATTAAGTGTAGCTTATGATCAAACACATGATCATCGATGTCTCACAAACATAAGACGTAGTATCTCACACACACGCAAACAAAGTTCGAAAAACCACCAAATAAAACAAGAGAGAATAAAATCAACACACTCTCTCGAAGCCTATGATCTATACATTTTCTCCCCCTTTGGCAACAAGTTACCAAAAAGTTCCTAGAAAATGCATAGTGCTAAGTCGACGCTCAGGCTTGCTCTTCAGGTGGTGGTGGAGTCCGGAGCACTCCAAGGACGAAGCCTTCGGTAGACGTGGTCGGAGTTGAGGGTGAAGTGGATGCTGGAGCTGGTGGAACTGAGGTTGTGGCTGGCGCAGATGTTGTAGCTCTGGTGTCAGCAATTGGCAGTGCAGACGACCTCAGACCTCGTGGCACCCTGGCAAAAGCATCAGTCATGGTCCTGCCTCTCCTCTCATTCATGTCCTCCTGGAGCTGCTCCACGGCAGTCTGTATCTCTGTCACCTTGATGTCCAAGTCATAGAACCTCTGTTCCATGATCCTCTCTAAGCTTGCCTGGTTCTGAGTCAGGGTGGCAAGTCCTTGCTCAATCCGCAGGGTGGATGCAATCAGGTAACCAAGCTGCTCTTGTTTGGTTTTCAAGAAGTAATCAGATGCCTCCGCTTGATTAGGCATCCAGGCAGCTTTCTCCTTCTTCGCCTTCTCCTTCTGAGCTTGTGCATGGACAAATGATGGCTCATTCTCAGTCATGACCACTTGGTTATCTTCAAAATCTGGACGGATAGGCAGGTGTTCCTTATCCAAGAGGTATATGCCCGTGCCCATCTTGGAGTTGATGAGCTCCTGAATCTGTGGGGCATATCCACAGCTCCTCTTTTGGTCTGCTGCTGTCCTCTTGATTGTTTCCACTACGAGTGTCGGTGTAATGGGACACGGATACCCCAAAGACGGCGAGATGATATTTCAAGACATCGGGGCTAGCAAAGCCCCTCAGTCCGACTGCCGCCGCTCCTGCCGGCTCCCCGTCCGACTGCACTACCCGGCCGGCTACCGACTGCCGGCCGCCGACTACGCCAACTAGTCGGCTGCCGACTGTAGCCCGACCCGACATCGACGAGACAACCGTACTGCGGTGCCATCATCTACAGTGTACCGTGTCCCCTGGGTACTGATTTATAAAGTACCCCAGGGGACATGCATGACATGTGCCATGCTACTATACCATGCCTACATGGCTTGGCATGTAAGCTACCCAAGGTAGCTTACATCCAACGCCACCACCCACATGGCTTACATCCTAAGCCAACTCCCACTATATATATGAGATCCATCCATCCATCCAGGGGGATGGAGACTCACGCACACACACAAACTAGCAAGCAAGCTAGCTTTCCATCCATCCACATGAGCACGTATGCTCACGGCCATGAGCATGGCCGGCCACTAGCACGCCTCATACAGGCATATATAAAGCCAGATGCCTATGGCACTGGGCTGAGATACAGCTCTAGGAGCGACCCTGTACCAGATATACCAGATATACTCAGACATGCAGGAGTAGGGGTATTATCTCTCCGGAGAGCCCCGAACCTGGGTAAACCACCGCGTGCTACTCGCATACCTGCTCCCGGTCCTATCAGCAGCAGTCCTACCCACACACTAAGCCCTTGTGGCATCTGTCGACTCGCAAGCACCCCGTGAGAAATACCACGACAACGAGACTCATGACTTTGAATTTTTGAGGCACGTCAAAGACATGAAGCAAATTGATCGCGTGACCTCTGATCATCTTGTGATCTCCAGACTTGGGCAATAGGGTGTGCCTCAGTATCCAATTGATAGTGGGCAGTCCTGACAGAAGATAGTGCACTGAGCCAAATTTGAACGTGTCAAGTGCTTCATTCGGAATCTCCTTGTACATGTTGGACATAGAGTTGTGGTCCATCTTTTTGTTGGCATAAATGTCCAAGTCATCTGCTTGCTCCTCTGGGGCATTGATCAACTTCGCCCATTCCTCAACAGTTGATTGGTACCTTGTACCTTTTGACATCCAAGTGATCCTGCCATCCGGGTAGAAGTGTGTTGTGGAGTAGAATTGCATGATTAGCTCATCGTTCCACTTTGTGAGCTTCTGCCCAACAAAGTCTGCCACTCCACACGCACTAAAGCTATCATATACTCCAGGGTAGTGTTCCTCATTTTCCTTCATGTAGGTCCAGTCGACCCATCTCATGTCACATACAATTGGCTTCTTGTCAAGCAAAACTGTCTCATAGAAATCCTGCTGCTCCTTGGTATGAAACCTGTAGTCCACTACAGTCCTTCTCCTAGAAGCATACGGATCTGCTTCTCTCCACTTCCTCAGCCCTGAATCTCTCCTGAGCTTCATATCCTCAGCCACAGGATGAGCATCATTGTGGTCTGGGATCTTGGGCTTGAGCTTCCGAAGGACATTCTCTTCCTCTTCCTCTGCAGCTTCAGGCACTGGGGCCTTGTTCTTCTCAGTGGCTGGGATGCTTCTGGTGTTTCTCTTTGGTGCACTCTTAGGCTTAGATGCAGCCTTGGGTGCTTCCTTGGGCTTGGATGCAGTTGTCCCTGACCTTATGGCATCTCCCATAAGTTTGGCTGCCTTGGGTGCTGGTGCAACAACCTCTTCTTCTTCCTCCTCATCTTCCATGATGGAGGCCTTCCCAAGCACTCTGGCTACAGTCTTCTTCACTCTTTCTTTCCTCTTTTTGCCCTCAGCAGCAATGGGCTCAATGGGAGTAGGCTTCACAGTTGAAGCTCTAGCCTTTGACATGGGCTGCCTGCCTGCTGGCCTTTTGATTTTCAGCCCTGGCTTTGTGCCTTGAGCTGGCCCAACTCTCTTTGATGTGGCCTCTTCCTCTGCCACATAGTCTTCATCTTCAGAATCAGAAGTTCTCTTCTTCCTTTGTCTAGTGGCAGCTTTAGGCAGGTTGCTGGGTGTGCTCCTGCTGCCATCATCTGAGGAACTTGAGGGGCTAGTGCCCTCACTCAACTGTACTTACTGCTCTGAGAGGTTTTGGCTGTCACTTTGGTCTGACATGATGCAAACTGACTGCTGACCCTGTGAATAGATTGTAGATGAGATAGAGTGGATGAGCATCACAAAATGCAGAGATTTTAGCAAAAGAATAATTCAAAAACTTAGTTTTAGTTTCCCACTGAGATCATCTTGGATCTACCGATTTTCAAACTTGGTGACACCGAAGCAGTTTTGGCACCAGAACTAGTGAACTCGGTCAGACCGAGTCACAGTTCGGTGGCACCGAGACTGCTAGGGTTTCACAGAGTTCCAAAATCGGTCACACCGATAAGTAATTCTCGGTCAGACCGAGTTTTACTTGTGCAATGGCATAAGCCAAATCAGTGGGACCGAGTTTTTCAACTCGGTGGGTCCGAGATGGTTTCGGCGGAAACCTAACCCTAAAATTTTCGAATTAAACCTAATCTACGAGTTCATTGATGAAGGAAATATGCCCTAGAGGCAATAATAAAGTTATTATTTATTTCCTTATATCATGATAAATGTTTATTATTCATGCTAGAATTGTATTAACCGGAAACATAATACATGTGTGAATACATAGACAAACAGAGTGTCACTAGTATGCCTCTACTTGACTAGCTCGTTAATCAAAGATGGTTATGTTTCCTGACCATGGACAAAGAGTTGTTATTTGATTAACGGGATCACATCATTAGTTGAATGATCTGATTGACATGACCCATTCCATTAGCTTAGCACCCGATCGTTTAGTATGTTGCTATTGCTTTCTTCATGACTTATACATGTTCCTATAACTATGAGATTATGCAACTCCCGTTTACCGGAGGAACACTTTGGGTACTACCAAACGTCACAAAGTAACTGGGTGATTATAAAGGAGTACTATAGGTGTCTCCAATGGTAGATGTTGGGTTGGCGTATTTCGAGATTAGGGTTTGTCACTCCGATTGTCGGAGAGGTATCTCTGGGCCCTCTCGGTAATACACATCACATAAAGCCTTGCAAGCATAATAACTAAGATGTTAGTTATGAGATGATGTATTACGGAACGAGTAAAGAGACTTGCCAGTAACGAGATTGAACTAGGTATTGGATACCGACGATCGAATCTCGGGCAAGTAACATACCGATGACAAAGGGAACAACGTATGTTGTTATGCGGTCTGACCGATAAAGATCTTCGTAGAATATGTAGGAGCCAATATGGGCATTCAGGTCCCGCTATTGGTTATTGACCGGATACATGTCTCGGTCATGTCTACATTGTTCTCGAACCGTAGGGTCCGCACGCTTAACGTTACGATGACAGTTATTATGAGTTTATGCATTTTGATGTGCCGAAGGTTGTTCGCAGTCCCGGATGTGATTACGGACATGACGAGAAGTCTCAAAATGGTCGAGACGTAAAGATTGATATATTGGAAGCCTATGTTTGGACACCGGAAGTGTTCCGGGTGAAATCGGGATTTTACCGGAATACCGGGAGGGTTACCGGAACCCCCCGGGAGGCAAATGGGCCTATTGGGCCTTAGTGGAAAAGTGAAAAGGGGCTGCCCACAAGGGTTGCGCACCTCCCCCCTTCCCTAGTCCTATTAGGACTAGGAGAAGGGCCGGCCCCCCTCTCTTCTCTCTTCTCTTGGAGAGTCCTATTAGGAATAGGATTGGGGGGGAGTCCTACTCCCGATAGGAGTAGGACTCCTCCTGCGCCTCTCTCCCTAGCCGGCCGAACCCCTCCCCCTGCTCCTTTATATACGGGGGCAGGGGGCACCCCATAGACACACAAGTTGATCATTGTTGATCGTTCCTTAGCCATGTGCGGTGCCCCCTGCCACCAAATTCCACCTCGGTCATATCGTTGTAGAGCTTAGGCGAAGCCCTGCGTCGGTAGTACATCAATATCGTCACCACGCCGTTGTGCTGACGGAACTCTTCCTCGACGCTTTGCTGGATCGGAGCCCGAGGATCGTCATCGAGCTGAACGTGTGCTAAGAACTCGGAGGTGCCGGAGTAACGGTGCTTGGATCGGTCGGATCAGGAAGAAGACGTACGACTACTTCCTCTACGTTGTGAGATCGCTTCCGCAGTCGGTCTGCGTTGGTACGTAGACAATACTCTCCCCCTCGTTGCTATGCATCACCATGATCTTGCGTGTGCGTAGGAAATTTTTCGAAATTACTACGTTCCCCAACAATTGACTGGATAGGAGTTTATCAAACGTGGCAAGAATCATGATGATCATAATGTGCTAGGAATCGGATTGGAGAATATCACAAAGATCGAGTCCATACCCTAGTTCGGCGGAGACTCGCTACGGCGGCAACGGCGGGGCAGAATTCCCGTTGACGGCGACGGAGACCAGCGACTAGAGGCTGCTGGCGGCGAGGAGGACGATCCGGAGACCCAGGAGGCAGAGCGAGCTATGCGCGGGCGAAGAGGTTTCGGAGAAATTTCCAAAATTCTGCCCGCCACTATATATAGCCCGACCCTGTCGGTGTGACCGAGTGGAACAACTCGGTGGCACCGAGATGCAAAACTGTATACAGTTATTGCAACTCGGTGTGACCGAGTGGTTCAAATCGGTTGCACCGAGATCGAAAACCTAGATCAACTTAATGATCTTGGTAGGACCGAAAGTATGGTATCGGTCAGACCGAGAATCACAAAGAGGTTTTGGAAGTTTAAGTCTATGATGAATCAGGGACTCCGAGCACTCCTCACACAGAGTGGTTCGAATCTGACTTGATCAAATTTTGTGATGCAGCATGAATAGAGTTTGAGACGAGAAAAGCATAGATAGCTAGAGGAGGTTCTTAGGCATTCTTGTCCATCCACTTGGCAAAAGAAGATAAAGCCAAACAATCAAAACAACAAGTGGATGTCCTCGAATGAGTAAAATATGCAACCAACATGCTCACACAATAAGATGGCAAATGAAATATGTGGCAAAGCATGCACAAACAATTCTAGCATCTATCAAGCAATTTGCGATGACTAGGTCATCTATATATGAGTATATTGACTTAGGAGTCAAGTGAGAACACTTGATCGTAGGTCATACTCATCGTTTAAGCTCAAGTGGGCTTACCACTTTTACATAAAGCATTGTTGTATTCACATCTTTAGAGTTGCTTTAGCTCAAGTCTTAGAGTAAAGCTCCCCCTAGATGTGATATCCCCCCTAAGAGGGATGCTAACCTTGGGTTTTGTCGATGATGACTTCATGTAGATGTTGAAGATGTGGATGCTCAATGTTGATGTAGATCACTTGGAGCTATCCATTTGAGTGAATTGCACTTTCAATACCTACATGGGTTAGTCCCACAAGGAACAAACAAGGATATCCATAGACATAGAGTGATGCATACACAAGATGATGTCCATGAAAACTTTAGGTTACCTTGTCCCTTGTCTTACCAACAAGAGGGTTTGTGACTCCTTGAACTAGTGCATGATGTGGAAGTTGATTGCACTTGTTCTTGCCAAAATGATGAGAGTGAAATATGTTGGCGGAGTCACCCTCAAGAACTTTCTAGTTCCTTTTCTTTTGGATCCACACCATCTTGATGGGAATCCTTGGAGTTGTAGTCGTACTTGATGAGGTGGAACTTGACGTGGTCTTGGGAATCCACTTGACTAAGGTCTTAGGAGCTTCTTCAAATGCATCAATCTCCTCTTGAAGCTTGTCCTTGCCTTTTTGCTCGTAGTCCTGTGGTGGAAGATCATCTTGAGCTTGTATCCCCTTGAAAGAGGTGTCATACTTCTCTTATTGAGGAACAAACTTTGTCTTGGGGTATTGATCTTCTTCCCATTCAACTCCATTGGCATTGAACTTTCGTTCAAAACCAACACCTTGATTCTTCCGGTGCATTCCTTGCTTGCGCACAATTTCCTCGAATTGCTTACTCCTGGCAAGGCTTTTGTATACTCCTTTCTCTATAATCCCCTTCAATAAGCTATTTTCTTGCTCAAGTGTAACTTGGCTAAGAGAATCATTAGTGGAATCAAGAGAACTACTAGAAGCAACAATATTGGATTTAGCATGATCATTGTTACTACTAGAGGAAGAATCTTTCTTGTTCTTGTTACTAGACTTGACTTGAGGCATGTAAGTGGATAATAGTAAACGCTTGGCAATGTAAGAAGAACTTTTCTTGCGGAGATCATCATTGATTGCTTTTAAGAACTCATGCTCTTGCTCAAGATTGAGCTTTTCAAAGCGTAATTTCTCATGAGCTCTTAAAAGTTCTCGATGATCTTCGAAGATAGTTTCATGAGCTAACTTAAGAGTGTTTAGTTCTTTAGTTAGAGCCTCAATCTTCTCCTTATCATTGTCATTCGTTTTAGCATGATTAATTGATGTTTCATCATAGTACTCATCACTAGAGTTGTCAACAAGCAAGTCATCATCACCTAACAAGTCATCTTCATCACTATTAAAATCAACATACTCGGGGTGTGTTACCTTAGGACCTTTAGCCATGAAGCATCTTCCAATTCCTTCATTTGGTGAGTCAAATATGTCGTAGGAGTTGGTTGACACAAGTGCTAGACCGGCAACACCTTCATCTTGAGTATCTTCGGAGCCGGAGTGATAACTTCTCTCGGAGTGGCTGTCGGAGTCGGAGCCGGATACCCATTCACCAACATGAGCTTGATGTCTTCGTTTTGTGTAGCTCCTTGATGATTTTTCCTTCCTTTCCGAGTCCTTGCTTCTCCGTGAGTATCTCCGTTCATAACGATCATCTCTACTCCTTCTCTCTCTTGGTGGTGATTCTTTGCTTCTTCTTTTTGGAGAATCTTCTCTTCTCTTGTAGGGAGCCGTACACTCATTGGAATAGTGTCCGGGTCTTCCACAATTATAGCAGTTTCGCTCTCGACTAGAAGATCTTTTGTCATTGTATGACCTTGACTTGAAGCTTCTATCTTTGCTTCTACTCTTGTAGAACTTGTTGAAGTTCTTCACCATTAAGCTCAATTCTTCATTGAAGGTTTGTTTCTCACTTGATGATGTGGGGACTTCACATGAGGCTTTGTAGGCACCACTTGATTTGTTGTGAAGTTCCTCTTTATCCTGGAGTGACATCTCATGAGCAACAATCCTTCCAATCACTTCCGTTGGCTTGAGATATTTGTAATTGGGCATCATTTGAATCAATGTGCACACGGTATCATATTTCCCATCCAAGGCTCTTAGGATCTTCTTGATGATGAATCTATCGGTCATCTCTTCACTTCCTAAGCCGGCGATCTCATTTGTGATGAGAGCAAGCCTAGAGTACATTTCGGTGACACCTTCACCATCCTTCATTTTGAACTTGTCAAGTTGACTTTGGAGCACATCCAACTTGGATTCCTTGACGGAGTCGGTACCTTCGTGCATATCAATCAAAGTGTCCCAAATTTCCTTAGCATTCTCAAGGCGGCTGATTTTGTTGAATTCTTCGGGGCACAATCCGTTGAAGAGAATATCACAAGCTTGAGCATTGTATTGCAACATCTTCAACTCATCCGCGGTAGCTTCACGGTTTGGTTCCCTCCCATCAAAGAACTCACCTTGCAAGCCAACACAAACAATAGCCCATACGGCGGGGTTATGTCCAAGAATATGCATTTTCATTTTATGCTTCCAACTAGCAAAATTAGTACCATCAAAGTAAGGACCTCTACGGTGATAATTTCCCTCGCTAGACGCCATACTCTCCTAGGTTATGAAACCAAGGCTATGACCACCAAAGCTATGGAGATCAAGGCAAATGGAGACCAAAGCTCTGATACCACTTGTAGGATCGAAAGTATGTCTAGAGGGGGGAGGGGTGATTAGACTACTTGACCAAATAAAAACTTAACCTTTTCCCAATTTTAGCTCTTGGCAGTTTTTAGCTATCTTAGGAAAAGTCAAGCAATCATTACACAATTCAAGCAAGCATGCAAAGAGTATATTGGCAGCGGAAAGTAAAGCATGCAACTTGCAAGAATATAAAGGGAAGGGTTTGGAGAATTCAAACGCTATTGGAGACACGGATGTTTTTCCCGTGGTTCGGATAGGTGGTGCTATCCTACATCCACGTTGATGGAGACTTCAACCCACGAAGGGTAACGGTTGCGCGAGTCCATGGAGGGCTCCACCCATGAAGGGTCCACGAAGAAGCAATCTTGTCTATCCCACCATGGCCATCGCCCATGAAGGACTTGCCTCACTAGCGGTAGATCTTCACGAAGTAGGCGGTCTCCTTGCCCTTACAAACTCCTTGGTTCAACTCCACAATCTTGTCGGAGGCTCCCAAGTGACACCTAGCCAATCTAGGAGACACCACTCTCCAAGAAGTAACAAATGGTGTATTGATGATGAACTCCTTGCTCTTGTGCTTCAAATGATAGTCTCCCCAACACTCAACTCTCTTTCATAGGATTTGGATCTGGTGGAAAGAAGATTTGAGTGGAAAGCAACTTGGGGAAGGCTAGAGATCAAGATTCATATGGTTTGAATGGAATATCTTGGTCTCAACACATGAGTAGGTGGTTCTCTCTCAGAACATATGAGTTGGAATGATGTATGTGTTCTGATGGCTCTCTCCACGAGTGAAGAGGAGGTGGAGGGGTATTTATAGCCTCCACACAAAATCCAACCGTTACACACAATTTATCAATCTCGGTGGGACCGAATCAGAAAACTCGGTCGGACCGAAATAGTAAACCTTGTCACCATTAGGAATTTCAGTGGGACTGACATGCAACTCGATAGGACCGATTCGGTTAGGGTTTGGGCATAACGTAATCTCGGTGAGACCGATTGCACAAACTCGGTGAGACCGAGTTTGGCAATAAGCTAACCAGAGAGTTGGTCAGGCAAACTTGGTGGGACCGACTCGCTCTTTCGGTGAGACCGAAAAGTTACAAGAAGGAAACATAGAGTTTACCTTGCATTCTTGGTGGGACTGATTCGCTCTTTCGGTGAGACCAAAAAGTTATGAAAGGGAAACAGAGAGTTTGCAAGCCCATCTCGGTGAGACCGAGATCCTTATCGGTAGGACCGAATTTCTAGGGTTTGGCAGTGGCAAATGACAAGTGAAACTCGGTGGCGCCGGAATGAAAGAATCGGTATGACCGAGTTTGGCTTAGGGTTTAGGTCATTTGTGGCTATGGAGAAGTGGTTGAGGATTTTGGAGCATATCACCAAGCACATAAAGCAAGAGGCTCATTAAGCAACACCTCATCCCTCCTTGATAGTATTGGCTTTTCCTAAAGACTCAATGTGATCTTGGATCACTAAAATATAAAATGAAGAGTCTTGAACTTTTGAGCTTGAGCCAATTCTTTGTCCTTCGCATTTTGAGGGTTCCACTTTCACATCCATGCCATGCCAATCATTGAGCTTTCCTGAAATAATCATCTTGAAATAGCATTAACTCAATGAGCTATATGTTGTTATGAATTACCAAAACCACCTAGGGATAGTTGCACTTTCAGTCATGCACCCTATGTGAATGGTTCATTGAATCTCGGTCGTGGTAATACACATGTTCATGCCAAAAGATGTAGAGTTAATAATGATAGTACCACTTTCTTGTGGCACTGCCGCTTAGGTCATATTGGCGTAAGATGCATGAAGAAACTCCATGTCGATGGATGTTTGGAGTCACTTGATTTTGAATCGCTTGACACATGCGAGCCATGCCTTATGGGCAGGATGACTAAGACCCCGTTTTCAGGTACAATGAAACGGGCAAGTGACTTGTTAGAAATCATACATGCTGATGCGTGTGATCCAATGAGAATTGAAGCGTGAAGTGGATATCGCTATTTTCTCATCTTCACTGACGATTTGAGTAGATATAGGTATATTTACTTAATGAAGCACAAGTCTGAAATGTTTGAAAAGTTCAAGCAATTTCAGAGTGAAGTTAAGAATCATCATAACAAGAAGATCAAATTCCTATGCTCTGATCAATGAGAATTTCTGAGTTATGAGTTTGGCAAACACTTAAGACACTGTGGAATTTTTTCACAATTGAAGCCACCTGGAACACCACAGGGTAATGGTGTGTCCGGACGTCGTAATCGAACCTTATGAAATATGGTGCGATCTATGATGTCTCTTACCGATCTACCGCTATTATTTTGAGGTTATGCATTAGAGACAGCTGCATTCACTTTAGATAGGACACCATATAAGTCTGTTGAGACGACGCCGTATGAACATTGGTTTGGCAAGAAACCAAAGTTGTCGTTTCTTAATGTTTGGGGCTGCGATGCTTAAGGCTTCAGCCGGAGAAGCTCGAACCCAAAGCGGACAAACACATCTTCATAGGATACCCAAAGGTGACAGGTGGGTATACCTTCTATCTCAGATCCGAGGGCAAATTGTTTGTCGCTAAGAACATGTCCTTTCTCGAGAAGGAGTTTCTCTCGAAAGAATTGAGTGGGAGGAAGATAGAACTTGATGAGGTTGTCGAACCTTTACTTCAACCAGAGAGTGATGCGACACAGAAAGATGTTTTCTGTGGCGCCTACGTCTATTGAAGAGGAAGTTGATGATAGTGATCATGAAGCTTCGGATCAAGTTGCTATTGAACCTCATAGGTCGACAAGGATATGTACTACTCCTGAGTGGTACGGTAATCCTGTCTTAAATATCATGTTGTTAGACAACAATGAACCTACGAGCTATGGAGAAGCGATGGTGGGCCCGTATTCCGACAAATGGTTAGAAGCCATGAAATCCGAGATAGGATCCATGTATCAGAACAAAGTATGGACTTTGGTGGACTTGCTCGATGATCGGCAAGCCATTGAGATGAATGGATCTTTTAGAAGAAGACGGACGTGGGCGGAAATGTTACCGTCTATGAAGCTCGACTTGTGGGAAAGAGTCTTTTCACAAGTTCAAGGAGTTGACTACGATGAGAATTTCTCACCCGTAGCGATGCTTAAGTCCGTCGGAATCATGTTAGCATTAGCTGTATTTTTCGATTATGAAATCTGACAAATGGATGTCAAAAATAAGTTTTCTTACCAGTTTTCGTAAGAAGGAGTTGTATGTGATACAATCAAAGTTTTGTCGATCCTAAGGATGCTAAAAGGTATGCTGGCTCCAGCGATCCTTCTATGGACTAGAGCAAGCATCTCGGAGTCAGAATATATGCTTTGATGGAGTGATCAAAGCTTTTAGGTTTATACAATGTTTGCTAGAAACTTGTATTTACAAGAAAGTGAGTGGGAGCACTACAACATTTCTGATAAGTATATGTGGATGACATATTGTTGATCTGAAATAATGTAGAATTTTTGGAAAGCATAAACACTTGTTTGAAGAGTGTTTTTCAAAGGAAGACCTGGATAAAGCTGCTTACAAATTGGGCATCAAGATCTATAGAGATAGATCAAGACGCCTGATGATACTTTCAAAGAATGCACACCTTGACATGTTTTTGAAGGATTTCAAAATAGATCAGTCAAAGAAGGGGTTCTTACCTGAGTTGTAAGGTGTGAAGTTGAGTAAGACTCAAAGCTTGACCACAACAGAAGAAAGAGGAAGGACGAAGGTCGTCCCCTATGCTCTTGTCATAGGCTCTATACGGTATGCCATGCTGAGTACCGCACCTGATGTGTGCCTTGACACATGTCTGGCAAGAGGGTACGAAGGTGATCTAGGACTGGATCACCAGATAGAGGTCGAAATTATCCTTAGAGGAATAAGGAAATGTTTCTCGGTTATGGAGATGATAAAGTGTTTGACGTAAAGAGTTACGTTGATGCAAGCTTAACACCTATCCCGATAGCTCTGAGTAGAGATACCGGATACGTATAATGGAGCAACAATTTGGAATAGCTCCAAGTGGAACGTGGTAGCCATCTACGATATGACATAAAATTTTGTGAAATACATAGGGATTTGAATATGGCAAGACCCGTTGACTACAACCTCTCTCACAAGCATAACATGATCAAACCCAGAACTCATTGAGTATTAATCACATAGTGATGTGAACTAGATTAGTGACTCTAGTAAACTCTTTGGATGTTGGTCACCTGGCGATGTGACCTGTGAGTGTTAATCACATGGTGATGTGAACTAGATTATTGACTCTAGTGCAAGTGGGAGACTGTTGGAAATATGCCCTAGAGGCAATAATAAATTAGTTATTATTATTATATTTCATTGTTCATGATAATCGTTTATTACCCATGCTAGAATTGTATTGATAGGAAACTCAGATACATGTGTGGATACATACACAACACCATGTCCCTAGTAAGCCTCTAGTTAAGTAGCTCGTTGATCAATAGATGGTTACCGTTTCCTGACCATGGACATTGGATGTCATTGATAACGGGATCACATCATTAGGAGAATGATGTGATGGAAAAGACCCAATCCTAAGCCTAGCACAAGATCATGTAGTTCGTATGCTAAAGCTTTTCTAATGTCAAGTATCATTTCCTTAGACCATGAGATTGTGCAACTCCCGGATACCGTAGGAGTGCTTTGGGTGTGCCAAACGTCACAACGTAACTGGGTCGCTATAAAGGTACACTACAGGTATCTCCGAAAGTGTCTGTTGGGTTGGCACGAATCGAGACTGGGATTTGTCACTCCGTGTAAACGGAGAGGTATCCTTGGGCCCACTCTATAGGACATCATCATAATGTGCACAATGTGATCAAGGAGTTGATCACGGGATGATGTGTTACGGAACGAGTAAAGAGACTTGCCGGTAACGAGATTGAACAAGGTATCGGGATACCGGCGATCGAATCTTGGGCAAGTATCGTACCGATAGACAAAGGGAATTGTATACGGGATTGATTGAATCCTTGACATCGTGGTTCATCCGATGAAATCATCATGGAGCATGTGGGAGCCAACTGTTGGGTAACGTAGTAATTTCAAAAATTTTCCTACGCGCACACAAGATCATGGTGATGCATAGCAACGAGGGGGAGAGTCTGATCTACGTACCCTTGTAGATCGCAACGGAAGCGTTGACACAACATAGAGGAAGTAGTCGTACGTCTTCTTCCCGATCCGACCGATCCAAGCACCGTTACTCCGGCACCTCCGAGTTCTTAGCACACGTACAGCTCGATGACGATCCCCGGGCTCCGATCTAGCAAAGCTTCGGGAGGAGTTCCGTCAGCACGATGGCGTGGTGACGATCTTGATGTTCTATCGATGCAGGGCTTCGCCTAAGCACTACAACGATATGATCGAGGTGGAATATGCTGGCAGGGGGCACCGCACACGGCTAAGGAACGATCACAATGATCAACTTGTGTGTCTAGAGGTGCCCCTGCCCTTGTATATAAAGGAGCAAGGGGGGAGAGGTGCGGCCAGCGTTGGGGCGCGCCAGGAGGAGTCCTACTCCTACCGGGAGTAGGACTCCCCCCAATCCTAGTTGGAATAGGAATCCTCAAGGGGGAAAGAGAGAGAGGGGGGCCGGCCACCTCTCCTAGTCCTAATAGGAATAGGGGAGGGGGGAGGCGCGCGGCCACCTTGGGCTGCCCCTTTCTCCTTTCCACTAAGGCCCACTATGGCCCATATGATTCCCGGGGGGTTTTGGTAACCTCCCGGTACTCCGGTAAAATCCCGATTTCACCCGGAACACTTCCGATGTCCAAACATAGGCTTCCAATATATCAATCTTTATGTCTTGACCATTTCAAGACTCCTCATCATGTCCGTGATCACATCCGGGACTCCGAACAATCTTCGGTACATCAAAATGCATAAACTCATAATAACTGTCATCGTAACGTTAAGCGTGCGGACCCTACGGTTCGAGAACAATGTAGACATGACTGAGACACATCTCCGGTCAATAACCAATAGCGGGACCTGGATGCCCATATTGGTTCCTACATATTCTACGAAGATCTTTATCGGTCAGACCGCATAACAACATACGTTGTTCCCTTTGTCATCGGTATGTTACTTGCCCGAGATTCGATCGTCGGTATCCAATACCTAGTTCAATCTCATTACCGGCAAGTCTCTTTACTCGTTTCGTAATACATCATACCGCAACTAACTCATTAGTTGCAATGCTTGCAAGGCTTAAGTGATGTGCATTACCGAGAGGGCCCAGAGATACCTCTCCGACAATCGGAGTGACAAATCCTATTCTCGAAATACGCCAACCCAACATCGACCATTGGAGACACCTGTAGTACTCCTTTATAATCACCCAGTTACGTTGTGACGTTTGGTAGCACCCAAAGTGTTCCTCCGGCAAATGGGAGTTGCATAATCTCATAGTTATAGGAACATGTATAAGTCATGAAGAAAGCAATAGCAACATACTAAACGATCGGGTGCTAAGCTAATGGAATGGGTCATGTCAATCAGATCATTCAACTAATGATGTGACCTCGTTAATCAAATAACAACTCTTTGCTCATGGTTAGGAAACATAACCATCTTTGATTAACGAGCTAGTCTAGTAGAGGCATACTAGTGACACTCTGTTTGTCTATGTATTCACACATGTATTATGTTTCCGGTTAATACAATTCTTAGCATGAATAATAAACATTTATCATGATATAAGGAAATAAATAATAACTTTATTATTGCCTCTAGGGCATATTTCCTTCAGTCTCCCACTTGCACTAGAGTCAATAATCTAGATTACAGAGTAATGATTCTAACACCCATGGAGCCTTGGTGCTGATCATGTTTCGCTCGTGGAAGAGGCTTAGTCAACGGGTCTGCAATATTCAGATCCGTATGTATCTTGCAAATCTCTATGTCTCCCACCTGGACTAGATCCCGGATGGAATTGAAGCATCTCTTGATGTGCTTGGTCCTTTTGTGAAATCTGGATTCCTTTGCCAAGGCAATTGCACCAGTATTGTCACAAAAGATTTTCGTTGGACCCGATGCACTAGGTATGACACCTAGATCGGATATGAACTCCTTCATCCAGACTCCTTCGTTCGCTGCTTCCGAAGCAGCTATGTACTCCGCTTCACATGTAGATCTTGCTACGACGCTTTGTTTAGAACTGCACCAACTGACAGCTCCACCGTTTAATGTAAACACGTATCCGGTTTGCGATTTAGAATCGTCCGGATCAGTGTCAAAGCTTGCATCAACGTATCCTCTTACGGTGAGCTCTTTGTCACCTCCATATACGAGAAACATATCCTTAGTCCTTTTCAGGTATTTCAGGATGTTCTTGACCGCTGTCCAGTGATCCACTCCTGGATTACTTTGGTACCTCCCTGCTAAACTTATAGCAAGGCACACATCAGGTTTGGTACACAGCATTGCATACATGATAGAGCCTATGGCCGAAGCATAGGGAACATCTTTCATTTTCTATCTATCTTCTGCAGTGGTCGGGCATTGAGTCTGACTCAACTTCACACCTTGTAACACAGGCAAGAACCCTTTCTTTGCTTGATCCATTTTGAACTTCTTCAAAATCTTGTCAAGGTATGTGCTTTGTGAAAGTCCAATTAAGCATCTTGATCTATCTCTATAGATCTTTATGCCTAATATGTAAGCAGCTTCACCGAGGTCTTTCATTGAAAAACTCTTATTCAAGTATCCCTTTATGCTATCCAGAAATTCTATATCATTTCCAATCAGTAATATGTCATCCACATATAATATCAGAAATGCTATAGAGCTCCCACTCACTTTCTTGTAAATACAGGCTTCTCCAAAAGTCTGTATAAAACCAAATGCTTTGATCACACTATCAAAGCGTTTATTCCAACTCCGAGAGGCTTGCACCAGTCCATAAATGGATCGCTGGAGCTTGCACACTTTGTTAGCTCCCTTTGGATCGACAAAACCTTCCGGTTGCATCATATACAACTCTCCTTCCAGAAATCCATTCAGGAATGCAGTTTTGACATCCATCTGCCAAATTTCATAATCATAAAATGCGGCAATTGCTAACATGATTCTGACAGACTTAAGCATCGCTACGGGTGAGAAGGTCTCATCGTAGTCAACTCCTTGAACTTGTCGAAAACCTTTTGCGACAAGTCGAGCTTTGTAGACAGTAACATTACCATCAGTGTCAGTCTTTTTCTTGAAGATCCATTTATTCTCAATTGCTTGCCAATCATCGAGCAAGTCAACCAAAGTCCATACTTTGTTCTCATACATGGATCCCATATCAGATTTCATGGCTTCTAGCCACTTTGCGGAATCTGGGCTCACCATCGCTTCTTCATAGTTCGTAGGTTCATCATGATCTAGTAGCATGATTTCCAGAACTGGATTACCGTACCACTCTGGTGCGGATCTCACTCTGGTTGATCTACAAGGTTCAGTAGCATCTTGTTCTGAAGTTTCATGATCAGGATCATTAACTTCCTCACTTATTGGTGTAGGTGTCGCAGAAACAGTTTTCTGTGATGTACTACTTTCCAACAAGGGAGCAGGTACAGTTACCTCGTCAAGTTCTACTTTCCTCCCACTCACTTCTTTCGAGAGAAACTCCTTCTCTAGAAAGGATCCATTCTTAGCAACGAATGTCTTGCCTTCGGATCTGTGATAGAAGGTGTACCCAACAGTCTCCTTTGGGTATCCTATGAAGACACATTTCTCCGATTTGGGTTCGAGCTTATCAGGTTGAAGCTTTTTCACATAAGAATCGCAGCCCCAAACTTTAAGAAACGACAACTTTGGTTTCTTGCCAAACCACAGTTCATAAGGCGTCGTCTCAACGGATTTTGATGGTGCCCTATTTAACGTGAATGCGGCCGTCTCTAGAGCGTATCCCCAAAACGATAGCGGTAAATCAGTAAGAGGCATCATAGATCGCACCATATCTAGTAAAGTACGATTACGACGTTCGGACACACCATTACGCTGTGGTGTTCCGTGTGGCGTGAGTTGCGAAACTATTCCACAATTTTTCAAATGTACACCAAACTCGTAACTCAAATATTCTCCTCCATGATCAGATCGTAGAAACTTTATTTTCTTGTTACGATGATTTTCAACTTCACTCTGAAATTCTTTGAACTTTTCAAACGTTTCAGACTTGTGTTTCATTAAGTAGATATACCCATATCTGCTTAAATCATCTGTGAAGGTGAGAAAATAACGATATCCGCCATGAGCCTCAATATTCATCAGACCACATACATCGGTATGTATGATTTCCAACAAATCTGTTGCTCTCTCCATAGTACCGGAGAACGGTGTTTTAGTCATCTTGCCCATGAGGCACGGTTCGCAAGTACCAAGTGATTCATAATCAAGAGGTTCCAAAAGCCCATCAGTATGGAGTTTCTTCATGTGCTTTATACCGATATGACCTAAACGGCAGTGCCACAAATAAGTTGCACTATCATTATCAACTCTGCATCTTTTGGCTTCAACATTATGAATATGTGCGTTACTACTATCGAGATTCATCAAAAATAGACCACTCTTCAAAGGTGCATGACCATAAAAGATATTACTCATATAAATAGAACAACCATTATTCTCTGATTTAAATGAATAACCGTCTCGCATCAAACAAGATCCAGATATAATGTTCATGCTTAACGCTGGCACCAAATAACAATTATTTAGGTCTAATATTAATCCCGAAGGTAGATGTAGAGGTAGCGTGCCGACCGCGATCACATCGACTTTGGAACCGTTTCCCACGCGCATCGTCACCTCGTCCTTCGCCAGTGTTCGCTTAATCCTTAGTCCCTATTTCGAGTTGCAAATATTAGCAACAGAACCAGTATCAAATACCCAGGTGCTACTGCGAGCTCTAGTAAGGTACACATCAATAACATGTATATCACATATACCTTTGTTCACCTTGCCATCCTTCTTATCCGCCAAATACTTGGGGCAGTTCCGCTTCCAGTGACCAGTCTGCTTGCAGTAGAAGCACTCAGTTTCAGGCTTAGGTCCAGACTTGGGTTTCTTCTCCTGAGCAGCAACTTGTTTGCCGTTCTTTTTGAAGTTCCCCTTCTTCTTCCCTTTGCCCTTTTTCTTGAAACTAGTGGTCTTGTTAACCATCAACACTTGATGCTCCTTTTTGATTTCTACCTCCGCAGCTTTCAGCATTGCGAAGAGCTCGGGAATAGTCTTGTTCATCCCTTGCATATTATAGTTCATCACGAAGCTTTTGTAGCTTGGTGGCAGTGATTGGAGAATTCTATCAATGACGCAATCATCTGGAAGATTAACTCGCATCTGAATCAAGTGATTGTTATACCCAGACATTTTGAGTATATGCTCACTGACAGAACTGTTCTCCTCCATCTTGCAGCTATAGAACTTATTGGAGACTTCATATCTCTCAATCCGGGCATTTGCTTGAAATATTAACTTCAACTCCTGGAACATCTCATATGCTCCATGACGTTCAAAACGTCGTTGAAGTCCCGATTCTAAGCCGTAAAGCATGGCACACTGAACTATCGAGTAGTCATCAGCTTTGCTCTGCCAGATGTTCATAACATCTGGTGTTGCTCCAGTAGCAGGCCTGGCACCCAGCGGTGCTTCCAGGACGTAATTCTTCTGAGCAGCAATGAGGATAATCCTCAAGTTACGGACCCAGTCCGTGTAATTGCTACCATCATCTTTCAACTTTGCTTTCTCAAGGAACACATTAAAATTCAATGGAACAACAACACGAGCCATCTATCTACAATCAACATAAACAAGCAAGATACTATCAGGTACTAAGTTCATGATAAGTTTAAGTTCAATTAATCAAATTACTTAAGAACTCCCACTTAGATAGACATCCCTCTAATCCTCTAAGTGATTACGTGATCCAAATCAACTAAACCATAACCGATCATCACGTGATATGGAGTAGTTTTCAATGGTGAACATCGTTATGTTGATCATATCTACTATATGATTCACGCTCGACCTTTCGGTCTCCGTGTTCCGAGGCCATATCTGCATATGCTAGGCTTGTCAAGTTTAACCTAAGTATTCTGCGTGTGCAAAACTGGCTTGCACCCGTTGTAGATGGACGTAGAGCTTATCACACCCGATCATCACGTGGTGTCGGGGCACGACGAACTTTGGCAACGGTGCATACTCAGGGAGAACACTTCTTGATAATTTAGTGAGAGATCATCTTATAATGCTACCGTCAATCAAAGCAAGATAAGATGCATAAAAAGATAAACATCACATGCAATCAATATAAGTGATATGATATGGCCATCATCATCTTGTGCTTGTGATCTCCATCTCCGAAGCACCGTCATGATTGCCATCGTCACCGGCGCGACACCTTGATCTCCATCGTAGCATCGTTGTCGTCTCGCCAATCTTATGCTTCCACGACTATCACTACCGCTTAGCAATAAAGTAAAGCATTACATCGCGATTGCATTGCCTACAATAAAGCGGCAACCATATGGCTCCTGCCAGTTGTCAATAACTCAGTTACAAAACATGATCATCTCATACAATAAAATTTAGCATCATGCCTTGACCATATCACATCACGACATGCCCTGCAAAAACAAGTTAGACGTCCTCTACTTTGTTGTTGCAAGTTTTACGTGGCTGCTACGGGCTTTAAGCAAGAACCAATCTCACCTACGCATCAAAACCACAACGATAGTTTGTCAAATAGACTCCGTTTTAACCTTCTCAAGGACCGGGCGTAGCCACACTCGGTTCAACTAAAGTTGGAGAGACAGTCGCCCGCAAGCCATCTATGTGCAAAGCACGTCGAGGGAACCGGTCTCGCGTAAGCGTACGCGTAATGTTGGTCCGGGTCGTCCCGTCCAACAATACCGCTAAACCAAAGTATGACATGCTGGTAGGCAGTATGACTTGTATCGCCCACAACTCACTTGTGTTCTACTCGTGCAAATAACATCAAACCATAAAACCTAGGCTCAGATGCCACTGTTGGCTAACGTAGTAATTTCAAAAAAATTCCTACGCGCACACAAGATCATGGTGATGCATAGCAACGAGGGGGAGAGTCTGATCTACGTACCCTTGTAGATCGCAACGGAAGCGTTGACACAACGTAGAGGAAGTAGTCATATGTCTTCTTCCCGATCCGACCGATCCAAGCACCGTTACTCCGACACCTCCGAGTTCTTAGCACACGTACAGCTCAATGACGATCCCTGAGCTCCGATCCAGCAAAGCTTTGGGAGGAGTTCCGTCAGCACGACGGCGTGGTGACAATCTTGATGTTCTATCGACGCAGGGCTTCGCCTAAGCACTACAACGATATGATCGAGGTGGAATATGGTGGCAGGGGGCACCGCACACGGCTAAGGAACGATCACAATGATCAACTTGTGTGTCTAGAGGTGCCCCCTGCCCCTGTATATAAAGGAGCAAGGGGGGAGAGGTGCGGCCAGCCTTGGGGCGCACCAGGAGGAGTCCTACTCCTACCGGGAGTAGGACTCCCCCAATCCTAGTTGGAATAGGAATCCTCAAGGGGGAAAGAGAGAGAGGGGGCCCGGCCACCTCTCCTAGTCCTAATAGGACTAGGGGAGGGGGGAGGCGCGCCGCCACCTTGGGCTGCCCCTTTCTCCTTTCCACTAAGGCCCACTATGGCCCATATGATTCCCGGGGGGTTCCGGTAACCTCCCGGTACTCCGGTAAAATCCCGATTTCACCCGGAACACTTCTGATGTCCAAACATAGGCTTCCAATATATCAATCTTTATGTCTCGACCATTTCGAGACTCCTCGTCATGTCCGTGATCACATCCGGGACTCCGAACAATCTTCGGTACATCAAAATGCATAAACTCATAATAACTGTCATCGTAACGTTAAGCGTGCGGACCCTACGGTTCGAGAACAATGTAGACATGACTGAGACACATCTCCGGTCAATAACCAATAGCGGGACCTGGATGCCCATATTGGTTCCTACATATTCTACGAAGATCTTTATCGGTCAGACCGCATAACAACATACGTTGTTCCCTTTGTCATCGGTATGTTACTTGCCCGAGATTCGATCATCGGTATCCAATACCTAGTTCAATCTCATTACCGGCAAGTCTCTTTACTCGTTTCGTAATACATCATCCTGCAACTAACTCATTAGTTGCAATGCTTAAGTGATGTGCATTACCGAGAGGGCCTAGAGATACCTCTCCGACAATCGGAGTGACAAATCCTATTCTCGAAATACGCCAACCCAACATCTACCATTGGAGACACCTGTAGTACTCCTTTATAATCACCCAGTTACGTTGTGACGTTTGGTAGCACCCAAAGTGTTCCTTCGGCAAACGGGAGTTGCATAATCTCATAGTTATAGGAACATGTATAAGTCATGAAGAAAGCAATAGCAACATACTAAACGATCGGGTGCTAAGCTAATGGAATGGGTCATGTCAATCAGATCGTTCAACTAATGATGTGACCTCGTTAATCAAATAACAACTCTTTGCTCATGGTTAGGAAACATAACCATCTTTGATTAGCGAGCTAGTCTAGTAGAGGCATACTAGTGACACTCTGTTTGTCTATGTATTCACACATGTATTATGTTTCCGGTTAATACAATTCTTAGCATGAATAATAAACATTTATCATGATATAAGGAAATAAATAATAACTTTATTATTGCCTCTAGGGCATATTTCCTTCACCAACATGGGTATCCAGATCCCACTATGGGTTATTGACCGGAGAGTTGTCTCGGCCATGTCTGCATGACTCACGAACCCGTAGGGTCTACACACTTAAGGTTCGATGACGCTAGGGTTATAGGGAAAGTATGTACGCGGTTACCAAATGTTGTTCGGAGTCTCGGATGAGATCCCGGACATGAGGAGTTCCAGAATGGTCCGGAGGTAAAGATTAATATATAGGAAGTATGGTTTTGGCCACCGGAAGTGTTTCGGGCATCACCGGTAGTGTACCGGGACCACCGGAGGGGTCCGGGGGTCCACCAGCCCCGGAGGCCTACATGGGCCAATAGTGGGAAGGGACCAGCCCCTAGGTGGGCTGGGGCGCCTCCCACCAAGGCCCAAGGCGGCTCCTAGAGGGGAAGGGGGCAAACCCTAGGGCAGATGGGCCTTAAGGCCCACCCTAGGTGCGCCTTCTCTCTCTCCCCCTTGGCCGCAACCCTAGATGGGTTTTGGGGCTGCCGCCACCCCTAGGGAGGGAACCCTAGATGGGGGTGCATCCCCTCCCCTTCCCCTATATATACTTGAGGTATTGGGGGCTGCAACAGACACGAGATCATCTCCCTCTTGGCACAGCCCTACCTCTCTCCCTCCTCGTCTCTCATAGTGCTTGGCGAAGCCCTGCTGGAGTTCCGCGCTCCTCCACCACCACCACGCCATCGTGCTGCTGCTGGACGGAGTCTTCCCCAACCTCTCCTTCTCCCCTTGCTGGATCAAGGCGTAGGAGATGTCACCGGGCTGCACGTGTGTTGAACGCGGAGGCGCTGTGGTTCGGCACTTAGATCGGAATCAACCGCGATCTGAATCGCTACGAGTATGACTCCTTCATCCGCGTTCTTGCAACGCTTCCGCTTAGCGATCTACAAGGGTATTTAGATGCACTCTCCTTCCCCTCATTGCTAGATTACTCCATAGATTGATCTTGGTGATGCGTAGAAAATTTTAAATTTCTGCTATGATCCCCAACACAAGCCTTCTTGGCATCCACATGTGCCAAGTAAATCTTGTGCTGAACATCGGTCTGAAGGAAAAAGAGCTTCTTCACCTTATGCTTGAGCTTGGCTGCCCAACCTGACTGACCATAAGAATTCTCTGTGTCGAGAGCAGGACAACCATCATCACCCTGATCCTCTCCAAAAGCAGAAGACACAGCCGCCTCAGGACGAGTAGTAGAGGCCCAAAGCTCGTTCTGACGCAAGTTGAGAACGTCATGATGAGTCAAGGGTCCGGACTCAAGAGACACACCAGGTAAAGTGGAGCTCCAGGTAGTTTGAATCAGCTTGAAGATGAAAGAAGCATAAATTGGGCAGTGATCTCCATAGGTAGCACTCACTAGCTCCATCCACATGACATGAGAGACATCCAAGACGGCATCTGTGCCCTTCTTAGAGTGGCACAACAGGAGCATATCCACAAGATGGCCATGCACCATGTCCAAGTTGCCAATGCGAGGAAAGAGAGTATGCCGGAAGATGCAATGCATAATGTCAAAGAATGGCTTGAGCTCCTTCTTGACGCCCTTCTCAGTCTTGGTGATAATCATATGAGGCTTTAGCTCATCGTTGTGAGTAGGCCCCCTCATGGTGAGGATGAAGGCCAAAAGGCTTCCTCAGCCCCTCGTCAGGATATCCAAGAAGTGCCATAAACGCACCCCAAGTGGTGCGCAACTGCCTACCATTGGTCATCCAGATCAATGTGTGCTCTGAGTTGGTGCCATACCATATGGTTGCAAAGAACTGAGCAATCAACTCTGCATCAAAGTCATAGTTGAAGGTCATGAGGGGCACGATGTTGAGTTGTTCACAAAGGGCACGAGCTTATCCAAAGTAGGCCTGGTACTTCTCCATATGTTCCATGTTAATTGACTTGGTCTTGACAAACAAATTCTTCCTTATTCCAGAGTGGTGAGCCAACCAGAGAAGGATCCTGAGGAATGAGGTAGGGGTTTTGCTCACAATATTGCCAATACTCATTCTGCTTTAACTCAGCAGCTGTCTTGATCGGTTCCT
Organism: Triticum monococcum; assembly: GCA_034509565.1. NCBI lineage: Eukaryota > Viridiplantae > Streptophyta > Magnoliopsida > Poales > Poaceae > Triticum > Triticum monococcum. The sequence continues at coordinate 633,478,488 of CM067842.1, forward strand.
TCTTCTTGCGAGCAGTGATTGACTTGACATTTGACTTGCCCTTGTTCCTGGCAGACTGACGACGGGCAGGCGGAGGTGTGGGGGCAATCTCTTCTTCATCTTCTAAATACACAATTCTGGCATGATAGGTGCGACCACGCTTGGATGGGGGATTCACATTCTTGCGACGGACCTTGGAGCTAGTACCACCCGAAGTGACACAAAACCGCAAGGGAAAACATGAATACAGACTATGCATATCCCAGGAAGAAACAAAGGTGAGAAAGGAAGGCTTAGGGAGCATTCTGGAATTTGAGGCCTCGAGCGGTAGTGTCGTGGAACTAGAGCGGTAGTACCGCTGCACAGGGGCGGTAACCGCTCTGGGAACGGGCAAACATAATCCCCAGATCCGGTAGTACCGGAAGTCACAAATTAAAAAATGCTCCACTAAAACTTCAATCCTCCTATCTAGCAGTCATTCAACGCCCTACTCAAGCCCTGATTTAGCCAAAAATCGAGAAACCACCACGCATTACCCTAGAAACCTAGATTCAAAGGAGAGAACCATAGGAGCAATGAAGGAGGGCAATTCCGGGTTCCATGGCGAGAGGAGGTGGTGGGGAATGATTCCACCGGCCAGATTCGTTGAAGACGACACGGAATCGGCCAGCCGGAGCGGCGGTCGGGGCTGTTCTTCGGCGCCTGAGTGAGAAAGAGACGTGGGGAGGGAGAGTGAAAGGGTACGGGGGAGTTAGAACTCCCCCTGCCCGATACATAATCCCACCGCGTCCCGCTAAGCGGTAGTACCGCTGGGGGCAGCAGTAGTACCGCCCCGGTACTACATCTTGGCAGGAGGCCCAGTAGTACCGCCGGTAGTACCATTCCCTCACAGTGGAAGTACCACCGGCAGGGAGACAGAACATCCCAAACAGGGAACAAATGGCTTATGCAAACTAGGGGTTGAAGCATAGGGAAAGGCTTGGGATAGAGACTCAAAAGAACTTCACAAGGAAGAGATACTCCAAGTTCGAAAAAGACCAAGAAACCAAGAGCAACTTGGAGTAAATCAAAGCACAAACAACATCCTAAGGAAGCTACTCGAACAACCACCTTTCAAAGGAGGGCGGTGGCCAAGGCCACCTATGTTTGAGTCAATTGGTATGGCACCACGAAGATTTTAACCTTGGGCCCATGGCCAAAACTCGTCTTTGAAGCACAAGTACCATAAAAAATGGCTAATGTGTAAGATTTGATCAATTTATGCATAATGGGGGGATGGAGAGTTCATTGAGAGAACAACACTCCCCCTATGTCCATGCCTACACCTAAACAAGACATCACGATGAGTACGGTGGGGTGTGCAAAGGTTCAAACCACATTGCTCGAATCAATGATATTTAGCTCATGCCTTCACTTGTGAAATCTTGCTTCATCCAAGGGCTTCGTGAAGATATCTGCAAGGTTATCATGAGTGTTGACATAGTTGAGCTCGATCTCCCCTCATCTAATGTGATCCTGGATGAAGTGATACCGAATCTCAATATGCTTCGTCTTGAAGTGTTGCACCGGGTTGAGAGAAATCTTGATGGCACTTTCATTGTCACACCAAAGAGGAACTTTGTCACAAATGACACTGTAATCCTTTAAAGTTTGCCTCATCCAAAGAAGTTGAGCACAACAACTACCGGCGGCCACATACTCTGCTTTGGTGGATGAGAGAGACACACAACTTTGCTTCTTAGAATACCAACTCACCAAAGAGCAACCAAGAAATTGGCACCCTCTGGAAGTTAACTTCCTATCCACTTTGTCTCCCGCCCAATCCGAGTCCGAAAAGCACACAAGGTTGAAGTTAGCTCCTCTTGGGTACCATAAGCCAAAGTTTGGGGTATGAGCCAAATATAGAAAGATTCACTTGACCGACACATAGTGGATTTCCTTAGGTGCGGCTTGAAACCGTGCACAAATTCCCACACTCAACATGATATTCGGTCTAGATGCACAAAGGTAAAGCAAGGAGCCAATCATGGAGCGATATACCTTTTGATCCACCGCTTTACCATTGGGATCTATGTCAAGTTGGCATTTGACATGCATTGGAGTGGAAGCCGACTTGACATCATTTAGCTTGAATCTCTTGAGCATGTCTTGAGTGTATTTGGCTTGGTTGATGAAGGTCCCTTCTATTCTTTGCTTGATTTCGAACCCGAGAAAGAACTTCAACTCTCCCATCATGGACATCTTGAAGTTCGAGGTCATGAGAGCGGCAAAATCCTCATTGAATGTTTTGTTAGGGGAACCAAAGATAATATCATCAACATATAGTTGGCATACAAACAACTCCCATTTGACCTTCTTAGTAAAATGAGTGGGGTCGATTTTCCCAATTTCAACCCACGATCTTGTAACAACTCGGTAAGGTGCTCATACCACGCACATGGGGCTTGTTTAAGGCCATAGAGTGCCTCATCGAGTTGGTACACATGATTGGGGAGCTCGGGATCCTCAAACCCCGGGGGTTGTTTGACATACACCAACTCATTAATAGGACCATTAAGAAAAGCACTCTTCACATCCATTTGTTGCAGCTTGAAGTTATGATGAGAAGCATAAGCAATCAACAAACGAATAGATTCAAGGTGAGCAACGGGAGCAAAGGTTTCATCATAGTCGATACCCTCGACTTGGGAGTAACCTTGTGCTACCAAACGAGCCTTGTTGCGAACAATAATTCCATGAGCATCTTACTTGTTCTCGAATATCCACTTGGTTCCAATGACATTATGGTTCCCCATTGGCCTTGGCACCAATCTCCACACCTTGTTGTGCTCGAAGTTATTGAGTTCTTCATGCATGGCATTGAGCCAATCTGGATCCTCGAGCGCCTCATTGACCTTTTGGGGTTCAACACAAGAAACAAACGCGTGATGTTCACAATAGTTTGCTAATTGTCTACGAGTGCTTACCCCCTTTCTTAAGCTTCCAAGCACATTCATCATGAGATGAACTTTGGTAGTGAGGATGCAATCTTTGTAGCACAACGCTCCAATTCCTCCTCAGGAGATAGTTGAGGAGCGGTAACTTGATCATCTTGAGCGTCATCTTGAGCTTGTTCTTGATATTGAGCTTGATCTTGAACTTGCTCGATGGTGAGAACTTGACCTTGGGCATCACTTGGTGGTTCACCACCAACTTGAGGTTGATCTTGCCCTTGATCTTGTTCGTTTGGTTGAGGTCCTTCACTTTGTTCTTTGGAAGCATGTGGGTCTTGGGTTGGTGATGGTTCCACTTGAGTGGAACATTGTCCTTATCCTTCGGCCACAAGGGGTTCCTCAATGGGTAGGATATGACCAACACCCATTCTTCTTATGGCTTCCAGAGGAATTTCATCACCTACATCACAAGTACTACTTTGCTCCACTTGGAAGCCGTTATTCTCATCAAACTCCATGTTACACGTCTCTTCAATGAGTCCGGTGGACTTGTTGAGGACACGGTAAGCATGAGAGTTTGTAGCATAACCAACAAATATGCCCTCATGAGCTCTAGCCTCAAATTTAGACGAACGAACACCTTTCTTGAGAATGAAACACTTACACCCGAACACCTGAAAGTACTTGAGGTTGGGCCTGTTACTGGTGAGTATCTCATATGGAGTCTTGTTCAAGACTTTGCGGAGGTAGAGCTGATTGGATGCATGACACGCGATGTTGATGGCTTCGGACCAAAAGTTGTATGGACACTTGAACTCCGCCATCATGGTCCTTGTCGCATCCGTCAACGTCTGGTTCTTCCTCTCCGCTACACCATTTTGTTGAGGGGTGTATGGTGCGGAATATTGATGCTTGATCCCTTCGTCACTAAGAAACTCATCCAAGGTGTAGTTCTTGAACTCGGTGCCATTGCCGCTTCTTATTGTCAAGATCTTTGCATTGTGTTGGCGTTGAGCTTCATTTGCAAAGTCGATGACAGTTTGTTGGGTCTCACTCTTCCTCTTGAAGAAATAAACCCAAGTGTATCTTGAATAATCATCCACAATCACCAAGCAATACTTTCTACCCCTAAGACTATCAAAGGATGGAGGTCCAAAGAGATCCAAGTGAAGGAGCTCTGATACGTCTTCGTCGTATCTACTTTTCCAAACACTTTTGCCCTTGTTTTGGATTCTAACTTGCATGATTTGAATGGAACCAACCCGGACTGACGCTGTTTTCAGCAGAATTGCCATGGTGTTATTTATGTGCAGAAAAAAAAGTTCTCGGAATGACCTGAAACTCCACGGAGATTATTTTTGGAAATAATAAAAAATACTAGCAAAGAATCAAGGCTAGGGGCCCACACCCTAGCCACGAGGGTGGGGGCGCGCCCCCTGCCTCGTGGGCCCCCTGGAGCTCCACTGACCTCAACTCCAACTCCATATGTTCGTGTTCGGGGAGAAAAAAATCAGGGAGAAGGATTCATCGCGTTTATGATACGGAGCCGCCGCCAAGCCCTAAACTCTCTTGGGAGGGCTGATCTGGAGTCCGTTCGGGGCTCCGTAGAGGGGAATCCGTCGCTGTCGTCATCATCAACCTTCCTCCATCACCAATTTCATGATGCTCACCGCCGTGCGTGAGTAATTCCATCGTAGGCTTGCTAGACGGTGATGGTTTGGATGAGATTTATCATGTAATCGAGTTAGTTTTGTTAGGGTTTGATCCCTAGTATCCACTATATTCTGAGATTGATGTTGCTATGACTTTGCTATGCTTAATGCTTGTCACCAGGGCCCGAGTGCCATGATTTCAGATCTGAACCTATTATGTTTTCATGAATATATTTGAGTTCTTGATCCTATCTTGCAAGTCTATTGTCACCTACTATGTGTTATGATCCGGCAACCCCGAAGTGACAATAATCAGGACCACTCCCGGTGATGACCATAGTTTGAGGAGTTCATGTATTCACCATGTGTTAATGCTTTGGTCCGATACTCTATTAAAAGGATGCCTTAATATCCCTTAGTTTCCGCTAGGACCCCACTGCCACGGGAGGGTAGGACAAAAGATGCCATGCAAGTTCTTTTCCATAAGCACGTATGACTATATTCGAAATACATGCCTACATTACATTGATGAACTGGAGCTAGTTCTGTGTCACCCTAGGTTATGACTGTTACCTGATGAACCACATCCGGCATAATTCTCCATCACCGATCCAATGCCTACGAGCTTTTCACATATTGTTCTTCGCTTATTTACTTTTCAGTTGCTATTGTTATCATCATTACAAAATACCAAAAATATTACTTTTGCTACCGTTACCACTACTATCATATTACTTTGCTACTAAACACTTTGCTGCAGATATTAAGTTTCCAAGTGTGGTTAAATTTACAACTCAGCTGCTAATACTTGAGAATATTATTTGGCTCCCCTTGTGTCGAATCAATAAATTTGTGTTGAATACTCGACCCTCGAAAACTGTTGCGATCCCCTGTACTTCTGGGTTATCAAGACTATTTTCTAGCGCCGTTGCCGGGGAGCATAGCTCTATTCTTTGAGTCACTTGGGATTTATATCTGCTGGTCACTATGAAGAACTTGAAAGACGCGAAAACAAAATTTTATCCCTCAACTACGAGGGGAGGTAAGGAACTGCCATCTAGCTCTGCACTTGATTTACCTTCTGTTTTAAGTAAGCTTGCGAAACCTAAACCTGCTTCTGCTATTAATTCTGATATGTCGCATATTATTGATGATGCCACTTTTGCTATGCATGATACTTATGATGAAACTACTTCTATGCTTGATACTACTGTGCCACTTGGTGAATTTCTTGATGAACAACTTGCTAGGGCTAGAGAGAATGAAATTATTGAAACTAATAGTATTGGTGAAAGTGATGATGAAGGCTCCCCTAATAAATATGAATTGCCTGTTGTGCCTGAGGGCTATGTTATGGATGAAGAAACTAAAAGAGACTTTCTTGCATGCACTGATAGAAGTGATCTTAAGAAATTATTAGCTAAGCTTAAAAAAACTCTGAATGCTAGAATGAAATATGATCCTGCTTATGCTATTTCAACTATATTTGTTACTGATAAGGATTATGAATTCTCTATTGATCCTGATATAATTACTTTGGTTGAATCTGATCCTTTTTATTGCTATGAATCTAAAACTGTTGTGGCACATCTTACTAAATTAAATGATATAGCCACCATGTTCACTAATGATGAGAGAACTCGCTACTTTTATATCCTTAAAATATTTCCGTTCTCATTAAAGGGTGATGCTAAGATAGGTTTAATTCTCTTGATCCTGGTTGTGTGTGTAGTCCCCAGGATATGATTTATTACTTCTCTGCTAAATATTTCCCTGCTCATAAGAAACAAGCTTCCTTAAAGGGATATATATATAATTTTGTGCAAATTGAAGAAGAGAGTCTCCCACAAGCTTGGGGGAGGCTTCTCCAATTACTTAATGCTTTGCCTGATCATCCTCTTAAGAAAAATGAAATACCTGATATCTTTTATAATGGACTGATCGATGCTTCCAGAGACCACCTAGATAGTTGTGCTGGTTTTGTTTTCAGGGAAAGAACACCGGATGAAGCTGAAATTCTATTGAATAATATGTTGACAAATGAAAATAATTGGACACTTCCTGAGCCAACTCCTGAGCCTATTCCTAAACCAACTCCGAAGAAAAGGGGTGTTCTATTTCTTAGTCCCGAAGATATGCAAGAGGCAAAGAAATCCATGAAAGAAAGGGGTATTAAAGCTGAAGATGTTAAGAAGTTACCTCCTATTGAAGAAATACATGGTCTTAATTTACCGCATGTTGAAGAAATATGTGGTTTTAATCCATCACCTATTGAAGAAATACATGGTCTTGATAACCTGACACAGGTAGTAAAGGTAAATTCTCTCTATAGATATGATAAAGCTGGAATCCCTCCTACTAAGTTTGCTAGCCAGTGTTTGGATGAGTTTGATAACTTTATGGTTAAGCAAGAAGACTTCAATGCTTACTTTGGTAGACAATTGAAAGAAAATGCTTATATGATTGAACACTTGGGTGATTATATGTCTAGAGTTAAAGGTGAACTTAAACTCATTAGTAAACATGCTTCTATGGTTACCACTCAAGTAGAACAAGTACTTAAAGCTCGGAATGATTTGCTCAATGAATTAAATAGTAAAAAAAAATGATAATGCTGTTAGAGTTATGACTAGAGGTGGTAAATGACCCAGGAACTTTTGTATCCTAAGGGCCATCCTAAGAGAACTGAGCAAGATTCTCAGAGAAATAATATAGATGCACCCAGTCCTTCTAAAAGGAAGAAAAAGAAAAATGATAGGACTTTGCATGCTTCTAGTGAACCTGTTATTGACACACCTGAGAATCCCAATGATATCTCTATTTCTGATGCTGAAACACAATCTGGTAATGAACATGAAACTAGTGATAATGTTAATGATAATGTTCATGTTGATGCTCAACCTAGCAATGATAATGATATAGAAGTTGAACCTGCTGTTGATCTTGATAACCCAGAATCAAAGAATCAACATGATTATAAAAGAGACTTTGCTGCTAGGAAACATGGTATGGAAAGAGAGCCTTGGGTTCAGAAACCCATGCCTTTTCCTCCCAAGCCATCCAAGAAAAAAGATGATGAGGATTTTGAGCGCATTGCCGAAATGATTAGACCTATATTTTTGCGTATGCGATTAACTGATATGATTAAAATGAATCCTTATGCTAAGTACATGAAAGATATTGTTACTAATAAAAGAAAAATACCAGAAGCTGAGATTTCCACCATGCTTGCTAATTATACTTTTATAAGGGTGGAATACCTAAGAAGCTAGGAGATCCAGGAGTACCAACTATACCATGCTTCATTAAAATAAACTATGTTAAAACTGCTTTATGTGATCTTGGAGCCGGTGTTAGTGTTATGCCTCTCTCGTTATATCATAGACTTGATTTGAATAAGTTGACACCTACTGAAATATCTTTGCAAATGGCTGATAAATCAACTGATATACCTGTCGGTATTTGTGAGGATGTGCCTGTTGTGGTTGCAAACATTACTATTTTAACGGATTTTGTTATTCTTGATATTCCCGAGGACGATAGTATGTCTATTATTCTTGGAAGACCCTTTTTGAATACTGCAGGGGCTGTTATTGATTGCACCAAAGGTAATGTCACTTTTCATGTTAGTGGTAATGAGCATACGGTACACTTTCTAAGGAAACAACCTCAAGTCCACAGTATCAATTCTATTGGAAAAATTCCATCGATTATTTTTGGAGGCTTTGAATTTCCTCTTCCTACTGTCAAGAAGAAATATGATATTCTTATTGTTGGGGATGTGCATATCCCCGTTGAGGTAACATAGTGTCATTCAAAATTTCTCCGGTTTCATGTTACTCGAAATGAGTTTGTTAACAAGACTTGATCAACCTTGTTAGTGGATTCCTTTTGATGAGCATGAGATGGATGAAGTTAGAAAGCACAACCTTCTGTACCCTCCTTTTACTTTATGTTATTTAGTTGAAATAAAGTAAAAACAGTATTTTCTGTCAGTTTTCTGAATTATTTGTGCAATATAAAAATACCTCGAAAATAAAAATTCTCCAAATGCCCTGCCAATTTAATATGATTTTTTCTAGAATATTTGAGAATATCTGGCACTGAGAACATAGTAGGGGGAGCAAGCACCTGGCCAAGAGGGTCCACGGCGCGCCCACCCCCTGGACGCGCCTGTCGGCGTTTTGGGAACGGGGGTCCCCAGACTTGCCTGCCTGCGGCCTGCGGCGTGGCTCAAAGGAGGCCCAGCATGGCCCATCTTCATCAACACAAGACTCAAGACCCTCGCGAGGGGCCAAGCCTCGCGGGGCGGACGACGCGGTGCATCCTCAGGCGCAGCCTCCTCAGGCTGGCTCGCGAGGAGGCGGAGAAATCAAGGCGGGGTACCTCACGAGGTGCCCATGACACAAGCCATGATGACTCAGGGCGCCAGGCGGGCGCCAGCGTGCGCAGCGTCCTTCTTTCCTCTTTGGTGCAAAGGGGGCAAGCGCAGCCGCGGAGTACCGAGGCATCAGACAAAGGTTGCCATTTCGGTGCGACGAGACCAGGACCAAGCGGACTACGAGACGGAGGTCACCATGGAGCCCAGCACGACGTCACCGCAGAGCCTTTCGCAGGCGAAGACCAACTTTAGTCAGGATAAGTGTACTAGATGTTCCCCTTTGAATTGGCCAATTGTTGGCGCCCTTCCCGCTTAATATTTGGGAAGAGGCCCAGGGCCTTTGCCTATAAATAGGACCAGCCACTCGCATAGCAAAGGGTTCAGTTGGTCCGGCTAGCAAGCAGAGAGAGAGAGTGAGAGAGAGAGAGAAGGGCGGCTAAACTCCTCCTAGCAGTTCTTCGCCCCAGCCAAGAACAGACCCTCGCAAGGCTGTTCTTCCTTGTATCGTTCATCATCACCAGCCCCAAGAGGCAATCCACCCACCACACACTGGAGTAGGGTATTACACCACAATGGGGGCCCGAACCAGTATAAACCTTGTGTCTCTTATGCAGTTCTTTTAGTAGTTTAGATCTTTGTGAGACGGGGAGGTAGAGGGCGTGATCTCCGCGCGCACCCCAGTGTTCGAACCTTAAGGGTCTGCCGGAACCCGTGATCCGACATTTTGGCGCGCCAGGTAGGGGTGCGCCAGAATCTGTCCTCCACCACTCCGTTCTCCTCCGACCGTCGCGTCCATGCCCGACGCTCGTCGGGCCCGCGCTGAGCGCCGGGCCGCCATCGCTTCTCGCGTCGCCCAGACGGCCCCCGTCAGTGGGCGCCCTTGTCGTTCCCCGTCGCCTGCCGTCAACGCCGCCACCGGCCCGGCGGGGGGCGAGTAGCAAGCGTCGTCTCAGCATCCATCCGTGCGCCAAGATGGCCGCACCGCTACTCCATCGCTCGCACCAGCTGGCTCTTCGTCCCGCGCGCTCCGCGCACCCTTGGAGGCTCGAGCTGTGCTCCTCGTGGCAAACGAGCTCCTGCGCTACCACCCCGTCGATGACGTCTATGAAGAGTGGCTCGACCGCGTCGCCGAGCTTGTCCGCGCCATAGGGGGCTCTTCCGCGCCGACCGTTCCTCTGCGCCACACCCCGCCCCACGCGGGCAACGAAGCTCCAGAGGCGCACCAGCCGCCTCCTCTCCAAGAAGATGCCATGGCTCCAAGGAGCGTGGCCCCTGGGCGAAACCCGCTCCGGCAGGTGCCAGCGCAACAAGAACGGAGCTGCCAAGAAGTCCCTCGCCCGCAAGGAGCTTCCCGGGCGCTCCTTGCTCCAGCACGCCGCGACCCTGCTCCAGCTCCGGCATGCCAAGACCCCGCTCTTCTCCTAGATGCAGCGCGTGGGGACCCTTCTCGGCATTCTGGGAACGGGGGTCCCCAGACTTGCCTGCCTGCGGCCTGCGGCGTGGCTCGAGTCGGGGCCCAACATGGCCCATCTTCACGAACACAAGACTCAAGACCCTCGCGAGGGGCCAAGCCTCACGAGGCGGACGACACGGCGCATCCCCAGGCGCAGCCTCCTCAGGGTGGCTCACGAGGAGACGGAGATATCAAGGCGGGGTACCTCGCGAGGTGCCAGTGATGCAAGCCATGACGATCGAGGGTGCCAGGCGGGCACCAGCGCGCGCAACATCCTTCTTTCCTCTTTGGTGCAAAGGGGCAAGCGCATCCGCGGAGTACCGAGGCATCAGGCAAAGGTTGCCATTTTGGTGCAACAAGACCAAGACCAAGCGGACTACGAGACGGAGGTCACCATGGAGCCCAACACGGCGTCACCGCTGAGTCTTTTGCAGGCGAAGACCACCTTTAGTCAGGATAAGAGTACTTGCTATCCCCCTTCAAATTAGCCCGCCATTGTTGGCTCCCTTCCCGCTCAATGTTTGGGAAGAGGACCAGGGCCTCTATAAATAGGACCAGCCACCCACATGGTAGGGGGGATCGAAATCAGAGAGAGAGAGAGAGAGAGAGAGAGAGAAGGGCGACTGAACTCCCCAGTTCACCGCCCTAGCCAAGAACAGGCCCTCGCGAGGCAGTTCTTCCTTGTATTGTCCAGCATCATCAGCCCCAAGAGGCAATCCATCCACCACACACTAGAGTAGGGTATTACACCACACTGGTGGCCCGAACTAGTATAAATCTTGTGTCTCTTGTGTGATTCCTTTAGTAGTTTAGATCTTTGTGAGACGGAGAGGTTGAGGACGTGATCTCCGCGTGCACCCCAGTGTTCGAACCTTAAGGGTCTGCCGGAACCCGAAATCCGACATTTGGCACGCCAGGTAGGGGTGCGCCGGAATTCATCTTCCACCGCTCCGCTCTCCTCCGACCGTCACATCCATGTCTGGCGCTCGTTGGGCCCGCGCTGAGCGCTCGGCCACCACCGCTTCTCGCGTCGCCCGGATGGCCCCCGTCGGTAGGCGTCCTCGTCGTTCCCCGTCGCCCGCCGTCGACACCGCCATCGGCCCAGCGAGAAACGAGTGGCAAGCGCCACTCCGGCATCCACCCGCGTGACGGAGTGACTGCACCACGACGTCGACGCCTCCGGTCGTTGCGGCCCTCCTGGGCGGCTCGCAGGCGCCGCCCACAAGTCGCCATGTCAAGCTCTTTGCCCGCCGGGTTAACACCGTCTCCGCAGGGCAGGGGGCTCCCCTAGACCGGGCGGCGCCCGAGGCCGGCCTGACCTTCAGCTCGGAGGACCACCCCACCAACCCGGTCGGCTCGGGCGCACTCCCACTGTTGTGCACCCCCACTATCTGCCAGGTGGCTGTCACCAGGACCCTCGTTGACGGCGGCGCGGGCCTCAGCGTGCTTTCGGTTGAGACTTTCAGCCTCCTCTGCATACCTTGGGAGCGGCTGCGACCCAGTCGATCTTTCTCGGGTGTCGGGGGCGGATCATCCGACTCCTTGGGACAAATCCGGCTCCCGGTAACCTTCGGCACCTACGACAACTTCCGCACGGAGATGGTCGACTTCGACATCGCCCCCATCAGCCTCCCTTACAACGCCATCCTCGGCTACCCAGCTCTGGCTCAATTCATGGCCGCCACGCACCCGGCGTACAACCCCATGAAGATGCCCGGGAGCAGCGGCACCCTCGCCGTGCACGGGGACACCGGGGACGCCCTGCAAGTACTCAAGCTCGCCTTCAAAACGGCGGCACTGGCACGGCCCGTTGACGCCGAGACCCCTGAGCCCAAGGGGGCTGCGCCCACGAAGAAGAAGCAGTTGTTCACCCAGGACAAAGCAGAAACCAAGCAGATACCCGTCGACGAGGACGGGTCCTCCGGTGCCACTTTCACCATAGGCACCAACCTAGAGCCTGAGCAGGAGGAGGCCTTGGTCAAGTTCCTGTGCTCGAATAAGAAGGTATTTGCTTGGGAGCCAGATCAGCTGGCGGGGATCCCCAGAAGTGTCATCGAGCATCACCTCAATGTGTGCCCAAACGTATGCCCCGTGAAGCAGAAGGCCAGGCGACAGTCCACGGAGAAGCAGGCTTTCATCGCCCAAGAGACCCGCAAACTAGAGGCCGCTAGGGTCATTCGCGAGGTCCGATACCCGGATTGGTTGGCCAACCCTGTCGTTGTTCCCAAGAAGGGGGGAAAGAACGCATGTGTGTCGACTTCACCAACCTCAACAAGGCATGCCCGCAAGATCCGTTCCCGCTCCCCCGCATCGACCAGATTGTCGATTCAACTGCGGAGTGCGACCTGCTATGCTTCCTGGATGCCTTCTCCGGGTATCACCAGATCAAGATGGCCGTGGAAGACGTTGAGAAGACCGCCTTCTTGACCCCGTGCGGGGTATACTGCTATACGTGCATGCCGTTCGGGCTGCGTAACGCAGGGGCAACCTTTCAGCGACTGATGCACATCACCTTGGGCCAGCAGCTCGGAAAGAATGTCGAAGCCTATGTTGATGACATTGTGGTAAAATCTCGGGAGGCCAAGACCCTGATACAAGACCTGGAGGAGACCTTCGCGAGCCTCGACGCAGTAAACCTGCGGCTCAACCCGGAGAAATGTGTGTTTGGCATCCCCTCGGGCAAGCTCTTGGGATTCCTCGTGTCCCATCGTGGCATCGAGGCCAACCCCGAGAAGGTCAAGGCGGTCGAAGACATGAGTCCACCAAAGACCCTCAGAGAAATGCAGAAGCTCACTGGGCGCGTGACCGCGCTAGGGCGCTTCATCTCCAAACTGGGGGAGCGAGCGCTGCCTTTCTTCTAGCTGATGAAGAAAAAGGGGCCCTTTGAATGGATTGAAGAGGCAGATAAGGCGTTTCAGGATCTCAAGAGGTACCTGACCAGTCCCTCAGTCATGATGGCTCCGCGCCCTCAGGAGCCCCTGCTGCTGTACCTCGCCGCCACATCCTACTCCGCCAGCGCAACCTTGGTGGCGGTTAGGGAGGAGCGCTGAGTCAAGGCCGCAGCGGCAGCCCGAGGCAGGACAAAACGGAACAAGGAAAGCCTGCAGAAGGCACAACCACAGCTGAGGAGGGTCAGCTGCCGAGGAATGCACCGGGGGCAGGAGAGGCCGCCTGACCAGATGGTCCACCTCCCGAGGCCACATCACCCCGTGAGGCGCCCTTACCTCCCGAGGGTGAGGCAACCCCAGATGCTCCCAGCCTTGTCGAGCACCCAGTTTACTTTGTTAGCACGGTGCTATGGGATGCGAGGGTATGGTACCCAATGCCTCAGAAGCTCCTCCTTGCGCTACTGGTAGCTTCGCGCAAGCTGCGTCACTACTTCCAGGCTCATCCCATCAAATTCGTCTCGTCATACCCCCTGGAGAGAGTGCTCAGGAGCCCTAACTCAGCCGGAAGGGTCGCTGAGTGGAACATAGAGCTGCAAGCGTTTCAGCTCGAGTTCAGCACAACCAGGGTCATCAAAGGAGCAGCGTTGGCGGATTTTGTGGCAGAATGGATGGAGGCACCAGGCCTCAATGCCGACGAGGATCGCTCCCTCTCCCCGGGGAGCGAGGCGCCAGAAGGCTGGGTCATGCACTTCGACGAGGCATTCTCCAAACATGGTGCTAGGGCTGGTGCGATTCTTATATCGCCCACTCAGGACAATCTCTACTACATCGTACAACTCTGTTTCCAGCAAGGTGAAAAGGTCTCCAACAACATAGCGGAGTATGAAGGTTTGATAGCGGGTTTGAAGGCTGCGGCAGCCCTAGGGGTGAAACACCTCACCATTAAGGGCGATTCGCAGCTCCTTGTTAATTTCTCCAACAAGGTGTACGAGCCGAAAGATGAGCACATGGAAGCCTACCTTGCAGAGGTCCGCCGGATGGAGAAGCAGTTCTGGGGGTTGGAGTTGTAGCATGTGCCCCGTGGCACCAATCAGGAGGCCGACGACATCGCCAAATGGGCGTCCAGGCAGTTACCTCAGGAGCCTGGTGTCTTCGAGGAGCGGCTCTTCAAGCCCTCAGCCTTGCCGTCATTGTCAAACACGGCTCAGCCTCGGGAGGAGCTCCCCCAGCCACCTGCCTCAGGAGCCCCGGTCTGTGGCCCGACCTCAGGAGCACGCCTGCTCCTGGCGATGGAACCTCAGGAGGGATGCTGGATCACGGAGCTCCGGAGTTACTTAACACAAGGGACCTTGCCAGAGAAGGAGGAGGAAGCGGAGCGTGTGGCACGGCAGGCCACGGCGTACTGCATCAAGGATGGAGAGCTCTACCGGAAGCGACCAAACGATGTATCCCTGCGCTGCATCTCCAGGGAGCAAGGAAAGGAATTGCTGGAAGACATACACGGCGGAGACTGTGGACATCATTCATCATCACGGACCCTCGTCGGCAAGGCGTTCCGCAGTGGGTTTTATTGGCCCACCGCACTCAATGACGCCGTCGAACTGGTGAAAGCTTGTGAGGCCTGCCAGTTCCACGCCAAGCAAATCCATCAGCCGGCGGGAGGCCTGCAGACTATACCCCTTTCGTGGCCATTCGCAGTCTGGGGGCTGGACATCCTGGGCCCGTTTCCTTGGGCGCCAGGGGGCTACCGCTACCTCTACATCGCCGTGGACAAGTTCACCAAGTGGGCTGAAGTGGAGGCAGTCCGCCCCATCCCCGCGGGCTCCGCGGTCAAGTTCATCAGGGGCATCGTGAGCCGGTTCGGGGTGCCGAACCGCATCATCACAGACAACGGCTCATAGTTCACCAGTAACCTCTTCCAAACATACTGTGCTAACCTTGGAACGCAGATATGCTACGCTTCAGTGGCGCACCCCCGAAGCAACGGCCAGGCCGAGCGAGCCAACGCGGAGGTCCTAAGGGGCCTCAAGACCAGGACGTTCAAGAAGAAGCTGGAGGCCTGTGGCCGAGGTTGGTACGACGAGCTTCAGTCCGTGCTGTGGTCCATCTGCACCACCGCGACCAAACCGACTGGAGAAACCCCATTCTTCCTGGTCTACGGAGCAGAGGCAGTCCTCCCTCATGAGGTCAGACGTCGCTCCGCGCGGGTCCTGGCGTTCGACGAGGCGCAGCAGGACGCCATGCGGGGGACGGACCTCGTGTTGGGGGAGGAACGTCGCCGGGAGGCCGCGCTGCGAGCGGCGAGGTATCAGCAAGCGCTGCGGCGGACCACTGCCGCAACATCCTCCCCAGGACCCTTGAGGTAGGAGACCTCGTGCTCAGGCGGGTCCTCTCCAGGGAGGGATTGCACAAGCTCTCTCCCATGTGGGAGGGCCCGTTCAAGGTTGTTCATGTTTCCAGGCCCAGCTCCGCGCGCTTGGAGACTCAGGAGGGAGTGCCGGTCCAGAACGCGTGGAACATCCAGCACCTCCGGAGGTTCTACCCCTAAAAGGCCCGGAGCCTGTGAAGCAAGGCGAGTGCCTGTGAAGATCATCGCTTTGGAAAAAGGCCCGGAGCCTGTGAAGCAAGGCGAGTGCCTGTGAAGATCATCGCTTTGGAAAAAGGCCCGGGGCCTGTGAATCAAGGCGAGTGCCTGTGAAGATCATCGCTTTGGAAAAAGGCCCGGAGCCTATGAAGCAAAGCGAGTGCCTATGAAGATCATCGCTTTGGAAAAAGGCCCGGAGCCTGTGAAGCAAGGCGAGTGCCTGAGAAGATCATCGCTTTGGAAAAAGGCCCGGAGCCTGTGAAGCAAGGCGAGTGCCTGTAAAGATCATCACTTTGGAAAAAGGCACAAAGCCTGTGAAGCAAGGCGAGTGCCTGTGAAGATCATCTCTTTTTGAAAAGGCCCAGAGCCTGTGAAGCAAGGCGAGCACCTATGAAGCTATCGCTTTGGAAAAGGCCCGGAGCCTGTGAAGCAAGGCCAATGCCTGTGAAGCTCGCCGCCCCGTGACACTCTCACGTAATAATGAGTGGGGCTGTACACGCCCCAGAGTCTCAGGAGCGCCGGCCACAGGCCCTGGGGCTCCCTCCCACGCCCAGTGGCAGCACTTAGCTCCGCGCTGGTGAGAAGACGTCGAAGACTAGATTAGGTGCCAGACGCAGCTTTTCATTTGCTTTCCGCAGTTGGCGTGTTTGTTTGCATTTGGAGTCTTATTGAAGTTGTCACTGTTGCTGATTTGTGGTTCGTCGATTTTCGCTCCTCGCTTTGGTTTCTCTCGTAAACAACCTCCCGAGGGATGGTGCTCAGACGTCCTCGCGAGGGTTTCTGCCCTAGCCGCAGGAAGGTTTTCACGACCCTGGCACATTACAGGAGCACCCCTTCTAGTCCGTGCCCCTCGGGCACCGCGACGCGCACACAGGGCCTGGGTCGGTCGCCCCACCCCCCGGCAGGGGTCGAAAACTATCTACACACAGGCGAGAAATCAAGAGGTGCAAAAAATGAGGTCAAGGTAATAGCTAAAACGGCAATGTTTCCCAACACGCCCCAAGGGGGCTCCATGCAGTTGTTCTGTCTTACACAGGGAACAAAAGAGAAAGGAAAAAGACGAGCCCGGCGCAGCGCCCCCTCACATTGGCCCGCGGAGGCGACACTAGCTGCCTCAGGGCCTTAGGCGGACTCCCTCTCGCGCTTCACCGGGGCACGACGGTGGGCGGACAAACCGCCACCTCCCAAGCAAGCTCGACGACGCGGGAGAGGACTGCTGCCACCGCTGGAGGAGTCGCTTGAGGAAGAGCTGACGCAGCTTGGGGAGTCGCGGACGCCGCCATCCGCGCGGGCGCTATCTCCTCCATCGCCATCGGAGCGGGGCACGCGGACGCGGTCGTCGTCCTCAGGGCAGCACCCTGCGCGGCGACCATCTTCCCCAAACACCCTCACATAGAGGGTGGCGTCGCCGTCGAACCTGAAGTGCAGAGTGCACCGACGCTCCAGGCCGCGAGCGCGGGTGAACGCCTGCCAGCCACGAGTGAAGGCCAAGCCCCCGCTGGCGGAGACCTCCAGCGCGACCCACGAGGACCTGCTGCAGCAGCCCTCCGCCTGGAGCCAGGGGCCACCAGGAGCGCCGGCCGGGAGTTCACCATGGAGGAAGCGAGGGAGCGGGAGCCAGGCGCGAGTCGGCTCGGCCGACCAGACGAAGAACTCCGGCAGCGCCTGCATAGCACGAAAGCGCGGCCTGGGAGAACGCACGACCCAGGCACGTCCTACGGCTACGGCGGCTCGCCCGCCGCCGCGCTGGGAGCCGCCCCCATGGCCACCGAACGCGGCCGGGGCGGCCACCGGATGCTTCCGAGGGCGCCCACGACCACGCTTGGGCGGGGGAGAGGCAGGACCAACCTGGAGGGCCTTCCCCTTCTCCGCAGCCGAGTACCTCCTCGATGGATCCATCAAACCAAGACGGAGCGAGAACTAAGGCGAATGAGAAAGCAAGAAGAGATGGATTGGAAGGGCACGTGCAGTGCCGTACTTATAGCCGGCGAAGGCCAACCGCCGGCCTCCACGATCGCAGGTAATCATAACACGATCTGCATGCAGGGACTTGTCCAACTCTCACGATCACCAAGGCGTCATGGGGAAGTGGAGTCACCCACGTCCAATCAACTGCCATGCGGCGCCCAAGGCCGCAGGCTGTTAGGGCCCACGGCGCTTCGCCCTCGCCCTTTCGCCTCTTGGCACGGCCAAGTCCGTGCGCGCCTTGGGCCCGGGGACTACTGTCGGTGTTCTGGGAATGGGGGTCCCCAGACTTGCCTGCCTGCGGCCTGCAGCGTGGCTCGAGTCAGGGCCCAACATGGCCCATCTTCATCAACACAAGACTCAAGACCCTCGCTAGGGGCCAAGCCTCGTGAGGCGGACGACACGGCGCATCCCCAGGCGCAGCCTCCTCAGGCTGGCTCGCGAGGAGACGGAGATAACAAGGCGGGGTACCTCGCGAGGTGCCAGTGATGCAAGCCATGACGATCGAGGGTGCCAGGCGGGCACCAGCGCGCGCAGCGTCCTTCTTTCCTCTTTGGTGCAAAGGGGGCAAGTGCATCCGCGGAGTACCGAGGCATCAGGCAAAGGTTGCCATTTCGGTGCAACAAGACCAGGACCAAGCGGACTACGAGACGGAGGTCACCATGGAGCCCAGCACGGCGTCACCGCAGCGTCTTTCGCAGGCAAAGACCACCTTTAGTCAGGATAAGAGTACTTGCTGTCCCCCTTCAAATTAGCCCGCCATTGTTGGCTCCCTTCCCGCTCAATGTTTGGGAAGAGGACCAGGGCCTCTATAAATAGGACCAGCCACCCGCATGGTAGGGGGGATCGAAATCAAAGAGAGAGAGAGAGAAGGGTGACTGAACTCCCCAGTTCACCGCCCCAGCCAAGAACAGGCCCTCGCGAGGCAGTTCTTCCTTGTATTGTCCATCATCATCAGCCCCAAGAGGCAATCCATCCACCACACACTGGAGTAGGGTATTACACCGCACCGGTGGCCCGAACCAGTATAAATCTTGTGTCTCTTGTGTGATTCCTTTAGTAGTTTAGATCTTTGTGAGACGGAGAGGTTGATGACGTGATCTCTGCGCGCACCCCAGTGTTCGAACCTTAAGGGTCTGCGGGAACCCGAAATCTGACAACCCTCAAGACCAAGCTCTCCACCAGCCGAAGCCTTTCGTGGCTACCGCCGGCTGCCATGCCTACACCACCGAGCTGCGCAGCGTCGCGTGGCCCGGCAAGTTCAAGCCAGACCTGCCTCCGCGCTACGACGGCACAACTGACCCCGTAAAGTTCCTCCAGCTCTATGAGCTGGGTATCGAGGCTGCCAGCGGGGATGAAAAGGTCATGGCAAACTGGTTCCCCATGGCGCTCAAGGAAGGAGCTCGAACCTGGCTCCTGAATCTGGCTCCAGGCACGATCTCCTCCTGGGACCAGATGCACACCCGCTTCATCGCCAACTTCCAAGGTACTCGCGACCGGCCACCCGCCGTGAGTGACATGCGCCGTATCAAGCAACAACCCGGAGAGACCCTGCACAAGTACATCCAGCGCTTCAACATCGCGCGCCTCAAGATCCCCAAGGTGTCCGAGGAAGCCATCATCTCGGCCTTCTCCGATGGCGTGTGCGACGTCAAGATGAAGGAGGAGCTGGCGATGCACGAAGACCTCTGCACCTCCTTGGAGCTGTTCAACTTGGCGACCAAGTGCGCCAGGGCTGAGGAGGGACGTCTCTCCCTCCTCGAGCTGCCTGCCGCGGACCCAGAAGAGAAGAAGCCCAAGGCCAAGGACGTGAAGCGCAAGGGGGCTGCCGTACTCGCGGCAGAACCAGACACCAAGCGGGGCAAGGATCTGCCCGAACCCTCCAGGGGCAGCCGGTACTGTGTGTACCACGACCTCCACACCCACAACACCAACGAATGTCAATAACTCTGCGTCGTGCGAGAAGGAAGGATCGGCCGTCGCCCTGACCGTGCTGACTGGGGCTATGGCTGAGGAGGAGGAAGAAACCCAGGACGCTGGGAAGATCGCGGCCCGCGCCAGGGGTGGCGCGACCAGCCTCGCGAGGACCGCTGGCGGGACCTGCCTTGCGAGGGGGACTAGAGGGATCAGCCTCGTGAGGATCGCCCTCAAGGCAACGCAGGCCTACCTCCGCTGCCGCCTCAGCCAAGGAGGAACGAAGACCGCCATCAAGACGAGGGGGCTGGGGGCTTCCAAGAGCCGCGCGCAATCGCCTGCATCCTGGGCGGAGCTCAAGCCCCAGCCTCTCAACGTATCTTCAAGCAGTTTGCCCGCGAAGTGAATGCAGTTCTCCAAAAGCTCGAAGCAACGCGCCCCCTCAGGTGGTCGGCATGCGCCATCATGTTCAGCTCAGCAGACAAGCTCAAGTGCGCGTCCACGGCCGGAGTCCTCCCGATGCTTTGCTCCCCAGTCATCAGCAATGTACTAGTCACCAAGACCCTCATCGATGGTGGCGCAGGGCTCAACGTCCTGTCCGTGGAAACATTCAACAATCTCCAAGTGCCCTACGACCAGCTTCAGCCAACCAAGCCCTTCTCCGGAATCACCGACGGTTCCACGGTCCCGATTGGGCAGGTCCGCCTCCCCGTCACCTTCGGGGCCCGCAGCAACTACCGCACCGAGCTCATCGACTTCGACGTCGCCCACATCCGCCTGCCGTACAACGCCATCCTCGGGTACCCAGCGCTGGCCAAGTTCATGGCCGTGACTCACCACGGCTACAACGTCCTCAAGATGCCAGGAAGTGGCGGCATCATCACGGTGCCTTGCGAAGAGAAGGATGCAGTGTGTTCCCTGGAGCGAGCCTATCAGGCCGCATCGCTAGAAGACCCAGATCGCGGAAGCAGGAGGCTTCCTGAGACCACCCCCAAGAAGAAGAAGACATCGTCAGGCTCATCCCCTCAGGAGGCAGGCCCTTCAGGGCCCGTGTCAGCCCAGGGGGACCCCTCATCCATCGCATAGGGAAGCGCGCCCGATGCCCTCCTCAGGCAGGGCTCAGGGGCTCTCACCTGGAGGGCCACCAACCTAGCCAGGGTCACGAGGGAGGCGCTTGGGCACCATGTGGAGGCGTGCTTCGAAGCATGTTTCCCTCGAGAAGGAGCCGGGCAAGGAAGGTCAGACAAGCAGGAGTTCGTTAACGAGGCCATTCAAGAACTACAGGAGTCAAGGATCATGAGAGGTTGCCGCCGTCTACCAGCTATGGCCCCACATCCGGGTGAGGATGGTGGGCTGCGCGTCTGCGTCGACGTACCAGGGCTCAATCAGATCGCCACGATGGAGCGTCTCTGGCCCTCGCAAGTGGGGCGCTGCGGGGGTCCACCCCACAGCTATGTTCGCATGCCTTACAGCCTGCCGAGCATGGCTGCGGCGTACCAGCGCCTCATGAGGGGCATCATGGAGGCTCAGGAAGACATGCGTTCTGTGGCCCTGGCGGAGATGAAGACAGCTCGCGAGGAGCCACCAGTGCCTCCGGAGCCTCCCGAGGCCCCGGGGCCTGGGGGCTCGTGAGGATCGGCTTCCGCAGCCCACCGAGTCTGCTGCACCAACGCCACTTTGCCGACGACATCCTCAGGTGACATCTTTCAAGCTTCATTCCCAGCTAGGAGCACCCTCCCAGGGTTGCATCACTCCCAGGCCGCGTGGGTCCGTCCCTGCGGCATGTGTCCCTTTCTATTTTTCGATCGTTAGTTTGCCTTGTTGGGGGCGCCCCTCGGGCTGCATCATCCCCAAGCCGCTCAGGCTAGGCCCAGCGGCGTGTATCTCCCTCGTGTTTATTTCCAACTATGCATTGCCTATCACGCTTGATTACTTGATGCCTGTCCGCGGCATCCCTTCTTCTCCATGTCGGCCACTTGCATGTTAAAGGGGGGGGGTGCCTGAGCATCGCGACTCAGGGCTCTTACTTGCTCTCCAGCCCTCACCCTCTGGCCTTGTCCATGGCATCGCGACCTGGCATACCAGCGATGGCTGAGACAAGCTCGAGGGCCGGGACCCGAGGACGTAGAGTACCGACATCTAACCAAATTTTGCAGGGACACATCTCAAGATACGGCCCAGTGCCAGGCGCAACCCGCCTAGAGGTAGGGCCTCGTGAGTCCGCGCTGGCTCACGGGTGCCCAGATACACCTCACCTACTCCAACCAGCGAGCTCTTGAGCGACTAACGATCGACTAATGACTGCCATGGCAACCCCATCTTCTTTCTGTGATGAACCTGCAGGATCCTTGGAGGGAACTGCGCTAGCCAAGGCCCTCACGGAGTTCCCTTCACCCTCGCCCGCGCGAACCGCTTGCACGTTAAAGGGGGGGGGGCGCCTGAGCATCGTGACTCAGGGCTCTTACTGGCTCTCCAGTCCTCACCCTCTGGCCTTGTCCACGGCATCGCGACCTCGCATACCAGCGACGGCTGAGACCAGCTTGAGGGCCAGGACCCGAGGACGTAGAGCAGAAAGGGGAGCAGAGGCGAGGGAGAAGGGGCGCGTGAGGACCTCGCCGAGCAACTCCGTCCCAACTACCCCACGGACCCGACGATGTGCTGGGGGCGATCCCCGATCCTCAAGATAAGTCACCATCCAAAACACTGGCTACCGTGGCACTACCACCGCACCTAAAGCAATTCCGTACTAGCAACGTTGCTTTCCTTTCTCGCCAAACGACGGCTGCTTGGGCACCAAAGGGGACCTCCTGAGCATCGCGACTCAGGGGCTCTTACCGGACCCCGGGTCGCTCACCTCCTGGCCTTGACCACGGCATCGCGACCTGGCATACCAGCGACGGCTGATGCTGCCTTGGGACTGGGACCTGTCGACGCAGAGCACCAAGCCCTCGCGTGGTTCGAAAGGGAGAACTAAGCTAAGACGAAATCAGCAACTCACACAAATCCATAACAGAGGTTATGTATTAACAAATGGGACTACAGGCACCTTACAAGCCCCCGTGGGGCGCATTTTGATTCCTCGCAGGGAACTGATCCTAAGGGGTGCTAAATACACGAGCTCCTGCAAAAGATGCCATCATCAACAATGGGCCGTCAGGCGCCGGCGCAAACCCCATCCAGATAAGGGTCGGCGACGGCCTGACGAGCCCGCCCTGCTCTGGGAGCGACGCCAACTCGGGGGCTCGTAGCTGTCGTTGCTCGTCTCCGGAGTCGCGAAGATTTCGCTGGAGTCACTGGACCCTCCGGCGCCTCCGCCAAGGGAGCGGTCGACGGGCCTAACCCTCACCAGGGCAAGGTCCCGGCCACCGCTCCCAGGGCAGCATTCCAGCCGGCGCTCGTTCGCGTCGAAGATCTTGAAGAACATCACCGCAGCGCCATTGTACTCCAAGTGGACCGCGAAGACGCCCCTTTCCCTGCAAACCCAGGCGACCTCTCTCCAGCCGCGGGACATGTAGACCTCGCCCGGGGCAGCGACCACGACCTCTGCCTCGGTCGCAAGGGTGCTGCAGCCGGCGTGCTGCAGCTAGAGGTCTAGGGGCCCTCCTGGAGGGATGATGGAGGCGAAGAAGGGAGGCAGACGGATCCAAGACTGGAGAGGAATGACGATGTGGAGCATGAACTCTTGGGAGGAGCCCTCGGCATGGACTCCAGGAGGAACAGCCCATGCCTTCGTGACCCGACGGTGCCGACCGCGGAGATCGGCATCGACACCTTCAGGGCCCTCGACGTGGGCATACAAGGGAAGTGGGAACCCCGGCGGAGCCCGCTCACACCAGGGCCTCGGCACCGCTTGACGGTCTTCCTCGCCCCGGCTGCAAAGGGCGAGCCGTTTCTTTGGTGGGAGCGGGTCTGGCCCCTCTCGAGGATCCTTTCCCTTCTCCGCTGCAGAGAACCGGCGGATCGGAGCCATCGCAGCAAGATGGAGCAAGGATCGGGAAGAAGGAGAAGCCAGGAGGAAAGGACTGGAAGGGCACGCACAGCTTCGTACTTATAGCCGGCAAAGGCCAACCGCCGGCCTCCACGATCACAGGTAATCATGACACGATCTGCATGCAGGGACTTGTCCAACTCGCGCGATTACCGAGGCATCATGGGGAAGTGGAGACGCCCACGTCCCATCAACCGCCATGCGGCGCCCAAGGCCGCAGGCTGTTAGAGCCCGCGACGCTTCGCCCTTGCCCTTTCGCCTCTCGGCACGGCCAAGTCCATGCGCGCCTTGGGCCCCGGGGCTACTATCGGCGTTCTAGGAACAGGGGTCCCCAGACTTGCCTGCCTGCGGCCTGCGGCGTGGCTCAAAGGAGGCCCAGCATGGCCCATCTTCATCAACACAAGACTCAAGACCCTCGCGAGGCGGACGACACGGCGCATCCTCAGGCGCAGCCTCCTCAGGCTGGCTCGCGAGGAGGCGGAGAAATCAAGGCGGGGTACCTTGCGAGGTGTCCATGACGCAAGCCATGACGACTCAGGGCGCCAGGCGGGTGCCAGCGCGCGCAGCGTCTGTAGGATCGAAAGTATGTCTAGAGGGGGGGGGGGGTGATTAGACTACTTGACCAAATAAGAACTTAACCTTTTCCCAATTTTAGTTCTTGGCAGATTTTAGCTATTTTAGGACAAGTCAAGCAATCATCACATAATTCAAGCAAGCATGCAAAGAGTATATTGGCAGTGGAAAGTAAAGCATGCAACTTGCAAGAATGTAAAGGGAAGGGTTTGGAGAATTCAAACGCAATTGGAGACACGGATGTTTTTCCCGTGGTTCGGTTAGGTGGTGCTATCCTACATCCACGTTGATGGAGACTTCAACCCACGAAGGGTAACGATTGCGCGAGTCCACGGAGGGCTCCACCCACGAAGGTTCCACGAAGTAGCAACCTTGTCTATCCCACCATGGCCATCGCCCACGAAGGACTTGCCTCACTAGCAGTAGATCTTCACGAAGTAGGCGATCTCCTTGCCCTTACAAACTCCTTGGTTCAACTGCACAATCTTGTCGGAGGGTCCCAAGTGACACCTAGCCAATCTAGGAGACACCACTCTCCAAGAAGTAACAAACGGTGTGTTGATGATGAACTCCTTGCTCTTGTGCTTCAAATGATAGTCTTCCCAACACTCAACTCTCTCTCATAGGATTTGGATCTAGTGGAAAGAAGGTTTGAGTGGAAAGCAACTTGGGGAAGGCTAGAGATCAAGATTCATATGGTAGGAATGGAATGTCTTGGTCTCAACACATGAGTAGGTGGTTCTCTCTCAGAACAAATGAGTTGGAATGGTGTATGTGTTCTGATGGCTCTCTCCATGAATGAAGAGGAGGTGGAGGGGTATATATAGCCTCCACACAAAATCCAACTGTTACACACAGTTTTCCAATCTCGGTGGGACCGAATCAACAAACTCGGTCGGACCGAAAAGGTAAACCTAGTGACCGTTAGAGATTTTCGGTGGGACTGACATGCAACTCGGTAGGACCGATTCTGTTAGGGTTTGGGCATAACATAATCTCAGTGAGACCGATTACACAAACTCGGTGAGACCGAGTTTGGTAATAAGCTAACCAGAGAGTTGGTCAGGTGAACTCGGTAGGACCGATTTGCTCTTTTGGTGAGACCGAAAAGTTACAAAAGGGAAACACAGAGTTTACATTGCAATCTCGGTGGGACCGATTCACTCTTTCGGTGAGACCGAAAATTTACAAAAGGGAAACAAAGAGTTTGCAACCCCATCTCGGTGAGACCGAGATCCCTATCGGTAGGACCGAATTGCTAGGGTTTGGCAGTGGCTTATGACATATGAAACTCGGTGGCGCCGGATAGATAGAATCGGTATGACCGAGTTTGGCTTAGGGTTTAGGTCATTTGTGGATATGGGAATGTAGCTGAGGATTTTGGAGCATATCATTAAGCACATGAAGCAAGAGGCTCATTAAGCAACACCTCATCCCTCCTTGATAGTATTGGCTTTTCCTAAAGACTCAATGTGATCTTGGATTACTAAAATATAAAATGAAGAGTCTTGAGCTTTTGAGCTTGAGCCAATCCTTTGTCCTTAGCATTTTGAGGGTTCCACTTTCACATCCATGCCATGCCAATCATTGAGCTTTCCTGAAATAATCATCTTGGAATAGCATTAGCTCAATGAGCTATATGTTGTTATGAATTACCAAAACCACCTAGGGATAGTTGCACTTTCAGCGTCCTTCTTTCCTCTTTGGTGCAAAGGGGGCAAGCGCAGCCGCGAAGTACCGAGGCATCAGGCAAAGGTTGCCATTTCGGTGCAACGAGGCCAGGACCAAGCGGACTACGAGACGGAGGTCACCATGGAGCCCAGCACGACGTCACCGCAGAGCCTTTCGCAGGCGAAGACCAACTTTAGTCAGGATAAGTGTACTGGATGTTGCCCTTCGAATTGGCCAATTGTTGGTGCCCTTCCCGCTCAATATTTGGGAAGAGGCCCAGGGCCTTTGCCTATAAATAGGACCAGCCACTCGCATAGCAAAGGGTTCGGTTGGTCCGGCTAGCAAGTAGAGAGAGAGTGAGAGAGAGAGAGAGAAGGGCGGCTCAACTCCTCCTAGCAGTTCTTCGCCCCAGCCAAGAACAGACCCTCGTGAGGCTGTTCTTCCTTGTATCGTTCATCATCATCAGCCCCAAGAGGCAATCCACCCACCACACACTGGAGTAGGGTATTACACCACAATGGTGGCCCGAACCAGTATAAACCTTGTGTCTCTTGTGCAGTTCTTTTAGTAGTTTAGATCTTTGTGAGACGGGGAGGTAGAGGGCGTGATCTCCGCACGCACCCCAGTGTTCGAACCTTAAGGGTCTGCCGGAACCCGTGATCCGACAGCGCCCCCTGCCTCGTGGGCCCACGGTGGCTCCCCTCCACTTATTCCTGCACCCACACACTTCTTCTTCCTCCCAAAAAATCACCATCCAGCTCAAGCGAGTTCTAGCTCATTTTGCTGCGATTTTCGATCTCCTTGCTGAAAGCATCTCTCACAAAACTGCTTTGGGGCATTGTTCCTTGGTATGTGACTCCTCCATTGGTCCAATTAGTTTTTGTTCTAGTGCTTTATTCATTGCAAATTTGTGCTGCCTTGGTGACCATGTTCTTGAGCTTGCATGTCAAATTTATATGGTTCCAAGTAGTTCTAATGCATGATATAGGCTCTAGGCACTTGTAGGAGTAGTTGCTATCAATTTTGTTGAGTTTGGTTTACTTTCATTTGAAGTTACTAAAAATTTCAGAAATTTTTCAGAAGAAGAAATATGTTTAGGAAAATGTACCAAGGTGGTCCTTCAAGGAAGCAAGGACCCAGGCTTGCAATGCGTGATGCTGATGATGAGCCACCAAGGGACGCTCCAGTGTGGCCCTGTGAATGGCCTTCAGAGGACTTCATGGATCGAGCGGGAATTAAGGAAGAATTTAACGCATATTTGCGTAACACCGATCTTGTGAGCTTCGAGGCAGAAAAGTGTCGTCAGTACCACTATCTCACTAGTTCATTTGTGAGGAGGTTTGAATTTTGATCTTCACGCAATTCTCAAGCTGTCCTGTTTGATCTTTATGAAAATTCTTATACTATGGACTTAGAGGATTTTACCACTGCTTGCAAACTTCCACAATGGGGTAGTACTAGTGAACCTCGCAAATCTGAGTTTAGAGATCTTCTTGCTAGTATAACTATGGGGGGATCTAGAGATATAGCACAAGCTACCATAGGGAGCATTCATTTTCCTGCTATACATTCGCTCTCTTCATAGGTAGGTGCATAAATGGTAAAGATGAAGCATGGCATATGTGTGTCCCTGACCTCAGTATTCTTAGGAGTGCTGTGTTAGGAGATAAATCTTATAACTTGGGAGCCATTGTTGCACGTAGGTTGCATCTTAATAGATTTAATGGAGATTTCTTTGGTGGAATTTATGCAACCGATATAGCTAATTTTCTTGGTATAACCATACATAAGGATGATATTGAGTTGCCTCCTGCTTATTTGGATTATGAGGCTATGGTTCATCATCATTTTGTTGAGAGGAAAGATCAGTTCCTCCAGTACCAACTAATCTTTGATAGACGACGCACCTATCACATCGCTCTCCCTGCTTCTACTTTCTTTGTCTTTCAGGCAAAAGGGAGATATTTTATAACCATAGAGGAGGCGGAAGAGTATAAGAGGAGGGCTGAGATAGCTCGCCTCCAAGCTATAGCCCATGATGCAATGACTGCTGCATCTCAGTACGACCCCAACTACAACTTTGGATATCCGCCAGGCCATCCGTGGCAATAGACGAACTTAGGCTAAAAGCCTAAGCTTGGGGGAGTACGTATTTCTCACCGACATTACATTCATGTTCACACACTCATTGCTAGATGTTGGTGCTCATACTTTTTCATTGTAATACCCATGCTAGTTTATTTCCTTTTTATGCTTTCTTCTTGTGTGTTTGGTAAACCTTAATAAAAAAACCAAAAAATTAGTTGTAGCTTTTAGCTAGTTTTAATTTCCATGCTTGTAGTAGTAATTAAAAAGAAAACCCAAAAAGATTTCCTCTTCTTCTTTTACTTGTTGGGAGCTTTCCCGTGTAAATAGTTTTATTCCTTTTCTTTTCTTTGGGGGTCCAGAGGAGAAGACCATGATTAAAATGTTGAGTGGCTCTCATATGCATTATTGTTGATCTAACAAAGAGCCCATATTACCTTGTCTTCTCTCTTAAATTGATTGCTTGCAGATTCCAGCTTAGTCCAATGCACATGCAGTATTATTATTATTATTCACATCATTCGGTTGTGCAAGTGAAAGGCAATTATGACGATATATGATGGACTGATTTAGATGGGAGAAGCTGGTATGAACTTGACCTCTCTTGTTTTTGTAAATATGATTAGTTCATCATTCCTGATTCAGCCTATTATGAATAAACATGCTTGCAATGACAATTAGAGATTATAGTTTCTTATGCCATGCTTAATTAGCTAGGAGCTTATAATGGTTTACCTTGTGTGCCAACATGCTATTAAAATGGTTGTGATGTGGTATGATAGGGTGGTATCCTCTTTTGAACGATTCAAGTGGCTTGACTTGGCACATGTTCACGCATGTAGTTGAAACAAAATCAACATAGCCTCTACGATATTTATGTTCATGGTGCATTATATCCTACTCATGCTTGCATTCGGTGTTGATTAATTTTAATGCATGTTCATGACTGTTGTCGCTCTCTAGCTGGTCGCTTCCCAGTCTTTTTCTAGCCTTCACCTGTACTAAGCGAGAATACTGTTTGTGCATCCAATCCCATAAACCCCAAAGTTATTCCATATGAGTCCACCATACATACCTATATACGGTATCTACCTGCTGTTCTAAGTAAATTTGTATGTGCCAAACTCTAAACCTTCAAATAAACATTCTGTTTTGTATGCTTGAATAGCTCATGTATCAACTAGGGCTG
This sequence comes from Triticum monococcum, assembly GCA_034509565.1. Taxonomy (NCBI): domain Eukaryota; kingdom Viridiplantae; phylum Streptophyta; class Magnoliopsida; order Poales; family Poaceae; genus Triticum; species Triticum monococcum. The sequence continues at coordinate 633,507,743 of CM067842.1, forward strand.
TCCGTATCTTCAATGTTAGGCAAGTTATTCTCAAGAGGAGTGGACTCCGCTCCTCACTCATGAGAAAATGGCTGGTCACCGGGATGCCCAGTCGCATGCTTTATGCAAATCAAATCAAAATAATTGCAAACAAACCCCCCTGGGACTGTTGTTAGTTGGAGGCACTCGTTGTTTCGAGCAAGCCATGGATTGATGCTTGTTGGTGGAGGGGGAGTATAAACTTTACCATTCTGTTTGGGAACCGCCTATAATGTGTGTAGCATGGAAGATATCGCCATCTCTTGATTGTTATGTTGACAATGAAAGTATACCGCTCAAAATATTATTCGCCTCTATTTCAAAATCGAGCTCTGGCACCTCTACAAATCCGTGCTTACCTATGCGAAGGGCCTATCTATTTACTTTTATGTTGAGTCATCATCCTCTTATTAAAAAGCACTAGTTGGAGAGCACCGCTGTCATGTGCACTCATTACTATTAGTTTACATTGAGTATGACTTGACTGGATCTCTTTCGCCATGAATTACAATGTCTAGCCAGTCCTTGATCTTTAAAGGTGCTTACCATTTATGTTTTGCGGTCTTAGAAAGGGCTAGCGAGATACCATCTTATTATATCATATTATGATTGTTTTGAGAAAGTGTTGTCATCCGAGGTTTATTATTATTGCTCGCTAGTTTCTTATGCCATTGATATGAGTAAACATGAGACCTAAGAGTTATTCTGAATATGGTTAGTTCATAATCTTCACTGAAAACTTGAATGCTGGCTTTACATATTTACAACAACAAGAGCAAACTGAGTTTGTAAAAGTTTTTCTTTATCACTCTCAGTTTGTCAACTGAATTGCTTGAGCACAAGCAAAGGTTTAAGCTTGGGGGAGTTGATACGTCTCCGTCGTATCTACTTTCCAAACACTTTTGCCCTTGTTTTGGACTCTAACTTGCATGATTTGAATGGAACTAACCCGGACTAACGCTGTTTTCAGCAGAATTGCCATGATGTTATTTATGTGCAGAAACAAAAGTTCTCGGAATGACCTGAAACTCCACGGAGATTATTTTTGGAAATAATAAAAAATACTGGCAAAGAATCAAGGCCAAGGGGCCCACACCCTAGCCACGAGGGTGGGGGCGCGCCCCCTGCCTCGTGGGCTCCCTGGAGCTGCACGGACCTCAACTCCAACTCCATATATTCGTGTTCGGGGAGAAAAAAATCAGGGAGAAGGATTCATCGCGTTTTATGATATGTAGCCGCTGTCAAGCCCTAAACTCTCTTGGGAGGGCTGATCTGGAGTTCGTTTGGGGCTCCGGAGAGGGGAATCCATCGCCGTCGTCATCATCAATCTTCCTCCATCAGCAATTTCATGAGGCTCACCGCCGTGCGTGAGTAATTCCATCGTAGGCTTGCTGGACAGTGATGGGTTGGATGAGATTTATCATGTAATCGAGTTAGTTTTGTTAGTGTTTGATCCCTGGTATCCACTATGTTCTGAGATTGATGTTGCTATGACTTTTCTATGCTTAATGCTTGTCACTAGGGCCCGAGTGCCATGATTTCAGATCTGAACCTATTATGTTTTCATGAATATATGTGAATTCTTGATCCTATCTTGCAAGTCTATAGTCACCTACTATGTGTTATGATCCGGCAACCCTGAAGTGACAATAGTAGGGACCACTCCCGGTGATGACCATAGTTTGAGGAGTTCATATATTCACCATGTGTTAATGCTTTGGTCCGGTACTCTATTAAAAGGAGGCCTTAATATCCCTTAGTTTCCGCTAGGACCCCGCTGCCACGGGAGGGTAGGACAAAAGATGTCATGCAAGTTCTTTTCCATAAGCACGTATGACTATATTCGGAATACATGCCTACATTACATTGATGAACTGGAGCTAGTTCTGTGTCGCCCTAGGTTATGAAAGTTACATGATGAACCACATCCGGCATAATTCTCCATCACCGATCCAATGCGTACGAGCTTTTCACATATTGTTCTTCGCTTATTTACTTTTTAGTTGCTATTGTTATCATCACTACAAAATACCAAAAATATTACTTTTGCTTCCGTTACCTTTTGCTACCATTACCACTACTACCATATTAGTTTGCTACTAAACATTTTGCTGCAGATATTAAGTTTCCAGGTGTGGTTGAATTGACAACTTAGCTGCTAATACTTGAGAATATTCTTTGGCTCCCCTTGTGTCCAATCATTAAATTTGGGTTGAATACTCTACCCTCGAAAATTGTTGTGATCCCCTATACTTGTGGGTTATGAAGCTCCAAGGGCCTCTTCGAGTAGATGATAGTAGAGGGAGGGTGAGCCTTCTCATGTAGCTTTCCTTCGATACAAGCACTGCAAGCACGATCTTTGGCAAAACTAACATTTGTTTGTCCACGGACATGGTCCCCCTTGAGAAGACTTTGCAAAGATCTCATATTGACATTGGCTAAACGGAGATGCCAAAGCCATCCCACGTCAACTTTAACCATTAGGCATGTCACGGTTGTCGGTGTCAAAACCGTCCGATCTCGGGTAGGGGGGTCCCGAACTGTTTGTCCGAGGATCGAAGGTAACATGAGACAAGGGAGACATGATGTTTACCCAGGTTCGGGCCCTTTTAATGGAGGTAAAACCCTATGTCCTGCTTGATTGTATTTGATGAGTATAGGGGTTACAAGAGTTGATTTACCTCGAGATCATAATGGCTAAACCCTAGATGTCTATCCTATATGATTTGTCTTAGCCACTACGGACTAAACTGTCCGATTTATATAGACACCGGAGGGGCCTAGGGTTGTACAAAGTCAGTTTACAGGGAGAGGAAACTACACATCCGAGTGTTAAGCTTGCCATCCACGCAAAGGAGAGTCCCACCCAGACACGGGGAAATGTCTTCTATCTTGTATCTTGATGGCCCATCAGTCCGGCCCATATCAGACAGCCCGGACACCCGAGGACCCCTTAGTCCAGGACTACCTCAGTAGCCCCTGAACAGTCTTCAATGATGATGTGTTCGGCTCACAGATTGTCTTCGGCATTGCAAGGCGGGTTCCTTCTCCGCATACAAAGCAGTCTTCTGAACAAGAGAGCCGTATCCGTCTCCGTATAATAGTTACAACCCTCAAACATAAGGGTTCAATACTTAATAGGGTATGTCTACTGACAGCTTTTTTGGCAAAACGTCACGTTTGGCCTTTTTATTATTTCAAACCATTTTTGGCCTCCCACTTCGTGTTTCGAGGGACATCGTCCATTGACACATCTTGTCAAAGCAGAGATCCTGTCCCCTTATCGCGGGATTTTCATCAATACGGGTTTGGGCAATCCAACCGTGCCATTCACATGACCCCTTGGGAATAGGTGAGTTTTAAGGCTAGTGGGAGGCGTTTGATATCCACTGCCTATATAACCAGATAAAGATCCATCTTTTCACCCCACGCCTTCTTCCTTCCTCAGCCTTACAATCCTCGAGCTCCGGCGCCCAAGCCTCAATCTTTCCCACCACCCAACCTTTCCAGCCATGGCCGGATCTGGCTTGTAGGGCAAGTGGATGCCTTCCTCCGCCACGGAGAGGAACGTCAAGGAACTCCGGGAAGCGGGGTACTTGGCCGCGAGTATCGCGCATCGACTCCCTGCCAAAAAAACAGATCATCCCTACTTCGGAGCCCGGTGAGAGAGTGGTTTTTATCCCCCATTTCCTCCGTGGACTAGGGTTTCCTCTCCACCCTTTCATCCGCGGCCTCATGTTCTATTACGGGCTAGATTTCCACGATCTAGCCCCAAATTCCTTCCTCCACATTTCGGCGTTCATCGTTGTGTGCGAGGCGCTCCTCCACATCCCCCACTTCGGCCTATGGCTTAAGGTCTTCAACGTGAAGCCGAAGGTGGTCGATGGGCAACATGCAGACTGCGGTGGTGCCATGGTGAGCAAGCTCCCCATCATCACCTGGCCCAAAGGGGCCTTCGTGGAGACTGTGAAGGGATGACAATAGGAGTGGTTCTACATCACCGAACCTCGCGGCGCCACATGGGCAGCCACTCCTGAGTTCAAATCCGAACCCCCAATGCGTCTCACGTTGTGGATTAATAAGGGCCTAGATTGGGCGTCGTCCGATGAGGTGATGGTGCTGCAAAAGCGCATAAAAATATGATGGAGAAGAACACCAGTCTCGCAGATGTGATCCAGGTGATGCTTTTCCGCTGGATTCTCCCCTGCCAGCGTCGTCCTCTCCACATGTGGGAGTTCAATTCGGATGGTCCGCGGACCCTGCAGCGATTCTTCAGCACGACACACGAAGAGATCTAGAAGCTAATTTCAAGGCCCAGAAGTCGTGGCTAGAGACGACCGAAGACATCAGCCTCGACTGCGCTCATCCGGCCACCCCAGTAAGTTTTCTAATTTCCGAACACAACTTTAGTTTGTATATCGAAATGTATGCTGAGCCTTCCATCCTTCCCTCAGGGCTGGACAAAGAAGGCAGAGCAGATCCATTTTCCGGCTCCGCTACCCAAATACCCAGCCATTCCTCTACTAACGAGGATGCTGGTCCCAACGCCGTACCAGGCGCCTGAGAAGAAGGCCAAGAAGAAGGGCAAGGAGGCCAAAAGTGGCCTCCGCCGTAAAGGTACTTCAGACGCTGCGTCCGGAGATACTGAAGCTCCCTCCTCCCACAAGGGAGATGAAGATGAAGAGGAGGAGGAGAGGAATTCTCCCTCAAGGGGGGCGAAGAAGAAAAGGGTGGCCTCCGTGGACCTAGAGGCGGAGGCATCCAAGAAGGGGAGGTCTCCCTTTCGGACGACTCGGACTCGGATGCCGAAGCCGTCCCTGAGTGGCGCCCCCGGTCTAAGCCCCAGGCCGCATCGTACGTGTCCAAGGATACTGTATATATATATATATCCTATTTTTATGACTGCAGTTTTAACACATTTAAATTGCGTGCTGCAGTCCGGCCCGCGATCTCCCCCAACTATCATCGTTTTCTGGGAACTCGCTGGGTCCGAAGATGGTGGAGAGCGAGACGCCTCCGTGAGCCTCCCCGCCAACTGCCACGAACAACACCGAAGTGTTGTCCCGGAGAGCCTCTCCGGGCCATGGAGAGGTCCGGGAGGCCGCCCAGACGGCGCCAGAGGGTAACGCCTCGGCTGCCGAGAACATGGGGGAACCGACCCCCATGGATACTGGTAAGGGGGGCCATGACCAATCTGGCCCCAAGCCGAATATTTTTCTGGGGACCCATACGGCTCCGAAATCGAGCGAGCGACCTCCTTTGAAGGAGGGGAGAGCATCGACTCCACCGGCGACCTCTATCAATCCAGAGGCGCTGGACACTCTGGTGGAAGCGCTTCGACGTGCTTCCATTGTGGAGGAGCATCATACCCTCATGGGTACGGTGGTTGAGAAGGTTCAGTCTGCCAAAAGCGGGCTGAACGAAGCCTTTACCAGCCTATTAACAGGCTTTGAGGTACGTGATGTAATATTCTTAGCTGCTTTGCATATGCAAAGAATATGCCTGTGTATAGATAGTAGCCCCTGAGACTCTGTTCAGCTTTTGAAAAGAAGGGCCGAACAGAGGATCAAGAAATATTCGCATGAGATAACATACTTTTCTATTTTGATACACAAGCTTCATTGTTAGCGGCAACCGCCCAGGCCGACGAAGTGTCCGAGCTCAAGCGGAAGCTGGAACGGGCCGATGAGGACCTCGACCGCATCAACAAGCGGTTTGATGAGGCGCAAGGTATGTTTTGAAAAAAATGTTTACACACCTAAAGTAATATGCTAATGCGGGGTCTAATCTCCTATGTTGTCCTGATCATATTTGCAGGTAGTGCGGCCGAGGTCGAGAACCTAAAGAGCGCCCTTTCCCAAGCCAAGGAGCAGGCGCGGGTGAGCCAAGCGGCCGCCGACAAAGCGGCTGTGGACTTAGAGGCCGAGCAGGTCACCCGCCGCAAGTATGAGGAGCGAGTGACCGAAGTGGAGTAGGAGCTTCAAGATGCCGCCAGCAAGTGCGAGACCTTGGAGGAGAAGAATAAGGCCCAAGCGCCCGATCTCACCAAGGCTCTATAGGAGGCCAAGGAGGCGCGGACCGAGTCCTGGGTGGCTCGCGAGGAGATCAAGCAAGCCAAACAGATAGCGACTGGTAAGCCATTTCTTTTACAGAGTATATTTGGTGGTCGGAGATATGCTTTGCTAAATTGACTATGGAGTTCTCCAAATGCCTTTGCAGATCTCCAAAGGAGTGCGGCCGACACCGCGCAATTCTTCCAGTCTCAGGAGGGAAACACCACGGAGAAGCTCTTCTGGTCCCAGTACCTGGCGCCAGAAAGGCCAGCAGTGCTGAATAACCAGATGATGTAGTTGGCGGAGCTACATAGAATGTCTGGTTTGGCCATGAAGGACATCATAGTCTGGCTATGGCCAGCCGGACCCATTCCGGGTAGCTACTTCGGCTTGGTCAAGCGACTCGGCGACGCCCTGCCCCGAGTTGAAGCTGTGAAGCGCTCAGTGTGCATAGAGGGTGCGCGGATGGCCTTTGCCCGCGTCAAGATGCACTAGGCGAAGATGAAGGCCGTCACCATGACAATTGAGGGTCCACCCGAGGGCAAGGACTACCGCAAGCTGGAGCGATACTTCAAGGACGTCCTAGAGGGTGCCCGTTTAGTAGAGGGTCAATGCTTGAAGGATATTATGTTTAAATGAATGTATCTGGGTTGTCCAAACTTTGTGTTATGAAACAAGGCCTTTGTAATATACTTGTGCTTTTATCTGAAATATTTTCCTCCTGTGCGGCCATATTTATTTCTGAAAGTTTGCATGTCGTCGGCTTCAGCCCCTAGTAGATACTACGGGGGTGTTCAGAATAGCACATGACCACACTTGACCCAACGTCTTGGTCTGTAAAGGAGGTGACCATGCAGCGAACTAGGCAATCAGACTATGCGGCTTTATCACTCTCACTTAGCCATAGGAGTTTGACAATGGGACTATGAGCTAGCCCCTGGTGTGCGTGCGGATCTCTGAACTTGGATGCTTTAAGCGCGTGACCGGGTTGAGGCCAGTCCTTTGTATAATACGAAAAAATCACAGAAGATTTAGTAAGTCACTGAATCGCTGACCAGCTCTCGCTATATCATGACAGTCAGTTTTCGGCTTTCTCTATCGAAGGTGTTTGACCGAACGAACCAGAAACACAATCGCAGTAGTTCTCCCTTTACTACCTTAGCCGAACAAGTGGAACGTAAGGTGGTAACCACAGGAGCTAGGCAACCCAACTATTAACCAAAGACATGATTCGGAGCCGATGCATATAATGCGGTATTCGGGACACCGAAGTATACTATAAAAGTGTTCAGAATTTTGTTTTTGAAAAATATATGTGGCCGAATAGAGCCCCTGGCAATTTATGCCGAGGTATATATGTCAATCTGTCGTAAAGACGGAATGCAGATTATGAAATAAGCCAATACCGAATAAGGTTGGACAAAACTGTTTCCACTATAGTCTGATTGATACGTCAAACGTTTTCTTACAGAGAATGCCACAATCATCAAGGCTATTTTAAAAGCCAAGAATTTGAGAACAAGGGAAAGCTGTATGCAGGTCCTCAAAAAGGTGGTCTTGAAGATCCTTTGGACAACCCTACCGCATGCCTGCCTCGCTTTTCACCTTGGTGTAGGATCCTTTGAGAGGATCAACGATTGAGTATATAGAAGGGGCCTAGGAAAGGGCCCTTTGTACCACCGAAAACTGATTTGGTTTTTAAAGAACCTGAAAAATAAATAAGAGAAAAAGAGAAAAAAGGAAGAATATTAAGGTCCGAATAGGGTCGAGCCGTATTGTGGACTTTGTCCCTGATAACCCACAAGTACAGGGGATCGCAACAGGTTTTGAGGGTAGAGTATTCAACCCAAAATTATAGATTCGGCACAAGGGGAGCCAAAGAATATTTGAAGGTATTAGCAGCTAAGTTGTCAATTCAACCACACTTGATGATTAATTGTCTGCAGCAAGTAATCAGTAGCACAGTAATATGATAGTTTTGATAGTAGTGACAGCAGCAATAGTAACTAACAATGATAGCAGTAATTTTGTAGCAAGCGTAACAGTGATGATAGCAGTAGTAACTTAGCAGGAACAATATATTCGTAGGCATTGTATCAGTGACTTGTTGGATGATATTCATCGTGTGACAGTTATAACCTAGGGCTATTCGGCACTAGCTCCAGTTCATCGATTTAATGTAGACATGTATTCCGTAAATAGTCATACGTGCTTTATTAAAAGAACTTGCATGACATCTTTTGTCCTACCTGTTGGGGAACGTAGTAATTTCAAAATTTTCCTACGCACACGCAAGATCATGGTGATGCATAGCAACGAGAGGGGAGAGTGTTGTCCACGTACCCTCGTAGACCGAAAGCGGAAGCGTTATGACAACGCAGTTGATGTAGTCGTACGTCTTTGCGACCCGACCGATGAAGCACCAGAACTACGGCACCTCCGAGTTCTAGCACACGTTCAGCTCGATGATGATCCCCGGAATCCGATCCAGCAAAGTGTCGGGGAAGAGTTCCATCAGCACGACGGTGTGGTGACGATCTTGATGTTCTACCGCTGCAGGGCTTCGCCTAAGCACCGCTACAATATTATCGAGGATTATGGTGGAGGGGGGCACCGCACACGGCTAAGAGAACGATCACGAACATCAACTTGTGTGTCTATGGGGTGCCCCCTGCCCCCGTATATAAAGGAGTGGAGGAGGGGAGGGCCGGCCCTCTCTATGGCGCGCCCTAGGGGAGTCCTACTCCCACCGGGAGTAGGATTCCCCCTTTCCTAGTCCAACTAGGAGTCCTTCCAAGTAGTAGGTGTAGGAGATAAGGAAGGGGAAGAGGGAAGAGAAGGAAGGATGGGCCGCCGCCCCTCCCCCTAGTCCAATTCGGACTAGTCAATGGGGGGGCGCGCGGCCTGCCTCTCCCTCTCCCCTAAAGCCCAATAAGGCCCATATACTTCTTCTCCCGTATTCCCGTAACTCCCCGGTACTCCAACAAAAACCCGAACCACTCGGAACCTTTCTGATGTCCGAATATAGTCATCCAATATATCGATCTTTACGTCTCGACCATTTCGAGACTCCTCGTCATGTCCCCGATCTCATCCGGGACTCCGAACTCCTTCGGTACACCAAAACTCATAAACTCATAATATAATTGTCATCGAAACGTTAAGCGTGAGGACCCTACGGGTTCGAGAACAATGTAGACATGACCGAGACACGTCTCCGGTCAATAACTAATAGCGGAACCTGGATGCTCATATTGGCTCCTACATATTCTACGAAGATCTTTATCGGTCAGACCGCATAACAACATACGTTGTTCCTTTTGTCATTGGTATGTTACTTGCCTGAGATTCGATCGTCGGTATCTTAATACCTAGTTCAATCTCGTTACCGGCAAGTCTCTTTACTCGTTCCGTAACACATCATCCCACAACTAACTCATTAGTTGCAATGCTTGCAAGGCTTATAGTGATGTGAATTACCGAGTGGGCCCAGAGATACCTCTCCGACAATCGGAGTGACAAATCCTAATCTCGAAATATGCCAACTCAACAAGTACCTTCGGAGACACATGTAGAGCACCTTTATAATCACCCAGTTACGTTGTGACATTTGGTAGCACACAAAGTGTTCCTCTGGTAAACGGGAGTTGCATAATCTCATAGTCATAGGAACATGTATAAGTCATGAAGAAAGCAATAACAACAAACTAAACGATCAAGTGCTATGCTAACGGAATGGGTCAAGTCAATCACATCATTCTCCTAATGATGTGATCCCGTTAATCAAATGACAACTCATGTCTATGGTTAGGAAACATAACCATCTTTGATCAACGAGCTAGTCAAGTAGAGGCATACTAGTGACACTCTGTTTGTCTATGTATTCACACATGTATTATGTTTCCGGTTAATACAATTCTAGCATGAATAATAAACATCTATCATGATATAAGGAAATACATAATAACTTTATTATTGCCTCTAGGGCATATTTCCTTCACTACCCTCCTGTTGAGGATATCACTACTGGGCATAAACCGGCCTATCTGGGTCGGGTTAACTTCTTCAGTAGTTAATTATGTTGAAACCCAAGAAGGCAGATGAGGGCTCAAGGCCCATAGTCAGTTCAAAGCCTGTAGCCGTAAACCGGCGTTGGTATGTAACTTGTATTGTAAGTTAGGAATAAGTAGAGACCAAACCGGACACATCTATGAGCCGGTATTGGGAATCTGTGAACCGACGGGCGTCACCCGTGTATATAAGGGGATGACCCGACGGCGGTTCAGAGAACAGAGAACAACTCAAGACTTAGGCGAAGCTTGTTTGCTCCCTAGTCATCGAAACCCCGTCAATTCCATCACAACTAGACGTAGGCTTTTACCTTCATCGAAGGGGCCGAACTAGTATAAACTCTCTTGCGTCCCTGTGTCCGCTTTAACCCCTTCAAGCTAACCCGTCGCGATGGCTCCACGACTAAGTCCTTTATCTAGGACATCCGCCGTGACAAAACCACGACAGTTGGCGCCCACCGTGGGGCTATCGCACGATGGTTTCAGGTTCTTGGAGGGCCGCTTTGAAGGACTCGAGGGCTACGCTGTAGGCCGGATGACTAAGAGTCGTCGCGGAAAGCTCTACATCGACGATGCAGGCTGGGGCCCCGAGGCCGGCTCAGTCGAGTACGGGTACTGGGTCCCCTTTGGTGGCATTCACGTTTTCATCGGCAAGATCGGTGAACCGGGCCCTGAGCCGGACATCTGCACCGACCTCGTCGAGACGGCTCACCGTGCGTGACCCGCCCGGGTTAAGCCGGCCATGAAACGTGCCTTCGTGGGAGTCATCCATGGAGGAAGTTATGAGGATGGATCGGAATCTCGCGGCGAGACCGTCGTTTGTTCCGACGACGGGTCATCAACCGGAGAAACCGAATCTCTATACCAGCTACAAGATGGCCGGATTGGGGGTTGTTCCGATGGCAACAGTATTCCGGACCCCTCTAATCTGCCCAACCGAGTTGGAATATTCATGGCCGGCACACAGGCAGTGCTTCATTCTTCGACCGCTATGCCAATGACCTCCGGTTCAGTAGCAGCGATGGCTGCCGGGGCAGGAGGCTCTGTACACCCGCCGGCTCAAGTTCTATCAGATCTATTTGATGCATTGGCTGTGCTCATGGCAGAAGCTAACCCGGCGGATCAGGACGCCCACAGCACGGAGATAGAAAAGGTGAAGGAACAGATCACCCAGGCCAAGGCGGACCTGGCAGCTGCGGATGCTAGGATGACCGTAGAGCGGGCCGCTCTAGACGCACAAGCCTATAGGCTCATGTTGGACCAGAATGCGTCGCATGAAGTCATGAAGAGGAAGTACCGATCCCGTTTGCCTTCGGTTTTCGAGGCCAGAGACCTTTTCAACACCCCAGGAGCAGGAACCAATAATCCGCTGGAGGTAAACTAGGCGGAGGCTCCCGCGACCGGTGCGCCGGTTCAGCCCCGTCGGATGGATTTGCCTCGTCAAAACACTGTTATACCTTAGGCTGTTTCGACACCTCCGGGTCACTACTCCAACCCGATGGACAATCTCGTTGCCGCTGCTGCACGACTGGAGGCCATTCCAATTGAAGGTGACTCGCCGCAGGCAGTAGAGACGCGACGGGTCAAGGAGCTTCCGAGGACAACTTTGGTCCAACAGGAAGCATACTCGTACAACCGCGACCGGATTCACTCGACCCCTCGTCCAAGCTGGAGCTATAGCAGGAATATGGATGAACCGGCAGTGTCAAGTAATGAACGACGTGGAGCACCCTGCGGCAACAACCCGGCGGGTGGTGCTGATAACGCTCCGGAAATGGTGGACCGGGCCCGAGCGCGCATGGAGGCCGAGTTAGCCGCACAGTATCAGGCTCGGCAGCTTACGCCGGTTCGTCTAACTATCTCGATCGAACCTGGTGTTGCTTCTAGTTCTTTGGGGGTGCCTTGCCTTATCCCTGCTTTACGCAATGTGCGCCTGCCCAAGGATTTCAAAGGCCCGCGCAAGGTACCAAATTACACGGCGGATCAACCTCCAGAGACATGGGTGGAGAGCTATGAGATGGCCATGGAGATGCTTGATGTGGATGACGCGGCGTGTGCGAAATACTTCACCATGATGCTTGAAGGAACGACCCGTACTTGGTTAAAAAGCTTGCCGGCCAATTCTATCAGTTCATGGGCCTAATTACGAGCCCGGTTTATCAGTAATTTCAAGGATACATGTAAGCAGCCCATGTCGATAGTAGACTTAGCTGCCTGTGTCCAGGAGGAAGGAGAATCGACGAGTCATTGGGTGCGTCAGGTTCACAAGTGTTGCATTCATCAGACCGCATCAACGCTGACACCGCAGTCTTAACCCTAGAAGGCAACTACCGGTTTGGGCCCCTGAAGCTGAAGTTGGGATGGATGAAGCGCCATTGCACTGGCATGGGAACCCTCATGGCTGCTTTGGTAAAGTATGCTGATTCTGATAGTACCAAGGATCCCGAATCTGATGATGACAAGGCAGGGAAGGGAAAGAGGAACAGCAACTCCAAAGGTCAGCAGCATCACTTGGCAGGCAATGGTGGGGGAGGCAAGCGTAAATCGGATGGTATCATGGACTTTGTGGCTAATACCAACGCGCAGGACAAGGGCCAGCGACGCAGGGGTAAGCCGCCAAATCGCAGTGGGGCACCCAACCCTAACCCGGACCGCCTAAATTATCTACTGAGCCAGCCCTGTCCGAGACATGGGACGAAGGAGGTGCCAGCAAACCACCTTTGGAAGGATTGCTTCATTATGCAGGAGTTCAAGAATTCTAATGCTTTCCGGTATGATCACGGCTCCGGCGGTGGCTCAGGATTCGGGCCGGGTTACGGTGGAGGAAATTCTGGTTCAGGATTTAATGGTAATCCGGGCGGACATAATAATCAAAATAATCAGAACAACCAGGGTAGTTACAACCAACAACAGCAACAGTCAGGTTACCAGAGTAACCCAAAGCAGTTGAATAGTGGGCAGTACCATGTCTTCACCAGTAGCTTGGACAAGTGAGACTAGAAGGTTCAGAGGCGGGTAGTCAACGCTGTTGAACCGGCCGTGCCCCGTTATCTACGCTGGTCTGAACAGCCAATCATATGGAGCAGAGAGGATCACCCTCCCCAGGTTGATAATCCGGGTCAGTTGGCTCTGGTGGTGGCGCCTCAGGTGGGAGGTTACAAGTTCACCAAGGTTCTCATGGATGGAGGGAGCAGCATTAATATCTTGTACTATGAGACCTTCCGTCGTATGGGACTAACAGATAAAAATCTCAAACCGTCTAATACGGTGTTCCACGGCGTGGTACCTGGCAAGTCAGCATATCCTGTTGGTAAGATAGCTCTGGAAGTGGCCTTTGGAGATGATCATGATTCCAGGTCGGAGACATTGACGTTTGAAGTGGTGAAAATCCAAAGTCCATATCACGCACTATTTGGGCGACCGTCCTACGCCAAGTTTATGGCACGGCCCTGTTATGTGTATTTGCAGCTCAAGATGCCAGGTCACAAGGGGACAATAACGGTTCACGGAAGCCGTAAAATCACTTTGGAGTGCGAGGAAGGAGATGCGGCCTACGCAGAGTCAGTTTGTGCCACCGAGGAGCTGAAGTATTATAGGGACAATGTTGATCCGGCGGACATGACTCCATTAAAGAAGCCAACTACAGAGCATGATCCGGCCCTGAAGTTCAAATCGGCAGCTGAAACTAAGCTTGTTGACTTCGTGCCTGGTGATTCGTCCAAGCAGTTCAGCATTAGTGCCAACTTGGATCCAAAATAGGAAAGCGCGCTCATCGAGTTCATCCGTGAGAATCGGGACATTTTTGCATGGAAGCCCTCTGACATGCCAGGTGTACCGAGGCAACTCGCTGAGCACACCCTTAATGTGGATCCTAAATACAAACTGGTAAAACAGTTCCTCCATCGGTTTAACGAAGAAAGACGCAAGGCAATTGGAGAAGAGGTAGCCAGGCTCTTAGCAGCTGGCTTTATTGTTGAAGTTTTTCACCCTGAGTGGCTTGCCAATCCGGTGCTTGTTCTTAAGAAAAAGGGCACCTGGCGCATGTGTGTGGATTACACAGATCTTAATAAGGCTTGTCCAGCAGATCCTTTTGCCCTCCCCCATATTGATCAAATTATTGATGCTACGGCGGGTTGTGAGCGTTTAAGTTTTTTGGATGCATATTCTGGCTATCATCAGATCAAAATGGCAGTTAAGGACCAGGAGAAGACATCATTCATAACTCCCTTTGGAGCCTTCTGCTATGTGTCTATGCCCTTTGGGCTCAAGAGTGACCAGGCAACTTATCAACGGTGTGTACAAAGTTGTCTTCACAAGCAGATTGGCCGTAATGTACACGCTTACGTGGATGATATCGTGGTTAAGTCCAGGGAGAAGGAGACTCTAGTTGACGATTTGAAGGAAACCTTTGATAACCTGAGGACGTACAAGATGATGCTTAATCCGACCAAGTGTGTATTTGGTGTACCGGCAGGCAAGTTATTGGGTTTTCTGGTGTCCAACAGGGGAACTGAGGCTAATCCGGAGAAGATCACAGCCATCACCTCCCTGGCTAAACCGAAGTGTATCAATGATGTTCAACGCCTGGTAGGCCGGATCACCGTGTTAAGCCGGTTTATCAGCCGCCTTGGTGAGAAGGCAATCCCTTTGTATCAGATGTTGAAGAAGACGATCAGTTCGTCTGGAGTTCCGCTGCTGAGGAAGCATTTGAGGACTTAAAGCAGCAATTGGCCAATCTGCCTGTGCTCGCCGCTCCCATTGACAAGGAGCCGTTACTGCTGTATGTAGCTGCTAATGCTCATGCGGTCAGCGTGGCTATTGTGGTGGAGCGAAAGGAGGCAGGTGAGGAGCATCCGGTTCAACGTCCGGTCTATTATATCAGCGAGCTACTTATTAAGTCCAAGCAAAGGTATCCGCATTGGCAGAAGCTGGTATATGGAGTTTTTATGGCAAGCCGGAAGCTCAAGCAATACTTCCAAGGGCACCCATTACGGTGGTCAGTTCTGCTCCCTTGGGGGATATCATCCAGAACCGGGAAGCGACTGGCCGGATTGCCAAGTGGGCTATAGAGCTTGGGCCGCACGGGTTGAAGTATGTGCGTCGGATGGTGGTTAAGTCTCAAGCACTTGTTGATTTCATCAATGATTGGGCGGAATTGCAAGAACCTGAAGAAAAACCGGATCACACATATTGGACCATCCATTTCGACGGATCCAGGCAATTGGAAGGCTCGGGGGCTGGAGTCGTATTAACTTCCCCACGAGGTGATAAGTTTTGTTACGTTCTCCGCTTAATGTTCCCTTGTACTAACAATGCAGCTGAGTATGAAGCCTTGGTCCATGGTCTTCGGATGGCTAAGGAGATGAATCTAAGTCGAGTTAAGTGCTTCGGTGACTCGGACCTCATGGCTCAACAAGTATCTGGCACTTGGGATTCCAAGGACCCACTCATGGCAGCATATCGTCGTGAGGTGGATATTGTTGCAGGTCACTTTAAAGGCTATCAGGTGGACCACGTGGACCGACGGAAGAATGAAGCGGCGGCCGCTTTAAGCCGACTGGGCTCTCAGCGTAAACCGGTCCCGCCTAATGTTTTTCTGGATGTGCTGCACAACCCGCCGGTCAAGCTCCCTGGTGAAGCGGATTTGGCTATTCCTGTTCCGGAGGCTCAATTGGTGGCAGCTCTTCATATCATTCCGGATTGGACACTTCCTTACCTGGTGTACGTGAACCGGGGCGAGTTACCAGAGGATGAGACTCTGGCCCGACAGATAATCCGGCGGTCCAAGTCCATGACTATTGTCAATGGCGAGTTGCATCATTACAGTGTATCAGGGGCGCTTCAACACTGTGTGTCTCCTGAAGAAGGCTATGAAATTTTGCGTGAGATCCACGAAGGAGATTGTGGTCACCACGCCGGTTCAAAATCTTTGGTAGCTAAAGCGTCCCGCCATGGCTTCTATTAGTTAACTGCTCATGCTGATACGGAGGATCTGGTCAGACGATGTGATGGTTGCCAAAAGTTTTCAAGACGTGCTCATGTGCCAGCTCAAGAATTGAGAATGATTCCAATTACTTGGCTGTTTGCGACTTGGGGGCTGGATATGGTTGGGCCTTTCAAAAGGTCCAAAGATAAGAAGACCCACCTCCTGGTGGCGGTTGACAAGTTTACAAAGTGGGTGGAGGCAGAACCTGTTAGCAAGTGTGAGGCGGCCACGGCGGTTCAGTTCATCAAAAAAGTGATTTTCCGGTTTGGCTTTCCACACAGTATCATCACAGATAATGGTACCAATTTGTCCAAAGGTGCCACAAAGGAGTTCTGCGAACGGGAGCACATCCGGCTTGACGTTTCATCAGTGGCACACCCACATTCCAATGGTCAAGCAGAAAGGGCTAATCAAGAGATCTTGAAAGGCATCAAGCCCCGGCTTATGGTTCCTTTGCAGAGAACACCGGGTTGTTGGGTAGAAGAGTTACCATCTGTGTTATGGAGCATCAATACTACACCCAACAGATCAACAGGATACACACCGTTCTTCATGGTCTATGGAGCGGAGGCGGTTCTCCCCACTGATATCCATCATGACTCACCTCACGGGGCGGCTTATGTTGAAGCGGACAATGAAACAGCACGGCAAGACGCTCTGGACCTGTTGGATGAAGAACGTGACATAGCAGCTTCCCGTTCGGCGATTTACCAATAGGATCTTCGTCGTTATCACAGTCGCCGACTCAGAACCAGAACCTTTCAGGACGGAGATTTTGTGCTTCGGCTCATCCAAGATCAGAGTAATATGCATAAGCTATCCCCACCCTGGGAGGGACCTTTTGTGGTCAGCAAGAATCTGCACAACGGGTCATACTATCTGATCGATATTCGAGAGCATAAAGACTCACGTACATCAGAGGAGGAGACCAACAGGCCGTGGAACATAGCTCATCTTCGGCCTTACTATACTTGAGCCATTGGCTCTACTTATGTACATGTTACGATGATGTATATATTATGATTAAATATAATAAACCGGAACCTCAGCTAAAGCGGGGTATCTATTCTTGTACATCATGTGTGGTTACACGGAGTTGTTCTAAAGCGGCCTCCGGTTTACCCCTCGAGTTAGCTTTTCAAAAGCATCATGTTATATCACTTGGGGGCTTGGTCGTGTCCGAACCAATGCAACACCTCTTGATAGGCGAGAGCCACCAGATCACTTGGGGACTTGGTCACGTCTGAACCAGTCACGCCTCTTGATCGGCCTAAGGCCACATAATCACTTGGGGGCTTGGTCGAACCCGAACCATTGCCACGCCTCTTGATTGGCATAAATGCCACGGTTTCATTTGGGGACCTAGCTGACTTGAACCATAGCTACACCTATCGGGAGCTTGGTCATGTCCAACCATGGTAACGCCATCTGATCGGCTCAAATAAGCCTCTTTTTGCAAATGGTTTTATCATTGCCTTTGCTTCACAATTTTCTTTCTTTTTGTTGCGTTTTCTAAACCGACAAAATTTTAAACCGGTTCACACTGTCAATTGACGGAACACGGTCCATTTTTAATCCGGATACTATTTGCTCGGTTTGATTTTTTGTTAACATCCTATTACGGAGTAACACAGTGTTTTCTTATAACCCGGGACGGTTTACATGGTAAACCGGCATTATATACAGGAGCTGCTATCTCCTCCAATAGTGTGAGTTTATAAACCTCCGCTTCAAGATTGGCTAAGCCAACTTCATGCCCAATGATGGCAGGTATTATGTATCTCAAAGATTTGATCATATGCTTAAATTTCAGATATTTTGATTTTATATATGCAGACATCATGCTCCGCCTGACGGTACAACCGCGGTGGCACTTTAAGATTTTTTATGTTGCAGAAAATACTTTGGAAAGTTCATCACCCAAAGGAAGCACAAGTTGCAGTGGTTATGCACGAAGGCATATTAAGATCAAGAGTGTCAGCTAGCCTATTACAAGGCAACACGGTGCCCAAAATAAGATCATTGTTTTTTCAAAGGAGAAGCAGTTTAAACCGGCTTCCGGTTCAAGCTTGGTTACCAGCCTGGCCTGATGGTTGTGGGTCATCCCGTGCCGCTTCAACTTCAGTTTCTCTACCCAGCGGCTGGAAATCAACAGTTGTCCAGTCGATTCCCATTAATGCTCGAAAGACATCTTCATCATGGATCAGCAACGACGGTTCAATATCGGGAGCGTAAGTATGCTTACGGATTGGAGGGATAAGATTTTCCGCTTCATGAATTGGTGCAGCTACTCGCTTGTTTTGATTGTCATAATGGGCTTGATAGTGAGACAAGTCTGCTTCTTCAACCAATTGACAAGCTAGCGGACGCACCTCCTAGTTTATTGCTCGCAGATCCGCTTCACTAAACTCTGACCCGTCTTCCTTCAAGCTGGGATAGCCCTGAGCCACTTCAATAGGATCAAAATCCGGCACCCAAGCTTTTGCCCGGATTAAGGCATTGATCGCACCGGTTCGAGCAGCAGATTTCTTTAGCTCTTCAACCCGGGCAGGAAGCACCCACAGTTTCTGCAGAGTGTCCTGAATCAAAGTGGGCGCCGGCTTGTTGTGGGATGCAGTAGAGATGATCCGCTATGCACCAGTGTACAGTTGTTCGATCAACATATAGGCGGCTTTCAATTTCTTCCGCACATCTAACCCCAAATGACCAATGCGTGTCCCTGAAATATCACAAAGGGTTAACAAACCGGCAGCTCTGTAAGACGGCAGAATCAATTCAGAAATCAAACTGGCTTACCAAAGATAGCAGTGGTCATGGCATGCACATGCCGCTTTATGCTGGTCAGTTCATCCACCACCGGTTTTAGTGCAGCCTCGGCGTCTTCTGCTCGTTTGGTTAAAGCGGATTTTTCAGTAGCCCAATCCGCCCGCTCCTTCTTGAAATCCTTCTTAAGCTGTTCCATGACGCTTAAGGCGCTGGTCAACTCCTCTTTTGCTTTTGAGGTTTTAGTCTGTTGGGACTTCAGATTTTCATGGAGATCGGCGATTTGGGTCTCTTTTGTCTTCAGCTCAGCCTGCATACAGACAGTTATATGATTCAGCAAGCAGTGCAAGAATTGAAGCACCAACCACATAACAAGTTATGCACTTGGCGCTTGGGGGCTAATGCCTATTTGATCTTCATATTTCACTTGATTATAAAGTCCCAAGCTCAATACAAGTATTCAACTTTGCACTTGGGGGCTAATGGCTATTTGTTCAAATAAGTTCTGATGCGGCGATATTAATTACTTAAGTCCCGGTTTAACTACATTAAGTTGAACCGGCCCTTGGGGGCTACATCAGCGAATTTTGAGGCTTTAAGATTTATATTAGTAAGTCCCGGTTTGAAAGAAGATTACAAACTGGTCCTTGGGGGCTAGGCGAGTTAGCAAGAATTGAAGCATACAAGCAGGAAAGAGCATATGGAAGTTACCTCATATTTACCTTTCATCATGTTAACCAGACCGGCTTCATAGTCACGGCTGGTATACAGCCGGTTCAGATAGCCGGAATGGATGTCTTGGGCGTTCAAAGTAGCGTAAGTTGCCAGATCAACATTCCACTTGCCCTTGCCAAAGGCAGCAAATTCTTCCTTGGCAGTATGTTTAGACAAAGCGACAGGATTGCTGGGCTCTGTATGGCCAATGCCAGTAATAACAACTTCATCATCCTTGGCGTCACCGGTTTGCATTGGGGCCGTCAGTTTATCAGTAGACTTGGATGGACTGGTGGATTTCTCAATCCGAATGGGGCATCTGGGCTGGTCAACAGGATTGGAGGTATCAACATGTCTCTCTTCAGTAATAAAATCATCATCTTGTGGTGGTGGATCGTTTGGCACATCCTCATGGATGGCCGCTTCAGGGTTGAGTACTCTGTCCGGTTCAGGAATAGCATCTTCTTCAGCCGCTTTATCTAGGCGAGCCTTCTTGCTTGGCTTAGGCTTGTCCCTGAAAGGAGTAACAAAGGTCAGTATAGTATATGCTACAAAGTAATACACCAGAAGCATTATGATAAGTATGGCTTACCCAAGCACCGTTGTCGGTGTCAAAACCGGCGGATCTCGGGTAGGGGGTCCCGAACTGTGCGTCTAAGGCGGATGGTAACAGGAGGCAGGGGACACGATGTTTTACCCAGGTTCGGGCCCTCTTGATGGAGGTAAAACCCTACGTCCCGCTTGATTGATATTGATGATATGGGTAGTACAAGAGTAGATCTACCACGAGATCAGAGAGGCTAAACCCTAGATGCTAGCCTATGGTATGATTGTTGTTCTGTATGTTGTATATCCTATCGACTAGCCTGGCCCTGGTTTATATAATGCACCAGAGGCCTAGGTTAACAAGAGTCCTAGCCGAATACGCCGGTGGGGAGAAGTCCTTGTCTTGATCGCCAAGTCTTTGTGGAATCTTCCTTGTATGCGGCAGCTGTCCGAACTGGTCCATGAGTATACGGCCATGGGGGGCCTCGGCCCAATCTAATAGATCGGGAGACGACGTAGTGAGTACCCCCTAGTCCAGGACACCGTCAGTAGCCCCCTGAACTGGTCTTCAAGTTAGGGACGCTCCTCAATTCTTCTGAACTGTTCTTCATCTTCGGTCGTCGGTCTTGAAAACTGGTTCAACAAATCTTCTCATCTTCGATCTTGAGGATCACCGAAATGCATTCGACGAGTTTATACGCCGGGTATCCGAGGAGCACCTTTAAGTTTCCGGCCTTTATCAATGCCTTATTATTTTTATGCCACACCTCGGGTTTGAAGTTGTTCCCCAGAGGCAGTGTCCTCTTGCGTCCGAGCTCTAACGCCGGACTGTATTCGAGGTATCTTTTGCAGCCGAGCACCAATGCCGGACCGCTTCCCAGCTCTAACGCCGGAATGTATCCGAGCTCCAACGCCGGACTATGTATCCGGCTCCAACGCCGGACTATGTATCCGAGCTCCAATGCCGGACTATATCCGAGGTGTCATATCACCTTGGTTCAAAAAAGTTTGAAGGAGTTTAGCCGAGCTTAACGCCGGAAATGCCCTCTACGGAGCCAGCCACTAGCGCCCGAGCTTTATGCCGGACTGCTTCCGAGGTGGTGCACCACCCCGAATGTGGGCCGATTTTTGTGAATATTTTTTGTTGGTGCAATTTATTCTCTGTCGAGATATATAGCCAGTAGCCCTCAAGGTGTGTATCGGTCTAAAACCCGAGATGCACCTGAAGGATGACGTAAGACCGCTGATCCTAGTAGCCGCTGAGACTCAGGTTGATTTGCAAAATCGTCCTGAGGATCAAGTCCAAGCTCGGCAGAATACTTCGGGACACTAAAAGCGGCGTGCTCAGTCCTCGAGACTCAGGTTGGGTGTGGTCGACCAACCTGAGGATCAAAATCTCCTCGGAAACTATATTGCACATAAAATTTTCTGCATTGGACAAGCAATGCAATAGCCCCCGAGACACTGGTCGGGTGGCAACACCAGATCAGGGGATCGATGTGCCCCTTTAATATTTGTAAATAATAATCCCGAAGCCCAGTAGCCCCCGAGCCTTAAGGCGGGCACGGGTGGCCGAATTAAGGATCAATATCCATAGTAAAATCACAAATTATGTGTAATGACTCTATGTATCCAAGTACTTTACGTCATTAATGCCCAGATCCGCATTGTACAAAACTTTGTTAACCGACCATCGGCTTCCACCTCCTCGGCCAGTAGCCGAGGAGTGTTTGTCCTACTTTATAAAACCTTTATGAGGGCAAAGATTTACAACAAACAAGGCAATCTGGCCATACGGTTTTATAAACAAAGGTACGCAGAGAGTTATATTACTGTTTGACAGAAGAAATGTCTTCCAAAGAAAATAGTCCCGCTATCGGTTCCTTTCTTTGGGTTGTCATGCTAAGCATGATCATTAAACCTCAGCTCTAATGTAAGAGCAAAATATCGAGGATTTAGTTTGGGAGGCCAGTTAATAGCCCCCGGTAGTGTTTGGCGACAGTCGTGGTCAAGCCATAAACACTTCGTCCAATGTTATGAACGGCCCGTCATTTAACATAGTCATCGGATCGCTGACCAGTTTATGCTTATTGTGACAGTCAGTTTTCGGCATTCTCCACTGAGGTGCTTAACCATGTGAGATGGAAGCACAATCGCAGTGGTTCTCCCTTTGCACGCCTAGCCGAACAAAATGGAATGTAGGAAGCAAGTGTAGGAGCTGGGCAACCCAACTATTGACTGAAGACACAATTCGAAACCAATGCATATATAGCAATATCTGAGAATGTTTTTGCCGAATCCCTAAAGGTGTCCGGCGTTGCATTGCGAGACTAATGCTGGAAAAGCACAAATAGTTTAAAAGTGCCAAAAAGCTTGGAAAACCAAGAAACGTCAGTAAAAACATGACGTCCGAACAAGATCAAGTGTTCGGTGCCAATCCGAAAATTGGTCTTAGAAAAAAGAAGTGCTTCTGTCGTGCTTTAACACGATACATCCTATCTCAAGACTTCGAGCGGGTCAGCCTACGGCTTCAACCTCCTATCCCGAGGGCGGAGTACTTCTCATTAGGCCAGTTTAGCAAACTAAACTCTAGCGGCTTTGAGAGAGAAATTAGGCTCCCCGGCTAGTGATCGCACACTCGCGTCGAAAAAAGGAGTGATAAATAATAATAATAAAATTTTGCAACAACTAAGAAGAAGAACACTTATTATAAAATGGCTCAAATAAACTTAAGAGCCCCCAAGTGACTTGAGTAAAAGAATGATTCCATGTACCGGAGTACTTATATCATATGTATGTTCAACCGAACTTTAAACGCGTCTTAACCGACCGTCAGCTTCTCCCTCTTCGGTCAAGGACCAAAAAGTGTTATGTACTCCATCTGTCGAGAATATCGACGATGTTTCCAATAACCAGGCAATCAGGCCATAAGGTTGTAACAGACAAAACGCGCTCAGGGAACTTATGCTATATTACTGCAAAGTGTAAGAAGCATCTTCGAAGAAAATAGTACCCCCACCGATACCTTTCTTCGGTGCTCATTGTTATTATGAGACTTGTGCAATAGATTTTTTGTACTCATGAGTTCCGTTGTGTGCCGACCATCATTGAAAACAATAAGAGCGCTAGCTTTCGGCTTCACCCAGTCTGAGGTCCGGCTCGGGTGACCCGATCGTGACAATCACAGAGGTGCTCCCTTTACTCCCTAGCCGAACAATCGGGAACGTAGGGGTAAATGCAGGAGCGAGGCAACCCAGCTTGCAAATTGCTTAAGTCAATATGGTGCATATTGTGGCGTAATACACGAACAAGGAACGAAGCCGTACAAGTATAATCATATGCAAGAGGAAAAGCTTCATATAGGAAGCCCCCAAGTAAACGGGGTATTTGAGTTTATGCGTCACAAACAAACTTTGGACAAGGAAATTTTTTACAAGCAACTTTTTCCAAAAAAGTATAATTCTTGGTCGAACCGAACGCAAGTTAGAAATTAAAGCTTTGAGCATGAAAGCGACTTAGCTGGTTAATGTGTTCGGTATTGATGACGCGATCCGAGCTTGACGCGGGGCAAGGTTCCATCCCCCAAGACGGTCCCGAGGTGGCGGAGCGGAGAGCTCGACACGCCGAAGTGGTGACATAGCATGGTCAATGCAGACCGGCAGAGTGACGCCGAAGTCCCCGGATCATTTTCCTGTGCACAAAAAATAGTGCAAACCGGAGATAATAGTAATAATGATAATTAAAAAAATGTTGCATAATAAATAATTTATGCAAAGTGAGGAATAGAAGAAATATGGCCTGGCCCCGAAGTCAAGGCGCCGAAGCCAATGTTGGTGCAGGGCGTCGGCGTGATGTAGTAAAGGCGTGGCAAAGCCTGAATTCACAGATCAGTCCGAGTTCCGGATGCGGCTTTCGCCTGACTATGTACGGAAACTGATCGAACCACCACGCGACCGTCGTTAATGCGGTCACCATTTGATAGACCTGTGTACATATCATGGACAAACCAGAGTAATAATTCCTTGGGAAAATGAACCCAAACAAGCAAAAAAATACTGGGATTAATAGCACCTGGTTTATTTGTTGTAGCAATCCGAAGGAAGGTGATTCCCAAAATTGGGACTCGCTCCGCACACTCATTGCCTGATGGGCGATAAAACGACGGCATGGCAATGCTGGTGAAGGTTGACTCGCCGAGGCAAAGCCCTCGGCCCAGCTAACGTGACGGAGCTGGTCGGCTAGTGACGCCGAAGCGTCCGGGGTAGGTTGATGAAGAGATGGTGAAGCCCCCGGTCCAGCCGAGATGTCGAAGCCTCGATGTCAGCCGATGAGTCGAAGTAGGTCGGCGTGATGGACACCAGCTTGAAGAAGCAATAGTGCGGCCCTGTCGATGCAGGTCGTGACGTGGTCGATGCCGGCTTGATGAAGCGACCGTGCGGCGATGCCGGTATGCCCGCTCCGTGTAATCTGTGGGGCAGCGATGTTGATGATGATTTATCCTTCGCGATGCCGGAATCTTGTTCGGCTTGCCGAGATGATGATCCGAAGAAGTTGAGCTCGGCTAAAATGACGACGTGTCTAGCGCAGGTCGGCAGCTGTGGAGTAATATTGCCGGACTGGTTTGACACTAGCATGATGTTGAAGATCATGCTCAAAAGATCTTAAAGTTAGTGGGGTGTGTTCGGGAACAAAACACAATACCCCATACAAAACTTCCTTCAAAAGGGATGTCCGAAATCCCGTTCATAAAAAAGATGAACTCGGGTCGGATTCGTTTTCGTGCAGAAAATAGATCCGAAAAGTGATGCACTAATCGGAAGGTTCCCGGAGTTTGGACGGTCGGATCGAGCTGAAATTTTGAGAGGTGGTAGATATAGGAATTCTGCAGCCGATCAACGGTTGGATCTTCTAAAGGACGTCCGAGCTAGAAGCTGGACACCACGCCCTAAACTCATCCAAATTCCCATCCAGATTTGACAGGGCCCCGGTATATCATGGATTTCCAGAGATTCCTCCATCGGAACTCGACAAAATTTTCCAGGGTTGCTATAGACCCAATTCCGCACAATTCCACCAAAGCGATCTTCAAAGCGATACTCGAGGAGGTGGTGGCAGCAGATACGAGTTCGCTGTCCAAAAAAACAGCACAGTCGCTTGAGGGCAATGTTGACGTTGAGCCCCCGAGCTCCATAGATAATTCCTCCGTGATCTTGATAGAGATCGGAGTTGATGTTTGATGAAGGCCCTCGTCCGAACATGGTGATCTGAACAGGAGGCGCAATTCTTGGTCGAATCAAGGTGACCAGTCGAACTGGTGACGAAGACACCGAAGTCGCAGTTGATCTGCAGGCGAGCCATCGATCCTTTTGTCGATCACACAGCGGAACTCTCAATGAAAGCACCAATGTCGGTGTCAAAACCGGCGGATCTCGGGTAGGGGGTCCCGAACTGTGCGTCTAAGGCGGATGGTAACAGGAGGCAGGGGACACGATGTTTTACCCAGGTTCGGGCCCTCTTGATGGAGGTAAAACCCTACGTCCTGCTTGATTGATATTGATGATATGGGTAGTACAAGAGTAGATCTACCACGAGATCAGAGAGGCTAAACCCTAGAAGCTAGCCTATGGTATGATTGTTGTTCTGTATGTTGTATATCCTATCGACTAGCCTGGCCCTGGTTTATATAATGCACGAGAGGCCTAGGTTAACAAGAGTCCTAGCCGAATACGCCGGTGGGGAGATGTCCTTGTCTTGATCGCCAAGTCTTTGTGGAATCTTCCTTGTATGCGGCAGCTGTCCGAACTGGCCCATGAGTATATCATTGGGGGCCTCGGCCCAATCTAATAGATCGGGAGACGACGTGGTGAGTACCCCCTAGTCTAGGACACTGTCAACTGTTTTGAGCGGAGGCAGCTGGGTAGCTGATGACTCGCCAGATGATGAATGGGAAGTGACCTGATAATCGGAGTCAGACGGATTAAGAGGTTGACGAAAACAGCCCATTTTAGGACAAGTACTGACAGGCAAATTAGAGACCTCTGAATGGCATTTCCGAACCGGGCTATTCGGTAAACCGGCGGAGGTAACTACCTGGCCACTATGCTGGGTCGTGCGGCGAGCTTCGTGCTGTTGGGTCTTCATAAGAAATTTGGGATCCAAGTAAGCAAGAGGATGAGAAAATTTAACCTTCCGGTTTGCCTGACGGATTTTTAGTGAAGGCAAAGGATCTGAATCGGAGGAAAGAATAATTACCTCTGCAACATCAGCATGACTGGCTTCGGCATCATCCTGACAAATATCATCATCAATAAGGCGCATGAAAAATAAGCCAAGTGAATCAAGTTCTACCTCACGGTCCGGGTTACCCACATCGTCATCAGCGGCCGGATCAGAGGATGCAGTGGTTCTTTTCCTATGGGTAGTGTTCTTCACAGCTTTAGTCTTTTCCCGGGTTGGTCGTTCCGGTTTATCGGCTTTTTCTGGCTTCTCCTGTGGAAGTTTCTTGCTCCAAAACGGATTATTACCCTGTTTAAACAAACATTGGTGTTAAACAATGTCCAGATATACCAATAGCAGGTTCAATAAAAAGAAAGATCAAACTCTTACAGCTGGCGGTTTGTTGGTGGCACAGAAGGGAAGCAGGTTGGTTTGAGCACAGACGTATTCCGGTCCATTCAGCATTTTATTCACAGCCTCTGTGATTTCTTCGTCGGTAAGCTGGATGTTAGCATGCCGCAGTGGGTCATCAACACTGCCAGTATACTCGCACATCAAACTGGAGCGCTGACTAAGGGGCAATATGCTCCATGATATCCAACAGCGAGCAAGATCAACTCATGTTAAACCATTGGCCATAAAGGCTCTGAGCTTGGACAGTTTAGGAGTGTATGTGCTTCTCTCCTTGGCATTCAACCTTTGCGGAAAGGGGTGTGTATTGCTAAGCCGCTCTGGACGAAAGCCAGGCAGAGGATTTTCACCAGCAGGGGAAGTGTCTTTGCAATAGAACCATGTTTGATTCCACTCTTTGGTGTGGCTGTCCAGTTTGGCGTGAGGGTATGTGACCTCTTTTCTTTTCTGAATCGCCACACCACCCAATTCTGTGTTGGAACCGTCAGTAAACTCAGTGCGGTGGTTTAGATGGAAGCAGTCTCTGAACAGTTCAACGGTGGGCTCCTCTTGAGTGAACGCCTCACAGAGTACTTGGAAATGACACATGTTTGTAACAGAGTTGGGGCTAATGTCTTGTGGGTGGAGTTGAAAATTGGCTAAAACGTCCCAGTAAAATTTAGAACCGGGCGGCTTAAAGCCCCGGGCTAAGTGATCTACGAAAATGACGACTTCTCCTTTTTGAGGTGTGGGAGGGCATTCTTCGCCAGGGACCCTCCAATGGATGGTATTTTTGGTGCCTAAAGCACCGATCAGGACTAAGTTGTTCAGTTCAGTCTCTGTGACGCGAGAAGGGACCCAGTTGCACTCATATACTTGCTTGGCCATGATGAAATCTACAAGATAGGTAATTCCGGTTCAAGAATGCATTGATTAAAGTGCACTGGTATGTACAATGATAAACCGGAGACAACTCTATCTAAACCGGAGTTTTATGAAGCAGCAGCATCTGGCGGTTCAACAAGGGGACTAATGGTATATACCGGTTGGGCAATTTTTCTACAAAGTTAAACCGCCGGATCTAAGCATTGAAGCAATTGAGATTGCGGATAGATAAGTGTACAGAAACAGATTTCACAGAATTTCTCTACAACGACGGATCTGAAGCAAGTTCAGAAAAGAAGGAAAATATTCAAGGTTAAAAAAAACAGTACCGAATCAATGGGCAGAGATACAGGTAGATCTATGGTCTTGAGGCATATAAGTAAAGGCGGATGCTAAGAACTACCGCTACACAAAGCAAAGGTTCACAGGTTCATCTAGGATCTATCATATGCGTACGAAGAAGGCGATGAACACTGAAGAACTTGGAAACCCTAGAACGGATCTACGGAGGAAAAGGTGAAGAACTCACCAGAGCCGAGGAAGAAACAGAAGGTCGCCACGATGCTCTGGTGCAATCAGGGTGATGCAGCGGCCAAGGTTGGAGCAGAAGTCGTCGACGATGGCGGAGCTCCGAAGCTGGACGACGCGGGGAAGACAAAGCAGAAGGGCACAAAGGGGAAAAATAAATGACCCTTCGGTCTTATTTATAAGGCAAGGGGCATGTGTCAGGCGCGAAAATCAAGGAGCCGTGGGTCTGGAAACGGAACTGTCGCCTCGATTGTCGCAGACCTATTAAACAAAAAAGGTATCATGGATAAGTTTCTTTATAACAGGTGACGTCATGCCGGTTTAGTACGACCAGAGAAGATGACATCACGGCGATTCAACAAATTACAAGAAGGTGTTGAAGATGAAGATTTTTGCTAAGGATTGACATGAACCTGTTCAAATCAATCTGGGCCTAATGTTGAGGATATCACTACTGGGCGTAAACCGGCCTATCTGGGCCGAGTTAACTTCTTCAGTAGTTAATCATGTTGAAACCCATGAAGGCAGATGAGGGCTCAAGGCCCATAGTCGGTTCAAGGCCTGTAGCCGTAAACCGGCGTTGGTATGTAACTTGTATTGTAAGTTAGGAATAAGTAGAGACCAAACCGGACACATCTATGAGCCGGTATTAGGAATCTGTGAACCGACGGGCGTCACCCGTGTATATAAGGGGACGACCCGGCGGTGGTTCAGAAAACAGAGAACAACTCGAGACTTAGGCGAAGCTTGTTTGCTCCCTAGTCATCGAAACCCCGTCAATTCCATCACAACTAGACATAGGCTTTTACCTTCATCGAAGGGCCCGAACTAGTATAAACTCTCTTGCGTCCCAGTGTCCGCTTTAACCCCTTCAAGCTAACCCGTCGCGATGGCTCCACGACTAAGTCCTTCCTCTAGGACATCCGCCGTGACAAAACCACGACACCTCCCATGGCAGCGGGGTCCATATTGGAAACTAAGGGATATTAAGGCCTCCTTTTAATAGAGAACTGGAACAAAGCATTAACACATAGTGAATACATGAACTCCTCAAACTACGGTAATCACTGGAAGAAGTCCCGGTTATTGTCACTCCGGGGTTACCAGATCATAACACATAGTAGGTGACTATAACTTGCAAGATCGGATCTAGAACATGGATATAATGATGATAACATAAACGGTTCAGATCTGAAATCATGGCACCCAGGCCCAAAGTGACAAGCATTAAGCATGGAAAAGTCATAGCAACATCAATCTAAGAACATAGTGGATACTATGGATCAAGCCCTAACAAAACTAACTCGACTACATGATGAATCTCATCCAACTCCTCACCGACCAGCGAGCTTAAGAAGGAATTACTTACTCCCAGTGGGGAGCATCATGGAATTGGCGATGGAGAAGGGTTGGTGATGATGAAGAACGAAGACCCCCCTCTCCGGAGCCCCAAACGGACTCCAGATCTGCCCTCTCGAGGAAGAACAGGGCTTGGCAGCGGCTCCGTCTCGTGGATCACGATAATTCTTTCTTCCTCATTTTTTCTCCAAAAATAGGAATTTATAGCGTTGGTTTCAGGGTCTGCGGGCCACCAGGTGGGGACAACCCACTTGGGCGCGCCAGGAGAGGGGGCGTGCCCTGGTGGGTTGTGCCCACCCAAGGGCCCCTCTCCGGTTCTTATATATTATATAAAAATTCCTCGCAAAGTTTCGTTCCATTCCAAGAACTTTTATTTCATGCACAAAAACAACACCATGGTAGTTTTGCTGAAAACAATGTCAGTTTAGGGTTAGTTTCATTCAAATCATGCAAATTAGAGTCCAAAACGAGAGGAAAAGCGTTAGGAAAAGTAGATACGTTGGAGACATATCAACTCCCCCAAGCTTAAACCTTTTCTTGTCCTCAAACAATTCAGTTGATAAACTGAAAGTGAAAAAGAAAAACTTTTACAAACTCTTTTGCTCTTGTTTGCATAAATAAGCTTAAATAGCATGCATGTTTTCAGCCTACATTATAACTAACCATGTCAACAATAACTCTTAAAGATTATAATGACTCATATCAATGACATAATCGGCTAGCGAGCAATATCTCAAACAGAAACACGTTGTCAAAACAACCATGATATAATATGACAATAGTGGTATCTCGCTAGCCCTTTCTGAGACTAGAAAACATAAATGCAGAGCACCTCCAAAGTCCAAGCATCGACTAAACATTGTGATTCATGGTAGAAAAGATCCAGTCATTATGCACCCAACATTAGCTACACACAATGCATAAGTCATGACAGCTGTGCTCTTCTTAGTTTCTAGCGCTTATTTTAGAAGGTGATGACACAACATAAAAGTAAATAGAAAGTCCCTTCGCAGAGGGAAGCAGTGATTTGCAGAGGTGCCAGAGCTCAAGTTTTTAAAACAGAGATAAATGATTATTTCGGGACAGGCACCCTTCTCATTTACTTCACGACCATCAGTTATCTATATCTCTCATGCTAAAAAGCCTAGTGGCGGTTCCCAAGTGATAAAAGTAAAGGTTTTGACTCCATTGGGAGCTTTTGTTTGATTATTCAAGCGATTAACTCTTTTTGTATTTTGCAGTTTGGGACTGGGAATCCATATTACCGCCCTTTTCTCGTGCGATGGCAAGTGAATAAACACTCGACCTGAGAATAACCCGCTTAGCATGGAAGATACCGACTACCTCCCGTCGTTCCATGAATGATCTAGGCACACAAAGCAGACATTTTTAGAAGTTTTCAGATGTGGCACATGCAAATTTACTTAGGACGGCAGGGTAATACCGTATATAGGTAGGTATGGTGGACTCATCTGGAGTAACTTTGGGTTCAAGGTTTTTGATGTACAAGCAGAATCCGCACTTAGTACAAGCGAAGGCTAACAATTAGATTGAGAAGCGGACAACTAGAGAGCAACAACGATCATAACCATGCATTATGCATAAGTAACATTGGACACTAGCATGAGTAGGATATGAACACCATGAACATAATTATCATAGAGGCTATGCTGGTTTTGATTCAACTACATGCATGAACATGTGCCAAGTCAAGCCACTCGAACATTCAGAGGAGGATACCATATCATCATACTACATCACAATCATTTTAATGCAATGTTGATATCCAAGATAAATCATTATCAACTCCGAGCTACTTATGCATGGCATGAGAAACTATAATCTCTAATTGTCATTACAAGCATGTTTATTCATAATGGGATGAATCATGGATACTAGGTTAAACATATGTACACAAACAGAACAAGTTGAGTTCATACCAGTTTCTCTCTCCCACGGCCAGTTCATCGAGTGTCGTCATTATTGCCTTTCACTTGCACGATCAAATGATATAAAAATAATAATAGTGCAAGAGTGCCGTGGACTAAGATGGAATCTGCAAACATTTTATTCAACAGGAGAAGACAAGGTAAAATGTGCTCTTTATTAGTTCAACAGTTATTCAAATGAGAGCCACTCAACATTTTCATCGTGGTCGTCTCCTCGGTACAACTCAAATAAAAATAAAAGAAATTTAGAGAAACACACTGAAGTATTTTTGGAGTTTTTGGTTTTCTTGAACAAGCAAATAAAAGAGAAAAGCAAAAACGAGAACAACTATTTACCCGGGAGAGCTCCCAACAAGCAAAAGAAGAACAAGGAAATATTTTTGGGTTTTATTTTTAATAATACTACTAAGCATGAATAGAAAGTAAATTAACTATAACTATTTTTTTGGTTTTTTCTAAAGTTTATCAAACACACAAGACGAAAGCAAGAAAATAAATCTAAGCATGGATGATACAATGAAAAAGTGTGGACACCGACAAATAAAATAGGTGGACATGAATGTAAAGTCGGTGAACACGTACTCCCCCAAGCTTAGACTTTTGGCCTAACTTGGTAGTTGATCAGTAGCCTGGAGGGTAGTAGTGGTGCTGAGGAGCGGGCATCCACTCGTCCCACTGCTGGGGCTCCTGCTGTGCCGCTTCCGTAGCAGCGTGAGCGTTCTGGTAAGCAATGATGTCCGCAGGCATGATCCTATATCCGCCCCTAGCAGCAGAATCAAACAAAGCAGGTGCAGGCAGTGGAATAATAGCACGAGTTTTAACGCTAAAATAAGGTTATAAGGAATGGGAATGTCAGGATAATCTCATGCAAGAAAATGATGGTGTTCCATGGCTGCTCTGTCTAGGTAGACCTTGGTCAAAGGGTAATCATGAGGGCGTATCTCGACCTCGAAGTGAGCCGCCAAACGAGTAGCAAAAATCCCACCATGTATTTCACCCTGGGATTTATTAAGATGGAGGCGACGAGCCACAATAGCTCCTAAGCTATGGGTGTTGTCGCCCTCTAGTGCTCGGCGTAAAACAACAATGTCTGGTGCACTGAGCAGACCTACTTTCTTTCTAGCAAGCAAGCACTTAGTAACAAATAAAGCAAAATAATGTACGACAGGAAAGTGTATGCTAGGAGCCGTGGTGGCTGACACCCCTCTCTCATCTCCCACTGTCAAAGTGCGATAAAAGTCCTCAAACCCAGCCGACCTAGGCTCATCTAAGCTCCCATCAGAAGGGATCGAGCATATATCATAAAATTCAGTAAGTTCTATCTGATGCTTTTTAGCATATAAATCGAAGCTCACTTCAGGAGGATGATTCCTAGGCAGAAAAGTAAAACTCCGAACAAAGATATTTGTGAGGATTTGGTGCTGGTCACACTCATCTGCGATGAAGTCGGTGAGGCCGACGTTTGCAACATATTGCATGAACTCCTGAAGACTTCCAGCCTCTTCAGGGAATGAGGTGTGCGGCCAATCGCACGGTCGTACCTCCGCCAACCTCCGAGGGTGGAGATCACTGTCAGAAGACTCCCCAATAACACCCTTGGAGTTCTTATTAGAGCCAAACTTCCTGAAGATATTCATGTCTGTGTACAATTTTCTGAAAATAAATATTTTGGAGTGACAAAAATTTGTTAACAAAACTTTATAAAATTGATAGAAACTACTCATAGGGATACATAGAAGCCATAGCAAGCATTCAAACTACTTAGAACACTAATAATTTAACATGCAAGCACATCTACAGCAACACCAAGAGTAGCTAATTATTCAAAATATAAACGACTAAAACAAAAACTAATTGGACAAACAGTGGAGTCACATACCAAGCAACAATCCCTCGAAACAATTTCGGAAACGGAGCTTCAAGCAAAGAGATCGAAATCCACGGGTTTGAGCTCAAGAACACGGGAGAGAGAGCAATGGAGATTTTTTTCTGGAGGTAAGTGATGATGTGGCATGAAGGTAAGTGAGGGGGCCGATGTGGGGACCACAACCCACCAAGGCGCGCTTGGGGGTCCTGGCGCGCCCAGGTGGGTTGTGCCCACCTGGTGCACCTCCCTCTGGTATTATTTGCACCAGAATTCAGAAATATTTAGAGAAAACCGTGTAAAATTTTCAGGGCATTCTGAGACCTTTTATTTTTGGGTCATTTTTTATTGCACTGGCAATTCAGAAAATAGAAAAAACATGGCATTTTATTTTATTTAACTAATAAAAACAGAAAACAAAAGGTAAGGACATAAGGTAGTGCTTACTAAATTCATCAACTTCATACCGTTCAAAAATGATCCATTAATAAGGTTGATCAAGTCTTATTAACAACCACTTTCGATTAGCATGAAACTGAAGAACTTTCGCAAATCACTAAGTTGCCTCAATGAGGATATGCATTTCCCCAATAATAAGCATTTCATATTTCTTTTTGACAGCAGGTAGAGGTATTTGAAAACTTCCAATAGTGATTGTCGGAGATTTTTCAATAACATTAATACCATTCACTTGGAATTGTTTCTTTGAAAAGTGCATCATATGCTCATTGCCATTAATATGAAAAGTGACCTTACTTTTATTGCAATCAATAACAACCCCTGCAGTATTCAAGAAGAGTCTACCAAGGATAATCGACATGTTATCGTCCTCGGGCATCTCAAGTATAACAAAGTCAGTCAAAATAGTAACATTAGCAACAACAACAGGCACATCCTCATAGATACCGATAGGTATGGCAGTTGATTTGTCAGCCATTTGCAAAGATATTTCAGTAGGTGTGAGTTTATTCAAGTCAAGTCTTTTATATAAAGAGAAAGGCATAACACTAACACCAACTCCGAAGTCACACAAAGTAGTTTTCACATAATTCTTTTTGATAGAGCAAGGTATAGTTGGTATTCCCGGATCTCCAAGTTTTTTAGGTACTCCATCTTTAAAAGTGTAATTAGCATGCATAGTGGAGATTTCAGCCTCCGGTATTTTTCTCTTATTTGTGATGATGTCTTTCATATAATTTTCATAAGGAGGCATTTTCAAGATATCGGTCAAGCGAGTACGCAAAATGACTGGCCTCAGCATTTAAGCAAAACTTTCAAATTCCTCATCATCTTTCTTTTTAGTTGACTTGGGTGGAAAAGGCATAGGTTTTTGAACCCACGGTTCTCGTTCTTTACCGTGTTTTCTAGCAACAAAGTCTCTTTGTCATATCTTTTATTCTTAGCTTGTGGGTTATCAAGACCAACTAGTGGTTCTATCTCAACATCATTATCTGGTTCTTTGTCATTTTTTGGTCGAGAGTCTTCATGAACCTCATCATTATCTTTTTCATTATCAGTAGGTGAGTGTTCATTACCAGATTGAGTTTCAGCATCAGAGATAGAAGTTTCATTATCATTATCAGGAGGTTTTTCTATTTCATGTTCACTAGGAGCATGCAAAGTCCTATCATTTTTCCTTTTCTTTTTCTTTCTAGAAGGACTAGGTGCAGCAGTGTTAGCTCTTTGTGAATCTTGTTCAATTCTTTTTGGATGTCCCTAAGGATAAAGTGGTTCCTGAGTCATTTTACCTCCTCTAGTTGCAACTCTAATGGCAAAGTCATGCATATTATGATTCATTTCATCAAGCAATTCTCTTTGAGATTTAGCAACTTGTTTAACTGAGTTTGAACCATAGAAGCATGTTTTCCCACACATCTAATATCATTTGATATTCTAAATAACAAGTCACTCAAGCGAGCAATCATATCAGAATTATATTTCAATTGTTTCATAACATTTGCATTGAAGTGATCTTATTTTCTAATATAGTTTTCAAACTCATAAAGGCATTTACGAGGATGCATATTGTGAGGATTATCATTATCATTGAACTTCATAAGAGAATTTACCTTTACCACCTTAGGCAGTGGTGGTGTATTAAGTCCATGTATTTCTTCAATAGGAGGTAAATTTTTAACATCCTCAGCTTTAATACCTTTTTCCTTCATAGATTTCTTTGCCTCTTGCATATCTTCAGGACTGAGATATAATATACCAATCTTCTTCGGAGTGGGTTTAGGCGGTGGTTCAGGAATAGTCCAATCATCATAATTTTTCAATATGTTATGCAATAATTTCTCAGCTTGTCCAACAGTTCGTTCCCCGAAAACACAACCAGCACAACTATCTAGGAAGTCCCCAGAAGCATCGGTTAGTCCATTATAGAAGATATCAAGTATTTCATTTTTCTTAAGAGGATGATCAGGCAAAGCATTAAGTAACTGGCAAATCCTCCCCCAAGCTTGTGGGAGACTCTCTTCTTTAGTTTGAGCAAAGTTAAATATTTCCTGTAAGATAGCTTGTTTCTTATGAGCAGTAAAATATTTTTCAGAGAAGTAGTAAATCATATCCTGTGGACTATGCACACAACCAGGAGCAAGAGTATTGTACCAAGCATTAGCATCACCCTTTAATGAGAAAGGAAATAATTTGAGAATAAAGTAATAGCAAGTTTTATCATCATGAGTAAAAAGGGTGGCTATGTCATTCAACTTAGTAAGATGTGCCACAACAGTTTCAGTTTCATAACCATGGAAAGGATCAGATTCAACCAAAGTAATTAACTTTGGGTCGACAGAGAATTCATAATCCTTATCATCAATAAAAATAAGTGAAGTAGCAAACTTAGGATCACATTTCATTCTAGCATTCAGAGATTTTTCTTTATACTTGTGTTGTAATTTCACTAGATCATCTCTATCATTGCAAGCAAGAATATCTCTAGTTGTTTATTCACTCATAACATAACCTTCCAGTACCTTAGGCAATTCATATCTAGGAAGGCTAGTTCTAGTAGGTGTTTCAGGAGATTCAGTTTCAAGCTCATCATCAGATTCAATAACATCATGTTGTATTACTCTAGCAATTTGTTTATCAAGAAAATCACCAAGTGGCACATCATCATTATCAAGCAAGGTACTAGCATCATCATAAGCATCATTCATAGTAGAAGTAGCATCATCAATTGAAGGAAATATGCCCTAGAGGCAATAATAAATTTTTTATTTATATTTCCTTATATCATGATAAATGCTTATTATTCATGCTAGAATTGTATTAACCGAAAACTTAGTACATGTGTGAATACATAGTCAAACAGAGTGTCCCTAGTGTGCCTCTACATGACTAGCTCGTTAATCAAAGATGGTTAAGTTTCCTAGCCATGGACATGTGTTGTAATTTCATGAACGGGATCACATCATGAGAGAATGATGTGATGGAAAATACCCATCCATTAGCTTAGCACTATGATCGTTTAGTTTACTGCTATTGCTTTCTTCATGACTTATACATGTTCCTATGACTATGAGATTATGCAACTCCCGAATACCGGAGGAACACTTAGTGTGTTATCAAACGGCACAACGTAACTGGGTGATTATACAAATTCTCTACAGGTGTCTCCGATGGTGTTTGTTGAGTTGGCATAGATCGAGATTAGGATTTGTCAGTCCGTGTATCGGAGAGGTATCTCTGGGCCCTCTCGGTAATGATCATCACTATAAGCCTTGAAAGCAATGTGACTAATGAGTTAGTTACGGGATCATGCATTACGGAATGAGTAAAGAGACTTGCCAGTAACGAGATTGAACTAGGTATGATGATACCGACGATCAAATCTCGGGCAAGTAACATACCGATGACAAAGGGAACAACGTATGTTGTTATGCGGTTCGACTAATAAAAATCTTCGTAGAATATGTAGGATCCAATATGGGCATCCAGGTTCCGCTATTGGTTATTGACCAGAGAGATGTCTCGGTCATGTCTACATAGTTCTCGAACCCGTAGGGTCCGCACGCTTAACGTTCATTGACGATATAGTATTATATGAGTTATGTATGTTGGTGACGGAATGTTGTTCGGAGTCTCGGATGAGATCACAGACATGACGAGGAACTCCGGAATGGTCCGGATATAAAGATTTATATATGGGATAATAGTGTTTGGTCTCCGGAAGGGTTCCGGAATTCACTGGAAGGGGTTCCGGATGTTTCCCGAAATGTTTGGGTACGAGAACACTTTATTTGGGCCAAAGGGGAAAGCCCACAAGGTTTTTGGAAAGTGCAAAAGGAAGTTTTGCGGAGTCTAGGGGCCAGACGCCAGGGTCCCAGGCATCTGGGTCCAGACGCCGAGAACCCTGGCGTCTGGTCCTGGAGTCTGAGAAGGACTCTTGCCTTTCGGGTGAAACCGACTTTGTGTAGGCTTTTACTCCAAGTTTTGACCCCAAGGCTCAACATATAAATAGAGGGGCATGGCTAGCACCCAAGACACATCAAGAAACACCAAGCCAGGTGCCGGCAACCCCGTCCCCTCTAGTTTATCCTCCGTCATAGTTTTTGTAGTGCTTAGGTCAAGCCCTACGGAGATTGTTCTTCACCAACACCGTCACCACGCCGTCATGCTGCCGAAACTAATCTACTACTTCGCCCCTCTTGCTAGATCAAGAAGGCAAGGACGTCATCGAGCTGAACATGTGCTGAAGGCGGAGGTGCCGTACATTCGGTACTTGATCGGGACGGATCGTGAAGGTGTACGACTACATCAACCGCCTTGATAAACGGTTCCGCTTTCGGTCTATGAGGGTACGTAGACACACTCTCCCCTCTCGTTGCTATGCATATCCTAGATAGATCTTGCGTGATTGTAGGAATTTTTTTGAAATACTTCGTTCCCCAATAGTGGCATCTGAGCCAGGTCTATGCGTAGATGTTATATGCACGAGTAGAAAACAAAGAGTTGTGGGCGATAATAGTCATACTACTTACCAACAATGCCTTAATTTTATTTGGCGGTATTGTTGGATGAAGCGGCACGGACCGACATTAGATGACCGCGTTCATGAGACTGGTTTTACCGATGTGCTTCGCACACATGTTGCTAGCGGGTGTCGGCTTCTCCAGCTTTAATTGAACCAAGTTTGACTATGCCCGGTCCTTGTTGAAGGTTAAAACAACACACTAATCGTTGTGGTTTTGATGCATAGGTAAGAATGGTCATTGCTAGAAGCCCGTAGCAGCCACGTAAAACCTGCAACAACAAAGTAGAGGACGTCTAACTTGTTTTTGCAGGGCTTGTTGTGATGTGATATGGTCAAGACGTGATGATATATAAATTGTTGTATGAGATGATCATGTTTTATAACAGCTATCGACAACTGGCAGGAGCCATATGGTTGTCGCTTTATTGTATGAAATGCAATCGCCATGTAATTTCTTTACTTTATCACTAAGTGGTAGCGATGGTCGTAGAAGCAATAGTTGGCGAGACGACAATGATGCTACAATGGAGATCAAGGTGTCAAGCCGGTGACGATGGTGATCATGACGGTGCTTTGGAGATGGAGATCAAAGGCACAAGATGATGATGGCCATATCATATCACTTATTTTGATTGCATGTGATGTTTATCCTTTATGCATATTATTTTGATTAGTACGATGGTAGCATTATAAGATGATCTCTCACTAAATTTCAAGGTATAAGTGTTCTCCCTGAGTATGCACCGTTGCTACAGTTCATCGTGCCGAGAGACCATGTGATGATCAGGTGTGATAAGCTCTACGTTCACATACAATGGGTGGAAGCCAGTTTTTGCACACGCAGAATACTCGGGTTAAACTTGACGATCCTAGCATATGCAGATATGGCATTAGAACACTAAGACTGAAAGGCCGAACATGAATCATATAGTAGATATGATCAACATAGTGATGTTCACCGTTGAAAACTACTCCATCTCACGTGATGATTGGACATGGTTTAGTTGATATGGATCACGTGGTCATTTAGATGACTAGAGGGATGTCTATCTAAGTGGGATTTCTTAAGTAATATGATTAATTGAACTTTAATTTATCATGAACTTAGTAACCGATAGTATTTTGCATGTCTATGTTGTTGTAGATCAATGGCCAGTGCTACCGTTCCTTTGAATTTTAATGCGTTCCTAGAGAAAGCTAAGTTGAAAGATGATGGTAGCAACTACACGGACTAGGTCCGTAACTTGAGGATTATCCTCATTGCTGCACAGAATAATTACGTCTTGGAAGCACCGCTAGGTGCAAAGCCCGCTCCAGGAGCAACTCCAGATGTTATGAACATCCGGCAGAGCAAAGCTGATGACTACTCGATAGTTCAGTGTGCCATTCTTTACGGCTTAGAATCGGGACTTCAACGATGTTTTGAATGTCATGGAGCATATGAGATGTTCCAGGAGTTGAAGTTAATATTTAATGCAAATGCTCGGATTGAGAGATATGAAGTCTCGAATAAGTTCTGTAGCTGCAAGATGGAGGAGAATAGTTCTGTCAGTGAACATATACTCAGAATGTTTGGGTACCACAATCACTTGACTCAGCTAGGAGTTAATCTTCCTGATGATAGTGTCATTGATAGAGTTCTTCAATCACTGCCACCAAGCTACATAAGCTTCATGATGAACTATAATATGCAAGGGATGGATAAGACTATTCCCGAGCTCTTTGCGATGCTAAAAGCGGCGGAGGTAGAAATCAAGAAGGAGAATCAAGTGTTGATGGTTAACAAGACCACCAGTTTCAAGGAAAAGGGCAAAGGGAAGAAGGGGAACTTCAAGAAGAACGACAAGCAAGTTGTTGCTCAAGTGAAGAAGCCCAAGTCTGGACCTAAGCCCGAGACTGAGTGCTTCTACTGCAAAGGGACTGGTCACTGGAAGCGGAACTGCCCCAAGTATTTGGAGGATAAGAAGGATGGCAAAGTGAAAGGTATATTTGATATACATGTTATTGATGTGTACCTTACTAATGCTCGTAGTGGCGCCTGGGTATTTGATACTGGTTTTGTTGCTCATATTTGCAACTCGAAACATGGGCTACAGATTAAACGAAGATTGGCTAAGGACGAGGTGACGATGCGCGTGGGAAATGGTTCCAAAGTCTATGTGATCGTCGTCGGCATGCTGCCTCTACATCTACCTTCGGGATTAGTTTTAGACCTGAACAATTGTTATTTGGTGCCAGCGTTAATGTAGCGACCAGATGTCAACCAGTCTGATCTCTATGCATAGGTGTCATCCCTGGATCGGTAATGCTGACACACACAGTACTTGAGGGATTTATAGTAGAGTAGCAATCACACACTTATTACAACGAATGTCTCAAAAGAGAACTTATTACAATAAATATGGCTTAAGGCCATCTAACACAATAACAGTGGAAGGCTTGGAAGATATGTGAGTCCATCAAATCCAACGGCATCACTGAGAGAAAGACCACGACCTAAGGCTCCTTACTCATCGTCTGAAAAGTCTGCAACATGATACGTTGCAGCCCGAAAACATGTCATCACATGGAATATGCTGGCAATGTAACACAAGAGAGTAATGAACAGAATAAATCTATCACTATATGCATATATGGCTGGTGGAGGCTGTATGGTTAATATGTTTTGCGAAAAGCCAATTTTTCCCTACAACAAAAGGAATATATTTTATTTAACGATCATGGTGGTTGTTAAACATTGAGAAGGGTAAACCCCATCTCAATCCCAATTAAAAGTAAATTAATTACCCAATCAAATTGTATAATTAAGAGTGATGAGATCCACATGATAATCCAAGAACCAGATACTCAAGATGTCCATAACCAGGGACACGGCTAACCATGATTAGTTTGTACACTCTGTAGAGGTTTGTGCATGATTCCCCACAAGACTTGATCTCCTCCATTGGATTTCTCGCACTACATGGTGTTTGAGAAACGGATGACCGATACACAGTCTTTCAGAAGCGTTAGCACCTTACGATGGGTAGACAGTACCACCTACATCCCCTACATCTACTAGTCTACCACTGTAAGAGTTCACACGACTTAATCAACTATGCCAGAGCCCATAATGGATTGTGGCTGCACACAGAAGTTTCTAGCATGAATAATCTCATGACCCCTTTGAGCCTGGGTGGCAGTCCATAGGAGAATTACACGGTACCCCGGGATTTCCAAAAATACAGGTAATCACTGGAATTCCCCAGGTGCCTCAATCCACCCAGATGTGTATTAAAGTTGCCACCTTAAGTTAACCATTAATTAACAATACTCACAACTATCATGAATACACTCAAACCCAGTCCACATCTACGAGCATAGCATAGCAGTATAAGCAACGTAGAAGTAAGTCCCAAAGGTTTGATAATAAAACAGGTGATAGGTTCTACCTCATCATCTACTTCCCAATACCCACATGTTATCAATCCTACGCATGCAATGTTTGAGGGTTGAAACTAATGCATAAAAACTGGGTAGTAAGAAGTATGATCAAAGTGTTACTTGCCTTGCTGATGATCCGCGAAACCTAGAGACTCGTAGTAGCACGCTTCGCACTCCGGGTACTCTATCACAAACAAACAAGCATAAAATAAGCAATCAAGCAAGGGCACGGGTAAAACTCAAATACGATATCTAACCAGAAAGTTCAACTTAAGAACTCCGGTTTGCAAAAAGAATCAAATCAAACGAAGTAACAAAACTCAAACAGTGAAAAAAACAAGCTTCGTTTACTAATCTAGCCTAAAGTCAAATTTTACAGTAGCAAAATCTTGTCTAAGTTGGTTAAACAGAAAGAGGGATTCGAGACGAAACTCTAGGCGCTTGAATCGCCTGATTCCGATAAACAAGCGAAATGTTATACTAAAACGAAAATCGGATCAGAAATCGCAATCGTAAATAATCGCGGAAAAATCCGAGAAAAAGAAAAACTGACAAACAGGCTAACGAAGGAACATTTGCTGTCAGCGGCTAAATGGTGAAAACCGTTTGTTAAAACGAACGAACAAGCGGGCATTTGCTAAATAAATAAACCGTCGGAAAAACCGATCTAACGAAAATAAACCAAAGAAAAAAAAAATAAAAAAACCGGGGTTATCCGTAGAAAACCGACCGGACAACGGCGGTCAACGGCGAGATCCGGCGAGATCCCGCGCGGCGGCAGGCTGACAGGGTGGGGCGGCTGGGCGGCTGCGGGGTGCGGGGCGGCGGCTTATAATGGGCCGGCCCGAGGTCTCCCGGCCGGGTACGACCCGAAGTCGGTTTCTTTAAAAAAATCCGACGTGCAGAAAAAGAAAGAAAAGAAGTACTAAACGGACTCCAAAAATCCTGAAATAAATTTTCCCCGTCCTCTAAAAATAGGCCGGACAATGTGAACATTTATTTGGGCCTAAAATGCAATTTTTAAAAATGCACATTTTTCCCAATTCAAATAAAATAGCGATAAAACTCCGAATAAAAATCTTATTTGATTTTAATATTAAATCTTCCATATTTATTTATTTTGAGGAAGTCATTTTATCCTCTCTCTTTTATTTTTATAAAAGAATATTCGAAGAGAAAATACTTAAAATCAAATGATCCTCTTTCAAAATTCGAGAAAACTCGAATATGGAAATAATGAAATCCCCAACTCTCTCCATGGGTCCTTGAGTTGCGTAGAATTTCTTGGATCAACCAAAATGCAATAAAATATGATATGCAATGATGATCTAATGTATAACATTCCAAATTGAAAATTTTGGATGTTACAAACCTACCCCCCTTAAGATGAATCTCGCCCTCGAGATTCGGGTTGGCTAGAAAATAGGTAAGGGTGATCCTTCCGTAGGTCTTCCTCTCGTTCCCAGGTGGCTTCATCTTCAGTATGGTGACTCCACTGAACTTTGCAGAACTTGATTACTTTGTTGCGTGTGACACGGCTAGCAAAATCAAGAATCTTAACTGGCTTCTCCTCGCAGGTTAAATCGCTATATAACTGTATCGCTTCCAGTGGTACTATATCTCTGAGAGGAATATCAGCCATCTCTGCGTGACACTTCTTCAACTGAGAAACGTGGAACACATCGTGAACTCCGAAAAATCCTTCGGGTAATTCCAACTTGTAAGAAATTTCTCCCATACGTTCCAAAACTTTGTATGGTCCCACAAAACGTGGCACTAACTTTCCCTTAAATCCAAAGTGCTTCACTCCTCGAAGTGGGGATACACGAAGATACACTCTGTCTCCGACTTCCTAAACTATCTCCTTGCGTTTAGAATCCGCATAACTCTTCTGACTGTATTGGGCTACCTTGAGTCTATCGCGAATCAGCTTAGCCTTCTCTTTAGACTCTTTAATCAAATCTGGTCCAAATAACTGTCGGTCTCCAACTTCATCCCACAACAATCACTACAAAAAAAGACACATCTGTGACATTTTGGGCCGAACCAATTTTTTTTCCTGTTGTACATATGACACTTCTATGACGATAATTGTGACAAAACCCGGTATCATCATAGATGTGGTGGGCTCCTACTTTTATGACAAAAAATCATGACAGAAAATGGGCTTTTCGTCCTGGGTGGGCCGGAGACGTAGCTGCATGACATTCTTTGGGCCGTCCATGACGGAAAAAACCGTGGTAGAAGCGAGTGGGAGGAAAATTTCGGGGAGTTCCCGGTTACGGTGGGAGGTCGGGGCCGAGCGATGCGCGTTTCTCTCGTACACGTACGTGCGTGTGTGCGAGGCGTTGGCTCTAACTGAACCCGAGCGAGGTGTTGGGCTCTAACTGAACCCGA
This sequence comes from Triticum monococcum, assembly GCA_034509565.1. NCBI lineage: Eukaryota > Viridiplantae > Streptophyta > Magnoliopsida > Poales > Poaceae > Triticum > Triticum monococcum. Next base: position 633,551,885 of record CM067842.1, read on the forward strand.
GCGATTGCACTGCAGGCTACGCGTTACTGAACCCGAGCGATCAATCGATGGCTGTTAACTGAACCCGATTGAGCGATTCCTTCGCTACTGCTGCTAACTGAAGCCGATCAATGGGATGAACAATGAGCATTGCGGGGGGGGGGGGGGTGGATGAACAGTGAGCGGTGGCGTTGCCTCTGGATGAACAGGACCCCGTGGTGTGGTGGAGGGCTGGATGAACAGTAGACGGTGGAGGGGTGCCCGTGGAGGGGTGGATGAACAGGACCCCATGGTGTGGAGGGCTGGATGAACAGTAGACGGTGGAGGGGTGCCCGTGGAGGGATGGTTGAACAGGACCTCGTGGTGTGGAGGGCTGGATGAATAGTAGACGATGGAGGGGTGATTGAGCAATAGCCGGTGGAGTATCGCGCGGTGGAGGCTGGATGAACAGGAGCCCGTGGAGGCTGGATGAACAGGAGCCCGTGGAGGCTGGAGGAGGTCGACGGTGGAGATGAACAGTATCCCTTGGAGTCCCGTTTTGCGGTACGCCACACCCCTCCCGATGAACAGGACCCCCGTTTCGACCATACTGCTCCAACACAAGTCCGTTTCCTCTGTTTTGCGGTACGCCACACCCCTCCCGATCAACAGGACCCCCTGTTTTGACCATAGGAGGTCCGTTTCCTCCGTTTTGCGGTACGCTACACCCCTCCCAATGAACAGGATCCCGTTTCGAATGTGGCTGGTCGAACGCAAGGCCGTTTCCTCCGTTCTGCAGTACGCCAGGCCTCGTTTCCATCGCATGTTCCGTCCAAGCCCTCCCGATGAACACGACGCATTTCGTTGCCTCCCCATGAACACGACGCATTCTGTTGCCTCCCCATGAACACGACGCATTCCGTTGCCTCCCCATGAACATGATGACGACGCCATTTCCCCGTTTCGACCCAGCCATGTACACGAGCCCTCGCCGTACGTATGCGCGAGTAGGCGTTCGAGACCCCGCCCGTATGTACACATACGTGGCCGTATTTTCTTTCTTGCACCCTGACCGCTGTACGTACGTGTACATGCTACGTGCGCGCCTCTACTACGACACGTGCGCGCCTCTACATCGACCAGTATATATGTACGTACATGTTCACGACCAAAATGACAACGCTACGTACGCTTCGACCAGGTGGGTCCCGACTGTCAGGCACTTTCTTGCGTGCGAAGATGTAGCTGGTGGGTCCCAGCAGTCAGGGGGGCGAGTCATTTTGTTTTTTTTTTGCCCGGACGCACTTCCTTGCGCGCGAAGGTTTAGCTGGTGGGTCCCAGGAGTCAGGGGGGAAACATTTTTTTCATGAAATATGGTGGCCCGTTCGATGGGTCCCCGCTGTCACGTGGAGGAATAATTATTTTGCACGTAATAAGGGGGCACTTCCTTGCTGCGGCCATGGACCCAGCTGTCAGCCTCTCCACGTACAGTCCACGTCCGATGGAAGTCATTCCTTGACCACGTTGACCACGCCGCACCGAGAGCACCAGGGCGGTGGATGATGGCGAGGCCTAGGAAGGGGACGACAGGGAGCCGGGGAAGACGCGGCAGTGGAAGCCCGCGCGGAGAGGAGTATGAGGGTTCACTGCTTCGGCTGCGGTGTGAGGCTGCCGTCGCCGCAGGGCCTGGCCAGCGGTGGGAATAGTAGGGGGCGGTGAGGCCTCCGCGGCAGCACAGCCGACCACGGGAGGCAGGAGCATGCGGCACGACCGGCGTTGCTTTGGGCGGCTGGAGCAAGAAGACCAGAGGTTGAAGAAGCACTACGGCCGTTGGATGTACATCGTACGGTCACTGGAGCTAGAATCGTTCATATTGACTAAAGTTGACAAAGGCCCCCGTCCCAGTCAACTTAGTAGGCCCACAAGTTAGCCTCCCACCATGGTGGGTCCCAACTAGCAGGGGGAGTATTCATTTTTTTGTGCGTAATAAGGAGGCACTTCCGGTGGGTCCGAGCTGACAGCGGGGGGAACGTTTTTTCGCGAAATACGCTGGCCCGTTCGGTGGGTCCGAGTAGTCAGGGGGGAAATGTTTTTTCGCGAAATAAGGTGGCCCGTCCGGTGGGTCCTTGCTGTAAGGTGGAGGAATAATTATTTTGCGCGTAATAAGGAGGCACTTCCTTGAGGCCGCCTGGACCCAGCTGTCAGCCTACTCCACGTACAGTACTCTTCCGATGGAAGTCGGTCATTGACCACATTGACAACGCTGCGCCGAGAGCACCAGGGCGGTGGTCTGGACGACGGCGAGGCCTAGGAAGGGGACGGCGCGGAGCCGGGGAAGACGCAGCAGCGGAAGCCCGCGCGGAGAGGAGTATGAGGGTTCACTAGTTCGGCTGCGGCGTGAGGCTGCCGTCGCCGCAAAATAACAGGGGGTGTGGGTGAGTGGAGGGATGGCCTGGCCAGCGGTGGGAGTAGTATGGGGGCGGTGAGGCCTCCGCGGCAGCACAGCTGGCCACGGGAGGCAGGAGCAGGCGGCACAACCGGCACTGCTTTGGGCGGCTGGACCAAGAAGACCAGAGGTTGAAGAAGCACTACGGCCGTTGGATGGACATCGTACGGCCACTGAAGCTAGAAACATTTATTATTGACTAAGTTGACAAAGCCCTTGGTATGCTCCAACTTATTAGGCCCACATGTCAGCCTCCGAAACGGTGCGCCCCAGATGTCAGGGGGAGGAATCATTTTTTGGGTGGCCGAAGCTAAGAATATCCGAGATTGAAGAAGAAGCATGACATCCATTGGATAGACATCCAACGGCCACTGCTGCTAGAACCGTGTGTTGACTATAATAAGTTGGCAAAGCCTTGGATATGCGTCAACTTATTTTTTTATGGGACGCGTCACTTAGTAGGCCCACAAGTGTGTGGCAGAGACCTTATAGCCCATTTGCGTTTTGTAAGAATGTACAACCCATTTTGGAATTCTAATGGAATTTACAACAGCCCATTTACAATTTGTTAAAAGTACAACCCATTTTCTAGCTAGGACAATGATTAATAATTTCAACCAACCGTTGAAGACAGAATTCAATGAAATTTCCCACATTTTGATGGGCTCCGAAATATTTTTATCCCGAAATTTCTAGTCAGATTAAATATAAATTTGTATTATGTAAAAATCCAACGAAACATTATGCGCGCAACAATGAAAATTTAAGATTTTCAAAATCCATAAATAATATTTTATAAACTAATTTCATGTTTGGTGCATTTTTTATAGTTACTGCCCAGTTTTTATAATTACATCCCATTTATTATTTTTAAAGCCCATTTTCCTATTAAGCCTAATGCATCCCTCCTAGAAAAGATTTGCAGCCCAGCAGGGTGGAGAATAACAAGTTGACCTTACCTGAGTATTCCTCAAAAAGACGTATAGCTGGGCTAGCCATTTTCATCTTGAAAAAAAATTAGTATCTGGGCTGGATATCTGGCCTGGGCTAGACGGGCCACAGCCCGCCCAGTTAATACCCTGCTCTCCTCTGAACAACAATGAAATCATCACCAAAAAAACTCTGCAGTGCTCACGCCTCAAAAACACAAATACTGCTCGAGCTACTTGGTCCCAGCTGTCGGTCGCACCTTGTGCAATTCTCTTGTTTATATTGACTACATAGGTTGACAATGGTGTGGGACCGTGATGTCAGGAAACTAGGAGAAAGCAAAAAAAATTATAGTTGTACATAATAAGGAGGCACTTGCGTACGTATGGCTATGGCCCTAGTGGGTCCCTAGTGTCATCCAGTCAAAATAAAGTCATCTCCTGAATCCTCATGTTCGTTGATGATGTTAACAATGCTCGGCGCCACGGCGAGCGCAACAACTCGAAGGACAACGGAGAGGGCCTCGCGGGCCCTACGGATGGTCTGATACAGCGCCCGCTACTCATTTAGGAAGCCAGGAACATACAAGCGTAATTTACTCGTCATCGAAAACAACGCGTAAAATACAGGCGTAATGAAACCGAGGGCCCGAGGTCTGTAAGTAAAACCGGCGGGTTACGCGTGTAATTTGAGAGACCAGTGTATATTTTACGAGCACTGCTATATGGACGACATTACCAGATGATACATGCACGATGTGCGTATCATGCCATCCATGGGCAAGGCTGAAACAGCAGCTAATGGCTGGATTAGCAATCATCCGAGTGTCGTTCAATGTTTTTATCGTGTGTCAAGTACTTCTGATATTTTACTAGTCGAAATCAACCAACCAAGCGCCTTCGCCCGAGACCATCTGCTTTAATTTACAAGCGTAAGTTTTACAAGCGGTTTTGGTTGGAAAACGACGATCCAATCACGGCCTAATATCATGAGTTGGTCGGAAGATCATATGGTTTCACGTCTAACCTACCCGACTTGTCGTATAGGCTATGAATGAAACATCAGACGATGAACTTCTTAAGCACGGAAACAACAGAAGAGGATGATCTTCTTAACAAGCAAATCACTGGCATTAGATCGACATGAAAAACAATACGAAGCATTATTCTCAGGAGGCACGGTGAACAGCTCGTGATGCCGCATGCCACAACATTCCAAGATCAACTTTGCAATCAAACACAAGGCCTGGCATTACATAGACAATATTCAGAACAAACTCTTAACACATGAATATCTTAGCAGAGTAACTATTTACTTCTAAACTGAATATAGGAATAGGAAAAAACACTCGACGCTACTCACAGCAAGGGCGTCCCACTCAAAAATATCAAATGCATGTCTTCTGGCTAACATCAATGAGAAAAATTTGACAAGGTTTTCCAATTCCAATATATTAAACTAACATCTTCTTGCTAACATCAATGATTAAACTTTGACAAGCTTTTCCCATTCAAAATATGTAATGCCTATGATCGTGGAGTCCTGTCGTAGCTTTTGTACTTGTTTGGGCACTTTTTGCCCAGGGCACTCCACCTGTTGTTAAATTGCCAATGGTCTCTGCAGACTAGTCATGTCACCGGTGTCTAATAATACTCTGTAAAGCTTCTTGGTCATTCCTACTATAATGTAGCCCAAACAGTGAGTGCTTCTTTCTACAAAGTGGAACGACCAACTAGACCCAGTAATGCAGCAGGTTGCCTTACACATTGGCTCCTTTTGTGCACTTCAACTAAAATCGAAGTTGGAATAAAACCAAGCTTTAATTTTGATATCCCTGTAAGCAACAATAGGTATAAGGGAAACAATTACTAAGAAATAACGGTTGATGACTTGTACTCCCAGAAGAAAAGCATCTACTGATCTACTTTATCTTAATGGGAAACAAAGCAGGAAAGTAGCAATTATCCATCAGTGTGATTCACTCATATTGACTAAGACATTATCTTAACAATGCCTTGTTTCAACATGTATAAAGAACGACAAAGCTTATAAAGGGGGTGTTGCTAAATTTGTTGTAACAAAGCAACAAGCATCATGTCTGGGTTGGTCCCATTTTTGTTCACTACTTAATGGGAAAAGACAACAATACAATAGCTTCAATTCATCATTTATTTAAAACAGTACCAATACAAGTAGCACAACATCTCAAAGCACACTGCACAATCATGTGGATGAAGGCCTGTACTGACCTTTCATGAGACGACCAACATAAAATACGAATCTACCAACACGAATAGGAAATCCAATCAAGTTTTGTGCAGTTGCACTGAAATCAAGCAAAGTTGCCGGTGTGACATTTAAGTTTTCTATAGCAACAAGTTGAATAGATATCCCTGTTTTAAGAGGCAAAAAAGAAAACAATTACTGGCCAATAAAGGAGCATGAAACATGCAGCCACAAAAAGAAGCATCTACCTTATCTTGATGGAAAACAAAGTATAGGACAGTAGCATTTCTAAAACGGTTGCATTGATTCATATTAACAGAGAAATTCTTTTAAAACATATCAGTAGTTAATTCTGAGATAAACAACAGCAAAATAGCTGCATGGTACATGCTAGCACCATGTGCGTCCACACGTATAAATGGGTGATGCAGAGTATGTAGCCAAGCAGCATATATGCGCTGGTCCCATATTTGTTCTCTTTGAACCTTCTTCCTATGTGAGGGCAGCAAATCTAGTCGTGCACAAACTACCCGACCCCCAGTTTCTTTCCCTTTTCAACAAAGAGATCGGTTCCTTACAGATGTGTGTACTGGGTTACCCCCCTTTTCCCTTTTCGACCTACAAAGCGGCTGGATAGCCAGTCTATACTACTTTCCGCCCCTCCTTTCCTCATTGAACCACGTCCTAGATTCTTGCTCCAGCCCACCACACCCTTCTTTCCTCTTTGAACCAAGACCTAGATTCGACTACAGATCAAAAAAGATCCACATGCAGCTAGAGCAACGACGGTTTCAAAGAAACTTATACCTTAGGGTCGTCGGGATGTGGCAAGGCGCGCGGCGGGAGGCCGGATCTGCCCACACCAAGTACGACAGCGAGGAAGAAGGGTCGGTGGACCTCCCGCACAGGCGCTGGGTGAAAGAGAATAGCGCAGCTGGCAGTGGATTGCCTTCCTCGCCGAAGGCGATAGAGTGAATGCTGCACCTCCTCCCCTTCCCGGTGCGACGGGATACGGACGACTCATTCACCAGCTGTGAGGGGGGAGAGAGAGACAAGAGGCCAATGCAGTCTTGTTTAGATCTGGTGAAGAGATGGTGAGAGGCTGTGAATATAGCAAACCCTAGCAAATGTATCTAGACTCATTTTAGTGCCAGATACCTCCGTATCTCGATAAATCTAAGACAAGTAATTCGGAATGGAGGGAGTAACATATATGTAGTGCGGCGAGCGTGTGGAGAGAGCAAGCCCTAGCGAACAAGCGCTGAGGCTCCCGCTTATATATATACTACTGTAGTTCGGACTGAGCTCTGGTGCCTTCACTGCACCTGCTTTTGGCGGTATGATAGGTGAGCCAACCACATTTTGGGCCCACCTGTCGTAAAACCCTAGCGAAAATTGCACCAACATGAAAGACGACTGCGTCTCCAACACAACCAAGGTGAACTGACGAAGGATATCATCTTTGTGCGTAATAGGCAAAGAGCACTGATGGAAGACAACTTGTTTTTCGTCGAAAATCGATCAGCTTCACCAGCCGATGCAACCATGAGGCGCAACCATGAGCATTGATAGGTCATCATGGTGATGCATCATCCATTTGGCATCAAGTTTGGGTGAGGCACCTAAGAAGTTTGACAAATCCTCACTGTGGTCTGTTTCTTCTCAGTAATCAAGCTCGATGAAGGAAGAACCACATGGCAGAGGACAGTGAGGCGGAACAACAATGGCCATCCAATTTTGTGCAGTTCCACTAAAATTGAGGAAGACATGCCCGGGTATGGAGACACGCATCGCTGTTTCCAAAAATATAAAAAAAGGTTAGCAATGACATCTCAATTGTCAATAAGAATTAATGAAAAGTACACCAACAAACAGAAGCATCATAATTATCTTGATGGGAACTAAACCAGGATACCCGAGAAAAAAAGCATTTCTTCATTTAACCAGTGATAGTACTACCACCATATGGACAATGACCGCACAACCACCATGTACTTTTTGTTGAAACAACATGTATACCTCCATCGAGGCATAAATCAGGGCAACTTTTTGAGTGGCATTTCCTCTATAATAGTACTAGTAGGTGATGTTGGACCAGCCGACGAACCCTAGCTACTATGCATGGGGAGCTGGGGAGTAGTCGCATAGAAGAAAACCTGCACGCAGCGACCTGGGGAGCTGGACCAGTACAAGAAGTTATACCTCAGGTGGGCGAGATGTCGTTTAGGCGGGCGGGATCTGGCCACACAACGACAGCGAACAAGGGCGCGGAGGATCTTCGTCCGCGCCAGCGCCGGCTCCGAGAGGACGGTGCGCATCGGCTTCCTCCGTCGCCGACGGTGACAACGTCAACGCTGGACCTCCTCACCTCCCGCAGCGGACGGGATTCGGCCGAATCTGTGACCACCGGTGAGGAGAGATATAGAGTGGACACTGTCATCTTGTTTTGATATGGAGAGGGTGAGAGAGCGAGACGCGAGAGCCTCTATCAAACAAGAGGCTATAATGGAGTAAAAAAATCTCTCCATAGCAGTGGTTTTAAATAGAATACACGCGTTCCCAGAAAAAAGAAACAAAAACTGGCGGACAATTTTTTAAGGGTCTGTCTAGGACACATCTAGATGTGACATAGTTATGTCACATATAAGTTGATGTCCACTCTGTTTGTGGTCTTTTCCTAGTTTTTTTTGTTTCTTATTGCTACATTATATACTTGTGGGAGCTTAGATGTGATATCCTGAAATAACATCTAGATGTGAATTAGACAAACTGATTTTCTAACATACCAAGAAATAAAACTCGATCAAAAACACGCCCCCGCTTCCAGGTCGCGAGAGTCGTCGCGCACACACACATAGACATAGACATGCATATCCGTGTTTACGTAAAATTCCATTTCCATCTCCATCTCCAATCATATTTGTCCAACTGGCACATTATTTACGTTGTTAATTATATACGAAGCAATATTAACATACAACATCTCTTGTTTGCACACGTCCAGACCGCTGCCATGGCCGGTCCTAACCAACCTCAACCCTCTTCATCACCCGCGCGTGCTTCCCGCCCGAAACGGTCAGTGCCGCATTCATGCCCGGCCAGAGCGGACGCAACCTCTCACTGGTGCCGACATTGATTGCAGCGCGCCGGCCGAGAGAGCGTCGCCCTCGCCGCTTTCGGGTGCACGCGGCTGCTCCGCGTTCAAAGGTCGCAATAGCTGGCTACAACATGCGAGATCACTTCCAGTAGTAAGTTCTTGGGAGTCCGTGCTACAGCTAGCTGTCCTCCCCCAACTCGTCAATCTCTTCTAGTAGTGCTAGTACTCCATGGCGCGATCCATCGACAAGAAGGCGGGAAAGTTATGGTATACTACTCGGTTTGCGGTGAGTGGCATGCCGAGCGACCGTGTGGGGTCGAGCCATGGAGGAGGGTGAGACACGAACACAATAGACGTGATTTAAACGTTGGTTTTGCTCGATGGCGCGATCCAATGAAACGAAACGTTGGTTTCCCTCCGTTTCCATTTTTTCTCCGGAAAAATAGAAAATTAATTTTCCACTCCATTTCATTCCTATTCCAAGGTTGCCCCGTTACAACATTCCATCAAATACAAAGGAAAACTAAAACGCATGCTGATGCATCTCAATGATTCACAGATCATAGCCAATATTTACTTCACAACTAAAGAAAAAAGTTGTGAGAGCGTGTACGATAGAAAAACTACTGATGGGGTCACTACGGCTTAAACCCTAAACCCTAAACATGATTTAATTTCCTGGCCAGGTAGAACCTGTCGAAGGAATGTGCTAGAGGGAGATTCTTTAGTGAGAATGTCAGCAACAATAGAAGCAGCAATCTTTGGTTCTCCACCTTCTGGTACCTCTTGTTCCATAGCACTTTCCATGTCGGGAAGGAAAGACGGTTGGCACCCTGGAATCATATGATGCTTTTGTGCAGTTCCACTAAAATCGACCTGAGCATCCCTAATGGCAAAGATATTGAAGAAGTGTGATTAGAATAATAGTACTCACACTAGTTCATGAGACATAAACTCATCACAACTAGAAGCCGGTAGAAGTAGAGAAAGATCGACATGGAGATGGAGCTACGACAGTGGACCAAGCCGGCTCCCAAAGGAAGATGGACTACCTAGGACATCAGGCTATAGCTAGAAGGGAGGTTGGGACGCGGCATCGGCCCATACCATGGTGACCCCCCTGATTGGGACGCACCGATTGTGGGTTTTCTTTCTCGCTGATGTCGACCGCGTCTACGCAGAACATTGTTCCCTTCCCCTAGTTGCGGGATCAGGCTCGTCGTTCTATGCTTGTGAAGAGAGCAACCTAAGCAAGCAGGCTTGTAGCTTAGGCTCCTGCTAGTGTATATACAGTGGTTTTCTTTTTCTCTCCATATCAACCATTTTATATTGCGTACGGGTCATTCAAGAGTGAAAATGATGGTTGCTTCTTCCGACTAACTTACTATGTGATTTGACTGCTCCTTAGTGGCCCCTACACGTACTCCCCCTACGTGTGTGCAATAGTCACACGTACACATGGATGCAAAAACGCGCGCGACGCCCTAATGCATGCATGTCCGAGCACACGATGGAACACACACGGTCACGCTCAAGTGCTCAACCTACACATGCATGCACACACATACTCAGTCAGGGTGAGCTAGTGACCGTATAAACACCGGAATATATATATATATATATATATAGAGAGAGAGAGAGAGCGCAATGAGCGTATTATGAAGTCCACTGACCGTATTTTTACAAATATACAGTGACAGACAATGTATTTATCTCGTTTGAAATTAAGCCATATTAACAGAAGAGGAGGCAGCATGGACTAGCATTACTTTGCTGTGTCCCATCAACTTGCCGAACGAGGAGAAGGTTGCAGGGCGGGAGAAGCTTGCGCACGGTGGCTCGCAGGACAAGGAGAAACTTTTGACTAATGCAAGCTCTCCCTCGCTCAGGCAGTGGACGTGCAACAGTTAATTCAGTGTCAGATTGCCAGAAGCATACACTATACTACTACTGCTATTATTGTTCGACTTCCCGAACAGCCAAGCGCAAAGTTTACTAGTACTACTACTATAGTCCATAAAGGTATGTACTATACTAGTACTAGGAACCGGATGGAGGAGCGTCTGCACTCTTATTATAATTTTAAAATGTGATAAAGCAATCTTCAACACATTTGGTTCTCTTCGAGGGTTCTCGCATGTGATAATGGAAGTTGATTGCATGGAACACTCGCCACAATTCTCGCTTAATTCTGGCTCATATCCTGTTACAAATAGTAGTGCTCAGTAACATTTCCTCTTTTTTGTTATTCAGCATGTAAACAGGTCAGCAAACCTTGCGGCGCATCTTCGTGCGAACCGTGCTTGCTGCACTTTGAATGTGGCCGAGAGCTGGCTTGATGAAACACCTCGCTTCCTACTTCTTTTTTTGCGGGGTACCTCGCTTCCTAGTGACCAGTGTCTTGGATGATCGTCCTAAGAATGCTTATATATGAATAAAGCTCTCTCATTTACCCGCAAAAAAGATTAAGCCATATTAACTGGAAAGGAGGGAGTATGGACTAGCACTACTTTTTGGTGTGTCCCGTCAACTCGCAGAACGAGGAGAAGCTTGCAGGACAAGGTGAAGCTCGCTTACGCCTTTTGACTAATGCAACCTACCCTCGGTGGACATGCATCACTCCATTCGGTGTCAGATTGTCAGAGGCATACACTGTAGTACCCAACATGCGGAGTACCATCATTGTTCGACTTCACGAATGGGCGAAGAGCCAAGCGCAGTAGTACGCGTACTTGGTTTTGCACCTTCATACTACTCCACCCTCCGTCACAGTTTACAGGGCGCGCTTCATTATGATGCATTTCTCTCAATGCATTTCCACTGCCAGAGAGACTTTAGACGTGTTTGGTATAATGCTCAATTAATTAGGGCGTGGTAACTGCAATCAGGTCCACAATTTTCTCTCCATGTACTGTACTACTACGGAGTGCATGCATGTGTGTACTCGGGGTGGAAGCACTGCATGCATGTGTGTACACATTATTCCCTCTAGTAATAGACGCCGTGCTATAACTACCAGTGCTATTTTTCAGGTCGATCGCTAGTCGCCTTGGTCCCACAGATTTTTTTTCTTTTTTCTGAAGTGCGCTGTATAAACAGTGACAGATGGAGTAGTATGAGCGGATTCAAAGAAGAGCGTATTGATGGTTGCTTCTTTAGAGCAACTTACAGTGGGAAAGGTGGGGTTTATGATTTGACTGCTCATTACTCACTATTAATGCGGCGCAATGACCAGGCTGAGTCTCCCATGCGGTTGTGCACTACCCCCTCGGTTCTTAAATATACTCTGGAGTATTTGTCTTTCTAGAGATTTCAACGAGTGACTACTCAAATATTTGTCTTTTTAGAAATTTCAAATGAACTGGCACATATGGATGTATATAGACATATTTTAGAGTGTAGATTCACTCATTTTGCTCCGTATGTAGTCACTTGTTGAAATCTCTGTTAAGACAAATAGAATATTTAGGAACGGAGGGAGTACACATAGGAAGCAAAATGAGTGCATCTACACTCTAAAATATGCCCGTTTGAAATTTATAAAAAGACAAATATTTAGGAACAAAGGAGTATAATTTTATGCATGGCACATGGACCCGGATGATGAAGAGGCTTCTGGCAATGCTATCAAGCTTCCATCATTTGTTTACATAATTGACATACTATACAAATAATTTTCCAGCGACATGAAATTGTACAATGGTGTGAGCTTTCAGCTTTTGTTTCGCGTGTCTTGCCATCGATGCTCTTTTGAAAACAATAAAAAACTAACTTCCTTGCTAATGCATGTCAATTATTAGTAGATCAGAGCTAATAATTACATCACAACTGAAGACAAAGTTGTGAGAAGGTGTTAAATTAAAATTGATCCATGCTTTCATTGGCAGCAACGTCCCCCCAGCTCTGTCTAAATCAACAAGGCATGTTGGGAAAAAAGTAGCTGTCTGGAGCATGCAACATTCCGATCATTTTATGCAGTTCCACTAAAATAGAGCTAAGCGTCCCTGTTCCAAAGATATCAAGTGTGATTATGATAATAGAGGACTGTTGATGAAACAATAAACACACAAATAGAAGCCGGTCACCTTTGTAGTCTCTCTTAAGACTAACTAGTTGGAGAAGATTAGGCTCGGAGTTGGATGAGGAGGATAGAGCAAAACCAATCTCCCTTTGTGCAGTCGCACTGAAATGTAGAGACGTTGCCCGTGTGACATTTTAGTACAACTGCACAAAACACTCTTAAGAAAAAAGTGATTTGTGCAGTTCACCAAAAGGTCGCAATAGCAACGGCGTGAAATGGATTGCCCTGTTTGCAAAAAGAGGTAGAAAATAAACAATTACTGGCCAATAACAGTTGATGACACATGCGACGACAAAAAAGAAGCATATTCCTTGTCCTAAGGGAAATAACAACACGGTTGTGTTTGTCTAAAACGGTGTGAGGACGAGAATGCAATATGGAAAGTATGCCGGACGAGCTATGTTTTGGGCAAAGAACTATGGAAGATCCACATGCTGCGACGTGGGAAAACGGGCACTGGAGCAAGGCCAGAGGGGATACCTAGAGGTCGTCGGGATGTAACTAGGTGAGCGGCGGCGGGCGGAATCTACAAGCAGGTGGCATAGGCCCTGCCGCGCCGGAGCTTGGTCAGAGAGAATGGCGTATACCGCAGTTCGGGACGTGCTGCCTCGGCACCGTCGAACGGAGAAACGATGCACTTCCTCCCTTTCCCCCGGCGGACGGGAAGCGACCGGATCAGTGACCAACGGTGAGAGAGAGAGAGGCCACTGCACTCCCTTTCCCCCAGCGGATGGGATGCTGCCGGATCAGTGACCAATGGTGACAGAGAGAGAGGCCACCGCACTCCCTTTCCCCCGGCAGACGGGATGCAGCCAGATCAGTGACCAACGGTGAGAGAGAGAGAGAGGCCATCGGAGCCTTGTGTGAGATACTCTGAAGAGCAGACTACATTTTCCTCTGTAAAAATCGTTTTATATTCTGTGTACGTGCCATTGAGCGCTATAACTTTATTTAAAAATAACGCGGCAACGCGTCAAGTCGAACTTTGTTTCGTGCACACGTGGTACACGACCTCCCTAGGTAAACAACCACTACAGGCATTCAAATTAGCATGTGGGCTGCCATTTCGTAAAGAAATGAGCTCCACCGTGTACCCGCGCGGGTGTGGCTGGGCACAAAGCATGAATACATGCACGGTGCACCTATTCTCTTCTTGTGTACGTACACCACCTGTGTGGGGTTGTGTGAGATAGATACAAACCTAGAGAGATATAGTGTGTGGGTTCTTGAGAGTTTTTTTTGTGGGGGGGGGGGTCAATCAAAAAAATTTAACATATGCAATGTGCGTGAAATAGGGTCCTGGATATAACATATATATAGAGGGGGCGATCCATGAGAAGAGAGTGGAGGTATCATCGGCTTGAGGTGTCCATAGAATCAAAGAGAGGGATGATGTGTGTGTGTGCACGCGCGATCGATAAAGAGTGCCATCGAATTTGTGTGTGCCCACGTCAAAGATATAGAGTGGTTAGCCTACTGGAACGTGAGATGGGACATGTGCAGTTTGTCTCTGTGGCATGGATACCTACCTGCAGCGCTCGACTATCGGTGTGTGGTGGGGGAAGAGGGAGGCCCAATTAACTATAGAGGTACAATGGCTGGTATATCTGTGGAGGAGGAGAGAGGCCTACCTCATGTATTAAGGAGATCGATCTGCCTCATGTATTAAGGGAGATCGATCAACATCCATGCATATCTGTAGGAGATGAATAAGGTTGGGAGAGAGACAGAGCTAGAGTGTTGGAGGGGTGGTAGTGGAGTTGCTTCTAACAAATGGTGGGATAGGCTTGCTAGACAAACGGAGGGCGCGCCCGCAATATCAATAAGAGAGGAGATGGTTGCTTGTTGTCTGTGCACGTGCGTGTGAGAGACGGGTCAGGAGGCATGCACGAATGATGAGGGGGGACAATGTGGCTGTGGTAAGCAGACGTAACTACATAGGAAGATCAATCACCCTTTGAAAGAGAAATGAGAGACATAACTTGTGAGGTACGTCAATCGATGGGGGGTAGTTAAAGTCGATCTAGGTATATGTTGGGAGATTGATCGGTATACATGCATGTGTGTGTTAGAAGCAAATGAGGCACGAGGAGAAGGGTAGAGAGAGAGAGGGATGCATGTAGGACGTGGTACGAGAGGCATACTATATCGATGGGGAGGAGTGTGCGAGTACGAGAACGATGAAAAGAGTGGTGGGAGTGAGGCATGGACGGTGACAAGAGAAGAGGGGAAGCTTGTGTTTGTGCTAGGCACACCTAGCTAGAGAGGCATATCGATCGATCTGTGCCATAAAGAAGGAGCTGGGGGGCCTACACACACCATGGGTGAACGACCTAAAGTGAAAAGACGAATTTGCGCGATGGAGCTAGAGAATGTTGAGGGAGGGTGAGAGGGATGTGGGTGTGTGCATGCACAAGAGAAAGTTAGCGCCAGCTACAAAGATAAGAGGGTTGTGTGGGTGTAAAAGACGAATAGAGATCATATATACTTCATTATAAAAAGTGAATTCGGATATTTGAAGAATTTATCATAGTGTTTCAAACCGATGGATGTGTGAATATATATAACGGTGATACACATGGTGTGGTTATGAACATGGTATACTACATTTAATATATTTTATCTCTACTCTTATAAAAAACGGAGTTGTTGATGATGGTGTGCCTGCCATCCTGCATTATAGGCTGCCTGATTTATATCTGGTGGATAGCAAGGAAACTATGATGGTTCAAGTTGGCAACAATCATGATTGTAGAATCTTATTGAAATAGAGAAACGAATTCAAATTTAGTTCAAATTGCAGCGGTAGTATAGACATTTGGAATGCACTAAAATGTTGGTATGAGTAGGTTACATGCATTATACAGCAAGCGAAAAAATTTAATCGGACATAACATGGATTCATACTCCCTCCTTCCATCTGTATAGGGCATAATGAGATTTTTAAGACCGCCTTTGACTATTGACAAGATTAATAGTACATGACATGCACAATGTGAAAATTATATCATTGAAAGAACCTTTCACAGACGAATTTAACAGTGTGCTTTCTGTAAGTTGCATGCCATATATCATTGCTCTAATATTTGATCAAAGTTAGCATCGAAAAATGCATTAGGCCCTATATAGATGGAAGGAGGGAGTAGCTTTGAATAGCATTTGTATAGTAAAACGGGGAAAGACTCTGTCTTTGTGTGGTGTGAATAGTTTTATTTTTTTCATTTTCTTTTTGGTTGAGGGAAGTGCGAATTGATTTCGTACGTACAAGTACAATATTACTACACGTTAGGCTTGTCCCTAAAATTCAACCCGCGTCTTGTTATATCCCGAAAATTCAGATATCGTGCTCCCAAAACTGGCGCCTTCACAACCCGCGCCTTGCTATCCCGAAATTACAACGCGCGCGAAAACTCCTTCCAGCTGCCAAATCCTGACACGCGAAATCCCCCTTCTAACCCTGAGCCGAAAGGGCCGCTAGTTCAAATCGGTGGGGGTACTTTTGTAACACACCCTACATTTTGGACAAGCGCGTTCCTAAGTCATGCTTCACCCCCTCCCATCGCCCCCTTTTTGCCATTCGAAATCCCAGGCCGCCATAACCTCTCCGCTCCAGCCGTGAAACCCCACCCTCCTACGTCCGCCACGTCACCGCTGCCTAGCCGGAGCCTCTTCCCCGATGACCTCGTCCACCGCAATAGCTCGACGTCGCTTGTCCACCTCCCCGGATGAGGATCCATCATCCATCTCGTCGTCCCGCCGGTTTAGCCGCCCCATCCTCCACCTCCAAGGAGCTGCTCCGATGATCGCCTCGTCTATCGCGGCTGCTCCATCCCCATAGCGCCACCTTAACCCGCTCCACCGGAACTGCAGCGTCCTCACCGACTCCTCGGACGAAGCCGAGGCCTACTTGGCGCCACCAAAGAGGTTGTACACTCATCGCATCACACCTTCTCCTTAACTCGACCTCCCGGCACCGACGGTGCTCCATCCCGCACCCCCATGGAGCGGCTAGCTTGAAGCCGGTGCCGCGGGCGACATCTCCACGGTGGCTCTCCCCCAGTGCGAGGCCCCTTCGGT
Organism: Triticum monococcum; assembly: GCA_034509565.1. Lineage (NCBI taxonomy): Eukaryota > Viridiplantae > Streptophyta > Magnoliopsida > Poales > Poaceae > Triticum > Triticum monococcum. The sequence continues at coordinate 633,568,700 of CM067842.1, forward strand.
GGCGGCGTCCATACCAGCCGGATCTGCCGCTGCTACTCTGGCTCTCGCTCGATCGCTCGCTCGCCCAGCTGCTGCTGCTGCTCTCCCCCTCGCTCGTGCTGCTGCTCTGCTCCGATTAAGCCACACTTCAGTCGACTGAATCGACTTTTGGGTCAGTTGATTTTCAGGAGTTGGGGGGGGGGGGCTCGCCGGAGTTAAGGAAGAACCACCCGCAGCGGGGACGGGGGCTCGCCGGAGAGTTACCTCACTATCTATCTTAGGGTTCAGGGTGAGGGGCGGCGGGCCTAGAGGGCTGGCCGGGGCGGTGGTGGCGACTTGTTTCGGGGCGGCGAAGCGGCGCTGGGGCCGGCGGTTCGGCCGGTGGTGGCTGGCGGTTCAGGGGAGTGCAGGTTGAAGATGAACTGCAATCCCTCCCTAAACTACATGTCAAGTGCCTCTCTGCTACCATTGTGTTCAGTTTCGACAGTAGCATTCAGATTCCACAGTAAATTTCAGTTTCGATAGTTAAGTTCAGAGTCAACAGTTTTTACCTCATTTGTTGTAGTCAGGTGGTTTTTGGTGATGTTAATTTTACATCCATTTTACATCATCTATTGGAGATGCTATTAGAATCCCACTTGAGATTGACGATGTCTATCTTGTGCTGCTTCAGCCTTGACGTCTTACGGCTCACCGGAGCTGCTCCAACGATAGAATGATCCATCACAATAGAGCAGTGCCCTGGACGCTGTCTACATCACCCTCAGATCTTCCTCCACACCTCCGACAGCCACCTCTGCCTCAACTGCTTCAGAGACCAACCCAATGATGCTGAGGTCAACACGGCTACGGCAAAGATGTTGTACACTTGTTGCATCACTTATTACTACACATTCACGTCAATCCATTAGGGCTATTTTGGTTCGACGGAAAAACATCGATCCACTAGTTGTTTCCATCACTCTAAATTTCTGCATGCTCTCCTTACATAATCTCACCATATTTTTTTCGTATGCATGTCAGATATTGTACACAGTCATGCTGAACATGTAGAGAAAAAGAGAAGAGTTTTGCGTGGCAATACAATGTCATGCAGACATCGCTCCATGGTGGGTTCAATGGCAAACCCTCCCCACCCCTCTCCAGATTGTAATCCAGAGGAAGATATCTGTTCTGAGGCAGATTCGGACGCCGCTGACCACTCCTATTTACCCCCCAAGGTGTTTTGCTCTACCTTGGCATGATGATGTTAGTCATATCATGCATATGTTGCCTTGCAGTGCCTACTTTTGACATCATATGTGTCATCTGCTTAGTTTAGACATGTTCTGTAATGCCACTTGTTTAGTTTCTATATCATATATGGGAATTATGCAGTCTCATGTCTTTTAGCCAGCCATAATATATGTGAAATGTGCAATGCCATCCTGTTTAACCAGGCATCATATATTTGAATGATATCTTGCCCATCCTTTTCTTCATTACATTTCCATTTGTCGACAATGTTTGTACATTTAACTACTCTTCCTGTGAATCAACCATTTCGGTGGGAGATGAAAAAATCTGGAGTGAAAACAAGGCCTTCAGAGCAGATAGTGCTACCTGTCGAAGACGATCTCTTGTTGGGTCCCGATAGCTCCTCAGAGATGGATTCAGAGACAGATGACCAGTCCTATTCCCCCACTGAGGTGTATGCTCTAACTTGGCACGGTTATACTTCTAATATCATGCATACGGTGTCTTGCATTGCATAGTTTAGACATCATATACACAATATTCAACACCGTGTTCTTAGTTCATACATCATATCGAATGCCCTCTGTTTAGCATATAAATCACATATGTGAATTAAATGATGCGATCCTGATTACTTAGATAACATGTAGGTGAATTATGTCATGCGATCCTATTTAGTTATTCATCATATCTTTGAATTATGTTATGCTATGCTCTCCAGTTTAGATAGACATCATATATGTGAAATTATGTCATGCTATCCGTTTTAGTTAAACAATATACATGTCAACTATTTCATGCCCTCTTTTTTCCAGACTATCTATTGCATCTGTCTCTCATAAAATGTCTGTACATTCAACTATGTTTCCTATTTATCAGCCATTTGAATTGGAGCGGGTGATGCCAGTATCTAGCGGACTAAAAACACGGTCTTCAAATAAAACAGTGCTACCTCTTGGTGGAGATATTACCCCGGTTGTACATGCACAAGAACCAGCCCTACCACACGTAACCCAAACTCTCGCGGATTGTACCCCTACTACAATGGACAGAGTACCAGCTTCACCCAATCTAACCCCAACCCCAGCTGATAGTAACCCAGTTCCTGTTGACACAACACCATCTCCACCACAGAGCTCCCAAACAAGAGCAGTTAGTAAGGCAGCTCCAGTGCCCAAAGGGCCAGTACTATCACGGCGAACCCCAACTCCACCAGTTAGTACGCCTATTCCTATGGAAGAAGCACAACCAGTTAGTCGTAGTTTAGCATCTATCGCATTTGATGTTGTCAAATCGTATGTGCGTATCTTCCCATCCTGGAAATATTATACTGAAGATGAAGGAAAATGCCAGTTGCATGTGTTTGTCCAGGAGTTATGTGTAAGTAATGTTATTCATGGCAATTACTTTGCTTCGTCCCATACATCCTACCTCCATGATGGTTATAATACAGCAAAATTTCCCATTTTTCTCTATAGAGAAGGACCGATTTGGAAACTCAGGATGAGGTAACCTGTGCTAATACCTCTGCTATCTTCAAGAATGCTTGGTGGCAGTATCGGAATTACCTGAAGAAAACATACTTCACTGCCAAAGAAACTCATCAAATTCCCTTACGTTCTCCTGAGACACATTTACTGGACGATGACTGGGAACGCCTTGTTCTGTACTGGTCCCAAACCAAGCATGTGGTAAGGTCTATGAGCTCATTTTCTATTTTTAAGTATTATATTCTTGCGTCTTACTGTACTCTGTTCATGTAGAACAAGTGCCTAAACCTGAAGAACAACTGTTCTAATTTAAGATTCCATTGCTACCATAGGACATAGATATATGTTTGTTTGATGCTTTTATTATGTACTAGTACTTGGCAATATAAGACTTGGTAGTTTAATCCTGTCCACCTTACTAATGAACTGGTTCACCGAAATGAGTTTCATATACTAGTACATGCTAAACTTGTTATGTGTCTGCTTGTTTCTTCTTTTAGAATGCTGACAGAATATTGGGGAAGAGTGCCTTATTAAGCAACGGTAAAGGAAGTAATGCAGATAAGGTTCAGGATAGTGACACATCCTGTCTTGGTTTAGTGTTGGAGTTACTGGCCACTACCGCTTGCACAAGCTAACTCACTGTCTCAATCAGTTCGGTTTCTTGAGTCTCAACTACAAGATGAAAGACATCGATCAGCTGTGTTGCGACAAGAAGTGGAAGGACTGCGGAAGTCCCTAGAGCATTCAGATGCATACTTTCTGGTGCAACAGCAAGCTTTGGAGGATTTTAGCGCCAAACAGGACAAAGCTAATCAGCTTGCTAAGCTTATTGCCAGCATGGTGGATACCCAAGATAACGTTTCTTGAGCTCTTGTGAAGTTGTTTCAGTTATGCTCTTGTTTTGCTGCCGCGTTTATTTGCACTGGTGGCCAATTTTGACGGCCAGTGTATATGATATGCTGCTTTGTTCCCTATATTTGTACTAGTGGCGAACTTTGATGCCTAGTGGATGTAATATGTGTTATAGCCGTGATAGCCTAGCGTTAGTTGCTTGCTTATTTATTTCCTTGTTGTCTTGTTTATTTGTTTGCTTGTAGTCATTGCAGTTCTTTTTCCGCGGTTAACTAGTGGCTGCAATAACCTATTTTTTTAAAACTAGGCCACAATAACCATGGGCTAATATTTACTGTAGTGACACTGGGCCTCCTACGGGCCGTAGAAACAGTGGGCCTTCTACGGGCCGTAGAAACAGTAGGCCTTCTACGGGCCATAGAAACAATGGGCCTTCTACGGGCTGTATCATCAATGGGCCTTATACGGGCCGTATGATCGATTGGCCAAACATGGGCCAATAACAGGCCGCATTATGGCCGTAAATGGGCTAGAGTTGGAATCGTCCATTCATGGGCTGACCGTAACGGGCCATCGTTAATAGGCCGTATTTGATGATGCTATGAAAACGACCCAACGTATTAACGGACCACAAACGGGCCGACTATAACCACGGGCTGAATTTGGCCCACAAGCAGAAAATGACAGTGACATGCCATAAGTAAACGAATGCTGGAAATGAGCCCAAGAATAAATGGGCTCTGAGAAGGCCGAAAGATAACATGGGCTGGAAACGGCCCAACGGAATAACGGGCCGTTAATGGGTATAAAGTGATACACTGTTCATTATGGGCCAGTTTCACCACAGGCCGTTAATGGGTGTAAAGTGATACACTTTTCATTACGGTCCAGTTTCACCACGGGCCATTAATAGACCAAAAGTTACATAGGGCCTCATATGGGCCGAAAGACGTCATGGGCCATACATGGGCCAGAAGTGAAAACGGTATGGAATCATATTGGATGGCCCAGATGATGCTACTGGGCCTAATTCGGATAGGGCGTAACGGGCCTTGGGTTAGCGGGCTGTAAATGGGCTATATGCGAATAGGCCGTTAGCAAGCTTTCCATGGGCCGGTCCGCCACCTTTTGACCAAGTCAAACGGGTCGGCCTTTTCACAGGAATGGGCCTCTGTTGGGCCGTGCTACGTGTCAACGTATCATACGCGCCTTCCATCCAATGAGTGGTTGACATCTGTCCCAACGATGAGCCAACACGTGTTTCCTCCAGCCAATGATGATTTTACACATGGAAAATCCCCATTGGTCGGGGCTGTTAACGGGTTATCGGATCCAAAACCCGACCCGATAGCTTAACGGCGTTCCGTTACGGTGGATGCCACATGTCGGTCACCCTTGACGAAAGCACTTCTGTGACGCGCGATTTATCGTCATGGAAGTGGACACTTCCGTGATGATAATTTTGGTAATGTCATGGAACCCTTCTATGACAGCACATGTATGACTATCTTGATTCTGTCATAAATTTGTCATGGATATACATGCATGAAAAAAGCGACCTACTGTGACAAACACGTATCATCACGGAAGTGTATTTTTTGTAGTGAATGGTGTTCTGCACCTTCTTCCATACAATGCTTCGAAAAGGTCCATCTTCAAACTGGCTTGATAACTGTTGTTATAAGAGAACTCCGCATACGACAAATTATCGTCCCAACTAGATCCATAATCCAGTGCACAAGCTCTCAACATGTCCACCAGAATCTGATTGACTATCTCAGTCGGCCCCTCTGTCTGCGGGTGAAAAGCTGTACTAAACTCTAGCCTGGTTCCCAAAGTTTCATGCAATTGATTCCAAAACTTTGAGGTAAACTGGGTTCCTCTATCTGATACAATGGTCCTCGGAACTCCATGCAGATATACGATCCTGGTCATGTATATCTTTGCCAACTTAGCACTGGTGTAAGTGGTCTTCACTGGGATGAAATGAGCTACTTTCGTCAAATGATCGACTACAACCCATATCAAGTCATAGCCTGAACGAGTCCTGGGTAATCCCGTAATAAAGTCCATGCCTAGCTTATCCCACTTCCATTCGGGTATCGGCAATGGTTGTAGCAATCCTGCTGGCTTCTGATGCTCTACCTTCACTCTCTGACATACATCACAAACTGCTACATACTCTGCAATATCCTTCTTCATTCCGATCCACCAGAAACTATCCTTCAAATCCATATACATCTTGGTTTTTCCTGGATGAATCGAATATGGAGAATCATGGGCCTGTTGCAGAATTAGCTTCCTGATCTCCTGATCATTTGGCACATATACGCGGTCCTCAACCATAAGGTATCGTGCTCATCCTCACGAAATCCTTTAGCTCTTCCTTTGCTCATTCTTTCCTTTATCTTGGCAATCTCCTTGTCCGTCTTCTGAGCTTTTCTGATCTTATCCATCAAAGTAGACTGAATCTCCAAAGCTGCTACATAACCTCTCAGAACTATCTCCAAACATAGCTCGCGAAGGTCTTCTGCCAACTCCTTGGGTAATTCTCCGGTCATGAGTGTATTGACATGACTTTTTCGACTCAACGCATCGGCTACTATGTTAGCCTTTCCGGGATGATAATGTAATCTCATATCATAATCCTTAATGAGTTCTAACCATCTCCTCTGTCTGAGATTCAACTCCTTCTGCGTGAAGATATACTTCAAACTCTTGTGATCCATGTATACCTCACAATGGTTTCCGATGAGAAAATGTCTCCATGTCTTCAACGCATGTACTACGTCTACTAACTCCAAATCATGCGTAGCATAATTTAACTCATGGCTTTTAAGCTGTTGTGAGGAATATGAAACAACTCTTCCCTCTTGCATAAGTACGGCTCCAAGTCCTCGACGAGAAACGTCGCAATACACTTCATAATCCTTGCGTTGATCTGGCAGAATCAACACTGGCGATGTAACCAATCGTCTCTTCAACTCCTGAAAACTGGCCTCACATTCCTCAGTCCATTTGAATTTGCTGTCCTTCTTTAACAACTCTGTCATAGACTTTGCAATCTTTGAGAAATTTTCAATGAATCTCCGGTAGTATCCTGCGAGTCCAAGAAAACTCCGGATTTCTCCAACTAACGTGGGTGACTTCCAATTTGTCACAGTGACAACCTTGGTGGGGTCTACCGCTATTCCTTCTCCGGATATAACATGTCCAAGAAATCCAACTTCCTTCAACCAAAACTCACACTTGCTGAACTTGGCGTATAACTGATGTTCTCTGAGCTTCCCAAGTACCAAACGCAAATGCTCTTTATGTACTTATTCATTCTTCAAGTATACCAGAATGTCATCACTGAACACCACGACGAACTTATCCAAAAACTCCATAAACACTTTGTTCATGATGTTCATAAAATAGGCAGGTGCGTTAGTCAGGCCAAATGACATAACGGTATACTCATATAGCCCATACCTCGTGGTAAAAGCCGTCTTAGGTATATCCTGCTCTCGAATCTTCAGCTGGTGGTGCCCTGATCGCAGATCGATCTTGGAAAACACCTTAGCTAGTTGCAGCTGGTCAAACAAATTATTGATCATCAGCAGTGGGTACTTGTTCTTGATCGTCACCTCATTCAATCCTCGATAATCAACAACCATCCTTAATGATCCATCCTTCTTCTCCACTAGAAGTACTGGGGATCCCGAAGGTGACGAACTTGGGCGGATATAACCTTTATCCAGTAACTCCTTAATCTGCTTCTTAATTTCCTCCAAATCCTTTGTGGGCATTCTGTACGGTCTCTTAGATATTGGCCCTGTGCCTGGCAAAAGCTCAATAAAAAATTCAATGTCTCTATCCGGTGGCATGCCTGGCAACTCTTCTGGAAAATCCTTCACCACTGGTACTTCCTCTTGTACAACTCCTGATAAGGAATTTACTTAAGTCCTGTTTGGCACATGCCGGCCAGATACATACTTGATCCTTCTTCCTTCTGGGGTGGTGAGAAAAATTGAGTTACTGGCGCAGTCAATGTTCCCTCCATACTTCGATAACCAATCCATGCCTAATATCACATCCAATCCTTGTGACTCAAATACTATTAGGTCTGAGGGGAACAGGTAGTTACCAATCCTTAATGGTAACCGATCACACCATAGGCTAGCCATATACTCTGCTCCTGGCGAGGTTACTAACATGGGTGACCTAAGGGCTTGGGTTGGCAGTTTAAACTTATCCACAAATCCCCTTGATATGTATGAATGCGATGCACCAGTATCAAAAAGTACGACTGCAGTAAATGACTTAACCAAAAACTTACCTATTACTGCATCTGGCTAGGCTTCAACCTCCTCCATGTTAACGTGGTTCACTTGTCCCCTGGGGAAAGGGTTGCGCTTCTTCCCAGAGCTTCCATTGCCATTTCCATTCTTAGCTTCAGGACATTCATTGGCGTAATGTCCAGTCTTCTGACACTTGTAGCAAGTAACGTGGCTGAAATCTTTCTTGGCGGGTGTTGCCGGGTCGGAACGGTTTTGTCCGCTACTTCCTCCATTACCATTCCCATTCTTGGGGCCACTATAATTGTGTGAACTTCCTCCATTATGAGTGTGGACTCCATGGTTATGAACAAATCCTCACGAGTTCGGGGTGAAACGGGGTCTCTACTGAGCTCCAGAATTATACTTCCCTTGTCCATACTTCCGCTTGCGGCTGTCAATCTGCTGCTGCTTCCCTTCAAGCATGAGAGCTCTATCCACCAACTCCTGGTAGTTATTGAAATTTGCCACCATCAACTGCATGCTCAGCTCATCATTCAGTCCTTACAAAAACTTCTCCTTCTTTGTTGCATCTGTAGCGACGTCATCAGGGGCATAACGTGCTAGCTTACTAAAGTCATCCACATACTGGCCAACTGTGCGTCCTCCTTGGCGTAAGTTGCGAAACTCACGCTTCTTCATGGCCATAGCTCCTGCGGATACATGGGCAGTGCGAAAAGCCTGCTGGAACTGGTCCCATGTAACAATGGCTATAGGATAAGTGACAGTGTAATTCTCCCACCATGAGGCTGCTGGTCCATCCAATTGGTGCGCGGAAAAACGCACTTTCTCAGCATCCGTGCATCCTGCAGTGGTTAAGTCCCTTCCATCCCGCGGAGCCAATCATCTGCTACTATCGGCTCGGTGCTACTGGAGAACACCGACGGCTGCAACCTCAGAAAACGGGCTAAGTTGTCAATTGGGGGGGGGGGTGGTGGGTTGTTGTTGTTGTTGCCTTGGTTCTGAACTAACAACTGCATCAGGGTATTCTGCTGCTGGTTCAACTGAGTGAGCTCCGGTGGAAAAGTGAATCCGGGGTCACGTCTCGGAGGCATCTGCTGGGTTTAGAAAAGATGAGAAAACAGAGTAGAATGAGGTCTAGGGGGAAAACACTACCCATATGCACATGAGACAAACACAATCATATCACTCAATCAAATCAAACAAGGGCATACAATCGGTCTAGAACTATCTTTACAAAAGTTCTTGGACTATACTATATACATGGTGGAATACTACTACTAATATGGTGGTCTACTAGAAATATTGACCGGTCGAAGACTCCATGATAACTGCTCCAGCTTCATCAACATAGTCATCATCGCTATCGTCAAGGTCTGAGTCAATGTCGTCGATGATGATGTAGTCTTCGGAATGAATCTCCTGGGGTTCATCGTCTTCTCCTCTTGGCGCGGGGTCTCCCATGAAAACTGCTAGCTTCTTTTTCAGGTCGTCATTCATCTCCACTAGTATCGTCATTTCTTCCTCGTATCCATCGCGTGTAGACTTGAGTTCTTCCTCCAGTTCCGTGATCCTGGTCATTGCCTTCTTCAGATCTATCATGCATGCGCACATCTGATTCTCCTGGCAGCGAATATGCCGGTTTAACTCCTGGTAAAAGCTGCAATGGATCTATCCTTCCTGGTACTGATCATCTCCCATTACTCATCTCGGCACCCACAAATCTGGTAGATAGTATCCTTAAGCTCCTTATGGTAAACTTCTCCAATGCGCCCCATGGTAATGTGGGCTGCCATACTCTTTCCTAGACTCCAGGTTCGTGCATCAAAGAAAAACTCTATGGGCTTAGTGACTGGCGTGAATGTCCTTCCTGGAACTTGAACTTGAATCATCCATCGCTCCTCTTCTGGTAAAGTGGCGTTGTAAGTCTCGGTGAAGCTTGGTATTCCAATGTTCAGGTACCTAGTAACTTCCTTCAGGTGGCGTCCAAAAGGGGTGTCTTCATCCGGTTGCGTGAATTTGATCCTTGCATCCGCCATCCTAAAGAGTAGAAAATGGAGAGGAGTCAAAAATGACAAGAGAGTAGTGATCTAGGGCTTTACCTTAGTGGTCGTGTCCTACAGTCAACGTGTGCTCTAATACCATCTTGTAGCGACCAGACCTCAACCAGTCTGATCTCTGTGCATAAGTGTCATCAATGGATCGGTAATGCTGACACGCACAGTAATTGAAGGATTTATAACAGAGTAGCAATCACACACTTATTACAACGAATGTCTCAAAAGAGAACTTATTACAATAAATATGGCTTAAGGCATCTAACACAATAACACCGGAAGGCTTGGAAGATAAAGTGAGTCCATCAACTCCAACGGCATCACTGAGTGAAAGACCACGACCTAAGGCTCCTTACTTGTCGTCTAAAAAGTCTGCAACATGATATGTTGCAGCCCAAAATCGGGTCAGCACATGGAATATGCTAGCAATGTAACACAAGAGAGTAATGAAGAGAATAAAGCTATCATTATATGCATATATGGCTGGTGGAGGCTGTATGGTTAATATGTTTTGCTAAAAGCCAATTTTTCCCTACAACAAAAGGAATATATTTTATTTAACTATCATGGTGGTTGTTAAACATTGAGAATGGTAAACCCCATCTAAATCCCAATTAAAAGTAAATTAATAACCCAATCAAATTGTATAATTAAGAGTGATGAGATCCACATGATAATCCAAGAACCAGATACTCAAGATGTCCATAACCGGGGACACGGCTAACCATGATTAGTTTGTACACTCTGCAGAGGTTTGTGCATGATTCACCACAAGACTCGATCTCCTCCGTTGCATTTCTTGTACTACATGGTGTTTGAGAAACGGATGACCGAGACACAGTCTTTCAGAAGCGTTAGCACCTTACGATTGGTAGACAGTACCACCTACATCCCGTACATCTGCTAGTCTACTACTGTAAGAGTTCACACGACTTAATCAACTATGCCAGAGCCCATAATGGCTTGTGGCTGCACACGGAAGTTTCTAGCATGAATAATCTCATGATCCCTTTGAGCCTGGGTGGCTGTCCATAGGAGAATCACACGGTACCCCGGGATTTCCAAAAATACAGGCAATCACTAGAATTCCCCAAGTGCCTCAATCCACCCAGATGTGTATTAAAGTTGCCACCTTAAGTTAACCATTAATTAACAATACTCACAACTATCATGAATATACTCAAACCCAATCCATGTCTACGAGCATAGCGTAGCAGTATAAGCAATGTAGAAGTAACTCCCAAAGGTTTGATAATAAAACAGGTGATAGGTTCTACCTCATCATCTACTTCCCAATACCAACATGTTATCAATCCTACTCATGCAATGTTTGAGGGTTGAAACTAATGCATAAAAACTGGGTAGTAAGAGGTATGATCAAAGTGTTACTTGCCTTGCTGATGATCTGCGAAACGTAGAGACTCGTAGTAGCACGCTTTGCACTCCGGGTACTCTATCGCAAACAAACAAGCATACAATAAGCAATCAACCAAGGTCACGGGTAAAACTAAAATAAGAGATCTAACCAGAAAGTTCAACTTAAGAACTCCGGTTTGCAAAAAGAATCAAATCAAACGAAGCAACAAAACTGTAACGGCGAAAGAAACAAGCTTCGTTTAATAATCTGGACTAAAGTCAAATTTTACAGTAGCAAAATCTTGTTTAAGTTGGTTAAGCAGAAAAGGGCTTCGAGATGAAACTCTAGGCGCTTGAATCGTCTGATTCCGATAAACGAGCGGAAAGTTAAACTAAAACGAAAATCGGATCAGAAATCGCGATCGTAAATAATCGCGGAAAAATCTGAGAAAAAGAACGAGCGTTCGCTATCTGCGGCTAAACGGTGAAAACCATTCGTTAAAACAAATGAACAAGCGGGCGTTCGCTAAATAAATAAACCGTCGAAAAAACCGATCTAACAAAAATAAACCGAAGAAAAAACAAAAAAACCGGGGTTATCTGTAGAAAACCAACCGGTCAACGGCGAGATCCGGCGAGATCCGGCGCGGCGGTGGGCTGACGGGGCGGGGCGGCTGGGTGGCTGCGGGGTGCGGGGCGGCGGCTTATAAAGGGCCGGCCCGAGGTCTCCTGCCCGGGTACGGCCTGAAGTCGGTTTCTCTTTTTTTTAAAAAAAAAATAATAAATCCTACGTGCATAAAAAGAAATAAAAGAAGTACTAAACAGACTCCAAAAATCCCGAAATAATATTTTCCCGTCCTTTAAAAACAGGCCGGACAAGGTGAACATTTATTTGGGCCTAAAATGCAATTTTGAAAAACACACATTTTTCCTAATTCAAATAAAATAGCGATATAACTCCGAATAAAAATCATATTTGATTTTAATATTAAATCTCCGATATTTCTTTATTTTGAGGAAGTCATTTGATCCTCTCTCTTTTATTTTTGTAAAAGAATATTCGAAGAGAAAATACTTAAAATCAAACGATCCTCTTTTCAAAATTCGAGAAAACTCGAATATGAAAATAATGAAATCCCCAACTCTCTCCGTGGGTCCTTGAGTTGCGTAAGATTTCTCGGATCAACCAAAATGCAATAAAATATGATATGCAATGACGATCTAATGTATAACATTCGAAATTGAAAATTTGGGAGGTTATAGTTAAGCTTGAACATTATATATGGATCTTGTTTGATGCGAGACGGTTATTCATTTAAATCAGAGAATAATGGTTGTTCTATTTATATGAGTAATATCTTTTATGGTCATGCACCCTTGATGAGTGGTCTATTATTATTGAATCTCGATAGTAGTGATACACATATTCATAGTATTGAAGCCAAAAGATACAAGTTTAATAATGATAGTGCAACTTATTTGTGGCATTGCCGTTTATGTCATATTGGTGTAAAGCGCATGAAGAAACTCCATGCTGATGGGATTTTGGAATCACTTGATTATGAATCACTTGATGCTTGCAAACCATGCCACATGGGCAAGATGACTAAGACTCTGTTCTCCAGAACAATGGAGCGAGCAATAGACTTATTAGAAATAATACATACTGATGTATGCGGTCCAATGAGTGTTGATGCTCATGGCGGGTATCATTATTTTATGACCTTCATAGATTATTTGAGCAGATATGGGTATATCTACTTAATGAAACATAAGTCTGAAACTTTGAAAAGTTAAAAGAATTTCAGAGTGAAGTGGAAAATCATCGTAACAAGAAAATAAAATGTCTACGATCTAATCGTGGAGGTGAATAGTTTGGTTGTCATTTGAAACAATGTGGAATAGTTTCGCAACTCAAGCCACTTGGAACACCATAGCATAATGGTGTGTCCGAACGTCGTAAACGCACTTTATTAGATATGGTATGATCTATGATGTCTCTTACTGATTTACCACTATTGTTTTGGGGTTATGCTTTAGAGACAGTTGCATTCACGTTAAATAGGGCACCATCGAAATCCGTTGAGACGACACCATATGAACTGTGGTTTGGCAAAAACCCAAGTTGTCGTTTCTTAAAGTTTGGGGCTGCAATGCTTATGCGAAAAAGCTTCAACCTGATAAGCTCGAACCAAATCGGAGAAATGTGTGTTCATAGGATACCCCAAGGAGACTGTTGGGTACACCTTCTATCACAGATCCGAAGGCAAGATATTCGTTGCTAAGAATGGATCCTTTCTAGAGAAGAAGTTTTTCTGGAAAGAAGTGAGTGGGAGGAAAGTAGAACTTGATGAGGTAATTGTACCTTCTCCCTTATTGGAAAGTAGTTCATCACAGAAATCAGTTCTAGTGATTCCTACACCAATTAGTGATGAAGTTAATGATGATGGCCATGAAACTTCTGGTCAAGTTACTACTGAACCTCGTAGGTCAACTAGAGTAAGGTCTACATTGGAGTGGTACGGTAATCCTGTTCTGGAGGTCACGTTACTTGACCATGAGGAACCTACGAACTATGAGGAAGCGATGATGAGCCCAGATTCTGTGAAATGGCTTGACGCCATGAAATCTAAGATGGGATCCTTGTATGAGAACAAAGTATGGACTTTGTTTGACTTGCCCGATGATCGGCAAGCAATAGAGAATAAATGGATCTTCAAGAAGAAGACTGACGCTGACGGTAATGTTACTTTCTACAAATCTCAACTTGTTGTGAAAGGTTTTCGACAAGTTCAAGGAGTTGACTATGATGAGACCTTCTCACCCGTAATGATGCTTAAGTCTGTCTGAATCATGTTAGCAATTGCCGCATTTTATGATTATGAAATTAGGCAAATGGATGTCAAAACTGCATTCCTTAATGGATATCTTAAAGAAGAGTTGTATATGATGCAACCAGAAGGTTTTGTCGATGGAAAAGGTGCTAACAAAGTGTGCAACCTCTAGCGATCCATTTATGGACTGGTGCAACCATCTCGGAGTTGGAATATACGCTTTGATAGTGTCGTGGAATTGTCACGGCAGATGTCCTAGTGTGAGGACTTAGTCGTGAGGCCAACGCATCTTTGTAGTAGCTTGAGAGGGGTTGAGCAGGATGAGAGACGTGAGGTTTTTACCCAGGTTCGGCCCCTCACGGTGGATGTAAAAGCCTACATCATGCTTTGTTAACATCGATGATGATCAAGATTACAAGGGTGCTCTATCTCGAGAGTTATTGACTTGTCTGTCTAAACCTAACTTATCAAATTTCTCCCTCTTGGGGTGCCCCGCCCCTCCTTATATATGTTAAAGGGGCGACTTACATGACTAGTCCTATTAGGATTAGGATTAATATATTACAAGTGGAGTCCTAGTCTTGCTTCCTCTGTAAGGGAATATTCCTTATGCTTTCCTCTTAAGCCGGCCTTCCTTGAACCGCCTACTGGGCCTCCGGGTCTTGTCGCTCCTCTAACCTGTTGGCAGGGTCGTCAATGAGTCACCTGGCTCGACCGGGTCATCAGTGAGTGGAGAGATCCGGGCAGGTCACTTAGTGAGTTGCCAAGTCCGGCCGGGTCATACATCCAGTCAGGTCATACCACAGGGTATATCCCCGACATTAGCCCCCATTTTAATTTGGATTTATCCATGTAAAACTAATCCTGCGAAATAACCACAAGAACAAATTTGACAGGTTGTGCTCTGGGTTAAAAAATTCTTGTAAGCCGACACCTGATCATCGTTAAGTCTTTGTCATTTCCATGTTGATATCTACATGTCCATGATCTCATAGCAAATCTCCCTTAGTAGATATGTTTCGACTTTGTAAATGTAAAAAATCCAGATACTTCTTTTGAGAAATCCTGGTCAATAGGACAGCTTCAGAGTCAATTTGCTGACATTGGTCTCTTGTAGAGAAATATTGTAAGAAATAATCCACTTGAATCGGCTTCCAAAGCGTCGGCTTAAAAAATATTGGTCTTGAAGTACTCATCTAACTTTCTGTCGGCTTGTAGGACTTTCCGGTTTATCATTGCCAAAATATCTGGTTTGTAAATATTGATAGCACCGGGTCATAATTGTTGCCGACACCAGGTCATAGTTATTGGTGACGCCGGGTCAATCTGGTTTACTCAAAACTGAGAATTTCAAGATTTTTCTCCCTTATATCCATATTACCTATAGCCCCAAGTCTTGAGCAGAAACAAAGTGATGACTTAAGGCTTGCTTCAATATAAATACTGCCACTTTGAAGAAATCCATGTTGTTCATCTTAGTCACTAGTAAAGACTGAATACTCTATATATGTAGCCCCAAAGTGCCGGGTTGTCATGCTTGCAGCAACCTGGGACTTGTAATTGCCTTATACTCATAAAAGCTTCAACTAGTGTAGCCCCAAGGGCCGGGTCATTATGCAATAATGAGCAGGGACTTTATAAATATGATCATATAGACTGGAACAACAATGTGTAGCCCCCAAGGGCTGGCTCGGTGAGATAATATTGAGCCGGGACTTTATATATACTTCTTTGAAAAGAACATTGTATGATGTACCCCCCATCATGGGGCTTGAACCCACGTCCACAAGGTTAAGAGCTTTGTGCTTTACCAACTGAGCAATATACCCTTCAATATAATGGAATAAAACCTGTGTACCTTGAGTTGTTCACAGGAGCAATTGTAGCCCCCAAGGGCCGGCTCATTATGATGTGATGAGTCAGGTCTTAAATAAGGCCAGTAAAAATGTCTTTGCATTAGCCCCCAAGTGCCATGGTGCATGCTGGCAGTGACATGGGACTTGCATATTTGATGTGATCTCAACTTGAATAATGTAGACCCAAGTGCCGGGTCGTAAGCCTGCAGCGACTCGGGACTATTCCTTCCATTGTAGAATAAATTATATCCATTGCACTGAAGCGACTTTGAAAATCTCAATCGTCATATTGGTTATTGACAACCATAATAAAAATCCAGCCATGTTGGCTATTAAAGATTTGAATAATATAACCCGGTTTGAAAACCGGTTCCTGTGATATTGAATCGTACTGCCGGTTTAGGATACCTGTGCAGTAAGGGTGATAACCCAATCTTTAGTAGCCAAAAACTTCCAAATGTTTATGATTGTCATATATGGTGACTTATCATCCAAAGTCAAGCCGGGTTAATCGAAACCACATATATGCTTTAGATATGAACAAAAAGTCTCAACAAACCTAAAAGACTGTTTTCAATAAACTTAAGCAAAATAGAAAGAAGAATTTGAGGCTTCTGATTCGAATACGACCAGTAAACCGGACCAAAGGGGTTAAGCTAGGATTCGAATATGATCATGTAGCCCCCAATGGCTTTGGCGTTGCGCCGATCAAGAGGGTAGGGACAGCTATGTTCTCTTTGGTTCGAATACGGCCTATGTTTGAACAGGAAGCCCCCAAATGACCTTGAGAGGTTTTTAATGACCCTGATTCGAATACGATCCAAGTCGGACCCAAAAAGGGGTTAAGCTATGGTTCGAATACGATCAAGAAGCCCCCTAGTGAGTTGGCATTGCGCCGATCAAGATGGTACCGACAACTATGTTCTCTTTGGTTCGAATACGACCTATGTTTGAACAGGAAGCCCCCAAATGACCTATAACTATGGCTATGAGCCAGACCAAAGGTAATCATAGCTTAGATCACTAAGCCGGAAGCCCCCAAGTGATATATTTCTGAGCTGTTCTCGTCGGGTGCCTATGTTTGAGTTGTGCTGTGCAACAAACTCTCTTTGGTCCCTTGAGCCAGATTTTAAACCAGAATTCTTCTTTTTAAGTCGGAAATTACTAACAGCTTTTAAATATTCACCAATAAGTCAGTAGCCTCCGGGGCCGGGTTATTTTTCTCTCCAATGACCCAAAGTTCTTGAATCTGCTTTACACTGGCAATTATTTATTGAGTCATGTCATCATAGCCCCCAAGTCTTAAAACGACTCGAGGAGTTGGCTTGAGATTCTTCATACTCGGCCGTGATATAAACCGACATGAGTTATTCAGCAGCTCAGTGATATAATAGTCTCTTTTGCAGTAGACAACTTGTCCTGCATTGGGAAACTTGCAAGACAGAGTAATTGATGTTTTAAAGAAAAGCAATATATAATATAAAAAATATACTGGATGGATTTCACCTGATATGTTAAACCAGAAATTATCCACCACGAGGTTGATGATCACCATGGTGAAGCTGAAATCAATCACGACCGAGTCGGTCGCGAGAGCAGACAGGTTAGCCGGCCACGGTGTTGTAAGCCGGTGCGGACGGGCGAGTTGGCCGCGGCGTTGTAAGTCGGTGCGGACGGGTGAGCCGGCCGCTGTGTTGTTTTTGTAGACTGAGCCACAGAGGCAGCGGCTTGCACACACACATTTGTTGAACAATGCGGTACGGTTAGATGTTGACGCTTGATAATGTTAGCGCGAGTTTTATATCCATGACATAATGATCATTCTTGCAGTGAGTAATTGTCCTGCATAGAAAACATCACGAGCCAGCACAATTGTTCTTGGATAAATTAATATGTACTTTTTAAAATAGATAGAAAAATAGCACCTGGTATTTTTTGTCGGATCAATGGGTATATTGGTGCTCGATAATGCTGGATGTAGCGAGATGAACAAAATAGCCCGCATCTAGCTCAGATGATCTTACATGGAGTACTCCACTAACTCCACGTGGTCTTCTCTTGTCTTGATGTGATGATGAACAGGTCGTGGTATTGTACTACTCCAAGAACATGCATGTACTCCTGCATGTACGTACACCATCAAACGGGGCTAGCGAGCACATGCCTCGAACACGTCTTTGTCCGGGTGCCTTGGGCGTCTGCTGCCGTAGTTTATTTTTTGTCGTAGGCGACAACAATAATACTCTAGTAGATTCGCTGCCGCCACAGTGGGCGCCAACTGTCGTTGAATTGTCACGGCAGATGTCCTAGTGTGAGGACTTAGTTGTGAGGCCAATGCATCTTTGTAGTAGCTTGAGAGGGGTTGAGCGGGACGAGAGACGTGAGGTTTTTACCCAGGTTCGGCTCCTCATGGTGGAGGTAAAAGCCTACATCCTGCCTCGTTAACATTGATGATGATCAAGATTACAAGGGTGCTCTATCTCGAGAGTTATTGACTTGTCTGTCTAAACCTAACTTATCAAATCTCTCCCTCTTGAGGTTCCCCGCCCCTCCTTATATATGTCAACGGGGCGACTTACATGACTAGTCCTATTAGGATTAGGATTGCTCTATTACAAGTGGAGTCCTAGTCTTGCTTCCTTTGTAAGGGAATATTCCTTATGCTTTCCTCTTAAGCTGGCCTACCATAACGTAAGCCGGCCTTCCTTGAATAGCCTACTGGGCCTCCTGGTCTTGTCGCTCCTCTAACCCGCTGGCAGGGTCGTCAATTAGTCACCTGGCTCGGACGGGTCATCAGTGAGTGGAGAGATCCGGGCGGGTCACTTAGTGAGTTGCCAAGTCCGGCCGGGTCATACATCCAGTCGGGTCATACCGCGGGGTATATCCCCGACAAATAGTGTGATCAAAGCATATGGTTTTATACAGACTTTTGGAGAAGCCTGTATTTACAAGAAAGTGAGTGGGAGCTCTGTAGCATTTCTGATATTATATGTGGATGACATATTGTTGATTGGAAATGATACTGAATTTCTGAATGGCATAAAAGGATACTTGAATAAGAATTTTTCAATGAAAGACCTCAGTGAAGCTGCTTATATATTGGGCATCAAGATCTATAGAGATAGAGCAAGACGCTTAATTGGACTTTCACAAAGCACATACCTTGATAAAGTTTTGAAGAAGGTCACAATTAATCAGTCAAAGAAAGGGTTCTTGCCTGTGTTACAATGTGTGAAGTTGAGTCAGACTGAATGCCCGACCACTTCATAAGATAGAGAGAAGATGAAAGTCATTCCCTATGCCTTAGCCATAGGTTCTATCATGTATGCAACGCTGTGTACCAGACCTGATGTGTGCCTTGCTATTAGTTTAGCAGGGTGGTACCAAAGTAGTCCAGGA
Organism: Triticum monococcum; assembly: GCA_034509565.1. Lineage (NCBI taxonomy): Eukaryota > Viridiplantae > Streptophyta > Magnoliopsida > Poales > Poaceae > Triticum > Triticum monococcum. The sequence continues at coordinate 633,588,042 of CM067842.1, forward strand.
GTGGATCACTGGACAGCGGTCAAGAACATCCTGAAATACCTGAAAAGGACTAAGGATATGTTTCTCATTTATGGAGGTGACAAAGAGCTCGTCGTAAATGGTTACGTTGATGCAAGCTTTGACACTGATCCGGATGACTCTAAGTCGCAAACCAGATACGTATTTACATTGAATGGTGGAGCTGTCAGTTGGACCTGTTCCAAGCAGAGCATCGTGGCGGGATCTACGTGTGAAGCGGTGTACATAGCTGCTTCAGAAGCAACAAATGAAGGAGTCTGGATGAAGGAGTTCATATCCAATATAGGTGTCATACCTAGTGCATCGGGTCCAATGAAAATCTTTTGTGACAATACTGGAGCAATTGCCTTGGCGAAGGAATCTAGATTTCACAAGAGAACCAAACACATCAAGAGACGCTTCAATTCCATCCACGATCAAGTCAAGGAGGGAGACATAGAGATTTGCAAAATACATACGAATCTGAATGTTGCAGACCCGTTGACTAAGCCTCTCTCACGAGCAAAACATGATCAGCACCAGTACTCCATGGGTGTTAGAATCATTACTATGTAATCTAGATTACTAACTCTAGTGCAAGTGGGAGACTGAAGGAAATATGCCCTAGAGGCATTAATAAAGTTGTTATTTATATTTCCTTATATCATGATAAATGTTTGTTATTCATCATATAATTGTATTAACCAGAAACTTAGTACATGTGTGAATACTTAGACAAACAGAGTGTCCCTAGTGTGCCTCTACTTGACTAGCTCGTTAATCAAAGATGGTTAAGTTTCCTAGCCATGGACATGTGTTGTCATTTGATGAACCGGATCACATCTTTAGAGAATGATGTGATGGAAAAGACCCATCTGTTAGCTTAGCACTATGATCTTTTAGTTTATTGCTATTGCTTTCTTCATAACATATAGATGTTCCAATGACCATGAGATTATGCAACTCCCGAATACCGGAGGAACACTTAGTGTGCTATCAAACGTCATAGCGTAACTGGGTGATTATGAAGATGCTTTACAGGTGTCTCGGATGGTGTTTGTTGAGTTGGCATAGATCGAGATTAGGATTTTTCACTCCGTGTATCGGAGAGGTATCTCTAGGCCCTCTCGGTAATGATCATCACTATAATCCCTGCAAGCAATCTGACTAATGAGTTAGTTACGGGATGATGCGTTACGAAACGAGTAAAGAGACTTGCCGGTAACGAGATTGAACTAGGTATGAGGATATCGACGATCGAATCTCGGGCAAGTAACATACCAATGACAAAGGGAACAACGTATGTTGTTATCCGGTCAGACCGGTAAAGATCTTCGTAGAATATGTACGAGCCAATATGGGCATCCAGGTTCCGCTATTGGTTATTGACCAGAGAGATGTCTCGGTCATGTCTACATAGTTCTCGAACCTGTAGGGTCCACACGCTTGACGTTCATTGACGATATACTATTATATGAGTTATGTATGTTGGTGACTGAATGTTGTTCAGAGTCCCGGATGAGATCATGGACATGACGAGGAACTCGAGAATGGTCTAGATATAAAGATTGATATATGGGATAATAGTGTTTGGTCTCCGGAAGGGTTCCAGATGTTTCCCCGAAATGTTTGGGTACGAGAACACTTCATTTGGGCCAAAGGGGAAAGCCCACAAGGTTTTTGGAAAGCGCAAAAGGAAATTTTGCGGAGTCCAGGGGCCAGATGCCAGGGTCCCAGGCATCTGGGTCCAGATGCCGGGAACCCTGGCATCTGGTCCTGGAGTCGGAGAAGGACTCTTACCTTTCGGGTGAAATCGACTTTGTGTAGGCTTTTACTCCAAGTTTCGACCCCAAGGCTCAACATATAAATAGAGGGGCAGGGCTAGCACCCAAGACACATCAAGAATCACCAAGCCGTGTGCCGGCAACCCCGTCCCCTCTAGTTTATCCTCCGTCATAGTTTTCGTAGTGCTTAGGCAAAGCCCTGCGGAGATTGTTCTTCACAAACACCGTCACCACGCCGTCATGCTGCCGAAACTAATCTACTACTTTACCCCTTTTGCTGGATCAAGAAGGCGAGGACATCAATGAGTTGAACGTGTGCTGAGCGCAGAGGTGCCGTACGTTTGGTACTTGATTAGGACGGATCGTGAATGTGTACGACTACATGAACCGCCTTGGTAAACACTTCCTCTTTCGGTCTACGAGGGTACGTAGACACACTCTCCCCTCTCGTTGCTATGCATCTCCGAGATAGATCTTGCGTGATCGTAGGATTTTTTTTGAAATACCGTGTTCCCCAACAGTGGCATTCGAGCCAGGTCTATGTGTAGATGTTATATGCACGAGTACAACACAAAGAGTTGTGGGCGATAATAGTCATACTGCTTACCACCAATGCCTTACTTTGATTTGGCGGTATTGTTGGATGAAGCGGCCCAGACCGACATTACAATACCGCGTTCATGAGACTGGTTCTACCGACGTGCTTCGCACATAGGTGGCTAGTGAGTGTCTGTTTCTCTAGCTTTAGTTGAATCGAGTTTGACTATGCCCGGTCCTTGTTGAAGGTTAAAACAGCACACTTGAAGAAAAATCGTTGTGGTTTTGATGCATAGGTAAGAACGGTTCTTGCTAGAAGCCCGTAGCAGCCACGTAAAACTTGCAACAACAAAGTAGAGGACGTCTAACTTATTTTTGCAGGGCTTGCTGTGATGTGATATGGTCAAGACGTGGTGATATATAAGTTGTTGTTTGAGATGATCATGTTTTGTAGCAGTTATCGGCAACTGGCAGGAGCCATATTGTTGTCGCTTTATTGTATGAAATGCAATCGCCATGTAATTTCTTTACTTTATCACTAAGCGGTAGCGATAGTCATAGAAGCAATAGTTGTCGAGATGACAACGATCCTACGATGGAGATCAAGGTGTCAAGCCGGTGACGATGGTGATCATGACGGTGCTTTGAAGATGGATATCAAAGGCACAAGATGATGATGGCCATAACATATCACTTATTTTGATTGCATGTGATGCTTATCCTTTATGCATATTATTTTGATTAGTACGGCGGTAGCATTATAAGATGATATCTCACTAAATTTCAAGGTATAAGTGTTCTCCCTGAGTATGCACTGTTGCTACAGTTCGTCGTGCCAAGACACAACATGATGATCGGGTGTGATAAGCTCTACGTTCACATACAATGGGTGCAAGCCAGATTTTGCACATGCCGAACACTCGGGTTAAACATGACGAGCCTAGAATATGCAGATATGGCCTCGAAACACTGAGACCGAAAGGTCGAACGTGAATCATATAGTAGATATGATCAACATAGTGATGTTCACCATTGAAAACTACTCCATCTCACATGATGATCGTACATGGTTTACTTGATATGGATCACGTGGTCATTTATGTGACTAGAGGGATGTCTATCTAAGTGGGACTTCTTAAGTAATATTATTAGTCGAACTTTAATTTATCATGAACTTAGTACCTGGTAGTATTTTGCATGTCTATGTTGTTGTAGATCAATGGCCCGTGCTACCGTTCCTTTGAATTTTAATGCGGTCCTAGAGAAAGCTAAGTTGAAAGATGATGGTAGCAACTACACTGACTGGGTCCGCAAATGAGGATTATCCTCATTGCTGCACATAATAATTACGTCCTGGAAGCACCTCTAGGTGCAAAGCCCGCTGCAGGAGCAACTCCAGATGTTATGAACGTCTGGCAGAGCAAAGCCGATGACTACTCGATAGTTTAGTGTGCCATGCTTTACGGCTTAGAATCGTGACTTCAAGATGTTTTGAACGTCATGGAGCATATGAGATGTTCCAAGTGTTGAAGTTAATATTTCAAGCAAATGCCCAGATTGAGAGATATGAAGTCTCCAATAAGTTCTATAGCTGCAAGATGGAGGAGAATAGTCCTGTCAGTGAACATATCCTCAGAATGTCTTTGTACCTCAACCACTTGACTCAACTGGGAGTTAATCTTCCTGATGATAGTGTCATTGATAGAGTTCTTCAATCACTGCCACCAAGCTACAAAAGCTTCGTGATGAACTATAATATGCAAGGGATGGATAAGACTATTCCCGAGCTTTTCGCGGTGCTAAAAGCTGCGGAGGTAGAAATCAAGAAGGAGCATCAAATGTTGGTGGTTAACAAGACCACCAGTTTCAAGAAACAGGGCAAAGGGAAGAAGGGGAACTTCGAGAAGAATGACAAGTAAGTTGCTGCTCAAGTGAAGAAGCCCAAGTCTAGACCTAAGCCTGAGACCGAGTGCTTCTACTGCAAAGGGACTAGTCACTGGAAGCGGAACTGCCCCAAGTATTTGGCGGATAAGAAGGATGGCAAAGTGAAAGGTATATTTGATATACATGTTATTGATGTGTACCTTACTAATGCTCATAGTAGCGCCTGGGTATTTGATACTGGTTCTGTTGCTCATATTTGCAACTCGAAACATGGGCTACGAATTAAACGAAGATTGGCTAAGGATGAGGTGACGATGCGCGTGGGAAATGGTTCCAAAGTCTATGTGATCGCCGTCGGCATGCTGCCTCTACATCTACCTTTGGGATTAGTTTTAGACCTGAATAATTGTTATTTGGTGCCAGCGATAAGCATGAACATTGTACCTGGATCTTGTTTGATGCGAGACGGTTATTCATTTAAATCAGAGAATAATGGTTGTTCTATTTGTATGAGTAATATCTTTTATGGTCATGCACCCTTGATGAGTGGTCTATTCTTATTGAATCTCGATAGTAGTGATACACATATTCATAGTATTGAAGCCAAAAGATACAAGTTTAATAATGATAGTGCAGCTTATTTGTGGCACTGCCGTTTAGGTCATATTGGTGTAAAGCGCATGAAGAAACTCCGTGCTGATGGGCTTTTGGAATCACTTGATTATGAATCACTTGATGCTTGCGAACCATACCTCATGGGCAAGATGACTAAGACCCCGTTCTCCAGAACAATGGAGCGAGCAACATACTTATTGGAAATAATACATACTGATGTATGCTGTCCAATGAGTGTTGATACTCGTGGCGGGTATCATTATTTTCTAACCTTCACAGATGATTTGAGCAAATATGGGTATATCTACTTAATGAAACATAAGTCTGAAACATTTGAAAAGTTCAAAGAATTTCAGAGTGAAGTGGAAAATCATCGTAACAAGGAAATAAAATTTCTACAATCTGATCATGGAGGTGAATATTTTAGTTATGAGTTTGGTCTTCATTTGAAACAATGTGGAATAGTTTCGCAACTCACGCCACCTGGAACACTGATAACCCACAAGTATAGGGGACCGCGACAGCTTTCGAGGGTAGAGTATTCAACCCAAATTTATTGATTCGACACAAGCGGAGCCAAAGAATATTCTCAAGTATTAGCAGCTGAGTTGTCAATTCAACCACACCTGGAAACTTAGTATCTGGAGCAAAGTGTTTAGTAGGAAAGTAATATGATAGTGATGGTAACGGTAACAAAAGAGTAACTGAGGGAGTCCTGCATTAGGGGGTGTCCGGATGGCCGGACTATACCTTCAGCCGGACTCCTGGACTATGAAGATACAAGATTGAAGACTTCGTCCTGTGTCCGGAAGGGACTTTCCTTGGCGTGGAAGGAAAGCTTGGCGATATGGATATGTAGATCTCCTACCATTGTAACCGACTTTGTGTAACCCTAACCCTCTCCGGTGTCTATATAAATCGGAGGGTTTTAGTCTATAGGACAACATACAGAACAACAATCATACCATAGGCTAGCTTCTAGGGTTTAGCCTCTCCGATCTCGTGGTAGATCTACTCCTGTACTACCCATATCATCAATATTAATCAAGCAGGACGTAGGGTTTTACCTCCATCAAGAGGGCCCGAACCTGGGTAAAACTTCGTGTCCCTTGCCTCCTGTTACCATCCGGCCTAGACGCGCAGTTCGGGACCCCCTACGCGAGATCCGCCGGTTTTGACACCGACATTGGTGCTTTCATTGAGAGTTCCTCTGTGTCGTCGCCGTTAGGCTTGATGGCTCCTACAATCATCAATAGCGATGCAGTCCAGGGTGAGACCTTCCTCCCCGGACAAATCTTTGTCTTCGGCGGCTTCGCACTGTGGGCCAATTCACTTGGCCATATGGAGCAGGTCGAAAGCTATGCCCCTAGCCGTCAGGTCAGATTTGGAAGTTTAAACTACACGGCTGACATCAGCGGGGACTTGATCCTTGACGGATTCGAGCGATTGCCGAGCGTGCCGCACTGTCACGACGAGCATGATCTAGCTCTGCCGCCGAACAGTGCCCTGGAGGCCGCACCCGCATCGGCTTCGACCCTTAATTCGGAGCCCACTGTGCCGATCGAGGATGGGTGGTTGGACGCCGCCTCGGGGGCTGTGATCCCAATGGCGATCGAGCCAAACACCAGCCCCGCACTCCGCGAGACTCGTGACCCCAAGGAGCCGGACTCCTCTCCGGACTCTGAACCCTCCGCTCCCCTGCCGATCGAATTCGATGGGGCGCTGATCATGGAGTTTACTACCGCGGACATCTTTCAGCACTCGCCTTTCGACGATATTCTGAAGACACTAAAGTCTCTCTCTTTATCAGGAGAGCCCTGGCTAGACTACGGTCAGCAAGGTTGGGATACGGACGATGAAGAAATTCAAAGCCCACCCACCACCCACTTTGTAGCCACTGTCGACGATTTAGCCGACATCCTCGACTTTGACTTCGAAGACATCGATGGTATGGATGCCGATGCAGGAGACGATGAAGAACTAGCGCCTATTGGGCCCTGCAAAGCCACCTCGTCATATGACATATACATGGTGGACACCCCAAAAGAAGGAGATGGCGATGGAACAGCGGAGGATGACCCCTCCAAGAAACAGCCTAAGCGCCGGCGTCAGTGGCGCCGCTCAAAATCCCGCCAAAGCAAATACGGTGATTCCAGCATGGGAGATAATAACACTCCGGAGAGTGCTGAAGAAAACCCCCTCCAGCAAGATTCAGCACAGGAGGATGGAGAAGCCAGCCCTCATGAGAGAGCGGCAGACAGAGAGGTCGAGGACGATAACTATACGCCTCCCTCCGAAGACGAGGCAAGCCTCGACGACGACGAATTCGTCGTGCCAGAGGATCCCGTCGAGCAAGAGCGTTTTCAACGGAGGCTTATGGCCACGGCAAGAAACCTCAAGAAAAAACAGCAACAACTTAGAGCTGATCAAGATTTGCTAGTCGACAGATGGACTGAAGTCCTTGCGGCCAAAGAGCATAAACTCGAACGCCCCTCCAATAGCTACCCAAAGCGCAGGTTGCTACCCCGATTAGAGGAGGAAGCACTTAAACCTACATCACCAGCACTTGATACGGCCGACCGACCACTTCGTGGTCGCGACAGAGAGGCCTCTCGGCCCTCCACTGAAGCCGCACCCCGTACCAAGGCACGGGAAAATGCGCCAGACCTGCGAGATATGTTGGAGGACAAGGCAAGGCAAACAAGATCGATCTACAGATCGCATGGGCACCCCACGACTCGAGACGGTAACCCTCACGCTGGACACAAGTCCGGTAGGGCCGAACTGTAACGCCCCGTGACCGATGTGCCAGGTGTCGTCCAGTTATTCGCTGTTGTTGTGTTGTCATTGCTTGCGTGCCATGCATTGCATATCATGTCATCATGTGCATTTAATTTGCATACATGTTCGTCTCATGCATCCGAGCATTTTTCCCGTTGTCCGTTTTGCATTCCGGCGTTCCGTTCTCCTCCGGTGGTCATTTCTACCTTTCTTTCGTGTGTGGGGATTAAACATTTCCGGATTGGACCGAGACTTGCCAAGCGGCCTTGGTTTACTGCCGGTAGACCGTCTGTCAAGTTTCGTACCATTTGGACTTCGTTTGATGCTCCAACGATTAACCGAGGGACCGAAAAGGCCTCGTGTGTGTTGCAGCCCAACACCCCTCCAAAGTGGCCCAAAACCCACCTAAACCTGTTCCATCATCTAGAGCATTCGATCACGATCGCGTGGCCAAAAACCGCACCTCATTTGGACTCTCCTAGCTCCCTCTACCTATAAATATGTGATCCCCTCCGAAAATCGCGGTACAAACCCTAGTCTCCCCCTTCCTCCAGCCGCCGGACGTGTCCATCCCGGACCGGACGTGTCCAGCCGCCGCCCCCGACGAATCCGCCGCCGCCACTTGTCCTCCCCGCGCCTCCTTGCCGTGCGGCCCGCCAGGCCCATCCCGGGCCCCCGCGAGCCCGTCCCACCGCCGCCACCACATGGGCGCCTCCGCCCACGATCGCCCAACCGCACCGACGCCGCGCCCGCCGCTGTTCGCCACTTTGCCGCCCATTCCGCCGCCGGTGAGCTCCGCCGCGACGAGCTTCCTCGTCGTTCGGCCGCCGCCTTTGCTCGGCCCCGCCCGGGATCTCCGCCGCATGCGCCGCCGCGTGCTTCGCCGCCGGACGTCGTCCCCGCCACCCAACGCCGCCCGCGCCGCGCCGCTCCGGTTGCCGGCCGCCGCCGCCATCGCCGGGGTTCGTTCCAGCCGGATCTGGCGGATCGGGATTAGATCCACCACCCCTTCGAACCAAACGCCGCGCCCGTCCCCGGATCGCTTCGTCCCGGAACCACCTCGTCCACCCGTTGACTTTTCCCGTGGGGTAAAATTTCACTAAGTCCCCGAGATTTCCATGTTTCATATGCCCATATTCATCATGTCAGAACTCCGCATCCGTAACTCCGATTTGAGCATATAGCATATCAAAATGTTCGTCTCAGAGAGTACATCATTTCATCTCACTGCATCATTTTCATTTGAGTTCATCTTGTTGCCCGAAATGCTGTTGGAAGTATGCTATTTGAGATAATTGTCAGATCTGCTGCTCCAATTAGATATTTGTCATTTTTGCCATGATTATTGTGTGCATGATCTGCCCCTGAGCTCTACATGTGTTTTGTTAAATGTTTTGCCATCTATCCAGAGGTGCAATCCATGTATTTTTGTGATGTGTGTGGTGACTAGCACAAGCTTGCAAAGTACTGCATTCGTTAATGCTGATTTCAGGGACTTAGCATTTCCACTAAGTCCTTGATCTGTTTATCTCAATATGCCATATGTTCATGTTGTTTCCTAGTGATCCGTGCCTCTTTTGAGGATGGTCAGTAAGGATCATTTGTTAATCTTGTAGTGCTCTATCCATCCATGTCTTTGTTTGAAATTATGAAGCACCCTAGCTTGAGTCAATCGAGCTCTACTTTTGCCATTTCGTGAATCTGGGCAGATTGTTTACTTGTTAGCGATTTTGCCGAGGATGTTGCTGTTGATCCGTGCATGCCATGTTGTTGTTCTTGATCATGCCGTGTATGCTTAGATTGTCATGCCTTTCTCTATAGTGAGTGCATCAAGCTCGTAAACATGCCTACTCGGTACCTGATTTGCATGCTCCAGTTTTTCACCAAGTCTGTAATCTGATTATGTTTTTGCCATGTTCACATGCTTGTAATTGTATTTTCTGATCCCTTTTGGCTCAAGGACACTAAGGGACTTTTGTTAATCTCTTTGAGTAGCTCCATGCCATGCTTTACTTTGCCATGTTCAGGCCCTGTAGCTTATAGTTTTCATGCCCAAAGTGTGCTACCTGATCTGAAATTCCAGGCTTGTGTTAATTTCACTAAGTCTGAGATCTGTTTACCAAATGCACTTTTGCCATGCTTGTTTGAACCTGTTAATGGATGAATTGGCCGTAGCTCAGTGTTCATCTTTTGTTAAGCATCATGAATGGATCCCTGCCATGTATTTTGTTGCCATGTTTGGGTGTTGTAGCATGTTTATCTTGTTGCATCTAGTTGGCTACTTGCTGTTTATCGCAGACCGGTGCCATATTTGAATTGCTTGCCATTTCCAGACCGTGCATCCGATTCCGGTGATCTTTTTATCGATTTCAACCGAAATCACCTCACCTTTCCAGTGGTACTCTTGGATTTCCAAGTTGAGGCCAGGTTCATTCATTCCTTTGCAAATCATGCATATGCATCGCATACCGCATCCTGCATATCATACCATGTTCATGTGTTGGTTGTTTACTATGTTGTGTGCTTCTTTTCTGGTGTTTGCTTCTTCGGGTTGGTTCCGACTACGTCCGTTTGTCTTCTTCATGGACTCGTTCTTCTTCCTTGCGGGATTTCAGGCAAGATGATCATACCCTCGAAATCATTTCTATCTTTGCTTCCTAGTTGCTCGCTCTTTTGCTATGCCTATGCTGCGATACCTACCACTTGCTTATCATGCTTCCCATATTGTTGAACCAAACCTCTAACCCGCCTTGTCCTAGCAAACCGTTGTTTGGCTATGTTACCGCTTTGCTCAGCCCCTCTTATAGCGTTGTTAGTTGCAGGTGAAGATTGAAGTTTGTTCCTTGTTGGAACATGGAGATGTTGTTCCTTGTTGGAACATGTTTACTTGTTGGGATATCACAATATATCTTATTTAATTAATGCATCTATATACTTGGTAAAGGGTGGAAGGCTCGGCCTTATGCCTGGTGTTTTGTTCCACTCTTGCCGCCCTAGTTTCCGTCATATCGGTGTTATGTTCCCGGATTTTGCGTTCCTTACGCGGTTGGGTATAATGGGAACCCCTTGACAGTTCGCTTTGAATAAAACTCCTCCAGCAAGGCCCAACCTTGGTTTTACCATTCGCCACCTAGCCTCTTTTTCCCTTGGGTTAGGCCAGCCCAAGGGTCATCTTTATTTTAACCCCCCTGGGCCAGTGCTTGTCTAAGTGTTGGTCCGAAATGGGCAGCCTGCGGGGCCACCTCGGGGAAACTTGAGGGCTGGTTTTACTCTTAGCTTGACCTATCCAGTGTTGCCCTGAGAACGAGATATGTGCAGCTCCCATCAGGATGTCGGCGCATCGGGCGGCTTTGCTGGACTTGTTTTACCATTGTCGAGGATGTCTTGTAGAACCGGGATACCGAGTCTGATCGGAATGTCTCGGGAGGAGGTCTATTCCATCGTTGACTGTGAGAGCTTGGCATGGGCTAAGTTGGGACACCCCTGCAGGGATTTGAACTTTCGAAAGCCGTGCCCGCGGTTATGGGCAGATGGGAATTTGTTAATGTCCGGTTGTAGAAAACCTAAAGTTAACCTTAATTAAAATGCATCAACCGCGTGTGTAACCATGATGGTCTCTTTCCGGCGGAGTCCGGGAAGTGAACACAGTGTTCGAGTTATGCTTGACGTAGGTTGATTTAGGATCACTTCTTGATCATACTTTTATCGACCGTGCTTTGCCTTCTCTTCTCGCTCTCATTTGCGTATGTTAGCCACCATATATGCTAGTCGCTTGCTGCAGCTCCACCTCATACTTTTACCATTCCTATAAGCTTAAATAGTCTTGATCGCGAGGGTGCGAGATTGCTGAGCCCCCGTGGCTCACAGATACTTCCAAAACCAGCTTGCAGGTGCCGAGGTTACCGTGTAGATGACGCAACCAAGCTCAGGAGGAGCTTGATGAAGATCTTGTCCTTTGTGTTGTTTCATTCTAGTTGATCAGTAGTGGAGCCCAGTTGGGGTTGATCGGGGACCTTTGTCGTATTTGGGGTTCTTCTTTTATTTTGGTTCCGTAGTCGGACCATGAGTGTATTTGGTTGATGTAATGCTTAATTCATGTATTTGTGTGAAGTGGCGATTGTAAGCCAACTATGTATCTCTTTCCCTTATGTATTACATGGGTTGTGTGAAGATTACCTCACTTGCGACATTGCTTTCAATGCGGTTATGCCTCTAAGTCGTGCTTCGACACATGGGAGATATAGCCGCATCGAGGGCGTTACACGAACGCAGCAGACAAAGCTCATTGGAGCTACGTCGTGATATAGCCCAGTACAGAGGCGCCGCGGACCCACTATGCTTCATAGACGAAGTAATGGATCATCAAATCCCGGAGGGTTTCAAACCCGTAAACATCGAATCATATGATGGCACAACAGATCCTGCGGTATGGATCGAGGATTATCTCCTTCATATCCACATGGTCCGCGACGATGATCTCCACGCCATCAAATACCTCCCACTCATGCTTAAAGGACCAGCTCGGCATTGGCTTAACAGCTTGCCAGCAGGATCAATCGGTTGTTGGGAGGACCTGGAAGCCGCATTCCTCGACAATTTCCAGGGCACTTATGTGCGACCACTAGACGCCGATGACCTAAGCCGCGTAATTCAGCAGCCAGAGGAATCTGCCAGGCAATTCTGGACACGGTTCCTAACAAAGAAAAATCAAATAGTCGACTGTCCGGACGCAGAGGCCCTAGCAGCCTTCAAGCACAATATCTATGATGAGTAGCTTGCCCGGCACCTTGGACAGGAAAAGCCGAAATCTATGGCAGCACTCACGACATTCATGACCCGCTTTTGTGCGGGAGAAGATAGCTGGCTTGCTCGTAGAAACAACATGACCAAGAACCCTGGTAATTCGGATACCAGGGACACTAGTGGCAGGTCGCGTCGCAACAAGCAGAAGCGTCGCATTAACGGTGACAACGCTGAGGATATGATAGTTAATGCCGGATTCAGAGGCTATAAAGCCAGTCAGCGGAAAAATCCATTCAAAAGAAATCCTAGGGGCCCGTCCAGTTTGGACCGAATACTCGACCGCTTGTGCTAGATACATGGCACCCCCGAAAAGCCGGCCAATCACACCAACAGGGATTGTTGGGTGTTCAAGTAGGAAGGCAAGTTAAATGCTGAAAATACAGACAAGGGGCTGCATAGCGATGACGACGAAGAGCCCCGGCCACCGAACAACAGTGGACAGAAGGGTTTTCCCCCACAAGTGCGGATGGTGAACATGATATATGCAACCCACATCCCCAAGAGGGAGCGGAAGCGCGCGTTAAGGGACGTATACGCGGTAGAGCCAGTCACCCCAAAGTTCAACCCATGGTCCTCCTGCCCGATCACCTTTGATCGAAGGGACCATCCCACTAGCACCCGTCATGGCGGATTCGCCGCATTGGTTCTAGACCCAATCATTGACGGATTTCATCTCACAAGAGTCCTTATGGACGGCGACAGTAGCCTGAACCTCCTTTACCAGGATATAGTGCGGAAAATGGGCATAGATCCCTTGAGGATTAAGCCCACCAAAACAACCTTTAAAGGTGTAATACCAGGTGTAGAGTCCAACTGTACAGGCTCAGTCACACTTGAAGTGGTCTTCAGATCTCCGGATAATTTCTGAAGCGAGGAGTTAATCTTCGACATAGTCCCATTCCGCAGTGGCTATCACACACTGCTCGGGCGAACTGCATTTGCCAAGTTCAATGCGGTACCGCACTATGCATACCTTAAGCTCAAGATGCCAGGCCCTTGAGGAGTAATTACGGTCAATGGAAACACCGAACACTCTCTCCGAACGGAGGAGCACACGGCGGCCCTTGCAGCGGAAGTACAAAGGAGCCTCTCCAAGCAGTTCTCCAGTCCGGCCATTAAACGTCCGGACACCGTCAAGCGCACCCGGAGTAACCTACAACAAGACCGCCTGGCACGTTCCGAGCAGGCGTAGCAATGCGGCCCCAACCCCAGCCCTCGCAAAAACGCGACACCAGTACTTCGCGTACATAACTACGCTCTAGAAATACCATGGGTACAGGGGAAGGGGCACCATCACGGCACACCCGAAACACGACCTAAACCACACCAGGGGTTGCCGATCTTTCAATTTTCTCTTACTTTCAGGACTCCACTCTTCGGAAGGCCTGTTCGGCAGTTCAATTGCCGCACAAACGATGCAAGAACCAGGGAAGCAGACAAGCCATGCCGCATTACGGAACTCCCAGGTGGTCGCTATCACGAGCAGCATACCTGTTTTGCATCCCATTCTGCAGCCTGCCCCTGGAACGGACATGTTAAATAGTCGAACCTTTTGCTTATCGCATTATTTATATCATTCTGCTTTGATCGCAGCCCTTTTTAATAAACAATGCATAGCTTTTGTCTCTCTTTGCATTACTTTTTCGTACAAATATATGTTCCTTAAGGACATGTTGCACCCGTACACTTTGGTACGGCGAAAATACGCCAGGGGCTTTAGTACCCCTCAATATGGTGTGAGAAGTCCGAACACTTTAACAAGTGCGGCACCCCGAACTTATAGCATTATATGCATCGGCTCCGAATCATGTCTTGGGTCAATAGTTGGGTTTGCCCGGCTCCTATGTTTTGGTGCCTTACGTTCCGCTATATCGGCTAAGCTAGCACTAGGAGAACTACTGCGATTGTGCCCCAGTTGAGCTGGGTCGAGCACCTCAATAGAGAAAGCTAAAACTGACTGTCATGATGAAGCAAGAGCTGGTCGCTGTTCGAGAGGTTTTTCGAGTCCCTAAAGACTAATGTCGCCTAGAGCGAGGAGTCGGCTCTATCTGGCCAAGGCGTGGATAGCGCCCTGAACTCGGTCTTTCGAATACTAGGGGCTTCGCCGAAATTTAAAATTATAGAATTCTATGGCTAAGTGAGAGTATTCACGCATTATAGTCCGATTGCCTTGTTCGCTGTGCTGAGCGCCTCCCTCGAAGGACCCAAACATGGGAAAAAGAGCACTCAGGTTTATCCCCGAACACCCCAGCACTAGCGGCACGGGGCAGAAGCCGACGACTCGCCATCTCTCAGAATTGATAAACAGCCGCACAGAAGGTAATATTATAAATTCCAGCAGCATTGCTTAGCGCATATGAACAAGTTTTCAGCGCACAGGACAAAACGAGCGAGTTTTACTCAAAAATTACATCCCTGGAACATTCATCCGCCACAAGGTGGGCACCCTTCAGAACATCCGTATAATAATTCTCGGGCTTGCGACGCTCTTTCCCCGGCGGTGGCCCGCCCTTCACAAGCTTCTCAGCATCCAGCTTGCCCCAGTGCACCTTAGCACGGGCATGGGCCCTATGGGCACCTTCAATGCAGACGGAGTGCTTGATGACTTCGAGCCTTGGATAGGCCCCCACCAGCCGCCGCACCAGCCCGAAATAGCTCCCAGGCAGAGCCTCTCCAGGCCGCAGCCGAACTATGAGGCCCTTCATGGCCTGTTCGGCCGCCTTGTGGAGCTCGACCAGTTGCTTCAGATGGTCGCTCAGGGGCACGGGGTGGCTGGCCTCAGCATACTGAGACCAGAACACATTCTCTGTCGAGCTGCCCTCCTCAGCTCGATAGAATACGGCGGCATCGGACACGCTACGGGGAAGATCTGTGAACGCTCCTGGAGAGCTCCGGATTTGGGTAAGTAACAAGTAACTCACGTTTATGTGTTTGCTTTGCATAAAGAATGCCTTACCTGCCACTATCTTTTTCACCTCCTCCAACTCCTGGAGGGTCTTCTGGGATTTGTCCTTGGCAGACTTGGCATTTTCAATAGCCATCGCGAGCTCGGACGCTCGCGTCTTTGAGTCAAGCTCCAAACTCTCATGTTTTTTCATGAGAGCCTGGAGCTCTTGCTGCACCTTTCCAACTTGGGCCTCATACTTGTCCCGCTCGGTGTGCTTCGTGGCCGCCATCTTCTCGGCCTCGAGCAGCGCTTGCTTAAGGGTCGCCACCTCGGACGTGGCCCCTACAATAGCCACGATACTCCTGTCATTTTTTGCAATTGCACCTTTATATATATATATTTAAGTAGGGTATTTCTTACCTTGTCCTCGAGCTGCTTCTTGGCATGCCCGAGCTCTTGCTCGGACTGCTCGAGGCTCTGCTTTAGCGTGTCCACTTCCGCGGTCAGTACGGCGGACGCCAGCAGAGAAGCCTGCATACACATAGTGACTCCTTTTTGTTAGACTCCTACGAATTTTATTTGATCCTCTATTCGGCTTTTCTTCCCGAACGCCAAACAGAGCATCAGGGGTTACTGTCTATGCGGTAATATTATTTACACATTCTTTACTTACCTCAAAGCCTGTTAAAAGGCTAGCACAAGCTTCAGTCAGTCCGCTCTTGGCGGACTGAACCTTCTGGACCACCGCACTCATAATGGTGCGGTGCTCCTCGTCGATGGAGGCGCCTTTGAGCACCTCCAACAGATTATCCAGCGCCTCCGGTTGGACAGGGGTCACCGGCTTGGTGGGCTTACTCCTCTTGGAAGGAGGTCGCCCGCCGGACTCTGGAACCCTTGAAGGTTCCGGAGCAGTGTCCAGCCTAGGGCCAGACTTGGAGCCCTAGGGGGTTTTATCCCCTTTACTCCTGGAGTCCGGGAGGTCGCCTTGCAGTGCCTCCAGGACCACCTCCTCCTGGCTTGGAACTTGTTGGGACAATACTTCGGCGTCGTCCGTAGGGCAGGGGGAGGTGGCCGTCGGAAGCGAATTCACATCCGACGAGTCCAGTGAACCGCTCGACGATGCGTCGAGCCGGTCTTTGGGAGGGCTGCATAATCATATTCGACATAAGGGAAAGCTATGCAATAAAGGAATACTATGAATTACTCTGGTATCCGGATACTTACGATTTCGCCAGGGGCTTGGCCCTAAGCGGCCACTCCTCTCCGCCATCGTCGGCGTCGGTGGAGTAGTCCGGAGGAAGGGTTTTCCCCTTCTTGGACCCTTCGGCCTCCCCAGTGAGGGCGGCCTTCCTTTTCTTCTCTCCCCCCGCTACAGGGGGAGAGGTCTCTTCTTCCTCCTCCTCGTCTTCACGGGAGGAATGGGCCTTGGAACCGTCGGATGAACCCGACACCTCCTGGCGCTGGGCACTTTTTCGAGTCCCCGTGGCCTTCTTCGTGGCCTTCTTCTCCGGCACCACATAGGGTGCCGGAACCAGCAGCTTCGCCAAGCGGGCATCGGCTGGGTCATCGAGCAAAGGAGCTGGACAGTCGATCTGCCCGGACTTCGCCTGCCAAACCTGTCAAAGGTAAGGGAGCTTAGATCCCGCATAGAGTTAAACTATGAAAAACTAATACCCTGTAAAAGGTACAAACAACTTACCGCGCTAGCATGACGCTACGCGCTGAATCCGCGATCCTCGGTAGCGGATGCGGGAGCCTCGGCGCCCTTGAAAAGCACCTTCCAGGCATCTTCGTACGTCGTGTCAAAGAGCCTGCTCAGAGTTCGGTGCTGCGCCGGGTTGAACTCCCACAGATTGAAGGCCCGTTGTTGACACGGGAGGATCCGACGGATGAGCATGACCTGGACTATGTTGACAAGCTTGAGCTGCTTGTCCACCAGGGTTTGGATGCATGTTTGCAGTCCAGTCACCTCTCCTTTGCTGCCCCACGACAGGCCCATCTCTTTCCAGGACGTGAGCCGCGTTGGGGGTCCAGACCGGAACTCGGGGGCTGCGACCCACTCAGGGTCGCGCGGCTCGGTGATGTAAAACCACCCCGATTGCCACCCCTTCAGTGTCTCCACAAAGGAGCCCTCGAGCCATAATACGTTGGGCATCTTGCCCACCATGGCGCCTCCGCACTCCGCCTGGTTGCCGCGCACCACCTTCGGCTTGACATTGAAAGTCTTGAGCCATAGGCCGAAATGGGGGTGGATGCAGAGGAAAGCTTCGCACACGACGATAAACGCCGAGATGTTGAGGATGAAGTTCGGGGCCAGATCATGGAAATCCAGGCCGTAGTGGAACATGAGTCCCCGGACGAATGGGTGCATAGGAAAGCCCAGTCCGTGGAGGAAGTGGGGAAGGAACACTACCCTCTCATGGGGCCTTGGGGTGGGGAGGAGCTGCCCCTCTTATGGAAGCCGGTACGCGATGTCGTTAGACAAGTATCCGGCCTTCCTCAGTTTTTTGATGTGTCCCTCCATGACGGAGGAGACCATCCACTTGCCTCCCGCTCCGGACATGGCTGGAGAAGGTTGAGGTGGGGAGTGCGGACTTGGGTGCTGGAGCTCGAGTGCGTGAGAATGGATAGGCAAAGGAGGAAGAAGCCATAGGTGAAAAGGTGGGTCCTTATCCCCTTATATGGGTGGACGCAACTACGCGTCCCCACCAGCCTGGTAAAACTCGATTATCCCCAAGCGCCGTAATCAATGGCGCGGTTGGGTTACCCACGCCTGTATTGATGAGAATCCCGGAATAAGGGGACACGATCTCTGCTTCGACGAGACGTGCCAAGGAAACTGCCTCGCATGACACGCTGAGGTGGGACAATAAAACGATTCGAATAAAGGCTTGGCCGTGGTGCGATGTCACACTACGGAATACGTCAGCAGATTAGATTTGTGTAAATATTATTCTCTCTATGGCAATATGTGGAAACTTATTTTGCAGAGCCGGACACTATCTCTGTGTTCAAAATCTTCTATGAAGTACTTGGAGGAGGAACCCGCCTTGCAATGCCGAAGACAATCTGCGCGTCGGACTCGTCGTCATTGAAGCCTGGTTCAGGGGCTACTAAGGGAGTCCTGGATTAGGGGGTGTCCGGATGGGCGGACTATACCTTCAGCCGGACTCCTGGACTATGAAGATACAAGATTGAAGACTTCGTCTCGTGTCCAGAAGGGACTTTCCTTGGCGTGGAAGGCAAGCTTGGCGATATGGATATGTAGATCTCCTACCATTGTAACCGACTTTGTGTAACCCTAACCCTCTCCGGTGTCTATATAAACCGGAGGGTTTTAGTTTGTAGGAAAACATACAGAACAACAATCATACCATAGGCTAGCTTCTAGGGTTTAGCCTCTCTGATCTCGTGGCAGATCTACTCTTGTACTACCCATATCATCAATATTAATCAAGCAGGACGTAGGGTTTTACCTCCATCAAGAGGGCCCGAACCTGGGTAAAACTTCGTGTCCCTTGCCTCCTGTTACCATCCGGCCTAGACGCACAGTTCGGGACCCCCTACCCGAGATCCGCCGGTTTTGACACCGACAGTTACGAAAGCAAAGTAATGTTTTTGGTATTTTCTAGTGATAGTAACAATAGCAACGGGAAAGTAAATAAACGTAAACTAGTATATGGAAAGCTCGTAGGCATCGGATCAGTGATGGATAATTATGCCGGATGTGGTTCATCATGTAATAGTCATAACATAGGGTGACACAGAACGAGCTCCAATTCATCAATGTAATGTAGGCATGTATTCTGAATATAGTCATACGTGCTTATGGAAAAGAACTTGCATGACATCTTTTGTCCTACCCCCCCCCCCCCCCCCGTGGCAGCGGGGTCCTAATTAATGGAAACTACGGGATATTAAGGCCTCCTTTTAATAGAGAACCAGAACAAAGCATTAGCACATAGTGAATATATGAACTCCTCAAACTACGGTCATCACCGGTAAGTATCCCGATTATTGTCACTTCGGGGTTAACGGATCATAACACATAATAGGTGACTATAGACTTGCAAGATAGGATCAAGAACTCTCATATATTAATGAAAACATAATAGGTTCAGATCTGAAATCATGGCAGTCGGGCCCTAGTGACAAGCATTAAGCATA
Source organism: Triticum monococcum (assembly GCA_034509565.1). Taxonomy (NCBI): domain Eukaryota; kingdom Viridiplantae; phylum Streptophyta; class Magnoliopsida; order Poales; family Poaceae; genus Triticum; species Triticum monococcum. The sequence continues at coordinate 633,607,497 of CM067842.1, forward strand.
GCAAAGTCATAGCAACATCAATCTCAGAACATAGTGGATACTAGGGATCAAACCCTAACAAAACTAACTCGATTACATCATAAATCTCATCCAACCCATCACCGTCCAGCAAGCCTATGATGGAATTACTCACGCACTGCGGTGAGCATCATGAAATTGGTGATGGAGGATGGTTGATGATGACGATGGCGACGGATTCCCCTCTCCGGAGCCCCGAACGGACTCCAGATCAGCCCTCCCGAGAGGTTTTAGGGCTTGGCGGCGGCTCCGTATCGTAAAACGTGATGAATTCTTCTCTCTTATTTTTCTCCCCAAAAGCAGTTATATAGAGTTGGAATTGGAGTCGGGAGGTCTCCAGGGGGCCCACGAGATAGGGGGGCCACCCTCGTGGATAGGGTGTGGGCCTCCTGGTCTTCATCTTTGGCGAGGATTTTTTATTATTTATTATAAGATATTCCGTGGAGTTTTAGGTCATTCTGAGAACTTTTGTTTTCTGCACATAAAACAACATCATGGCAATTCTGCTGAAAACAGCGTCAGTCGGTGTTAGTTCCATTCAAATCATACAAGTTAGAGTCCAAAAAAAGGGTAAAATTGTTTGGAAAAGTAGATACGACGGAGACGTATCAAATCCCCCAAGCTTAAACCCTTGCTTGTCCTCAAGCAATTCAGTTGACAAACTGAAAGAAATAAAGAAAAACTTTTACAAACTCTGTTTGCTCTTGTTGTTGTAAATATGTCAAGCTAGCATTCAAGTTTTCAGCAAAGATTATAACTAACCATATTTGCAATAATTCTCAGGTCTCATGATTACCCATATCAATAGCATAATCAACTAGCAAGCCATAATAATAAATCTCGGATGACAAACTTTCTCAAAACAATCATAATATGATATAACAAGATGGTATCTCGCTAGCCCTTTCTGAGATCGCAAAACATAAATGCAGAGCACCTTTAAAGATCAAGGACTGATTAGACATTGTAATTCATGGTAAAAGAGATCCAATCATAGTCACACCCACTATAAATTAACAGTGATGAATGCAAATGACAGCTGCGCTCTCCAGCTAGTGCTTTTAATAAGAGGGTGATGACTCAACATAAAAGTAAATAGATAGGCCCTTCGCAGAGGGAAGCAGGGATTTGTAGAGGTGCCAGAGCTCGGTTTTGAAATAGAGGTGAATAATATTTTGAGAGGTATACTTTCATTGTCAACATAACAAACAAGAGATGGCGATATCTTCCATGCTACACACATTATAGGCGGTTCCCAAACAGAATGGTAAAGTTTATACTCCCCCTCCACCAACAAACATCAATCCTTGGCTTGCTCGAAACAACGAGTGCCTCCAACTAACAACAGTCCCAGGGGGAGTTTTTTTGCAATTATTTTGATTTAGTTTGCATAAAGCATGGGACTGGGCATCCCGATGACCAGCAATTTTCTCGCGAGTGAGGAGCGGAGTCCACTCTTCTTGAGAATAACCCACCTAGCATGGAAGATACAGACATCCGTAGTTGATACATGAGCTATTGGAGCATACAAAACAGGATGATTATTTGAAGGTTTAGAGTTTGGCACATACAAATTTACTTGGAACGGCAGGTAGATACCGCATATAGGAAGGTATAGTGGACTCATCTGGAATAACTTTGGGGTTTAAGGGATTGGATGCACAAGCAGTATTCCCGCTTAGTACAGGTGAAGGCTAGCAAAAGACTGGGAAGCGACCAACTAGAGAGCGACAACGGCCATGTACATGCATTAAAATTAATAAACATTGGATGCAAGCATGAGTAGGATATAATCCACCATGAACATAAATATCGTGAAGGCTATGTTGATTTGTTTCAACTACATGCGTGAACATGTGCCAAGTCAAGTCACTTACATCATTCAAAGGAGGATGCCACCCCATCATACCACATCATAACCATCTCAATAGCATGTTGGCACACAAGGTAAACCATTATAACTCATAGCTAATCAAGCATGGCACAAGCAACTATGATCTCTAATTTTCATTGCGAACATGTTTATTCATAACAAGCTGAATCAAGAATGATGAACTCATCATATTTACAAAAACAAAAGAGGTCGAGTTCTTACCATCTTTTCTCATCTCAGTCAGTCCATCATATATCATCATAATTGCCTTTCACTTGCACGACCGAACGATGTGAATAATAATAAGAGTGCACGTGCATTGGACTAAGCTGGAATCTGCGAGCATTCAATAAACAGGAGAAGACAAAGCAATATGGGCTCTTGGTTAAATCAACAAAAAAGCGTATAAGAGCCACTTCAACAATTTAATCATGGTCTTCTCCTACTGACCCCCAAAGAAAAGAAATAAAACTATTTACACGGGAAAGCACCCAACAAGCAAAAGAAGAACGGGAAATATTTTTGGTTTTTCTTTTTAATTATTACTACAGAAAGAAAAGTAAACTACTACTAATTTTTTTGGTTTTTCTTAAGGTTTATTAAACACACAAGAAGAAAGCATAAAAGGAAATAAACTAGCATGGATGATACAATGAAAAAGTATGAACACCGACATCTAGCAATGAGTGTGTGTGAACATAAATGTAATGTTGGTCAGAAATACGTACTCCCCCAAGCTTAGGCTTTTGGCCTAAGTTGGTTTATGGCCACGGCTGGCCTGGCGGATATCCATAATAATAGTTGGGGTCGTACTGCGATGAGGAAGAAGAAGGCTCCGATTGCCACTGGCTGGCAATCATCTCCGGATCCCACTGATAGTTAGACTGTCGTGAAGGATCAAATTGTGGTTCCGGTTCTGGCTCCTCGGCTGGTGTAGGGTTCCGGTAGGCGTGGATAGCCGTCAACGGAACAAGGTACGTGCCTACAGTCAAATCAAACAAAGAAGGAGCAGGCAAGGTAATAGTCTCAGGATGATGTTTATTAAAGAACAATTGATATTGAAGCTCTCCTACCTTATTCTTAATAATAAAATCATGTGCCACCATACTTTTATAATCTAGATAAACACGAGGAAACACTTTTTCTTCCTTCTCAGCATGCCTAATAGGTATGTAAAAATGTGCAGCTAGGCGTGTATCATAGATGCCTCCAAAGATGGGGCCCTTTGTATGGTTCAGACTTAACCGTTTAGCAATAATACTGCCCATACTAAAAGTGTTATCACTGTATAAACCTTGGAGCAAAATGATAATATCAGGGATACTAAGGTTTCCATAGTTTCCGCAACCAATTAAGCAACGACTAGCAAATAATGCAAAGTAACGTAAGACAGGAAAATGTATGCTAGTGATTCGTGCATCGGAAACCTTCCTAGTTTCCCCTACAGTGATAGTATCAATAAATCCCTCCACATCATCACGATGTGGTTCTTCTGTCTTGCCCTCAAAAGGGACTAAAGAAATCCGACAAAAATCATAAAGTGACATCTCCTTATGCTCATCATATAAATGAAACTCCACCGTAGGTGGTGAGTTCCTAGAATGAAAATGAAAGTTTTGCACAAAGGTATTTGTGAGTAAGGGATACTGATCGCATTGGTCATGGAGGAAAGTGGTGAGGCCTGCATTATGAGCCAATTCATGAAAATCTTCATAAATCCCGGCTGCTCTCAAGAAATCCGCGGAAGGCCATTGACACGCCCGAACCTACGCTGTGTGCGGCAAATTATACTTAGGCTTCAGTACCTTTTCGTTCGAGCTTTGGCTTGATGAGCCCCTCAATAATCTCCTCATCATTTTCTGAAAAATTCTGAAACTTTTAGTAACTTCAAAATAAAAGTAAACCAAACTCAATAATATTGATAGCAACCACTCCTACAAGTGCCTAGAGCCTATATCATGCATAGAAACTACTTTTGACCATATAAATTTGACATGCAAGCTCAAGAACAGGGTCACCAAAGCAGAAAAAATTTGCAATGAATAAAGCACTAGAACAAAAACTAATTGGACCAATGGAGGAGTCACATACCAAGGAACAATCTCCCCAAGCAGTTTTGTGAGAGGTGCTTTGAGCAAGGAGATCAAAGATGGCAGCAAAGAGGGCTGGAACTCGTGCTTGAGTTGATTTTTCATGTTTGTGGGAGGACGAAGAAGAGGATGGGTACATGAATAAGTGGAGGAGGGCCACCATGGGCCCATGAGGTAGGGGGTGCACCCTAGGGGGGTGAGCGCGCCCTCCACCCTCCTGGCAAGGTGGTTGCCCCCTGGTGTGTTCTTTGTTCCATAAATCCTCAAATATTCTAGAAAAAATCATATTTAATTTTTAGGGCATTTGGAGAACTTTTATTTTCGAGGTATTTTTATATTGCATGGATAATCAGATAACAGATAGAAAATTATTTATTTTTACTTTATTTCAACTAAATAACAGAAAGTATAGAGAGGGTACAGAAGGTTGTGCTTCTAGTTTCATCCATCTCATGCTCATCAAAAGGAATCCACTAACAAGGTTGATCAAGTCTTGTTAACAAACTCATTCCGATTAACATGAAACCGGAGAAATTTCGAATAACACTAGGTTACCTCAACGGGGATATGTACATCCCCAATAATAAGTATATCATATTTCTTCTTGACAGTAGGAAAAGGACATTCAAAACCTCCAAATATAATCGATGGAATTTTTCCGATAGAATTGATACTATGAACTTGAGGTTGTTTCCTCGGAAAGTGTACTGTATGCTCATTACCATTAACATGAAAAGTGACATTGCCTTTGTTGCAATCAATAACAGCCCCTACAGTATTAAGAAAAGGTCTTCCAAGAATAATAGACATACTATCGTCCTCGGGAATATCAAGAATAACAAAGTCCGTTAAAATAGTAACGTTTGCAACTACAACAGGCACATCCTCACAAATACCGACAGGTATAGCAGTTGATTTATCAGCCATTTGCAAAGATATTTCAGTAGGTGTCAACTTATTCAGATCAGTCTACGATATAAAGAGAGAGGCATAACACTAACACAGGCTCCAAGATCACATAAAGCAGTTTTAACATAGTTTCTTTTAATGGAGCATGGTATAGTAGGTACTCCCGCATCTCCAAGTTTCTTAGGTATTCCACCCTTAAAAGTATAATTAGCAAGCATGGTGGAAATTTCAGCTTCTGGTATCTTTCTTTTATTTGTAATAATATCTTTCATGTACTTAGCATAAGGATTCATTTTGAGCATATCAATCAATCGCATACGCAAAAAGATAGGTCTAATCATTTCAGCAAAGCGCTCAAAATCCTCATCATCCTTTTTCTTGGATGGTTTGGGAGGAAAAGGCATTGGTTTCTGAACCCAAGGTTCTCTTTCTTTACCATGTATCCTAGCAACAAAATCTTTCTTATCATAACGTTGTTTCTTTAATTGTGGGTTATCAAGATCAACAGCAGGTTCAATTTCTACATCATTATCATTACTAGGTTGAGCATTATTATGAACCTCATCATTAACATTTTCATTAGGTTCATGATCATTGCTAGATTGTGTTTCAGCATCAGACATAGAGATATCATTTGGATTATCAGGTGGTTCAGCAATAGGTTCACTAGAAGTTTGCACAGTTCTATCATTTTTCTTTTTCTTCCTTTTAGAAGAACTAGGTGCATCAATATTATTTCTCTGAGAATCTTGCTCAATTCTCTTAGGGTGGCCTTCAGGATACAAAGGTTCCTGGGTCATTCTACCAGTTCTAGTAGCCACTTTAACAACATAATCATTTTTCTTACTATTCATCTCATTGAGCAATTCCTTTTGAGCTTTAAGTACTTGTTCTACTTGAGTGGTAACCATAGAAGCATGTTTGCTAACAAGTTCAAGTTCACCTCTTATATTAGCCATATAATCACCCAAGTATTTAATCATATCAGCATCTTGTTTTAATTGTGTACCAAAATAAGCATTGAAGTCTTCTTGCTTAAACATAAAATTATCAAACTCATACAAGCATTGACTAGCAATTTTAGCAGCAGGGATTTCAACTTTATCATATCTATAGAGAGAATTTACCTTTACTACCTGTGTCGGGTTATCGAGGTCTGGAGGTTCTTCAATAAGTAAAGGATCAAGATCATATGTTTCTTCGGCAGGCGGTAAACTAAGACCATGTATTTCTTCAATAGGAGGTAAATTCTTAACATCTTCAGCTTTAATACCTTTTTCTTTCATAGATTTCTTTGCCTCTTGCATATCTTCGGGACTGAGAAATAGAACACCTCTCTTCTTCGGAGTTGGTTTAGGAATAGGATCATTAATTGGAGCAGGAGCTGGCTCAGGAGGTGCCCAATTATTTTCATTTGTCAACATAGTATTCAATAAGATTTCAGCTTCATTCGGTGTTCTTTCCCTGAAAAGAAAACCAGCACAACTGTCCAGGTAATCTCTGGAAGCATCGGTTAGTCCATTATAAAAGATATCAAGTATTTCATTTTTCTTAAGGGGATGACCAGGCAAAGCATTAAGTAACTTGAGAAGCCTCCCCCAAGCTTGTGGGAGACTCTCTTCTTTAATTTGCACAAAGTTGTATATTTCCTTTAAAGCAGCTTGTTTCTTATGAGCAGGGAAATATTTAGCAGAGAAGTAATAGATCATATCCTGGGGACTATGCACACAACCAAGATCAAGAGAATTAAACCATATTTTAGCATGACCCTTTAATGAGAACGGAAATATTTTGAGGATATAAAAGTAGCGAGATCTCTCATCATTAGTGAACAGGGTGGCTATATCATTTAATTTAGTAAGATGTGCCACAAAAGTTTCAGATTAATATCCATGAAAAGGATTAGATTCAACCAAAGTAATTATATCAGGATCAACGGAGAATTCATAATCCTTATCAGTAACACAGATAGGTGAAGTAGTAAAAGCAGGGTCAGGTTTCATCCTAGCATTTAGAGATTTCTTATTCCATTTAGCTAATAACCTTTTGAGTTCATATCTATCTTTGCAAGCTAAAATAGCTAAAGAAGCTTCTTGATCAAATAAATAACCCTCAGGAATAACAAGTGATTCTTCATCATCACTTTCATCATCATAATCAGATTCAATATTTTCAATCTCTCTAGCCCTAGCAAGTCATTCCTCGAGAAAATCACCAAGTGGCACAGTAGTATCAAGCATAGAAGTAGTTTCATCATAAGTATCATGTATAACAGAAGTAGTATCATCAATAACATGTGACATATCAGAACGAATAGCAGAAGCAGGTTTAGGTGTCGCAAGCTTACTCATAACAGAAGGTGAATCAAGTGCAGAGCTAGATGGCAGTTCCTTACCTCCCCTCGTAGTTGAGGGATAAATTGTTGTCTTAGCGTCTTTCAAATTCTTCATAGTGTCCAGCAGATATAAATCCCAAGTGACTCAAAGAATAGAGCTATGTTCCCCGGCAACGGCGCCAGAAATTAGTCCTGATAACCCACAAGTATAGGGGATTGCAACAGCTTTCGAGGGTAGAGTATTCAACCCAAATTTATTGATTCGACACAAGGGGAGCCAAATAATATTCTCAAGTATTAGCAGCTGAGTTGTCAATTCAACCACACCTGGAAACTTAGTATCTGCAGCAAAGTGTTTAGTAGCAAAGTAATATGATAGTGATGGTAACGGTAACAAAAGAGTAACGAAAGCAAGTAATGTTTTTGGTATTTTGTGGTGATAGTAACAATAGCAACGGGAAAGTAAATAAACGTAAACCAGTATATGGAAAGCTCGTAGGCATCGGATCAGTGATGGATAATTATGCCGGATGTGGTTCATCATGTAACAGTCATAACATAGGGTGACACAGAACTAGCTCCAATTCATCAATGTAATGTAGGCATGTATTCCGAATATAGTCATACGTGCTTATGGAAAAGAACTTGCATGACATCTTTTGTCGTACCCTCCCGTGGCAGCGGGGTCCTAATTAATGGAAACTAAGGGATATTAAGGCCTCCTTTTAATAGAGAACCAGAACAAAGCATTAGCACATAGTGAATACATGAACTCCTCAAACTACGGTCATCACCGGTAAGTATCCCGATTATTGTCACTTCGGGGTTAACGGATCATAACACATAATAGGTGACTATAGACTTGCAAGATAGGATCAAGAACTCTCATATATAATGAAAACATAATAGGTTCAGATCTGAAATCATGGCACTCGGGCCCTAGTGACAAGCATTAAGCATAGCAAAGTCATAGCAACATCAATCTCAGAACATAGTGGATACTAGGGATCAAACCCTAACAAAACTAACTCGATTACATGATAAATCTCATCCAACCCATCACCGTCCAGCAAGCCTACGATGGAATTACTCACGCACTGCGGTGAGCATCATGAAATTGGTGATGGAGGATGGTTGATGATGACGATGGCGACAGATTCCCCTCTCTGGAGCCCCGAACGGACTCCAGATCAGCCCTCCCGAGAGGTTTTAGGGCTTGGCGGCGGCTCCGTATTGTAAAATGTGATGAATTCTTCTCTCTTATTTTTCTCCCCAAAAGCAGTTATATAGAGTTGGAATTGGAGTCGGGAGGTCTCCAGGGGGCCCACGAGATAGGGGGCGCGCCCTAGGGGGAGGGGGCGCCCCCACCCTCGTGAACAGGGTGTGAGCCCCCTAGTCTTCATCTTTGGCGAGGATTTTTTGTTATTTATTGTAAGATATTCCATGGAGTTTCAGGTCATTCCGAGAACTTTTGTTTTCTGCACATAAAACAACATCATGGCAATTCTGCTGAAAACAGCGTCAGTCCATGTTAGTTCCATTTAAATCATACAAGTTAGAGTCCAAAACAAGGGCAAAAGTGTTTGGAAAAGTAGATACGACGGATATGTATCAAACACCATAGCATAATGGTGTGTTGGAACATCGTAAACGCACTTTATTAGATATGGTATGATCTATGATGTTTCTTACTGATTTACCGCTATTGTTTTAGGGTTATGCTTTAGATACGACTACATTCACATTAAATAGGGCAAAATCGAAATCCGTTGAGACGACACCATATGAACTATGGTTTGGCAAGAAACCCAAGTTGTCATTTTTTAAAGTCTGGGGCTGCGATACTTGTGTGAAAAAGCTTCAATCTAATAAGCTCGAACCCAAATCGGAGAAATGTGTCTTCGTAGGATATCCCAAGGAGACTGTTGGGTACACCTTCTATCATAGATCCGAAGGCAAGATATTCATTGCTAAGAATGGATCCTTTCGCGAGAAGGAGTTTTTCTAGAAAGAAGTGAGTGGGAGGAAAGTAGAACTTGATGAGGTAATTGTACCTTCTCCCTTATTGGAAAGTAGTTCATCACAGAAATCAGTTCCACTGATTCCTACACCAATTAGTGAGGAAGTTAATGATGATGATCATGAAACTTCTGGTCAAGTTACTACTGAACCTCGTAGGTCAACCAGAGTAAGATCCACACTAGAGTGGTACGCTAATCCTATTCTGGAGGTCATGTTACTTGACCATGACAAACCTACGAACTATGAGGAAGCGATGATGAGCCCAGATTCCGTGAAATAGCTTGACGCCATGAAATCTGAGATGGGATCCATGTATGAGAACGAAGTATGGACTTTGGTTGACTTGCCCGATGATATGCTAGCAATAGAGAATAAATGGATCTTCAAGAAGAAGACTGACGCTGACGGTAATGTTACTGTCTACAAAGCTCGACTTGTTGCGAAAGGTTTTTGACAAGTTCAAGGAGTTGACTACGATGAGACCTTCTCAACCGTAATGATGCTTAAGTCTGTCTGAATCATGTTAGCAATTGCCGCATTTTATGATTATGAAATTTGGCAAATGGATGTCAAAATTGCATTCCTTAATGGATATCTTAAAGAAGAGTTGCATATGATACAACCAGAAGGTTTTGTCGATCGAAAAGGTGCTAACAAAGTGTGCAAGCTCTAGCGATCCATTTATGGACTGGTGCAAGCATCTCGGAGTTGGAATATACGGTTTGACAGTGTGATCAAAGCATATGGTTTTATACAGACTTTTGGAGAAGCCTGTATTTACAAGAAAGTGAGTGGAAGCCCTGTAGCATTTCTGATATTATATGTGGATGACATATTGTTGATCAAAAATGATACATAATTTCTGAATGGCATAAAAGGATACTTGAATAAGAATTTTTCAATGAAATACCTCGGTGAAGCTGCTTATATATTGGGCATCAAGATCTATAGAGATAGGTCAAGACGCTTAATTGGACTTTCACAAAGCACATACCTTGATAAAGTTTAGAAGAAGGTCAAAATGGACCAGTCAAAGAAAGGGTTCTTGCCTATGTTACAAGGTGTGTAGTTGAGTCAGATTCAATGCCCGACCACTGCAGAAGATAGAGAGAAAATGAAAGTCATTCCCTATGCCTCAGCCATAGGTTCTATCATGTATGCAATGTTGTGTACCAGACCTGATGTGTGCCTTGCTATTAGTTTAGCAAGGGAGGTACCAAAGTAATCCAGGAGTGGGTCACTGGACATCGGTCAACAACATCCTGAAATACCTGAAAAGGACTAAGGATATGTTTCTCGTTTATGGAGGTGACAAAGAGCTCGTCGTAAATGGTTAAGTCGACGCAAGCTTTGACACTTATTCGGATGACTCTAAGACGCGAACCGGATACGTATTTATATTGAATGGTGGACCTGTCAGTTGGACCAGTTCCAAGCAGAGCGTTGTGGCGGGATCTATGTGTGAAGCGGCGTACATAGCTGCTTCAGAAGCATCAAATGAAGGAGTCTGGATGAAAGAGTTCATATCTGATCTAGGTGTCATACCTAGTGCATCGGGTCCAATGAAAATCTTTTGTCACAATACTGGAGCAATTGCCTTGGTGAAGGAATCCAGATTTCACAAGAGAACCAAACACATCAAGAGACGCTTCAATTCCATTTGCGATCAATTCAAGGAGGGAGACATAGTGATTTGCAAAATACATACAGATCTGAATGTTGCAGACCCATTAACTAAGCCTCTATCACGAGCAAAACATGATCAGCACCAGGACTCCATTGGTGTTAGAATCATTACTATGTAATCTAGATTATTGAGTCTAGTGCAAGTGGGATACTGAAGGAAATATGCCCTATAGGCAATAAAAAAGTTGTTATTTATATTTCCTTATATCATGATAAATGTTTACTATTAACCAGAAACTTAGTACATGTGTGAATACATAGACAAACAGAGTGTCCCTAGTGTGCCTCTACTTGACTAGCTCATTAATCAAAGATAGTTAAGTTTCCTAGCCATGGACATGTGATGTCATTTTATGAATGGGATCACATCATTAGAGAATGATGTGATGGACAAGACCCATCCGTTAACTTAGCACTATGCTCATTTAGTTTATTGCTATTGCTTTCTTCATGACTTGTACATGTTCCTATGACTATGAGATTATGCAACTCCCGGATACCGGAGGAACATTTAGTGTGCTATCAAACGTCACAACGTAACTGGGTGATTATAAAGATGCTCTACAGGTGTCTCTGATGGTGTTTATTGAGTTGGCATAGATCGAGATTAGGATTTGTCACTCCGTGTATCGGAGATGTATCTCTGGGCCCTCTCGGTAATGATCATCACTGTAAGCCTTGCAGGCAATGTGACTAATGAGTTAGTTATGGGATGATGCATTACAGAATGAGCAAAGAGACAAGCCGGTAACAATATTGAACTAGGTATGACCGTATGAGGATACCGACGATCAAATCTCAGGCAAGTAACATACCGATCACAAAGGGAACAATGTATGTTGTTATGCGGTTCGACTGATAAAGATCTTCGTAGAATATGTAGGAGCCAATATGGGCATCCAGGTTCCGCTATTGGTTATTGACCAGAGGGATGTCTCAGTCATGTCTACGTAGTTCTCGAACCCATAGGGTCCGCACGCTTAACGTTTGTTGACGATATAGTATTATATGAGTTATGTATGTTGGTGACGGAATGTTGTTCTAAGTTCCGGATGAGATCACGGACATGACGAGGAACTCTGAAATGGTCAGGATATAAAGATTGATATATGGGATAATAGTGTTTGGTCTCCGGAAGGGTTCGAAAATTCACCGGAAGGGGTTCCAGATGTTTCCCGAAATGTTTGGGTACGAGAACACTTTATTTGGGCCAAAGGGGAAAACCCACAAAGTTTTTGGAAAGCACAAAAGGAAGTTTTGTGGAGTCCAGGGGCCAGACGCCAAGGTCGCTGGCGTCTGTGTCCAGACACCGGGAACCCTGACGTCTGGTCCTGGAGTCCAAGAAGGACTCTTGCCTTTCGGGTGAAACCGACTTTGTGTAGGCTTTTACTCCAAGTTTCGACCCCAAGGCTCAACACATAAATAGAGGGGCAGGGCTAGCACCCAAGACACATCAAGAAACACCAAGTCATGTGCCGACAACCCTGTCCACTCTAGTTTATCCTCCGTCATGGTTTTCGTAGTGCTTAGGCGAAGCCCTGGGGAGATTGTTCGTCACCAACACCGTCACCATGCCGTCATGCTGCCGGAACTCATCTACTACTTCGCTCCTCTTGCTGGATCAAGAAGGCGAGGACGTCATCGAGCTGAAGTGTGCTGAATGCGGAGGTGACGTATGTTCGGTACTTGATCGAGACGGGTCGTGAAGGTGTACGACTACATCAACCACGTTGATAAACGCTTCCGCTTTCGGTCTATGAGGGTACATAGACAAACTCTCCCCTCTCGTTGCTATGCATCTCCTAGATAGATCTTGCGTGATCGTAGGAATTTTTTTTGAAATACTGCGTTCCCCAACATCAATAACTTCTGACATATTAAAATTAATAGCATGTGGTAGTGTTGCAAGTTTACTTATAACAGAAGGTGAATCTAAAGCAGAACTAGATGGAAGTTCCTTACCCCCCTCATCTTTGAGGGAAATATCTTAATCTTAGCATCCTTCAGATTCTTCATAGTGATAGTATGATAATAATCCTATCAGAGTAATGGGCCACCGGTAGCCTGACCCGAGTCCCTGAGCCTTTCAAGTCATTGGGCCGGATGCGCCCCTCGGGCGTCAAGGATGAAGCGCCGCCTTACGGTGGCCGGCTGGCTCAAGCGGCCGGCTGCCAGAGGACGACCAAGCACCAGGAGACGGCTCCATGACGGGCCAACTCCTCACAGGCGGCTTCCAGAGAGGCCGGCTCCTGGCAGGCGGCCCACGACGCCCTCAAAGTCTGCACCACCATTAAGAAGACAAGACATGATGTGGCTATAATGTAGCCCATCATCCCCATATCCGGGGCATGGCGTGGCCATAGTGCCCCGTACAGGCGGAGACCTCCATGCGGCGTGGCACTGCTCCCACGACGGCCTGTCGGTACGGCCTGCAGGCAGCGGGCCCTACCAGGCAGCATGAGCCTGGAGGGCGGCAGTGCCAGAGCAGTCGGACCCGAGGAAGACCGACCTCTAGCAGGTGGCCCACTCTTTCCCTCGGAGTACATGCGCCATTAACCGGATACGACACGGTGTGGCTATAGTGATCCCCCACCAAACAGCGGGACTCTAGCTACGCCCCCCAACCAAGCATGCGTCATTAGCATTACGGCTACAGTAGCAAGCAGCCAGTCAGACCCCGCAAGCGGCGGAGGCGGCCTATTGGCTCCGCGCCAGTCCAGACGGCAGGGCCCACTAGGCGGCGGGCCCCAGCGGCCGGCAGAGAAGCCGACGATGGGAGACACTAACAATTGGGTCCTACACCCGACTTGATTACCATTATACCCCTGGGGGTAGGCCTATATAAACCCCCAGGGCACCCATGCAAAGGGTTCCGAACCCGTTAGATCTAGACACACACATAGAGAGAGGAGAGACCTAGACCTGCCTTCTCCTACCTCTAGCATACAGCTCGAGGAGCACCATTGTACTCACTAGTGCCTTAGTGATCATGTGGAGACCCTGCAAAGCAGGACTAGGGGTGTTATCTCCTAGGAGGGCCCCGAACCTGGGTAAAGTACACCTGCGTTCGTGTCTACGCCTCATCCCGCTTCCGGGCACCGGCGACGTTCTACTCGCTCCCACCATGATAAGCCATCCTTTGGCATATGTCGCACCCAACCCCCTACGCCCACCGTGGGGCGAGGTGCACTGTCGTCCGGAGACCTGTTCTAGATGGGAACCTTGTTCCTTCCCGACGAGCGCAGCCAGCCCAGCACGCCGAACGACGTCTACGCTAACGCGCTACACGATGCGGTGATCGTCTGTGCGGCGAGCTGCCTCGCCGATCTTGTTGGCGAGATTCGCCTCTTCGACGAGTCCATATCTGACGCGGGCACAGATGGCCCCGAGAGCCGCCTCGTCAGCCTCCTCGACCAGCTCCACGTTGACAGTGAGCCTGCTGTGGACTTGGAATCGGTTGGTTCCACTGACCCGATGCTTGTCGACTCCGACACGGCATCGCTCGATGCGTTCCCCACCAACGTGGTGGTCTACGACGAACCGCTTCCTCACGCGGATAGTGGAGGCAGCGCCATCATAGTGGTGCTTGTCATCAGCCATGGCGAGCACTCTGGCGGGGGTGGCCAAGACCCGCTCCAAGCAGCACTGCAAGACCTTTCTGCACCCATCGCGGAAGACGCCGATGCCGAGATGTTGGAAGCCCGCCGCGACCAGCTCATCGAGAGCTCCAAGAAGCTAGCCAGCATGAGACGCCTATCGGAGGCTTATCAACACGAGATGGACCGCGCCGTTGGCGGCACGCCAGCCCCTGGCGGGCCCAGTCGCATTGGTACAGTCCGGCAGCGCGGCGCGGCCGTTGCCATCATGTTCGGGGCCGATCGCCCCGTCTACGCCACACCCAGAGAGAACATACAAGCTGCCCAAGCGACAACAGACGAGCTGGACAACTTCGAGGGCGACGAGCGTCGCCACATGACGGAGTGCGTCCAACAGCTCATTGATGCGGCTGCCAAGCAGCAAGAAGCCGGCTGCCACGTCGACGAACTCAATCGGTGGAATGATGACCCGCCTCCCCGCCAGGAGCATGGCGCAACGTCCCGCACGCCGACTGGTGGCGACTATGGATGACAAGACAAGGAGCTGGCTGCCAGCCGCAGCCGGACCGACATCACCATGGAGCGCGACAAAGACGGCCGCCCACGAGTGGTGGAACGACCACGCGACTACCGCCCCCTCCCCCCGCGCATAGAGAGGCGTGTGTGTCCGCCGCCTGTTGATCATCCGAGTCTTGAAGGTCGGCTTGGACCCCGAGAAGGAATCGGAGAAAATGATGCCCGCCACCGGACCGATCGTCTCAATCGATCTCTGGCCCTAGAAGAAGAAGCCGCATTGGGCCCGCCTTGCTTTGGCCCCCACATCAGAGATGAGCCTTTCCCCAAAGGGTTCACGCTCGCAAGACATATGCCCAAATACACTATCTCCGTGAAGCCGGAAGACTGGCTGGTCGACTACTCCACGGCTCTCAGCATAGAAAACGGCAACAAGCGCGTTGCCGTGAAGTATGTTCCGCTCATGCTCCAGGACATGGCCCGGACATGGCTGAACAACCTGAAGCCCTGCATCATCAACAGCTGGGTTGATTTCACTGAAGCTTTCATCTGCAACTTCACCAGCATGTACAAGCGACCTCCCAAGCCCCGCCATCTCTCCTTGTGCGTCCAAGGCCCCAAGGAATCGACTCGCGACTACATCACGCGCTGGGCCGAGCTGCGCAACTCTTGCGAGGGCGTGCACGAGGTGCAGGCCATCGAGTACTTCACTGCCGGGTGCCGAGAAGGCACCCTCCTCAAGCATCGGCTTCTATGCGACGAGCCGACAACCCTTGACGAACTGCTGATCATAGCAGACAAATACGCCACGGCCGACTCCTCCATGAAGGCGGAGATTCAGGTTGATGCCTCTAGCAAGGTGGCTCCCCAAGCTCCTTGGACCCCGGCTGGAGACACCAGTTGGCGCCAGCAGCAAAACGACAATAAGCGCAAGGCCACACAGCTGGTTTCCACAAGCCGGCAGGTGGCGACGGTTGAAGACCAGCAGCCGGAAGGGCAGCCTCCTCCCAAACGTCAGAAGGGTCGCAAGCCCAACTGGTTGCCCGCCATCTCATATGAGCAGACTCTTGATGCACCCTGCATGTTTCACAGCAGCGCGAAGCCGTCCAACCACACCACTCAGAAGTGCCACTGGCTCGCCAGGATCGCCAAGGGCGACGGATTCCAGCCTCCTCCGCCTGCTGGCCCGCCGCCTCCTCCTCCCCGGCAGCCGGCAGTTCGGCCAGTCAGCGCAATACAAGATGAATATCCTGAGGAGCATGGAGCTTATGTCGTGTTCACCAGCATGGCCGGTGATAAGCACAGCAGACGGCAGCGGCAGCAAGAAGTACATGTAGTAGCGTCAGAGACCCCCCGAGTTCATGCATTGGTTTGAGAGGCCTATCAGTTGGAGAAGAGCTGACCACCCGGAGGTGATGCCCTCTCCTGGTTCTTATGCCCTTGTCTTGGATGCCACCTTCGCAGCAGAGCGGCGGGCTGCTCGCTTCTCCTGAGTTCTGATAGATGGCGGTAGCAACATCAACATCCTATACGGAGACACCATGGAGAAGTTGGGAATCAAGCAGAAGCAGCTCCCGCCCAGTCAGACTGTATTCCATGGCATAGTCCCTGGCCTATCCTGCTCACCAATCGGCAAGACCCAGATAGATGTCCTCTTTGGAGACAAATATCACTTCCGCCGAGAGCCAGTCTGGTTTGAGGTGGTGGACCTTGAGAGCCCCTATCATGCGCTACTTGGCCGACCTGCACTGGCCAAGTTCATGGCAGTCCCCCACTATGCTTACCTCAAGATGAAGATGCCAAGCACCAGGGGAATCCTAACCGTAGTCGGGGAGTACAAGAAGTCGTCCGCCTGTGCAGCTGACAGCAGCCAGCTAGCCGAGTCCCTCATGATCGTAGCAGAGAAGCAGCTCCTTGACCGGGTTGTGGCAATGGCAGGCAAGCAGCCGGAAATGTCGCCAAAACCCAAGGAGTCAGAAGCTGAGGGCTCGTTCAAGCCGGCAAAAGAAACGGAGAAAATACCCTTGGACCCGGAGCACCCGGAGAGGCACACAGTCATAGGTGCAAACCTTGACAGCAAATAGGAAAGCGAGCTCGTCGATTTCCTCCATGTGAATTGGGACATCTTCGCATGGTCTCCTAAGGACATGCCGGGTGTTCCGACGAATTTCGCCGAGCACAAGCTAAACGTCCGACCCGATGCTAGGCCGGTCAGGCAGCCCTTCGCCGCCTGTCAGAAGAGAAGAGAAGAGTCATTGGAGAAGAGATAGCCCGGCTTTTAGCAGCCGGCTTCATTATGGAAGTGTTCTTCCCAGAATGGTTAGCCAACCCAGTCCTTGTATTGAAGAAGAATAAGCAGTGGCGCATGTGTATTGATTATACCAGCCTCAAGAAAGCTTGCCCCAAAGATCCATTTGCTTTGCCAGGAATTGACCAAGTGATAGACTCCACAGTTGGATGCGAGTTGTTGAGTTTTTTGGATGCATACTCAGGGTATCATCAGATCAAGCTGAACCCGACCGACAGGCTGAAGACTGCCTTCATCACACCATTTGGAGCCTTCTGCTACCTAACCATGACATTCGGTGTGAGAAATGCCGGTGCCATGTTTCAGCGTTGCATGCAGAAGTGCCTCCTCAAATAACTTGGTCGAAATGCTCACGTCTACATAGACGATATTGTGGTGAAGATGGAGAAGGGTGGCACTTTGCTGGAAGATCTCAAGGAAACAAAACTTGCGCCGTTTTCAAATCAAGCTCAACCCGGAGAAATGCATCTTTGGAGTACCAGCTGGCCAGCTTCTTGGCTTTCTGGTCTCAAAGCAAGGCATAGAGTGCAACCCTATGAAGATCAAGGCCATCGAGAGGATGGAGGTACCCACCCGACTGCTGGATGTGCAAAAATTCACCGGATGCCTGGCATCCATCAGCCATTTCATCAGTCGGCTGGGCGAGAAGGCTCTTCCCCTGTACCAACTCATGAAGAAGACCACTTTTTTCGAGTGGAATGACAAGGCGAATGAAGCTTTTTTCCAGCTCATGAAGATGTTGACCACTCCGCCTGTCCTGGCGGCTCCGACTCCTAAGGAGCCCATGCTTCTCTACATTGCCGCCACCTGCCGGGTGGTCAGCACAGTCATAGTTGTGGAGCGCAAGGAAGACGGCAAGGCATTACCAGTCCAGATGCCAGTGTATTACCTGAGTGAAGTGTTGTCCGCCTCCAAGCAGAACTACCCCCACTATCAGAAAATGTACTATGGCGTGCATTTTGCCGCCAAGAAGCTAAAGCCGTACTTTCAAGAGCACTCAATCACTGTTGTCTGCACTGCTCCACTTGCCGAGATCATTGGAAGCCGAGATGCTTCGGCCGAGTGGCCAAATGGGCCATAGATTTGCCCCCCTACACCATCTACTATCAGCCTCGCACCGCCATCAAGTCCCAAGCACTGACCGACTTCCTCGTCGATTGGGCCGAGACCTAGTACCTGCCACCAGCACCGGACTCCACCCATTGGCGGATGCATTTTGATGGTTATAAGATGCACACCGGTTTGGGAGCCGGCATCGTCCTTACCTCTCCCAAAGGCGACAAGCTCAGATATATATGTGTTGCAAATTCATTTTGCCATTGATACGTCTCCGTCGTATCTACTTTTCCAAATACTTTTGCCCTTGTTTTGGACTCTAACTTGCATGATTTGAATGGAACCAACCCGGACTGACGTTGTTTTCAGCATAATTTCCATGGTGTTATTTCTATGCAGAAATAAAAGTTCTCGGAATGACATGAAAATCAACAGAGATTATTTTTGGAATATATAAAAAATACTAGAAGAAAGATCCACATCAGGGGGCCACACCTATCCACGAGGGTGGGGGCGCCCCCTACCCCCCTGGGCGCACCCCTGCCTCATGGGCCCCCTGATGCTCCACCAACCTGAACTCCAGCTCCATATCACTACAAAAAATACACTTCCGTGATGATACGTGTTTGTCACAGTAGGTCACTTTTTTTGTCATGCATGTAAATCCATGACAAAATTTATGACAGAATCAAGATAGTCATACCTGTGCTGTCGTAGAAGTGTTCCATGACATTACCAAAATTATCATCACGGAAGTGTCCACTTCCATGACGATAAATCGCGTGTCACAGAAGTGCTTTCGTCAAGGGTGACCGACACGTGGCATCCACCGTAACGGAACGCCATTAAGCTATCAGGTCGGGTTCTGGATCCAATAACCCGTTAACAGCCCCGACCAATGGGAAATTTCCACATGTAAAATTCTTATTGGCCGGACGAAACATGTGTCAGCTCGTCAGTGGGTCAGATAGGCGCCTATGATACGTCGACACGTGGCACGGCCCAACAGAGGCCCATTCCTATGAAAAGTCCGGCCCGTTTGACTTGGTCAAAAGGTGGCGGGCCGGCCCATGTAAAGCCTGTTAATGCCTGTTCACATATAGCCCATTTACAGCCCGCTAACCCAAGGCCCGTTACGCCCTATCCGAATTAGGCCCAGTAGCATCATCTGGGCCACCCAATATGATTCCAGCCCATTTTCACTTCTGGCCCATGTATGGCCCATGACGTCTTTCAGCCCATATGAGGCCCTATGTAACTCTTGGCCTATTAACGGCCCGTGGTGAAACTGGCCCGTAATGAATAGTGTATCACTTTACACCCATTAACGGCCCGTGGTGAAACTGGCCCGTAATGAACAGTGTATCACTTTATACCCATTAACGGCCCGTTATTTCGTTGGGCCGTTTCCAGCCCATGTTATCTTTCAGCCTTCTCAGAGCCCATTTATTCTTGGGCTCATTTCCAACATTCGTTTGCTTACGGCCCGTTACTGTCATTTTCTGCTTGTGGGCCAAATTCAGCCCGTGGTTATAGTCAGCCCGTTTGTGGTCCGTTAATACGTTGGGCCATTTTCATAGAATCATCAAATATGGCCTATTAACGATGGCCCATTATGGTCGGCCCATGAATGGACGATTCCAACTCTAGCTCATTTACGGCCATAATGCGGCCTGTTATTGGCCCATGTTTGGCCATCGATCATACTGCCCGTATAAGGCCCATTGATGATACGACCCGTAGAAGGCCCATTGTTTCTACGGCCCATAGAAGGCCCATTGTTTCTACGGCCCGTAGAAGGCCCACTGTTTCTACGGCCCGTAGAAGGCCCACTGTTTCTACGGCCCGTAGGAGGCCCAGTGTCACTACAGTAAATATTAGCCCATGGTTATTGTGGCCTAGTTTTAAAAAATAGGTTATTGCAGCCACTAGCAAACCGCGGAAAAAGAACTGCAATGACTAGAAGCAAACAAATAAACAAGACAAGAAAGAAAGAAATAAGCAAGCAACTTACGCTAGGCTATCACGGCTATCACACATATTACATCCACTGGGCATCAAAGTTCGCCACCAGTGCAAATAAACACGCCGACAAAAGAATATACAAAACTGAGAGCACTTCAGAAGGCACTAGGCCTGGTCAGGTCGGGGCTCCCAAACAGCTGAAGAAGCTGAGTAGACCTCAGTTGTGTCAACGATAGATGCATCAACACTAGATTTAAGGCATGATGGTGCGCACGACAGTCCTCTAACATCTTCATTGCATCTTTGACTTCAAGTCGGAGCTGAGCTGAAGCAAGCCTTTCCGCTTTAAGTCAAGACTAAAGAAGTCGAACTGATTGAGGAAGCGATTGCACTGAGGTTGTCTCACACATGCTAGTGAGTAGCTTCAACTCACTGTCTTCATCAAGGCAGGACCTTGGGGTCATCTCGCTGTCCTCAAGATGGTTTGGCTCACTATCTTCCCTAAAGTTCTGCCTGGTGTAAGAGATACCAGTCTGAAAGAGAAACAAGGAGACACGTAACAGGTTTCACAATTATATAAGCAAATAAATGTATCTGTTCTGCATAAGGAACATGTTTTACAACTACAATTTGAAACTAGTAGTTCTTGCAAACATCCAATCAGATGTAAACAGCAAAGCGAACAACAGTGGAGGAAATGATTCCTATCCAAATCTATACTAGAACAAAGTTTGAAGGCTTGAGAAGGATGAACTTACATTACATGTTAAGACGGGTTGGACAAAGCCCTTCTCCATGTTGATGGAAGGATAATTCAATAAATTCCCCAAAGAAAATTCTTTATAAGCGTTGCCATTATTCTACATTTTGCAAAGAATAAATATAGATCAAATAATATTGGAAGAAACAGAGGATAATGAAGCTCAGGTGCATACTAATGATACATAATCAAATAGCAATTAATTAAGTACAGCGTTACAAGGCAAAAGGGAGAGAGGTACTGACAAGAGCAATGCAGAACTGTAGGATCGAAAGTATGTCTAGAGGGGGGTGATTAGACTACTTGACCAACTAAAAACTTAGCCTTTTCCCAATTTTAGTTCTTGGTAGATTTTAGCTATCTTAGAGCAAGTCAAGCAATCATCACACAATTCAAGCAAGCATGCAAAGAGTTTATTGGCAGCGGAAAGTAAAGCATGCAACTTGCAAGAATGTAAAGGGAAGGGTTTGGAGGATTCAAACGCAATTGGAGACACGGATGTTTTCCCGTGGTTAGGATAGGTGGTGCTATCCTACATCCACGTTGATGGAGACTTCAACCCACGGAGGGTAATGGTTGCGCGAGTCCATGGAGGGCTCCACCCACGAAGGGTCCACGAAGAAGCAACCTTGTCTATTCCACCATGGCCATCGCCCACGAAGGACTTGCCTCACTAGCGGTAGATCATCACGAAGTAGGCGATCTCCTTGCCCTTACAAACTCATTGGTTCAACTCCACAATCTTGTCGGAGGCTCCCAAGTAACACCTAGCCAATCTAGGAGACACCACTCTCCAAGAAGTAACAAATGGTGTGTTGATGATGAACTCCTTGCTCTTGTGCTTCAAATGATAGTCTCCCCAATACTCAACTCTCTCTCATAGGATTTGGATTTGATGGAAAGAAGATTTGAGTGGAAAGCAACTTGGGGAAGGCTAGAGATCAAGATTCATATGGTAGGAATGGAATATCTTGGTCTCAACACATGAGTAGGTGGTTCTTTCTCAGAAAATATGAGTAGGAATGGTGTATGTGTTCTGATGGCTCTCTCTTCGAATGAAGAGGAGGTGGAGGGGTATTTATAGCCTCCACACAAAATCCAGCCGTTACACACAATCTACCAATCTCGGTGGGACCGAATCGGAAAACTCGGTCTGACCGAAATAGTAAACCTAGTGACCGTTAGGAATTTTGGTGGGACTGAGATGCAACTCGGTAGGACCGATTCGGTTAGGGTTTGGGCATAACGTAATCTCGGTGAGACCGATCGCACAAACTCGGTGAGACCGAGTTCGGCAATTAGCTAACCAGAGAGTTGGTCAGGCAAACTCGGTGGGACCGACTTGCTCTTTCGGTGAAACCGAAAAGTTACAAGAAGGAAACAGAGAGTTTGCATTGCATTCTCAGTGGGACTGATTCGCTCTTTCAGTGAGACCGAAAAGTTACGAAAGGGAAACTGAGAGTTTGCAACCCCATCTCGGTGTGACCGAGATCCTTATCGGTAGGACCGAATTGCTAGGGTTTGGCAGTGGCAAATGACAAGTGAAACTCGGTGGCGCCGGTTGACAAAATCGGTATGACCGAGTTTGGCTTAGGGTTTAGGCCATTTGTGGATATGGAAAGGTGGTTGAGGATTTTGGAGCATATCACTAAGCACATAAAGCAAGAGGCTCATTAAGCAACACCTCATCCCTCCTTGATAGTATTGGCTTTTCCTAAAGACTCAATGTGATCTTGGATCACTAAAATATAAAATGAAGAGTCTTGAACTTTTGAGCTTGAGCCAATTCTTTGTCCTTAGCATTTTGAGGGTTCCACTTTCACATCCATGCCATGCCAATCATTGAGCTTTCCTGAAATAATCATCTTGGAATAGCATTAGCTCAATGAGCTATATGTTGTTATGAATTACCAAAACCACCTAGGGATAGTTGCACTTTCAATCTCCCCCTTTTTGGTAATTGATGACAACATATAGATCAAAGCTTCGACAAATAATAATAATCATGAAATACATCGTCGCTTTGAGAAGTATGTGATAAGTAAGAGCTCCCCCTAAATTTGTGCATATTTTAAAATTTGCTCTGGACTGCAAATGCACAAGGAGTTAGAATCATGGGTTACTCTTCCATGTCACATACATCTTGGTGGAGCGCTCAAAAAAATGATAAGATTGAAATACATGCACTCATCACCAAGAATAGTGAATGATCACAGACAATAGATAGAATGATAACATTTAGCAAGCATTAAGCAACCATTAAGTGTAGCTTATGATCAAACAATTGATCATCGATGTCTCACGAATAATGACATAGTATCGCACACGCAAGCAAACAAAGTTCGAAAAACCACCAAATAAAAACAAGAGAGAATAAAAGCAACACTCTCTCTCGAAGCCTATGATCTATACATTTTCTCCCCCTTTGGCAACAAGTTACCAAAAAGTTCCTAGAGAATGCATAGTGCTAAGTCGACGCTCAGGCTTGATCTTCAGGTGGTGGTGGAGTCCGGAGCACGCCAAGGACGAAGCCTTCAGTAGATGTGGTAGGAGTTGAGGCTGTGGTGGATGCTGGAGCTGGTGGAACGAAGGCTGTAGCTGGTGCAGACGTTGTAGCTCTAGTGTCAGCAACAGGCAGTGCAGACGACCTCGGACCTCATGGCACCCTGGCAAAATCATCAGTTGTGGTTCTGCCTCTTGTCTCGTTCATGTCGTCCTGGAGCTGCTCCACGGCAGTCTGTATCTCAGTCACTTTGATGTCCAGGTCATAGAACCTCTGTTCCATGATCCTCTCTAGGCTCGCCTGGTTCTGAGTCAGGGTAGCTATACTCTGCTCAATCCGCAGGGTGGACGCTATCAGGTAACCGAGCTGCTCTTGTTTGGTCTTCAAGAAGTAATCAGATGCCTCCGCTTGAGTAGGCATCCTGGCAGCTTTCTCCTTCTTCGCCTTCTCCTTCTGAGCTTGTGCATGGGCAGATGAGGGTTCATTCTCAGTCATAACCACTTGGTTATCCTCAAAATCTGGACGGATGGGCAGGTGTTCCTTATCCAATAAATACACGCCCGTGCCCATCTTGGAGTTGATGAGCTCTTGAATCTATGGTGCATACCCACAACTCCTCTTCTGGTCTGCAGCTGTCCTCTTGATTGTTTCCACAATGAGACTCATGACCTTGAATTTCTGAGGCACATCAAAGACATGAAGCAAGTTGATCGCGTGACCTCTGATCATCTTGTGATCTCCAGATTTGGGCAGAAGGGTGTGCCTAAGGATCCAGTTGATCGTAGGCAATCCTGAGAGCAGATAGTGCACTGAGCCAAACTTGAACATGTCGAGCGCTTCATTCGGGATCTCCTTGTACATGTTGGACATGGAGTTGTGATCCATCTTTTTCTTGGCATAAATGTCCAAGTCATCAGCTTGCTCCTCTGGGGCATTGATCAACTTCGCCCATTCTTCAACAGTGGATTGGTACCTTGTACCCTCTGACATCCATGTGATCCTGCCATTCGGATAAAAGTGTGTTGTGGAGTAGAATTGCATGATCAGCTCCTCGTTCCACTTTGTGAGCTTCTGCCCAACAAAGTCTGCAACTCCACACGCACTAAAGCTGTCAAATACACCGGGGTAGTACTCTTCATTGTCCTTGATGTAGGTCCAGTCGACCCATCTCATGTCACAAACGATTGGCTTCTTGTCAAGCAAAATAGTCTCATAGAAATCTTGCTGCTCCTTGGTATGAAATCTGTAATCCACGGCAGTCCTTCTCCTAGAGCATACGGATCTGCTTCTCTCCATTTCCTCAGCCCTGAATCTCTCGTGAGCTTCATATCCTCAGCCACAGGATGAGCATCGTTGTGGTCTGGGATCTTGGGCTTGAGCTTCCTAAGGACACTCTCTTCCTCTTCTTCAATAGCTTCAGGCACTGGGGCCTTGTTCTTTGCCGCAGCTGGGATGCTTCGTGTGTTTCTCTTTGGTGCACTCTTAGGCTTAGATGCAGCCTTAGGTGCTTCCTTGGGCTTGGATGCAGCTGTTCCTGACCTTATAGCATCTCCCATGAGTTTGGCTGCCTTGGGTGCTGGTGCAGCAACCTCTTCTTCTTCCTCCTCATCTACCATGATGGAGGCCTTCCCAAGCACTCTGGCTACAGTCTTCTTCACCCTCTCTTTCCTCTTCTTGCCTTGGCCACCTGCTTCCTCTTCAGATTCCAGGGCAAGCTTCATGGTTTCTTCAGTTGCAGCCTTCCTAGGTTTGGAAGTGGGAACTCTTGCCTTAGACATGGGCTGCCTGCCTGCTGGCCTTTTGATTTTCAGCCCTGGCTTTGTGCCTTGAGCTGGTTCAGCTCTCGTTGATGTGGCCTTTTCCTCTGCCACATAGTCTTCATCCTCAAAATCAGACGTTCTCTTCTTCCTTTGACGTGTGGCAGCCTTAGGCAGATTGCTGGGGGTGCTCCTGCTGCCATCATCAGAAGAACTTGAGGGGCTAGTGCCCTCACTCATCACAACTTGCTACTCAGACACATTCTGGCTGTCACTTTGATCAGACATGTTGCAAACTGACTGCTGACCCTGTGAATAGATTATGGATAAGATAGAGTGGACGAGCATCACAAAAAGCAGAGATTTTTGCAAAAGATTAATTCAAAAACTTAGTTTTAGTTTTCCACAAAAAGCATCTCGGATCTACCGATTTTCAAACTCGGTGACACCGAAGCAGTTTTGGCACCAGAACTGGTGAACTCGGTCAGACCGAGTCACAGTTCGGTGGCACCGAGACTGCTAGGGTTTCACAGAATTCCAAAATCGGTCGCACCGATAAGTTATTCTCGGTCAGACCGAGTTTCACTTGTGCAATGGCAAAAGCCAGATCGGTGGGACCGAGTTTTTCAACTCGGGGGGTCCGAGATGGTTTCAACGGAAACCTAACCCTAAAATTTTCGAATTAAACCTAATCTACGAGTTCATTGACTGGATAGGAGTGTTTCAATCATGGCAAGAATCATGATGATCACAATGTGCTAGGAATCGGAGTGGAGAATAGCACAAAGATCGAGTCCATACCCTAGTTCGGCGGAGACTCGCTACGACGGCAACAGCGGGGCAGAATTCCGTTGACGGCGGCGGAGACCAGCGACTGGAGGCTGCTGGCGGCGAGAAGACGATCCGGAGACCATGAAGGTAGAGCAGGCTATCGCGCGGGCGAAGAGGTTTCAGAGAAATTTCCAAAATTTTGCCCGTCACTATATATAGCCCGACCCTGTCGGTGTGACCGAGTGGAACAACTCGGTGGCACCGAGATGCAAAACTGTGTGCAGTTATTGCAACTCGGTGTGACCGAAAAGTTCAAATCGGTTGCAGCGAGATCGAAAACCTAGATCAACTTAATGAACTCGGTAGGACCAAAAATGGAGTATCAGTCAGACCGAGATTCATAAAGAGGTTTTGGAAGTTTAAGTCTATGACGAATCGGGGACTCCGAGCGCTCCTCACACAAAGTGGTTCAAATCTGACTTGATCAAGTTTTGTGATGCAACATGAATAGAGTTTGAGACGAGAAAAGCATAGATAGCTAGAGGAGGTTCTTAGGCATTCTTGTCCATCCACTTGGCAAAAAGAAGAAAGCCTAACAATCAAAACAACAAGTGGATGTCCTCGAATGAGTAAAATATGCAACCAACATGCTCACACAATAAGATGGCAAATGAAATATGTGGCAAAGCATGCACAACCAATTCTAGCATCTATCAAGCAATTTGCGATGACTAGGTCATCTATATATGAGTATATTGACTTAGGAGTCAAGTGAGAACACTTGATCATAGGTCATACTCATTGTTTAAGCTCAAGTGGGGTTACCACTTTTACATAAAGCATTGTTGTATTAACATCTTTAGAGTTGCTTTAGCTCAAGTCTTAGAGTAAAGCTCCCCCTAGATGTGATATCCCCCCTAAGAGGGATGAACTAACCTTGGGTTTTGTCGATGATGACTTCATGTAGATGTTGAAGATGTGGATGCTCAATGTTGATGTAGATCACTTGGAGCTATCCATTTGAGTGAATTGCACTTTCAATACCTACATGGGTTAGACCCACAAGGAACAAACAAGGATATCCATAGACATAGAGTGATGCACACACAAGATGATGTCCATGAAAACTTTAGGTTACCTTGTCCCTTGTCTTACCAACAAGAGGGTTTGTGACTCCTTGAACTAGTGCAAGATGTGGAAGTTGATTTCACTTGTTCTTGCCAAAATGATAAGAGTGAAGTATGTTGGCGGAGTCACCCTCAAGAACTCTCTAGTTCTTCTTCTTTTGGATCCACACCATCTTGCTAGGAATCCTTGGAGTTGTAGTCGTACTTGATGTAGTGGAACTTGAAGTACTCGTGGGAATCCACTTGACTAAGGTCTTAGGAGCTTCTTCAAATGCATCAATCTCCTCTTGAAGCTTCTCCTTGCCTTTTTGCTTGTAGTCTTGTGGTGGAAGATCATCTTGAGCTTGTGTTCCCTTGAAGGAAGTATCATACTTCTCTTGTTGATGAATAAACTGTCTTGGGGTATTGATCTTCTTCCCATTCAACTCCATTGGCATTGAACTTTCGTTCAAAACCAACACCTTGATTCTTCCGGTGCATTCCTTGCTTGCGCACAATTTCCTCGAATTGCTTACTTCCGGCAAGGCTCTTGTAAACACCTTTCTCTATAATTCCCTTAGGACCTTTGGCCATGAAGCATCTTCCAATTCCTTCATTTGGTGAGTCAAATATGTCGTAGGAGTTGGTTGACACAAGTGCTAGACCGGCAACACCTTCATCTTGAGTATCTTCGGAGTCGGAGTGATAACTTCTCTCGTAGTGGCTGTCGGAGTCGGAGCCGGATACCCATTCACCAACATGAGCTTGATGTCTTAGTTTTCTATAGCTCCTTGATGATTTTTCCTTCCTTTCCGAATCCTTGCTTCTCCGTGAGTATCTTTGTTCATAACGATCATCTCTACTCCTTCTCTCTCTTGGTGGATATTCTTTGCTTCTTCTTTTTGGAGAATCTTCTCTTCTCTTGTAGGGAGCCGTACACTCATTGGAATAGTGTCCGGGTCTTCCACAATTAGAGCAGTTTCGCTCTCGACTAGAAGATCTTTTGTCATTGTAGGACCTTGACTTGAAGCTTCTATCTTTGTTTCTACTCTTGTAGAACTTGTTGAAGTTCTTCACCATTAAGCTCAATTCTTCATTGAAGTTTTGTTTCTCACTTGATGATGCGGGGACTTCACATGACGCTTTGTAGGCACCACTTGATTTATTGTGAAGTTCCTATTTATCCTTGAGTGACATCTCATGAGCAACAATCCTTCCAATTACTTCCGTTGGCTTGAGATCTTTGTAGTTGGGCATCATTTGGATTAATGTGCACACGGTATCATATTTCCCATCCAAGGCTCTTAGGATCTTCTTGATGATGAATCTATCGGTCATCTCTTCACTTCCTAAGCCGGCAATCTCATTTGTGATGAGAGCTAGCCTAGAGTACATTTCAGCGACACCTTCACCATCCTTCATCTTGAACTTGTCAAGTTGACTTTGGAGCACATCCAACCTGGATTCCTTGACGGAGTCGGTACCTTCGTGCATATCAATCAAAGTATCCCAAATTTCCTTTGCATTCTCAAGGCGGCTGATTTTGTTGAATTCTTCGGGGCACAATCCTTTGAAGAGAATATCACAAGCTTGAGCATTGTATTGCAACATCTTCAACTCATCTGCGGTAGCTTCACGGTTTGGTTCTCTCCCATCAAAGAACTCACCTTGCAAACCAACACAAATAATAGCCCATACGGCGGGGTTATGTCCAAGAATATGCATTTTCATTTTATGCTTCCAACTAGCAAAATTAGTGCCATCAAAGTAAGGACCTCTACGGTGATAATTTCCCTCGCTAGACGCCATACTCTCCTAGGTTGTGAAACCAAGGCTATGACCACCAAAAGCTATGGAGATCAAGGCAAATGGAGACCAAAGCTCTGATACCACTTGTAGGATCGAAAGTATGTCTAGAGGGGGGGTGATTAGACTACTTGACCAACTAAAAACTTAGCCTTTTCCCAATTTTAGTTCTTGGCAGATTTTAGCTATCTTAGAGCAAGTCAAGCAATCATCACACAATTCAAGCAAGCATGCAAAGAGTTTATTGGCAGCGGAAAGTAAAGCATGCAACTTGCAAGAATGTAAAGGGAAGGGTTTGGAGGATTCAAACGCAATTGGAGACACGGATGTTTTCCCGTGGTTCGTGTAGGTGGTGCTATCCTACATCCACGTTGATGGAGACTTCAACCCACGGAGGGTAACAGTTGCGCGAGTCCACGGAGGGCTCCACCCACGAAGGGTCTATCATGGCCATCGCCCACGAAGGAGTTGCCTCACTAGCGGTAGATCTTCACGAAGTAGGCGATCTCCTTGCCCTTACAAACTCCTTGGTTCAACTCCACAATCTTGTCGGAGGCTCCCAAGTAACACCTAGCCAATCTAGGAGACACCACTCTCCAAGAAGTAACAAATGGTGTGTTGATGATGAACTCCTTGCTCTTGTGCTTCAAATGATAGTCTCCCCAACACTCAACTCTCTCTCATAGGATTTGGATCTGATGGAAAGAAGATTTGAGTGGAAAGCAACTTGGGGAAGGCTAGAGATCAAGATTCATATGGTAGGAATGGAATATCTTGGTCTCAACACATGAGTAGGTGGTTCTTTCTCAGAACATATGAGTAGGAATGGTGTATGTGTTCTGATGGCTCTCTCTTCGAATGAAGAGGAGGTGGAGGGGTATTTATAGCCTCCACACAAAATCCAACCATTACACACAATCTACCAATCTCGGTGGGACCGAATCAGAAAACTCGGTCTGACCGAAATAGTAAACCTAGTGACCGTTAGGAATTTCAGTGGGACTGAGATGCAACTCGGTAGGACAGACTCGGTTAGGGTTTGGGCATAACGTAATCTCGGTGAGACCGATCGCACAAACTCGGTGGCGCCGGATTGACAGAATTGGTTTGACCGAGTTTGGCTTAGGGTTTAGGTCATTTGTGGATATGGAAAGGTGGTCGAGGATTTTGGAGCATATCACTAAGCACATAAAGCAAGAGGCTCATTAAGCAACACCTCATCCCTCCTTGATAGTATTGGCTTTTCCTAAAGACTCAATGTGGTCTTGGATCACTAAAATATAAAATGAAGAGTCTTGAACTTTTGAGCTTGAGCCAATTCTTTGTCCTTAGCATTTTGAGGGTTCCACTTTCACATCCATGCCATGCCAATCATTGAGCTTTCCTAAAATAATCATCTTGGAATAGCATTAGCTCAATGAGCTATGAATTACCAAAACCACCTAGGGATAGTTGCACTTTCAAGAGCCCATTATTGTTTTGAGATCGTATGATCCTTTGAGCAAGGAGGTTCATCTGAAATTAGTTTTCATACAAGAGAGAAGGTAAGGCACAAGCAGAAATTTAGGAGTTCAAATTTTGAATTGATATCATAGACAGTACCTGACGTTGGGCTCCCAGCAGTTCTAATAGGGGTTTGGCCACTGGAGTAGGGGTAAAGTGTGGTACAGTTGGGCCTGTGTTTTCTGTGGCTGCTGATCTATCTGATTTAACAGGTATCACTACCTTTTCCAAATACCTAGTTTGTACTCCTTGACGACCTGCACTCACCCTCTTCCTTTTGGACACCTATTACGAAAGAACAACATTTAACTAGAAAAACATAGTGTGACGACACATGGAATATGTACAGAAAATGGATAGGTATGGCATATACTCATATATGATGCTTAAACTAAGCAGATGGTGTAACAAAGTAGAAGTAATGCAAGAGGTCAGAAGCAAAATATGTGCGACCAATACAACTTTGCAAAGTTAGAGCAAGCACCTTGATGGGTGAATAAGATAGGCCATCCTCCACCATGCCAAGTTTGTTAGGCAGTGGATCATTCCGCAATATTCCTCTCGTGCGCCCATTCTCATATTCATTTTGATAATGTTCAATATCTAACATGCATGAAAACATAAAAACAAGTGAGATTTTCTTTGTAATGCAGAAGTGATTCTAATCCAATACTGCCTCCCTGTAAACCCCTTTGTGCTATCTCTGCAATTCTTTTAAAAGATGCCATGCATGCTGTAATTTGTTGTGTGCATTAATATAATGTGGCCTACTACTCAAAATATGAGAGCTCCAGAAGTGATGACACTTCCAGATGATGGCTTCAACATATAGTAAAGAAGAACAAGTCGACCTGACCTGAAGATTCAAAATATACTAAGGGAGAACATGTAACGCCCCAGATATAACTTTCCCAATTTGTACTCCAACTCATGCCGTTTCCGGCGTTAAGTTATATTTATTTCTCAGGTTCGGGTCTTTGTCTCCATGTGTTGTTTTCTTTTTCATGCATCTCATATCATGTCATCACGTGCATTGCATTTGCATACATGTTCATCTCATGCATTCGAGCATTTTCCCCGTTGTCCGTTTTGCATTCCGGCGCTTTGTTCTCCTCCGGTGGCCATTTCTAGCTTTCTTTCGTGTGTGGGGATTAAACATTTCCGGATTGGACCGAGACTTGCCATGCGGTCTTGGTTCACTACCGGTAGACCGCCTATCAAGTTTCGTACCATTTGGACTTCGTTTGATACTCCAACAGTTAACCGAGGGACCGAAAAGG
The DNA here is from genome assembly GCA_034509565.1 of Triticum monococcum. Lineage (NCBI taxonomy): Eukaryota > Viridiplantae > Streptophyta > Magnoliopsida > Poales > Poaceae > Triticum > Triticum monococcum. The sequence goes on from CM067842.1 coordinate 633,639,354, forward strand.
CCTCGTGTGTGTTGCAGCCCAGCACCCCTCCAATTTGGCCCAAAACCCACCTAACTCTGCTCCATGTCCTAGAGCGTTCGATCACGATTGCGTGGCCGAAAACCGCACCTCATTTGTACTCTCCAAGCTCCCCCTATGCCTATTTAAAGACCCCTCCGTTTTCGGATCGTCTCCCACCTCCGAAGCCCTAAAAAAATCCCCGCGCCGAGCCGGACATGTCCGTCCCGGCCCGGACAAACACCGCCGCCGCCCGCAGCCACTGAGAGGCCGCCACGTGGCAGCCGCGCCTCCACCGCTGCCGCGGCCAGCCAGGCCCGGGGACGGCCCCCGCGAGCCCGCGCCTGGCCGCCGCCTCCTTCCTCGCGCCGCTGCCCGACTCCTTTCACCGCGCCGCCGCCCGCCTTCGACGCCGGCCGGCTGCGAGCTCGCCGGACCTACCCCGCCACCTCCCGTCCGGTGCCGCGCCGCCCGGAGCACCCGCCGGCGACCTCTCCCCTGAGGCCCGCGTCTTCGCACCGGCCTCTTCCTCCTCGTCCCCGACCGCCAGCGACGCGCCGCAGCATCTCCGGCGACGTTGGACTCCGGCGAACCTCGGCAGTCGTGCTACTACAGTGCTCCCGGGCTGGATCTGAGATCTATTTGGGACGGTTGTCTTTTTATCCCCGGAACCCTAGTTTTTTATGCTATCTTTGACTGATCATATCTCCGCATCCGTAGCTCCGTTTTGGACATATGATATATCAAAATCTTCGTCTCGACATGTACATCATTTCATCTCATTGCATCATTTGCATTTGAGTTCATCTTTATGCCCAAAATGCTGTTAGAAGGAGGCTTCGTGAGTTAAATTGCAGATCCGTTAGTTCATCATAGACTTTTGTCATTTTTGCCATGATTATTGTGTGCATGATATGCCTGTGAGTCTTTGGGATAAATTGTTAAGCATTTTGTCTTCTTTCCAGAGGTGCCAACCATGCATTTTTAGGATGTGTGTGCTGACTTGTGCAAGCTTGCAAAGAGAGGCACCTGAGAAGTCTGGGATATTTTAGTTCGTGATGCCATGTGTTCAGCTTTTTTCCTAGTGATCCGTGCCTCTTTTGAGGATGAACAGTAAGGGAGTTTTGATATTCATGTTATGCTCTATCCATCCATGTCTTTGTTTGCATACGTGGAGTGCTCTAGCTTGAGTCAATCGAGCTCTACTTTTGCTTCGTGGTAAATCTGGGCAGATCGTCAACTTGTTTGCGATTTTGCTGATGCTATTGTTAGTGATCCATGCATGTTATGCCATTGTTCTTGCCATGTCTAGCTAGCATTTTGTGCCTTCTTTATGGATATATGCTTGCCTTGCCATGAATTGCACCGTAGTGAGTGCATCGAGCTCGTTTACATGCCTTCGTGAGTTATAATTTCAGCAAGTCTCAGTTTTCACTAAGTCTGAAAACTGATTGTGTTTCATCTATGTTCGTGTGCTTGTTAGAGTATTTTGTGAACCCTTTTGGCCCCAGGTCACTTTGAGTGTTTTGTTAAGCTTGCTGAGTAGCTCCATGCCATGTTCTTACTTGTCACAATCAGGTTGTGTATCATGTTGTTTTGCTGCTCCGAAGAGAGCATCGTGGTCTGAAATTTCAGACTAGTGTTAATTTCACTAAGTCTGAAATCTGTTTTGCATATTCATTTTTTGCCATGCTTGTTTGAACCTCATAATGGATGAATTTGGCCGTGGCTCAGTGCTAGTGTTTTGTTAAGAATCTTGTGTACATCCCCGCAATGTATTTTGTTTTCATGTTTGGTGGCCGTAGCATGTTCTTTTCGTTGCATTTAGGTGCCTACTTGCTGTAAATCGCAGACCGGTTCATTTCGTAAAACGCTTGCCATTTCCAAACCGTAGCTCCGATTCCTATGATCTTTATATCGTTTTCAGGTGATTTCATCCCCCCTATCTAGTGGCACACTTGGTTTTCCAAGTTGAGGCCAGGTTCATGCATTTCCTGTCACGTCTTGCATTTTGCATCCCGCATCGCATCCCGCATAGCATACCATCTTTGCATCTCATTGTTTGTCCTTGCACTTGGTTGATTGTATCCTTGTTACTTGTCTGTGTTGTTGGGTAGAGCCGGGAGACGAGTTCGCTAACGAGGAGCCCGTTGAGTTTGCCTTTGAGGATCCAGTCAAGTCTGACAACTGTGCAGGCAATATGATCATACCCTCGAAATCACTACTATCTTTGCTATGCTAGTTTGCTCGCTCTTTTGCTATGCCAATGCTACGATGCCTACCACTTGCTTGTCAGCCTCCCAATTGCCATGTTGAGCCCCTAACCCACCATTGTCCTAGCAAACCGTTGATTGGCTATGTTACCGCTTTGCTCAGCCCCCTTCTTATAGCGTTGCTAGTTGCAGGTGAAGATTGGAGCCGTTCCTTGTTGGAACATTTATTTACTTGTTGGGATATCATTATATTGCCATGTTATCTTAATGCATCTATATACTTGGTAAAGGGTGGAAGGCTCGGCCTCTCGCCTAGTGTTTTGTTCCACTCTTGCCGCCCTAGTTTCCGTCATATCGGTGTTATGTTCCCGGATTTTGTGTCCCTTACGCGGTTGGGCTGTAATGGGAACCCCTTGATAGTTCGCCTTGATTAAAGCTTTTCCAGCAATGCCCAACATTGGTTTTACCATTTGCCACCTAGCCTCTTTTTCCCTTGGGTTTCCGGAGCCCGATGGTCATCTTATTTTAACCCCCCCCCTCCCGGCAGTGCTCCTCTGAGTGTTGGTCCAAAATGAGCTGCCTGCGGGGCCACCTCGGGGAAACTTGAGGGTTGGTTTTACTCGTAGCTAGTCTCATCTGAGTGTGCCCTGAGAACGAGATATGTGCAGCTCCTATCGGGATTTGTCGGCACATTCGGGCGGTGTTGCTGGACTTGTTTTAACTTGTCGAATCGTCTTGTTGTACCGAGATACCGAGTCTGATCGGTGTGTCTTGGGTGGAGGTCTATTCCTTCGTTGACCGTGAGAGCTTGTTATGGGCTAAGTTGGGACCCCCCTACAGGGATTGATCTTTCGAAAGCCGTGCCCGCGGTTATGGGCAGATGGGAATTTGTTAATGTCCGGTTGTAGATAACTTGAACCTTAATTAATTAAAATGAATCAACTGAGTGTGTTGCCGTGATGGCCTCTTCTCGGCGGAGTCCGGGAAGTGGACACGGTGTTGGAGTTATGTTTGCGCAGGTTGCTCTCTAGTTTCCCGCTCGTGCTTTGCCTCCTCTTCTCGCTCTCTTTTGCGAATAAGTTAGCCACCATATATGCTAGTCGCTTGCTGCAGCTCCACTTATACATTACCCCTTTCCTACCTATTTAGCTTAAATAGTCTTGATCGTGAGGGTGCGAGAGTGCTGAGTCCCTGTGGCTCACAGATTACTATTACACCAAATGCAGGGACAGATGATACCGCTCCAGATGGCGCACTTGAGCTCAAGTGGGAGTATGACGAGGATTCTCAGCGTTACTATGTGTCTTTTCCTGATGATCAGTAGTGGTGCCCAGTCGGGGTTAGATTTAGGGCCTTGTCACATGTTGGGGTCTTTTCTATTTTGGCGCCGTAGTCGGGCCATGAGTGATTTGTATGATGGCTGTTATTTATGTACTTTGATGTGACGTGGCGAGTGTAAGCCAACTATGTTCCTCCCCTTTATATTATTTATGTACATGGGATGTGTGATTATTTCCCGACTTGCGACATTGCTTTCAATGCGGTTATGCCTCTAAGTCGTGCCTCGACACGTGGGAGATATAGCCGCATCGAGGGCGTTACAAGTTGGTAATCAGAGCCTTCCCCGACCTTAGGAGCCCCCATTGCTTGATCGTTTTTAGCAGCCGAGTTGTGTCTAGAAAAATGTTTTGAGTCATTTAGAAATTATATATCGGAGAGCTTAGGAATTCGTTTTACTTCCCAGTCTCCTCATCGCTCTGGTAAGGCATCCTGACGTAGAGTTTTGACTCTTCTCTTCTCAAATTTCACTAAATTTTTTTAGGATCACACGAGTATCTTGGATTTGTTCCGATGGATTATGATGAGAATACTGTCTTGGTGCCTCCTGTCAGGGGTTTAGTGGAAGTGTCTCGGGTAGTTGAGCTCTGAGGTGTTGTCATCATAATTTTATCGTTGCAATTCTGGAATACTTGAGATATGTTCGTTGACATCGAAAATCTCCTTTATGCAGTTCGTTGGTGAGATAACCTCGACACCACCCAGTACTGGGGCGGGAGTTCGGGAGTATCGCCATAACTTGTATAACAGATGCTTTTCTAAGGTTGAGGTAGATGGTTTCCGAAGGTTTCTTGGTTATGTGTTGAAGGATGGATACAGCTGGATGTAGGTATTGCTAGTTTGTGTGAGATATTATGCTTCCGCTGTATCCCCAACACCTGATTGAATAACCGGAAAGTTTCGGGAGTTTCATAGGTGGGAATTCAAGTAGCTCTTAGGATATCTTTCCAACAGATGTATGATATGAAATTGGGGTTCGACGTCTAGTGGTTCGCCTATTCACGGTCGATTTTACAGTGGTCTCGTTGTGTCTTAAAGAGTCCTTGGCTATGCTGACTCGGGGACGCTTCGTATGTCATGTGCATTGCCTTGTACATGATGGTGTTGTACGATCGAGCCCGTGTAGGTCCCACCACGAAAACTTCGGACGAAATCTCTATCATATGTTTGTTCCGGCTTATTTCGCAAGCCAATCCTTGGTTTTATTTTGAGTTGTGGTACTCGAGTTGCTTCGAAGCCATATGTTGATTCCAGCCCTTGTTGATTTACCTTTTCTACCTAATTCTTCGTGGCTTCGCAAGTTAGGAATATGTGACCACTTCAAGAGAAGTGCATTCGTTCATTTTGTTCAGATGTGAAGACTTTATGTTGCAATTTTCATTCCATTGGATTCACCTTCAATATTTGTCTATTTGTGTGCTAATGGTGGTCAACCTCTTCAGGATGGCTCCTCCAACGCGCACGACTCCGAATCCTGATCCGCCACCACCTCCACCTCCTCCGGAGGCTTGGCAAGCTATGATGGCCGCAACCAATGCAAATACACAGTTGATCATGCAAATCCTCCAAGAGCGGAATCAAGGCAGTCAAGGGAATCAAGGCAACAATCAGAACCATTTTGCTACTCTGAACCAGTTCCTCGCTAATGGTCCAAAGACGTTCAGCAATTGTGTTGAGGCTACAGATGCTGACGATTGGCTAGTGGATCTGGGCAAGCATTTTGAATGCAGCAACGTCAGGCCTGAAGATTTCGTCAAGTTCGATTCTTTCCAGCTCAAAGATCAGGCTGCAGAGTGGTTCCAGCAGTACAAGGATTCCAGAGGTGGACGTTTGATCACTTGGGATGATTTCCGTTGAGATTTCCAAGCTCATCACATCCCTCAGAGTGTGACTGAAAGCAAACATGAAGAATTTCGCAATCTGAAGCAAGGCTCTTTGTCTATCTATGACTACAACAAGTTGTTCCAGAAGCTCGCCCGTTTTGCCAAGCAGGATGTTCCTGATGAGAAGAGCATGATCTATCAGTTCAGGGGTGGTTTCCGTGAAGAAATTCAGCTCGCTCTTGTCCTTTTTGATCCATTGAGGTACGATGAGTTCTACAACATGGCACTGAAGCAAGAGGTTGCTCAGTTGAGGTGTGATGCTTCCAGGAAGCGAGTCAGAGACACTACACCTTCTTCCTCGACTCAAGTGGCCAAGCAGCAGAAGTACTGGCTTCCTCCTCCTCCGTTCCGTCAGCCGTATTAGCAGAAGAGCAAAGGTGGCAGTGGTTCTTCCCACCCACCCAACCCAGTCTTTCAGAACAAGAGTTCGTCCCAAGCTCCAAGATCAAGTGCTCCGTACCACCGTCCGCTTTCAGAGGTCACGTGCAACAAGTGCCAACAGATGGGTCACTACGCCAACAAGTGTTTCAACCAGAGGCGTCTTCCTCCTCCTCCTCCTGTCCGATCAGCAAGTACATCTGTGGTCAAGCATAACCCCAAGTCCGCCAAGGTCAACTTGATGAACGCAGCTCAGGCAGAGGATTCATCAGATGTGATCATGGGTAACCTTGCTGTTAATGATATTCCTGCAAAAGTTCTTTTTGACTCTGGTGCTTCGCATTCCTTCATGTCATTCCCATTTGCATCGGAGAACAATTTTAGCACTAAGGCATTACCTAGAGCTATGCAAGTCGTCTCTCCGGCTAAGCGTCTGAGTTCTAGTATGATGATTCCGGAAATTTCTATCATGATGGGTGATTTCAAGTTTCTGGCTTCTCCAATGGTTCTTGGTAATTCTGATATCGATCTTATTCTCGGAATGGACTGGCTCTCTAAGCATAAAGCTCAGCTTGATTGTGCTGCCAGGAAGATTCAACTGACTCATTCGTCTGAGGATGTAATTGTCTTTGCTGCTCGGGATAATACCATCCGGTTGTTTTCTCTCAATGAGAAGGGTGAATTGGATGCTATTTCGCATATTCCAGTCGTCTGTGAGTATCAAGACGTCTTCCCAGAAGAACTCCCAGGAATGCCTCCGCACCGTCCCGTTGAATTTGTTATTGAACTTGAGCCCGGTACGGAACCTGTGTGCAAACTTCCCTACAAGCTTGGCCCTGAAGAGTTGAAGGAGTTGAAGAAACAACTCGATGTTCAAGAAAGAATGGGTCTCATTCGGCCTAGTACTTCTTCGTGGGGTTGTGGTGTTCTTTTTGTGAAGAAGAAGGATGGAACGGTCCGACTTTGTGTTGATTATCGTCCATTGGACAAGAAGACCATCAAGAACAAATACGCACTTCCCAACATCAATGAGCTGTTCGAACAACTCAAGGGTGCCCAAGTATTCTCGCATTCGTGAGCAAGATATTCCCAAGACGGCCTTCAGGACAAGCTATGGGTCATATGAATACACCGTCATGTCTTTTGGCCTCGCCAACGCTCCTCCGACATTCTCTCGCATGATGAACTTCATCTTCAACCCCTACACCAATGACTTCATTTTGGTCTATCTCGACGACATTCTAGTTTTCTCCAAGAACAAGGAAGATCATGCCAAGCACTTGCGTTTGGTTCTTGACAAGCTCAGGGAACATCAGTTCTACGCCAAGTTCTCCAAGTGTGAATTTTGGCTCGATGAGGTGCTTTATCTTGGTCATATCATCTCTGCCAAGGGCATTGCCGTGAATCCTGAGAAGGTGTCTGCAATTGTTAATTGGGAACCTCCTCAGAATGTGAAGCAACTCCGTAGCTTCCTCGGTCTCGCAAGCTACTATCGAAGATTCGTTGAAAACTTTTCTAAGATCGTGAAGCCTCTCTCAAATCTTCTTCAGAAGCACGTCAAGTACGTTTGGTCTCCGGACTGTGATATTGCTTTCAACACTTTGAAAGAGAAATTGATCACTGCTCCAGTTCTGACTCCGCCTGATGAAACCAAGTCGTACGAGGTCTTTTGTGATGCCTCTCTCCAAGGTCTAGGTGCTGTACTGATGCAAGAGAAGAAAGGTGTTGCTTATACCTCTCGCCAGTTGAAGCCTAATGAGAAGAACTACCCCACTCATGATCTCGAGTTGGCGGCAGTTGTGCATGCTTTGTTGACTTGGAGACATCTTCTATTGGGAAGGAAAGTGTAACGCCCCACATGTAACCTTCCCCAAATGTACTCCGACTCTTGCCGTTTCCGGCGTTAAGTTATATTTAATTCTCGGGTTCGCGTCCTTGTCTCCGTGTGTTGTTTCTTTTTTCGCGCATCTCATATCATGGCATCACGTGCATTGCATTCGCATACATGTTCATCTCATGCATTCGAGCATTTTCCCCGTTGTCCGTTTTGCATTCCGGCGCTTCGTTCTCCTCCGGTGGCCATTTCTAGCTTTCTTTCGTGTGTGGGGATTAAACATGTCCGGATTGGGCCGAGACTTGCCATGCGGCCTTGGTTTACTACCGGTAGACCGCCTGTCAAGTTTCGGGTCATTTGGACTTCGTTTGATACTCCAACGGTTAACCGAGGGACCGGAAAGGCCTCGTGTGTGTGCAGCCCAACACCCCTCCATTTTGGCCCAAAAACCCACCAAACTCAGCTCCATCGTCTCGGTCGTTCGGTCACGATCGTGTGGGCGAAAACCGCACCTCATTTGGACTCTCCTAGCTCCACTTATGCCTATTTAAACACCCCCCCATTTCGGATCTCGTCTTCCTCCCCGTCCTCCTCCTAAAAAAAAAACAGATCAACCCCCCCCCCCCCCCCCACCGACGGACGTGTCCGGATCCGGCCGGACAACGTCCGCCCGATCCGCCCCGCCCAATCCGCGTCCGCCGCGTGGCCCGCCGCCGCCGCCCTTCTTCTCCTCCTCCGGCCGCCGCCCCGCCGTCACTCATCGCCTCGCTGGGCCACCGCACGCCGGCCGCCGCCGCCCGCCACCGGCCGGCGCCGCCCCGGACGCCGCCGCCCGCGGTCGCCGCCTCCTCCTCCGGCGCCGCCCGACCTCGCCCCGGCTTCTTCTTCCTCCTCCCCGGCCGGCGACCCCGGCATCTCCGGCGAGCGACAGCAGAACCGGCGAACTCCGAAGTCCGCGCCATGAACAGTGTTTGCGCCCCGATCTAGATCTGGCGTGAACAGTAAACCCTAACCCCGTTTTTTTCTCTAAGTCCCAGGAATTTTACTCCATATGCTCATGTTTGACCTGCCATAACTTTGCATCCGTAGCTCCGATTTGGGCGTATAATATGTCAAATTCTTCGTCTCGACGAGTACATCATTTCATTCCATTGCATCATTTGCATTTGAGGTCATCTGGTTGCCCAAAATACTATTGGAAGGAGGCATGTTGAGTTAAATTGCAGATCCGTTAATCCAACATGCACTTTTGTCATTTTTGCCATATTTAATCCGTGCATGATATGCCTGTGCCCCTTTAGGATGAATTATTAAGCATGTTGTCTTGTTTCCAGAGGTGCCTTCCATGTATTTTTAGGAGGTGTGTGTTGTCTTGTGCAAGCTTGCGAAGAGGGCTACCTGAGATTTCAGATTTCAGGGACTTAGTGATTTTCACTAAGTCTGAGCCGTTTTAGTTCACGATGCCATATGTTCGGCTTGTTTCCTAGTGACCGTGCCCCTTTTGAGGATGATCAGTAAGAGTGATTTGTTATGCTTGTTGTTCTTAATCCATCCATGTCTTTACTTGTTATGTTGGAGCACCCTAGGTTGACTCAATCGAGCTCAACTTTTGGATAGTTGCTGTTTTGGGCAGATCGTTAACTCTTTTGCGATTTTGCCGGAGTGATTGCTAGTGATCCATGCATGCTATGCCATTGTTCTTGCCATGTCTAGCTAGCATTTTGTGCCTTCTTAATGGATATATGCTTGCCTTGCCATGACTTGCATCGTAGTGAGAGCATCGAGCTCGTTTGTATGCCTCCGTGAGTTATTATTTCAGCATGTCCCAGTTTTCACTAAGTCTGAAAACTGATTGTGTTTCATCGATGTTCGTGTGCTCGGTAGAGTATTTTGTGAACCCTTTTGGCCCCAGGTCATGTTGGGTGTTTTGTTAAGCTTGTTGAGTAGCTCCATGCCATGCTCTTACTTGCCATGTTCAGGTTTTCCTTCATGTTGTTTTGCTGCTCCGAAGAGAGCATCGTGGTCTGAAATTCCAGACTAGCGTTAATTTCGCTAAGTCTGAAATCTGTTTTTGCTTATTCAGTTTTGTCATGCTTGTTTGAAGCCCTTAATGGATGAATTTGCCTATGCCTCAGTCATGATGATTTGTTAAGCTTGAGGAGTACATCACTTCCATGTAATTTTTTTCATGTTGGGTGGCTGTAGCATGTTCATTTTGTTGCATTTAGGAGGCATGTTGCTGTAAATCGCAGATCGGTTCGTTTAGTAAAACGCTTGCCATTTCTTAACCGTAGCTCCGATTGCCATGATCTTTATATCGTTTTCAGGGGACTTCTTCCCCTCTATCCAGTGGCACACTTGGATTTCCAAGTTGAGGCCAGGTTCATGCATTTCCTGTTACATGTTGCATTCTTGCATCCCGCATCGCGTCCCGCATAGCATATCATCTCTGCATCTTATTGGTTGCCTTTGCACGTGGTTGATTGTATCCTTGTTGCTTGTTTGTGTTGTTAGGTAGAGCCGAGAGCCGAGTTCGCTAACGAGGAGCCCGTTGAGTTTGCTTTTGAGGATCCAGTCAATTCTGACAACTGTGCAGGCAAGATGATCACACCCTTGAAATCACTACTATCTTTGCTATGCTAGTTTGCTCGCTCTTTTGCTTTGCCAATGCTACGATGCCTACCACTTGCTTGTCAGCCTCCCAATTGCCATGATTGAGCCTCTAACCCACCTTTGTCCTAGCAAACCATTGATTGGCTATGTTACCGCTTTGCTCAGCCCTTCTTATAGCGTTGTTAGTTGCAGGTGAAGATTGGAGCCGTTCCTTGTTGGAACCTTTATTTACTTGTTGGGATATCACTATATTGCTATGTTATCTTTACTCATCTATATACTTGGTAAAGGGTGGAAGGCTCGGCCTCTCGCCTAGTGTTTTGTTCCACTCTTGCCGCCCTAGTTTCCGTCATATCGGTGTTATGTTCCCGGATTGTTGCGTCCCTTACGCGGTTGGGCTATAATGGGAACCCCTTGATAGTTCGCCTTGATTAAAGCTTTTCCAGCAATGCCCAACATTGGTTTTACCATTTGCCACCTACCCTTTTCTTTCCCTTGGGTTTCCGGAGCCCGAGGGTCATCTTATTTTAAACCCCCCGGGCCAGTGCTCCTCTGAGTGTTGGTCCAACTGTCAGCTGCCGGTGGCCACCAGGGGCAACTCTAGGCTGGCCTACCCGTACCTAAGACAATCTGAGTGTGCCCTGAGAAAGAGATATGTGCAGCTCCTATCGGGATTTGTCGGCGCATTCGGGCGGTGTTGCTGGACTAGTTTTGACCTGTCGAATCATCTTGTTGTACCGGGATACCGAGTCTGATCGGTGGATCCTGGGTGGAGGTCTATTCCTTCGTTGACCGTGAGAGCTTGTTATGGGCTAAGTTGGGACCCCCCTGCAGGGATTGATCTTTCGAAAGCCGTGCCCGCGGTTATGGGCAGATGGGAATTTGTTAATGTCCGGTTGTAGATAACTTGAACCTAATTAATTAAAATGAATCAACTGCGTGTGTTGCCGTGATGGCCTCTTCTCGGCGGAGTCCGGGAAGTGGACACGGCGTTGGAGTTATGCTTGCGTAGTCTGCTCTACTTAGTTACCGCTCGTGCTTTGCCTTCTCTTCTCGCTCTCTTTTGCGAATAAGTTAGCCACCATACATGCTAGTCGCTTGCTGCAGCTCCACTCACATTACCCCTTCCTTACCTATTAAGCTTAAATAGTCTTGATCGCGAGGGTGCGAGATTGCTGAGTCCTTGTGGCTCACAGATTACTATTATACCAGATGCAGGGACCGATGATACTCCCCCGGATGGCGCGTTCGAGCTGAAGTGGGAGTACGACGAGGACTCTCAGCGATATTATGTTTCTTTTCCTGATGATCAGTAGTGGTGCCTGCTCGGGGTTCGATTCAGGGTTTAGTCGCATGTTGGGGGGTCTTTTCTATTTTGGCGCCGTAGTCGGGCCATGAGTGTTTGTATGATGGATGCTATTTATGTACCTTGATGTGACGTGGCGAGTGTAAGCCAACTATTATTTATTATTCCCCCTTTATATTTATATGTACATGGGTTGTGCGAAGATTGCCTCACTTGCGACTTATGCCTTCAATGCGATTATGCCTCTAAGTCGTGCCTCGACACGTGGGAGATATAGTCGCATCGAGGGTGTTTCAAGTTGGTAATCAGAGCCTTCCCCGACCTTAGGAGCCCCATTGCTTGATCGTTTTTAGCAGCCGAGTTGTGTCTAGAAAAATGTTTTGAGTCCTTAGGAATTATATATCGGAGAGCTTAGGAATTCTTTTTACTTCCCAGTCTCCTCATCGCTCTGGTAAGGCATCCTGACGTAGAGTTTTGTCTCTCCTCTTCTCAAATTTCACTAAAATTTTTTTTAGGATCACGCGAGTATCTTAGTTTTGTTCCGATGGCTTATGATGAGAATACTGTCTTGGTGCCTCCTGTCAGGGGTTTAGTGGAAGTGTCCCGGGGAGTTGAGCTCTGAGGTGTTGTCATCATAATTCTATCGTTGCAATTCTGGCATACTTGAGATATGTGCGCGACATCGAAAATCTCCTTTATGCAGTTCGTTGGTGAGATAACCTCGACGCCACCCAGTACTGGGGCGGGAGTTCGGGAGTATCGCCATAACTTGTATAACGGATGCTTTTCGAAGGTTGAGATAGATGGTTTCCGAAGGTTTCTTGGTTATGTGTTGAAGGATGGATGCAGCTGGATGTAGGATTTGCTAGCTTGGGTGAGATATTATGCTTCCCCTGTATCCTCAACACCTGATTGCATAACCGGAAAGTTTCGGGAATTTCATAGGTGGGAATTCAAGTAGCCTTAGGATATCTTTCCAACAGATGTGTGATATGAAATTGGGGTTCGACGTCTAGTGGTTCGCCTATTCACGGTCGATTTTACAGTGGCCTCGTTGTGTCTTAAAGAGTCCTTGGCTATGCTGACTCGGGGACGCTTCGTATGTCATGTGCACTGCCTTGTACATGATGGTGCTGTACGGTCGAGCCCGTGTAGGTCCTACCACGAACACTTCGGACGAAATTTCTATCATGTGTTTGTTCCGGCTTATTTCGCAAGCCAACACTTGGTTTTATTTCGAGTTGTGGTATTCATTCTTCTCCGACGTCATATGTTGATTCCATCCCTCGTTGTTGTACCTCTTCTACATGATTCTTCGTGGCTTCGCAATTTTGGAATATGTGACCACTTCAAGAGAAGTGCATTCGTTCATTTTGTTCGGGTGTGAAGACTTTATGTTGCATTTTTCATTCCGTTGGATTCACCTTCTATATTTTTGTCTATTTGTGTGCTAATGGTGGTCAACCTCTTCAGGATGGCTCCTCCAACGCGCACGACTCCGAACCCAGATCCTCCGCCACCTCCGCCTCCTCCGGAAGCATGGCAGGCTGTGATGGCTGCTACTAATGCAAATACTCAGCTGATCATGCAAATCATCCAAGAGCGGAATCAACTCAGTCAAGCGAACCAAGGCAGCAACCAGAACCAGTTTGCAACTCTGCATCAGTTCCTCGCTAATGGTCCAAAAACGTTCAGTAACTGCGTTGAGGCTACCGATGCTGATGATTGGTTAGTCGATCTGGGCAAGCATTTTGAATGTAGCAACGTCAGACCTGAAGATTTCGTCAAGTTCGCGTCTTTCCAGCTCAAGGATCAGGCCGCAGAGTGGTTTCAGCAGTACCGGGATTCCAGAGGTGGACGTTTGATCACTTGGGATGATTTCCGTCGTGATTTCCGCGCTCATCACATTCCTCAAAGTGTGACTGAAAGGAAACGTGAAGAATTCCGCAATCTGAAGCAAGGCTCTTTGTCTGTCTATGACTACAACAAGTTGTTCCAGAAGCTCGCCCGTTTTGCCAAGCAGGATGTTCCTGATGAGAAGAGCATGATCTATCAGTTCAGGGGTGGTCTTCGTGAAGAGATTCAGCTCGCTCTTGTCCTTTTCGAGCCGCTGAGATACGATGAGTTCTACAACATGGCACTGAAGCAAGAGGCTGCTCAGCTCAGGTGTGATGCTTCCAAGAAGCGAGTCAGAGACACTTCGTCTTCGTCCTCTACTCAAGTGACCAAGCAGCAGAAGTATTGGCTTCCTCCTCCTCCGTTCCGTCAGCCGTATCAGCAGAAGAGCAAAGGTGGCAGTGGTTCATCCCACCCACCCAACCCAGGCTTCCAGAACAAGACTTCGTCTCAAGCTCAAAGATCGAGTGCTCCGTACCACCGTCCGCTCTCAGAGGTCACGTGCAACAAGTGCCAACAGAAGGGTCACTACGCTAACAAGTGTTTCAACCAGAGGCGTCTTCCTCCTCCTCCTCCTGTCAGATCGGCAAGTACAGCTGTGGTCAAGCATAATTCCAAGTCCGCCAAGGTCAACTTGATGAACGCAGCTCAGGCAGAGGATTCGTCAGATGTGATCATGGGTAACCTTCCTGTTAATGATATTCCTGCAAAAGTACTTTTTGACACAGGTGCATCGCATTGTTTCATTTCAAGGCCTTTTACATCTAGGCATGGTTTGGCTCAGCAAATTCTGCCTAGTCCATTAGCAGTCGTCTCTCCTGGTAAACGCATGCAGGCTAACTCCATTGCTCCGGATATTTCTATCTTGTTGGGTGACTTCAAGTTCTTGGCTTCTCCAACGGTTCTTGGCAATTCCGATATCGACCTCATTCTTGGGATGGACTGGCTCTCTAAACATAAAGCTCAGCTGGATTGCGCAGCCAAGCAGATTCAACTGACTCATTCGTCTGAAGAAGTGATTGTCTTTGCTGCTCGGGATAATACCATCCGGTTATTCTCTCTCAATGAAAAGGGTGAATTGGATGCTATTTCGCAGATTCCGGTTGTTTGTGATTATCAAGATGTCTTCCCTGAAGAACTCCCAGGCATGCCTCCAAACCGGCCTGTTGAATTCGTTATTGAACTTGAGCCCGGTACGGAACCGGTGTGCAAGCGGCCTTACAAGCTCGGCCCCGAAGAGTTGAAGGAGTTGAAGAAACAGCTCGACAAGCAAGAAAGGATGGGTCTTATTCGGCCTAGTACTTCTCCGTGGGGTTGTGGTGTTCTTTTTGTGAAGAAGAAGGATGGAACGGACCGACTTTGTGTTGATTATCGTCCATTGAACAAGAAGACCATCAAGAACAAGTATCCACTTCCCAACATTAATGAGCTATTCGAACAACTCAAGGGTGCCCAAGTATTCTCCAAGCTTGATCTCCGTATGGGTTATCATCAAATTCGCATTCGTGAACAAGATATTCCGAAGACGGCGTTCAGAACAAGCTATGGGTCATATGAATACACAGTTATGTCTTTTGGCCTCGCCAATGCTCCTCCGACGTTCTCTCGCATGATGAATTTCATCTTCAACCCCTACACCAACGACTTTGTTTTGGTCTATCTCGATGATATCCTGGTTTTCTCGAAGAACAAGGAAGATCATGCCAAACACTTGCGTTTGGTTCTTGACAAGCTAAGGGAACATCAATTCTATGCCAAGTTCTCTAAGTGTGAGTTTTGGCTCGATGAAGTTCTTTATCTTGGTCATATTATCTCTGCCAAGGACATTTCTGTGGATCCTGAGAAGGTGTCTGCAATTGTCAATTGGGAACCTCCTCAGAATGTGAAGCAACTCCGTAGCTTCCTCGGTCTTGCAAGTTATTGCCGAAGATTCGTCGAAAACTTCTCCAAGATCGCGAAGCCTCTCTCAAATCTTCTTCAGAAGCACGTCAAGTACGTTTGGTCTCCGGAGTGTGATGTTGCTTTCAACGCTTTGAAAGAGAAATTGATCACTGCTCCAGTTCTAACTCCGCCTGATGAAACCAAGCCGTACGAGGTTTTTTGTGATGCCTCTCTCCAAGGCCTCGGTGCAGTACTGATGCAAGAGAAGAAAGTTGTTGCTTATACCTCTCGCCAGTTGAAGCCAAATGAGAAGAACTACCCCACTCATGATCTCGAGTTGGCGGCAGTTGTGCACGCATTGTTGACTTGGAGACATCTTCTCTTGGGAAGGAAAGTGGACATTTTCACTGATCACAAGAGTCTCAAGTACATCTTCACTCAGCCTAATCTCAACCTCAGGCAGACTCGATGGGTCGAAATGATTCAAGAGTACAATCCGAGTATCGAGTATACTCCAGGCAAGGCTAATGTGATTGCTGACGCTTTGAGCAGAAAAGCATATTGCAACAGTCTGATTCTCAAGCCTTATCAACCCGAGCTTTGTGAAGCCTTCCGCAAACTTAATCTGCAAGTTGTTCCTCAAGGTTTCCTTGCCAACCTTCAAGTTTCTCCTACCTTGGAAGACCAGATTCGCCAAGCCCAGCTTCTTGATGCTATGGTGAAAAAGGTGAAGATCGGTATTGCAAAGAGTCAGTCCAAGTACAAGTGCTACCGGCTTGATGACAAGGACACTCTCTTCTTCGAGGATCGAATTGTTGTGCCCAAAGGTGAACTTCGTAAAGTGATCATGAATGAGGCTCACAACTCTCTCCTCTCCATCCACCCTGGGAGCACGAAGATGTATCAAGACCTGAAGCAAACTTATTGGTGGACTCGAATGAAGCGCGAGATCGCTCAATTCGTGAATGAATGTGATGTCTGCAGAAGAGTGAAAGCAGAACACCAAAGGCCAGCAGGTCTCCTCCAACCTCTCGCCATTCCAGAATGGAAGTTTGACCATATTGAAATGGACTTCGTGACTGGGTTTCCTAAGTCCAAGCGTGGCAATGATGCTATATTCGTTGTCATCGACAAGCTGACCAAAGTGGCTCATTTTTTGCCTATCAAAGAGTCAATCACTGCAGCCCAATTGGCGGAGCTCTACACCTCTCGCATTGTCTCTCTGCACGGTATTCCTCAAGTGATATCTTCAGACCGTGGCAGCATCTTTACCTCCAAGTTTTGGGATTCTTTTCAGAAGGCCATGGGCACCAGCATTCGCTTGAGCACTGCTTTCCATCCCCAAACAAGCGGTCAAGTCGAGCGTGTCAACCAGATTCTTGAAGATATGCTCAGAGCTTGTGTTATCTCCTTCGGCATGAAGTGGGAGGATTGCCTTCCTTATGCTGAATTCTCGTACAACAACAGTTTCCAAGCAAGTTCCGGCAAGGCCCCGTTTGAAATTCTGTATGGTAGAAAGTGCCGTACACCTCTCAACTGGTCCGAAACCGGTGAACGTCAGTTGCTGGGTAACGACCTGATCACAGAAGCAGAAGAAATGTGCAAGGTCATTCGTGATAACCTCAAAGCAGCCCAGTCTCGTCAGAAGAGCTATTACGACAGCAAGCACCGTGATTTAGCTTTCGAGATCGGAGACCATGTCTACCTCCGCGTCTCTCCAATGAAAGGGACTCGTCGCTTCGGTATCAAAGGGAAGCTTGCCCCAAGATACGTCGGGCCTTTCAAGATCGTCAGCAAGAGAGGCGACCTCGCATATCAACTAGAGCTTCCTGCAACCTTTGCCAATGTTCATGATGTGTTTCACGTCTCGCAACTCCGTAAGTGCTTCAAGACGCCTGAGCGCACCGTCAACTTCGAGGACATTGAGCTCCAAGAAGATCTCTCCTACCGTGAGCACCCAGTTGCAATCCTTGAAGAGACTGAACGCAAAACTCGCAACAAGTCAATCAAGTTTCTCAAAGTCAAGTGGTCTCACCATTCCGACCGTGAAGCTACCTGGGAACGCGAGGATCACCTCCGTTCCGAGTACCCGGAGTTCTTTCAGTCCTAGATCTCGGGACGAGATCTTTTCGTAGTGGTGGAGTGTTGTAACGCCCCACATGTAACCTTCCCCAAATGTACTCCGACTCTTGCCGTTTCCGGCGTTAAGTTATATTTAATTCTCGGGTTCGCGTCCTTGTCTCCGTGTGTTGTTTCGTTTTTCGCGCATCTCATATCATGGCATCACGTGCATTGCATTCGCATACATGTTCATCTCATGCATTCGAGCATTTTCCCCGTTGTCCGTTTTGCATTCCGGCGCTTCGTTCTCCTCCGGTGGCCATTTCTAGCTTTCTTTCGTGTGTGGGTATTAAACATGTCCGGATTGGGCCGAGACTTGCCATGCGGCCTTGGTTTACTACCGGTAGACCGCCTGTCAAGTTTCGGGTCATTTGGACTTCGTTTGATACTCCAACGGTTAACCGAGGGACCGGAAAGGCCTCGTGTGTGTGCAGCCCAACACCCCTCCATTTTGGCCCAAAAACCCACCAAACTCAGCTCCATCGTCTCGGTCGTTCGGTCACGATCGTGTGGGCGAAAACCGCACCTCATTTGGACTCTCCTAGCTCCACTTATGCCTATTTAAACACCCCCCCATTTCGGATCTCGTCTTCCTCCCCGTCCTCCTCCTAAAAAAACAGATCAACCCCCCCCCCCCCCACCGACGGACGTGTCCGGATCCGGCCGGACAACGTCCGCCCGATCCGCCCCGCCCAATCCGCGTCCGCCGCGTGGCCCGCCGCCGCCGCCCTTCTTCTCCTCCTCCGGCCGCCGCCCCGCCGTCACTCATCGCCTTGCTGGGCCACCACACGCCGGCCGCCGCCGCCCGCCACCGGCCGGCGCCGCCCCGGACGCCGCCGCCCGCGGTCGCCGCCTCCTCCTCCGGCGCCGCCCGACCTCGCCCCGGCTTCTTCTTCCTCCTCCCCGGCCGGCGACCCCGGCATCTCCGGCGAGCGACAGCAGAACCGGCGAACTCCGAAGTCCGCGCCATGAACAGTGTTTGCGCCCCGATCTAGATCTGGCGTGAACAGTAAACCCTAACCCCGTTTTTTTTCTCTAAGTCCCAGGAATTTTACTCCATATGCTCATGTTTGACCTGCCATAACTTTGCATCCGTAGCTCCGATTTGGGCGTATAATATGTCAAATTCTTCGTCTCGACGAGTACATCATTTCATTCCATTGCATCATTTGCATTTGAGGTCATCTGGTTGCCCAAAATACTGTTGGAAGGAGGCATGTTGAGTTAAATTGCAGATCCGTTAATCCAACATGCACTTTTGTCATTTTTGCCATATTTAATCCGTGCATGATATGCCTGTGCCCCTTTGGGATGAATTATTAAGCATGTTGTCTTCTTTCCAGAGGTGCCTTCCATGTAATTTTAGGAGGTGTGTGTTGTCTTGTGCAAGCTTGCGAAGAGGGCTACCTGAGATTTCAGATTTCAGGGACTTAGTGATTTTCACTAAGTCTGAGCCGTTTTAGTTCACGATGCCATATGTTCGGCTTGTTTCCTAGTGATCCGTGCCCCTTTTGAGGATGATCAGTAAGAGTGATTTGTTATGCTTCTTGTGCTTAATCCATCCATGTCTTTACTTGTTATGTTGGAGCACCCTAGGTTGACTCAATCGAGCTCAACTTTTGGATAGTTGCTGTTTTGGGCAGATCGTTAACTCTTTTGCGATTTTGCCGGAGTGATTGCTAGTGATCCATGCATGCTATGCCATTGTTCTTGCCATGTCTAGCTAGCATTTTGTTCCTTCTTAATGGATATATGCTTGCCTTGCCATGACTTGCATCGTAGTGAGAGCATCGAGCTCGTTTGTATGCCTCCGTGAGTTATTATTTCAGCATGTCCCAGTTTTCACTAAGTCTGAAAACTGATTGTGTTTCATCGATGTTCGTGTGCTCGGTAGAGTATTTTGTGAACCCTTTTGGCCCCAGGTCATGTTGGGTGTTTTGTTAAGCTTGTTGAGTAGCTCCATGCCATGCTCTTACTTGCCATGTTCAGGTTTTCCTTCATGTTGTTTTGCTGCTCCGAAGAGAGCATCGTGGTCTGAAATTCCAGACTAGCGTTAATTTCGCTAAGTCTGAAATCTGTTTTTGCTTATTCAGTTTTGCCATGCTTGTTTGAAGCCCTTAATGGATGAATTTGCCTATGCCTCAGTCATGATGATTTGTTAAGCTTGAGGAGTACATCACTTCCATGTAATTTTTTTCATGTTGGGTGGCTGTAGCATGTTCATTTTGTTGCATTTAGGAGGCATGTTGCTGTAAATCGCAGATCGGTTCGTTTAGTAAAACGTTTGCCATTTCTTAACCGTAGCTCCGATTGCCATGATCTTTATATCGTTTTCAGGGGACTTCTTCCCCTCTATCCAGTGGCACACTTGGATTTCCAAGTTGAGGCCAGGTTCATGCATTTCCTGTTACATGTTGCATTCTTGCATCCCGCATCGCGTCCCGCATAGCATATCATCTCTGCATCTTATTGGTTGCCTTTGCACGTGGTTGATTGTATCCTTGTTGCTTGTTTGTGTTGTTGGGTAGAGCCGAGAGCCGAGTTCGCTAACGAGGAGCCCGTTGAGTTTGCTTTTGAGGATCCAGTCAATTCTGACAACTGTGCAGGCAAGATGATCACACCCTTGAAATCACTACTATCTTTGCTATGCTAGTTTGCTCGCTCTTTTGCTTTGCCAATGCTACGATGCCTACCACTTGCTTGTCAGCCTCCCAATTGCCATGATTGAGCCTCTAACCCACCTTTGTCCTAGCAAACCATTGATTGGCTATGTTACCGCTTTGCTCAGCCCTTCTTATAGCGTTGTTAGTTGCAGGTGAAGATTGGAGCCGTTCCTTGTTGGAACCTTTATTTACTTGTTGGGATATCACTATATTGCTATGTTATCTTTACTCATCTATATACTTGGTAAAGGGTGGAAGGCTCGGCCTCTCGCCTAGTGTTTTGTTCCACTCTTGCCGCCCTAGTTTCCGTCATATCGGTGTTATGTTCCCGGATTGTTGCGTCCCTTACGCGGTTGGGCTATAATGGGAACCCCTTGATAGTTCGCCTTGATTAAAGCTTTTCCAGCAATGCCCAACATTGGTTTTACCATTTGCCACCTACCCTTTTCTTTCCCTTGGGTTTCCGGAGCCCGAGGGTCATCTTATTTTAAACCCCCCGGGCCAGTGCTCCTCTGAGTGTTGGTCCAACTGTCAGCTGCCGGTGGCCACCAGGGGCAACTCTAGGCTGGCCTACCCGTACCTAAGACAATCTGAGTGTGCCCTGAGAAAGAGATATGTGCAGCTCCTATCGGGATTTGTCGGCGCATTCGGGCGGTGTTGCTGGACTAGTTTTGACCTGTCGAATCATCTTGTTGTACCGGGATACCGAGTCTGATCGGTGGATCCTGGGTGGAGGTCTATTCCTTCGTTGACCGTGAGAGCTTGTTATGGGCTAAGTTGGGACCCCCCTGCAGGGATTGATCTTTCGAAAGCCGTGCCCGCGGTTATGGGCAGATGGGAATTTGTTAATGTCCGGTTGTAGATAACTTGAACCTAATTAATTAAAATGAATCAACTGCGTGTGTTGCCGTGATGGCCTCTTCTCGGCGGAGTCCGGGAAGTGGACACGGCGTTGGAGTTATGCTTGCGTAGTCTGCTCTACTTAGTTACCGCTCGTGCTTTGCCTTCTCTTCTCGCTCTCTTTTGCGAATAAGTTAGCCACCATACATGCTAGTCGCTTGCTGCAGCTCCACTCACATTACCCCTTCCTTACCTATTAAGCTTAAATAGTCTTGATCGCGAGGGTGCGAGATTGCTGAGTCCTTGTGGCTCACAGATTACTATTATACCAGATGCAGGGACCGATGATACTCCCCCGGATGGCGCGTTCGAGCTGAAGTGGGAGTACGACGAGGACTCTCAGCGATATTATGTTTCTTTTCCTGATGATCAGTAGTGGTGCCTGCTCGGGGTTCGATTCAGGGTTTAGTCGCATGTTGGGGGGTCTTTTCTATTTTGGCGCCGTAGTCGGGCCATGAGTGTTTGTATGATGGATGCTATTTATGTACCTTGATGTGAAGTGGCGAGTGTAAGCCAACTATTATTTATTATTCCCCCTTTATATTTATATGTACATGGGTTGTGCGAAGATTGCCTCACTTGCGACTTATGCCTTCAATGCGATTATGCCTCTAAGTCGTGCCTCGACACGTGGGAGATATAGTCGCATCGAGGGTGTTTCAGAAAGTGGACATTTTCACTGATCACAAGAGTCTCAAGTACATCTTCACCCAGCCTAATCTCAACCTCAGGCAAACTCGATGGGTCGAAATGATTCAAGAGTACAATTCGAGTATTGAGTATACTCCAGGCAAGGCCAATGTGATTGCTGACGCTTTGAGCAGGAAAGCGTATTGCAACAGTCTGATTCTGAAGCCCTATCAACCCGAGCTTTGTGAAGCTTTCCGCAAACTTAATCTGCAAATTGTTCCTCAAGGTTTCCTCGCCAACCTTCAAGTTTCTCCTACCTTGGAAGACCAAATTCGCCAAGCCCAGCTTCTTGATGCTATGGTGAAAAAGGTGAAGATTGGTATCGCAAAGAGTCAGTCCAAGTACAAGTGCTACCGCCTTGATGACAAGGACACTCTCTTCTTCGAGGATCGAATTGTTGTACCCAAAGGTGAACTTCGTAAAGTGATCATGAACGAGGCTCACAACTCTCTCCTCTCCATCCACCCTAGGAGCACGAAGATGTATCAGGATCTCAAGCAAACTTATTGGTGGACTCGAATGAAGCGCGAGATCGCTCAATTCGTGAATGAATGTGATGTCTGCAGAAGAGTGAAGGCAGAACACCAAAGGCCAGCAGGTCTCCTTCAACCTCTTGCCATTCCAGAATGGAAGTTTGACCATATCGAAATGGACTTCGTGACTGGGTTTCCAAAGTCCAAGCGTGGCAATGATGCTATATTCGTTGTCATCGACAAGCTCACCAAAGTGGCTCACTTTCTGCCTATCAAAGAGTCAAACATAGCAGCTCAATTGGCGGAACTCTATACCTCTCGAATTGTCTCTCTGCACGGTATTCCTCAAGTGATATCTTCAGACCGTGGCAGCATCTTTACCTCCAAGTTTTGGGATTCTTTTTGGAAGGCCATGGGCACCAACATTCACTTAAGCACTTCTTTCCATCCTCAAACAAGCGGTCAAGTCGAGCGTGTCAACCAGATTCTTGAAGATATGCTCAGGGCTTGTGTTATCTCCTTCGGCATGAAGTGGGAGGATTGTCTTCCTTATGCTGAATTCTCATACAACATCAGTTTTCAAGCAAGTTCGGGCAAGGCCCCATTTGAAATGCTGTATGGTAGGAAGTGTCGTACACCTCTCAACTGGTCTGAAACCGGTGAACGTCAGCTGCTGGGTAATGATCTAATCACAGAGGCAGAAGAAATGTGCAAGGTCATTCGTGATAACCTCAAAGCAGCCCAATCCCGCCAGAAGAGCTACTATGATAGTAAGCACCGTGATTTGGCTTTCGAGATCGGAGATCATGTTTACCTCCGCGTCTCTCCTATGAAAGGGACTCGTCAATTCGGTATCAAAGGGAAGCTTGCCCCTAGATACGTCAGACCTTTCAAGATTGTCAGCAAGAGAGGCGACCTCGCCTATCAACTCGAGCTTCCTTCAAACTTTGCAAATGGTCATGATGTGTTCCATGTCTCCCAACTCCGAAAGTGCTTCAAGACGCCTAAGCGCACTGCCAACTTCGAGGACATTGAGCTCTAAGAATATCTCTCCTACCGTGAGCACCTAGTTGCAATCCTTGAAGAGACTGAACGCAGGACTCGCAACAAGTCAATCAAATTTCTCAAAGTCAAGTGGTCACACCATTCCGATCGTGAAGCTACCTGGGAACGCGAGGATCACCTCCGTTCTGAGTACCCAGAGTTCTTTCAGTCCTAGATCTCGGGACGAGATCTTTTCGTAGTGGTGGAGTGTTGTAACGCCCTAGATATAACTTTCCCAATTTGTACTCCAACTTAGGCTGTTTCCGGCGTTAAGTTATATTTATTTCTCGGGTTCGGGTCTTTGTCTCCGTGTGTTGTTTTCTTTTTCATGCATCTCATATCATGTCATCACATGCATTGCATTTGCATACATGTTCATCACGTGCATTGCATTTGCATACATGTTCATCTCATGCATTCGAGCATTTTCCCCGTTGTCCGTTTTGCATTCCGGCGCTTCGTTCTCCTCCGGTGGCCATTTCTAGCTTTCTTTCGTGTGTGGGGATTAAACATTTCCGGATTAGACCGAGACTTGCCATGCGGCCTTGGTTCACTACCGGTAGACCGCCTGACAAGTTTCGTACCATTTGGACTTCGTTTGATACTCCAACGGTTAACCGAGGGACCGAAAAGGCCTCGTGTGTGTTGCAGCCCAACACCCCTCCAATTTGGTCCAAAACCCACCTAAATCTGCTCCATGTCCTAAAGCATTTGATCACGATCGCGTGGCCGAAAACCGCACCTCATTTGGACTCTCCTAGCTCCCTTTATGCCTATTTAAAGACCCCTCCGTTCTCGGATCGTCTCCCACCTACGAAACCCTAAAAAATCCCCGCGCCGAGCCGGACATGTCCGTCCCGGCCCGGACAAACGCCGCCGCCGCCCGCAGCGACTGAGGGGCCACCACGTGGCAGCCGCGCCTCCACCGCCGCCGCGGCCCGCCAGGCCCAGGGACGGCCCCCGCGAGCCCGCGCCTGGCCGCCGCCTCCTTCCTCGCGCCGCCGCCCGACTCCCTTCGCCGCGCCGCCGCCCGCCTTCGACGCCAGCCGGCTGCGAGCTCGCCGGACCTACCCCGCCGCCTCCCGTCCGGCACCGCGCCGACCGGAGCACCCGTCGGCGACCTCTCCCCCGAGGCACGCGTCTTCGCACCGGCCTCTTCCTCCTCGTCCCAGACCTCCGGCGACGCCCCGCAGCATCTCCGGCGACGTTGGACTCCGGCGAACCTCGGCAGCCGTGCCTCTACAGTGCTCCCGGGCCGGATCTGAGATCTATTTGGGACGGTTGAATTTTTATCCCCGGAACCCTAATTTTTTATGCTATCTTTGACTGATCATATCTCCGCATCCGTAGCTCCGTTTTGGACATATGATATATCAAAATCTTCGTCTCGACATGTACATCATTTCATCCCATTGCATCATTTGCATTTGAGTTCATCTTTATGCCCAAAATGCTGTTAGAAGGAGGCTTTGTGAGTTAAATTGCAGATCCGTTAGTTCATCATAGACTTTTGTCATTTTTGCCATGATTATTGTGTGCATGATATGCTTGTGAGTCTTTGGGATAAATTGTTAAGCATTTTGTCTCCTTTCCAGAGGTGCCAACCATGCATTTTTAGGATGTGTGTGCTGACTTGTGCAAGCTTGCAAAGAGAGGCACCTGAGAAGTCTGGGATATTTTAGTTCATGATGCCATGTGTTCAGCTTGTTTCCTAGTGATCCGTGCCTCTTTTGAGGATGATCAGTAAGGGAGTTTTGATATTCATGTTATGCTCTATCCATCCATGTCTTTGTTTGCATATGTGGAGTGCTCTAGCTTGAGTCAATCGAGCTCTACTTTTGCTTCGTGGTAAATCTGGGCAGATCGTCAACTTGTTTGCGATTTTGCCGATGCTATTGTTAGTGATCCATGCATGCTATGCCAATGTTCTTGCCATGTCTAGCTAGCATTTTGTGCCTTCTTTATGGATATATGCTTGCCTTGCCATGACTTGCACCGTAGTGAGTGCATCGAGCTTGTTCACGTCCCTTCGTGAGTTATAATTTCAGCATGTCTCAGTTTTCACTAAGTCTGAAAACTGATTGTGTTTCATCTATGTTCGTGTGCTCGTTAGAGTATTTTGTGAACCCTTTTGGCCCCAGGTCACTTTGAGTGTTTTGTTAAGCTTGTTGAGTAGCTCCATGCCATGTTCTTACTTGTCATAATCAGGTTGTGTATCATGTTGTTTTGCTGCTTCGAAGAGAGCATCGTGGTCTGAAATTTCAGACTAGTGTTAATTTCACTAAGTCTGAAATCTATTTTGCATATTCATTTTTTGCCATGCTTGTTTGAACCTCATAATGGATGAATTTGGCCGTGGCTCAGTGCTAGTGTTTTGTTAAGCATCTTGTGTACATCCCTGCCATGTATTTTGTTTTCATGTTTGGTGGTTGTAGCATGTTCTTTTCATTGCATTTAGGTGCCTACTTGCTGTAAATCGCAGACCGGTTCATTTCGTAAAACGCTTGCCATTTCCAAACCGTAGCTCCGATTCCTATGATCTTTATATCGTTTTCAGGTGATTTCATAGCCTCTATCTAGTGGCACACTTGGTTTTCCAAGTTGAGGCCAGGTTCACGCATTTCCTGTCACGTCTTGCATTTTGCATCCCGCATCGCATCCCGCATAGCATACCATCTTTGCATCTCATTGTTTGTCCTTGCACTTGGTTGATTGTATCCTTGTTACTTGTCTGTGTTGTTGGGTAGAGCCGGGAGACGAGTTCGCTAACGAGGAGCCCGTTGAGTTTGCCTTTGAGGATCCAGTCAACTCTGACAACTGTGCAGGCAAGATGATCATACCCTCGAAATCACTACTATCTTTGTTATGCTAGTTTGCTCGCTCTTTTGCTATGCCAATGCTACGATGCCTACCACTTGCTTGTCAGCCTCCCAATTGCCATGTTGAGCCCCTAACCCACCATTGTCCTAGCAAACCGTTGATTGGCTATGTTACCGCTTTGCTCAGCCCCCTTCTTATAGCGTTGCTAGTTGCAGGTGAAGATTGGAGCCGTTCCTTGTTGGAACATTTATTTACTTGTTGGGATATCATTATATTGCCATGTTATCTTAATGCATCTATATACTTGGTAAAGGGTGGAAGGCTCGGCCTCTCGCCTAGTGTTTTGTTCCACTCTTGCCGCCCTAGTTTCCGTCATATCGGTGTTATGTTCCTGGATTTTGTGTCCCTTACGCGGTTGGGCTATAATGGGAACCCCTTGATAGTTCGCCTTGATTAAAGCTTTTCCAGCAATGCCCAACATTGGTTTTACCATTTTCCACCTAGCCTCTTTTTCCCTTGGGTTTCTGGAGCCCGGTGGTCATCTTATTTTAACCCCCCCCCCCCCCGGCAGTGCTCCTCTGAGTGTTGGTCCAAAATGAGCTGCCTGCGGGGCCACCTCGGGGAAACTTGAGGGTTGGTTTTACTCATAGCTAGTCTCATCTGAGTGTGCCCTGAGAACGAGATATGTGCAGCTCCTATCGGGATTTGTCGGCACATTCGGGCGGTGTTGCTGGACTTGTTTTAACCTGTCGAATCGTCTTGTTGTACCGAGATACCGAGTCTGATCGGTGTGTCTTGGGTGGAGGTCTATTCCTTCGTTGACCGTGAGAGCTTGTTATGGGCTAAGTTGGGACCCCCCCTGCAGGGATTGATCTTTCGAAAGCCGTGCCCGCGGTTATGGGCAGATGGGAATTTGTTAATGTCCGGTTGTAGATAACTTGAACCTTAATTAATGAAAATGAATCAACTGAGTGTGTTGCCGTGATGGCCTCTTCTCGGCGGAGTCTGGGAAGTGGACACGGTGTTGGAGTTATGTTTGCGCAGGTTGCTCTCTAGTTTCCCGCTCGTGCTTTGCCTCCTCTTCTCGCTCTCTTTTGCGAACAAGTTAGCCACCATATATGCTAGTCGCTTGCTGCAGCTCCACTTATACATTACCCCTTTCCTACCTATTAAGCTTAAATAGTCTTAATCGCGAGGGTGCGAGATTGTTGAGTCCCTGTGGCTCACAGATTACTATTACACCAGATGCAGGGACAGATGATACTGCTCCAGATGGCGCGCTTGAGCTCAAGTGGGAGTATGACGAGGATTCTCAGCATTACTATGTGTCTTTTCCTGATGATCATTAGTGGCGCCCAGTCAGGGTTAGATTCAGGGCCTTGTCGCATGTTGGGGTCTTTTCTATTTTGGCGACGTAGTCGGGCCATGAGTGATTTGTATGATGGATGTTATTGACATACTTTGATGTGACGTGGCGAGTGTAAGCCAACTATGTTCCTCCCCTTTATATTATTTATGTACATGGGATGTGTGATGATTTCCCGACTTGCGCCATTGCTTTCAATGCGGTTATGCCTCTAAGTCGTGCCTCGACACATGGGAGATATAGCTGCATCGAGGGCGTTACAGAACAACTCGACCTGACCAGTTGACCGCAAGAGAAGAGTATCATCTTAAAGAAGAGCAGAAGAGAAAGCAGATTGAAGATATTACAAGTCTTTTAATACAATGTCGGTTGGCCACCCATGATGAACCAGAGCGCACAGAGAAATACTATTCATTCCGGTCTCTCCATATGTGGCTCACATGCATTTCGAAACTAAAGTAGGAACATTTAGCTAACCAATTAAACATCTCTCAATTTTACTAATATCAACAATAATATCAGATATGAATTTGTACAACTAAGCTCGTTTAGCTAGATGGGTGGAGCAGTGCTATTACGACACAAACCATGTAGGCTGATTGTGGTCATCATAAAATGGGGAAAACATAAGCATGATGAGTACAGTGTTGACTGTGGCAGTGGGATGGCTGATCTGAAGCTGCAAACCGCGCAAAGGGTAGTTAGCAACTGATGTTTGCTTTGAAATAACAACTAAGATTTGGTATTGAGCATCATATCATATTCGTATGTCAACACGTAAGCTTTGGGTTGAGGTCTTGAGGAGCAGTGCTAGCACCACACGAAGCACCTACGATGATGGTAGTGAATTAAAGGGAGGAAACCATAAGCTTTACGAGTATAGTTCCCATGCCATGGCGGATCTGAAGGTGCAAACCGGACAAAGCTACTTCGCAACCAATGTTTGCTTTCAACTAGCCACTACCATTTGGTACAGACAAGAAATGTACAGTAAACAAATTACGATCTATTTTTAGGGTGAGATCAATAACTAAGCACATATGGAAGAGTACCACCTCTCTTGCGACACTGTGTAGGCCTATGCTGATATGTTGAGGGTGCTGCGGGTGCGATGGCTGTCGGCGGCAGGGAAGAAGACTTTAGACGGCAGACGACCGGTCAGGAGATATATCATGTTGCCATGGACGAGGCGGTCGTAGGAGCGGCAATGGAAAGGTGGACGACGGTGCCGATGAAGAGAGAGGAGGCGATGAAAGGATGCTGGTCCAGCGCCGTGGATGAGAGACGTCCATCTCTTGCAGTGGACGATGGGGTAGGGGTGGCGGCTCCGGCAAGGTGGAGGATGGGGTGGCGGACGGAGGAGGCTGGCCGCAGTGTGGAGGTTGTCGTGCCGCCGACGGTGTATGAATGGGGAAATGGAGGGGAGGGGAATCTCAAACTTTGGGACGCGCTTCTCTGAAATGGGGGAAAGTTACGAACTTATCCCCCGTTTAAAATTCCGGACATCGCGTCGGTTGGGGATAGGATGGTAATCTCGCATCTCCCAAATATTTACCGGTAACTATTTTGGGCGAGGAGAGGGTGTTTTGCCGCCCACGGTTGGCGCCCACGGTGTATGAACGGGGCTAACAGGTTGGGCGGTTGTGTCACGTCTAATGGAAGTTAGACATCTGCCCCTATTTAAAATATTAGCCTACATTGATTTCGAGCGAGGAGAGGGTGTTTTGCCGCCCACGGTTGGCGCCCACGGTGTATGAACGGGGATGACAGGTACGGCGGTTGTGTCATGTCTGATGGAAGTTACACATCTGCCCCTATTTAAAATATAAGCCTACATCAATTTCGGACGAGGAGAGTTTGTTTTGCCGCGCACCATGTATGAATGGGGAAATGGAGGAAGAGACACATGTCTTTCAGAAGAGCTTGAATCAAATGTGTTTTTCCACCCATGTTTGGCGCCCACCGTGTCTGAATGGGCTGAGAGGCCGTCGTGTCATGTCTGATTGAAGTTACTAGTCTACCCCTATCGACAACAGTGTAAATCCTGTTGATAAGGATGTCAAGTGTCAGGGGTAGACAGTAATTTCCATCTCGCAAACACTTGCTTCGAGCAGCCCATAAATTATAGTGGGTGTTTAGCCGCTTCGTTCAAAACTTGGGATAATTAGCATTCACGTTTGCCCTGGGACCTGGCAAACTAAATTCAAATCCAATTTGTATTCAATTATGAATATCCATAGATAATTATACGTTTTGTTATTTATTTCTTCAAAACCACAACAAAGATTTATTCCACCTTTATATATGATTATGACTTAGAAATGTCGTGATCTTCGAATTCAGTAGGTTGGATACACTATGAGTCAAACAGTTATTTCATCCAATACAATATGCTCACATGACAAACAGTTCACCTTAGGTTAGTCATACAAGTTCTGAGGATTACCTCGCCTAAAAAATTTGGATCATTACAACACATGGACAACATAGGGGGTCTTGCAACATAATCCATTCAGAGACATGACACAACATGCAAGTACAATAATCTAATGAAAATTTCAACTGGTATCTAAAGAAGAACCAGGATTATCTTGGGCTTCAGATAGCAGAAATAGCAGGACCTCCTCCGTCTTCAAATGCAACATTCTTACTTCCTCCAATTCTTGGGTTGCTTGCATAATGCGTGCCGCTAATTCCGTAGTTTCCAGCCTCAAGATAAATATTACCTCATTCATGGCAGCCACACCATCTCTTTCTGCCTCTATTAGAGCCTCAAGCACTATAATATATGTGCTCAGACTGCTCTCCGGCGGTGTTTCCTCTGAACTGCTACCATTTGGTAACATGGATGGCGCACTGCTTCCACAAATAGATTCTAGGGTTGTACATTGTGTCCTAGTGTGAACGACATCCTGTAAGGTTTCCACTGGACATCAGTAAGAGATAGTTATCGTATGATCCAGGCAGTAAGCTTACATGGTAAACGACGAACAAATTATAGCCGAGCATGACAAACTATATTTAAATGGTTCGAAGCAGCATCAGCCGAAAAGAAAATAAATGGTAAGATGAAACTAGGGATGTAAGTGGAAAATAAAAGAAATCCGCCAGTCCCATCTAGTTAGTTTTTGCTACGTCCCTAGTTCATTTTCCTCAAAAAAACAAAAACTCTTCTGAACTATCATACCACTAGTGGACTTTAATCGGGATTAAACCGGACCCAGTTGACATCCCTAGTTGAAAGGGAGTGTACAACCGCTATATTTAAGTTGCCAAGGCATCTAAGCAGTTGAAATAATCTGATAAAGCACTTAACAGTGTGGCCTCATATAAACTATGAAGACAGTCTTGTGCTGAAGTTGAGAGGAAAAGTTAAGGACTCAAATGAAATAGGCATGCATTTCTTTACGATAGTACAACAGGCAGTACTGACATATTGGCCAACTCAGGTATAGCGTAACAACAAATAAGCATTCGAATCAAGCAATACAGCAAAGCAAACAACTGAACTATTTGTAATTCAGTAGGATTACACGTTGAGGGCACAAGCCAAGAAAGCAGCCCACTCGCATTACATTTCACATGTACTAAAACACACTGGCTTACCATATGTTGCTGTGAAGCCTAGCTGCTGTTGCAATGTTCTTTGAAGATATCGTCAGCATCTCGTGGTTGCAAATCTAGTTGTTGTAGTTTATTCTGCACCATCTATTTAGGTAAAATTAATTTTAATCGCATGCACTAGTCCGAATTGATCATCAATGGTTCATCTAAACTAATGAAAGAAGGGTGTGTGCATACACGACAATACTCCCTCCGATTCTTTTTACTTTGCGTGTAAGTTTTTCTCAGTTTTCTCGTATTAGTCTGCGCGTTGCCGATTCCTAGCGTTGGTTTCCTTTTGTGCCCCGCCCCATCCGCCTCTACCCTAATTAATTGGCAAATTAGTCGAGAAAAATTAAACCAATGCCCTCCTTGGTATGCGGGTCAAGAGTTATGCGCACAGTAAATAGAATCGGAGGGAGTATATCTGCTTCCCTCTATTTTTATGCTTGTTCGAGGTGCCAGCCCCAAAAGAACAAATATTTTGCTTCATGGGGTTGGCAGCTCCATAATTAATAGAAGCATCAAATTAGTCATGCAACTTGGGAAGATCAAGAACACACAAACAAGTAATCAACAGAGGCTCGGAGCAGTGATGTAATAGCTAGCATCAGAAAATGTAGGGTAAAACGAACAAAAATCAGCGGAACCACATGCTAGTTTGGTGATGTGTAATTAAGCATAGAGAACATTAAGCAGTCTGATGGAACCAACAGGTGGCATCAGAACAAAACTAAAGCATATTAACTATATGTGCACTGGTATGTAATTTAGCACATGTAACATGTTCACTGCCAGAAGTATGGCCCTACAGGTGCAAGCAGAATAACGCATCTCATGAAAGACTGAATGATGCCCTGAAGAAATTCAAAGGTGCGATGCTTATGCTAGGAAAGTGAACGTAGGCGCCGGCTGTTGGATAATAGTACCTGATTCTTGGCGGCGTATGGGTATTGTTGTCATACTTGATAGCTAAGGATCATCAATGGTGCTCGTGTTGCGGTTGAGTTTGGGCCGGCTGTCGCCGTCGTTGAAGCGGCTCCGCGGTGCTACGGTTGCCGCGCCTGTTGACATACAAGAAAGCTCATGTGTGGTAAGTGAACAGTTGCACGATAAAGAGAAAACCCGAAGGAGTACAAATCAAAATAACCTAATGAGGCTGCGGCGTCGGTAGAGCAGGGCTGGTGGAGTTGAATATGGCATCCATGGAGCGGGTCCGGTGCAGTGGACGAAGGCTTCGGCGGGCGCACTGTACAGTGCTTTCGGTGAGGCGGATCTGTTGCGGCGGACGAGGGCTTGTATGAAGGGCCAGCGAAGGGGCGGACGAGGGAGTCAGTGAAGGGCCTACGCTGTGGTGGACAAGGGCGTCGGTTAAGCAGACCCGGTGCGGAGGACCATGATGGCGGTCAAGGAGATCTGGGGCGGTGGACAAGCCAGTCGCTGAAGCGGCTCTGGTGAAGTGGTGAGTTGGCAGTTGGGGGTTCCAAGGTGCGGAAGGTAAATCCGGCGGGGTGTGAGGTCCACCGCTGCGGCGGAGGACTAGATTCGGCGGCTTGCCGTGGTTGGGGGTCGGGGAGGGGAAAGGGAGGGGCTCTGGGGAAGAATGTTGGGGGCAAAGAGGGGAAAACAATGGAGTTACCAAAGCAGCCATTTTCCATTCATGTGGCAGGGGTAAAACAGGAATATCGCAGGGCTAAACTTTCGGGCGCGTGATATTTCGATGTGAGCGGGAAGTTTGAAAGCTTTTGGCGCCTAAAATTATAAGTACTCTGCTCTCGTACGGCCGACTATGATATCATGGTCGACAATTTGTTTGTTTTGCACGCAAAAAAATGTGCAAGTTTTGAAAATCAATGTCTCCAACTCAAAACTTAGATTGTCCATTCAATTCAAATATGGATCATTGAGCTACTACAAGAAAATACCATCATACGGTCCAATTCAAATGAAATTCCAAATGTGTTTAGCCTAAATATGATGACAAAAGTAAAAATGTGTATGTGTATGAATAAAGTGGATGATGATAAAGTTTGAACATGCCCGTATGTGTATATCTCTAGGTTTGATATATGAATTTGAAATCACGAAATCCCGGCTTAAAAAATGTACCTCCATTTAAATGAATTACAAAAGCTAATGATGGAGTCGAATTCCAAAATTCCAATCTTAGGTTTGTAATTCTGGTACATCAAGGTATATCACACATGTTCAAAAGTATCGTTATCTCATAGTACAAACTATGAAACAAATTGATCAACCATGAGTGCACAATATCTCAATTACGCTAAAGTCCCTCAAATATAGACACCTCACTCTTTATCTGAAGTCAACCCCCCCCCCCCCCCCCCACCACACACACACACACAAAGAGAGAGAAGTCGTTCTCTCCCCCAAACACCAACACACGAGCACATTAACACCCCTCTCTCTTGTAAAGTCCGGACCCCAACATATGTCTCTATCACTTTGTCTCTCGGGCATGCACACATCTCTTCCCTCACTCTCTAGGTCTCCCGCTATGTCTCTTACCCAAGCACACACACTATGTAGAGTGTATATTTCCCGTACACACAAAACGTCTACCCCAAATGTCTAGCTCCCTAGTTATGTGGTTCTCATGCACTCACCTCACACACCACTCCCACTGCAAACAAGCACACTTTGTCTCCTTGTGCACCACTCTCCTTCTTCTATCTCTCCCACATGCGGACCTGCCCCAGCTCCTTCCCTGTATACATATATGTCGTGACTCTTTGCTGTCGGCGTTCTGGGAACGGGGGTCCCCAGACTTGCCTTCCTGCGGCCTGCGGCGTGGCTCGAGTGGGGGCCCAACATGGCCCATCTTCATCAAGCACAAGACTCAAGACCGTCGCGAGGGGCCAAGCCTCACGAGGCGGACGACACGGCGCATCCTCGGGTGTAGCCTCCTCAGGTTGGCTCGTGAGGAGACGGAGATATCAAGGCAGGGTGCCTTGCGAGGCGCCCGTGACGCAAGCCACGACGATCGAGGGTGCCAGGCAGGCGCCAGCGCGCGCAGCGTCCTTCTTTCCTCTTTGGTGCAAAGGGGGCAAGCGCAGCCGCGGAGTACCGAGGCGTCAGGCAAAGGTTGCCATTTCGGTGCAACAAGACCAGGACCAAGCGGACTATGAGACGGAGGTCACCATGGAGCCCAGCACGGCGTCACCGCAGAGTCTTTCGCAGGAGAAGACCACCTTTAGTAAGGATAAGAGTACTTGTTGTCCCCCTTCAAATTAGCCCACCATTGTTGGCTCCCTTCCTGCTCGATATTTGGGAAGAGGACCAGGGCCTCTATAAATAGGGACGGCCACCCACGTAGCAAAGGGTTCGGTTTTCATAGGGAAGCATATAGAGTAGGCCGATCCGACTACCAAGTAGAGAGAGAGAGAAGGTGACCGAACTCCTCCCAGCAGTTCGTCGCCCCAGCCAAGAACAGACCCTCGCGAGGCTGTTCTTCCTTGTATTGTTCTTCATCTTCAGCCCCAAGAGGCAATCCATCCACCACACACAGGAGTAGGGTATTACACCACAATGGTGGCCCGAACCAGTATAAATCTTGTGTCTCTTGTGTGATTCTCTTAGTAGTTTAGATCTTTGTGAGGCGGGGAGGTTGAGGACGTGATTTCCGCGCGCACCCTAGTGTTCGAACCTTAAGGGTCTTCCGGAACCCGAAATCCGACATTTGGCATGCCAGGTAGGGGTGCGCCTAGATCCGTCTTCCACCGCTCCGCCCTCCTCCGGCCACCGCAACCATGCGCGGCGCCAGACGGGCTCGCGCCGCCCCGGCGGCCCTCGTCGGTGGGCGCTCTCGTCGTCCCCCGCCGCCCGCCGTCAACACCGCCACCGGCACGGCGGGAAACGAGCTACAAGCACCACCCCAGCATCCGCCTACGCGACAGAGTAACTGCGCCGCGACACCGACGCCTTCGGTCGTTGCGGCCCTCCTGGGCGGCTCGCAGGCGCCGCCCACAAGTCGCCACGTCAAGCCTTTCGCCCGCCGGGTTAGCACCGCTGCCGCACGGCAGGGGCTCCCCCGGACCGGGCGGCGAGCGAGGTCGATCTGACCTTCAGCTCGGAGGACCACCCCACCAACCCGGTCAACTCAGGCGCGCTCCCCTTGTTGTGCACCCCCACCATCTGCCAGGTGGCCGTCACCCGAACCCTCATCGACGGCGGCGCGGGCCTCAGCGTGCTTTCGGTCGAGACTTTCGACCTCTTCTGCATACCCCGGGAGCGGCTGCGACCCAGATGATCCTTCTCGGGCGTCGGGGGCGGATCATCCGACTCCCTGGGACAGATCCGGCTCCCGGTGACCTTCGGCACCTACGACAACTTCCGCACGGAGATGGTCGACTTCGACATCGCCCCCATCGGCCTTCCTTACAACGCCATCCTCGGCTACCCGGCACTAGCCCAGTTCATGGCCGCCACGCACCCGGCGTACAACCTCATGAAGATGCCCGGGAACAATGGTACCCGCACCATGCGCGGGGACACCGGGGATGCCCTGCGAGTACTCAAGCTCGCCTTCAAGACAGCGGCGCCGGCACGGCCCGCCAACGCGGAGGCCCCTGAGCCCAAGGGGGCTGCGCCCGCCAAGAAGAAGCAGTTATTCACCCAGGACAAGGCAGAGACCAAGCAGATACCCATCGACGAGGACGGGTCCTCCAGTGCCACTTTCACCATAGGCGCGAACCTTGAGCCTGAGCGGGAGGAGGCCTTGGTCAAGTTCCTGCGCTCGAATAAGAAGGTATTTGCTTGGGAGCCAGATCAGCTGGCGGGGATCCCCAGAAGTGTCATCGAGCATCACCTCAACGTGTGCCCAAATGTGCGCCCCGTGAAGTAGAAGGCCAGGCGGCAGTCCACGGAGAAGCAGGCTTTCATCGCCCAAGAGACCCGCAAACTAGAGGCCGCCGGGGTCATTCGCGAGGTCCGATACCCGGATTGGTTGGCCAACCCTGTCGTTGTGCCCAAGAAGGTGGGGAAAGAACGCATGTGTGTCGACTTCACCAACCTCAACAAGGCATGCCCGCAAGATCCGTTCCCGCTCCCCTGCATCGACCAGATTGTCGATTCCACTGCGGAGTGCGACCTACTATGCTTCCTGGACGCCTTCTCTGGGTATCACCAGATCAAGATGGCAGTGGAAGACGTTGAGAAGACCGCCTTCTTGACCACATGCGGGGTATACTGCTATACATGCATGCCGTTCGGACTGCGTAACACAGGGGCAACCTTTTAGCGACTGATGCACATCACCTTGGGCCAGCAGCTCGGAAAGAATGTCGAAGCCTACGTTGATGACATTGTAGTAAAATATCGGGAGGCCAAGACCCTGATACAAGACCTGGAGGAGACCTTCGCGAGCCTCGACGCAGTAAACCTGCGGCTCAACCCGGAGAAATGTGTGTTTGGCGTCCCCTCGGGCAAGCTCTTGGGATTCCTCGTGTCCCATCGCGGCATCGAGGCCAACCCTGAGAAGGTCAAGGCGGTTGAAGACATGAGTCCACCAAAGACCCTCAGACAAATGCAGAAGCTCACTGGGCGCGTGACTGTGCTAGGGCGCTTCATCTCCAAACTGGGGGAGCGAGCGCTGCCTTTCTTCCAGCTGATGAAGAGAAAGGGGCCCTTTGAATGGACTGAAGAGGCAGATACGGCGTTTCAAGATCTCAAGAGGTACCTGACCAGTCCCCCAGTCATGGTGGCTCCGTGCCCTCAGGAGCCCCTGCTGCTGTACCTCGCTGCCACACCCTACTCCGCCAGCGCAGCCCTGGTGGCGGTTAGGGAGGAGCACCAAGTAAAGGCCGCAGCGGTAGCCCGAGGCAGGACAAAATGGGAACAAGGAAAGCCTGTAGAAGCCGCAACCGCAGCTGAGAAGGGTCAGCTGCCGAGGAATGCACCGGGGGCAGGAGAGGCCGCCCAACCAGATAGTCTACCTCCCGAGGCCATGACACCCCGTGAAGCGCCCTTACCTCCCGAGTTCGCGGCAACCACAGATGCTCTCAGCCTTGTCGAGCACCCAGTTTACTTTGTTAGCACGGTGCTATGGGACGCGAGGGCACGGTACCCAATGCCTCAGAAGCTCCTCCTCGCGCTACTGGTAGCCTCGCGCAAGCTGCGTCACTACTTCCAGGCTCATCCCATCAAAGTCGTCTCGTCATACCCCCTGGAGAGAGTGCTCAGGAGCCCTAACTCAGCTGGAAGGGTCGCTAAGTGGAACATAGAGCTGCAGGCATTTCAGCTCGAGTTCAGCACAACCAGGGTCATCAAAGGAGCAGCGTTGGCGGATTTTGTGGCAGAATGGACGGAGGCACCAGGCCTCAAGGCCGATGAAGATCGGTCCCTCTCCCCGGGGAGCGAGGCGCCAGAAGGCTGGGTCATGCACTTCGACGGGGCGTTCTCCAGACATGGTGCTACGGCTAGGGCGGTGCTTATATCGCCCACTCAGGACAAGCTCTACTACGCCGTACAGCTCTGTTTCCAACAAGGTGAAAAGGTCTCCAACAACATAGAGGAGTATGAAGGTTTGATAGCGGGCTTGAAGGCCGTGGCAGCCCTGGGGGTGAAACGCCTCACCATTAAGGGCGATTCGCAGCTCCTTGTTAATTTCTCCAACAAGTTGTACAAGCAAAAAGATGAACACATGGAAGCCTACCTTGCAGAGGTCCGCCGGATGGAGTAGCAGTTCTGGGGGTTGGAGTTGCAGCATGTGCCCCGTGGAACCAATCAGGAGGCCGATGACATCGCCAAACGGGCGTCCAGGCGGTTACCTCAGGAGCCTGGTGTCTTCGAGGAGCGGCTCTTCAAGCCCTCAGCCTTGCCGTCATTGTCAAACACGGCATAGCCTCGGGAGGAGCTCCCTCAGCCACCTGCCTCAGGAGCCCCGGTCTGTGGCCCGGCCTCAGGAGCACGCTTGCTCTTGATGATGGAACCTCAGGAGGGGTGCTGGATCATGGAGCTCCGGAGTTACTTAACACAAGGGACCTAGCCGGAGAAGGAGGAGGAAGCGGAGCGTGTGGCACGGCAGGCCACGGCGTACTGCATCAAGGATGGAGAGCTCTACCGAAAGCGACCAAATGATGTATCCCTGCGCTGCATCTCCAGGGAGCAAGGAAAGGAACTGCTGGAAGACATACACGGCGGAGACTGTGGACATCATTCATCATCACGGACTCTCGTCGGCAAGGCATTCCGTAGTGGGTTTTATTGGCCCACCGTGCTCAATGACGCCTTCGAACTGGTGAAAGCTTGTGAGGCCTGCCAGTTCCACGCCAAACAAATCCATCAGCCAGCGGGAGGCTTGCAGACTATACCCCTTTCGTGGCCATTCGCAGTCTGGGGGCTGGACATCCTGGGCCCGTTTCCTCGGGCGCTAGGGGGCTACCTCTACCTCTACGTCGCCGTGGACAAGTTCACCAAGTGGGCTGAAGTGGAGGCCGTCCGCACCATCCCCGCAGGCTCCGCGGTCAAGTTCATCAGGGGCATCGTGAGCCGGTTCGGGGTGCCGAACCGCATCATCACAGACAACGGTTTGCAGTTCACCAGTAACCTCTTCAAAACATACTGTGCTAACCTTAGAACGCAGATATGCTACGCTTCAGTGGCGCACCCCCGAAGCAACGGCCAAGCCAAGCGAACCAACGCGGAGGTCCTGAGGGGCCTCAAGACCAGGACGTTCAAGAAGAAGCTGGAGGCCTGCGGCCGAGGTTGGTACAATGAGCTGCAGTCCGTGCTGTGGTCCATCCGCACCACCACGACCAAACCGACTGGGGAGACCCCATTCTTCCTGGTCTACGGAGCGGAAGCAGTCCTCCCTCACGAGGTCAGACGTTGCTCCGCGCGGGTCCTGGCGTTTGACGAGGCGCAGCAGGACGCCATGCGGGGGATGGACCTCGTGCTGGGGGAGGAACGTTGCCGGGAGGCCGCGCTGCGAGCGGCGAGGTATCAGCAGGCGCTGCGGTGATATCACTACCGCAACATCCGCCCCAGGACCCTTGAGGTAGGAGACCTCATGCTTAGGCGGGTCCTCTCCAGGGAGGTATTGCACAAGCTCTCTCCCATGTGGGAGGGCCCGTTCAAGGTTGTTCATGTTTCCAGGCCCGGCTCCGCGCGCTTGGAGACTCAGGAGGGAGTGCCGGTCCAGAACGCGTGGAACATCCAGCACCTCCGGAGGTTCTACCCCTAAAAAGGCCCAGAGCCTGTGAAGCAAGGAGAGTGCCTGTGAAGACCATCTCTTTGGAAAAAGGCCCAGAGCCTATGAAGCAAGGCGAGTGCCTATGAAGATCATCTCTTTTTGGAAAGGCCCGGAGCCTGTGAAGCAAGGCGAGTGCCTGTGAAGATCATCTCTTTTTGAAAAGGCCCAGAGCCTGTGAAGCAAGGCGAGTGCCTGTGAAGATCATCTATTTTTGGAAAGGCCTAGAGCCTGTGAAGCAAGGCGAGTGCCTGTGAAGACCATCTCTTTGGAAAAAGGCCCGGAGCCTGTGAAGCAAGGCCAATGCCTGTGAAGCTCGCCGCCCCGTGACACTCTCACGTAATAATGAGTGGGGCTGTACACGCCCCGGAGTCTCAGGAGCGCCGCCCTCAGGCCCTGGGGCTCCCTCCCACGCCCAGTGGCAGCACTTAGCTCCGCGCTGGTGAGAAGACGTCAAAGACTAGATTAGGTGCCGGACGCGGCTTTTCATTTGCTTTCCACAGTTGACGTGTTTGTTTGCATTTGGAGTCTTATTGAAGTTGTCGCTGTTGCTGATTTGTGGTTCGTCGATTTTCACTCCTCCCTTTGGTTTCTCTTGGAAACTACCTCGCGAGGGATGGTGCTCGGATGTCCTCGCAAGGGTTTCTGCCCTAGCCGCAGGAAGGTTTTCATGAACCTGGCACATTATAGGAGCACCCCTTCTAGTCCGTGCCCCCCGGGCACCGCGACGCGCACACAGGGCCTGGGTCGGTCGCCCCACCCCCCGGCAGGGGTCGAAAACTATCTACGCACAGGCGAGAAATCAAGAGGTGCAAAAAATGAGGTCAAGGTAATAGCTAAAACGGCAATGTTTCCCTCACATTGGCCCGCGGAGGCGACGTGGGCTGCCTCAGGGCCTCAGGCGGACTCGCTCTCGCGCTTCACCGGGGCACGATGGCGGGCGGACGAACCGCCACCTCCCAAGCAAGCTCGACGGCGCGGGGGAGGACTGCTGCCACCGCTGGAGGAGTCGCTTGAGGAAGAGCTAACGAAGCCTGGGGAGTCGCGGACGCTGCCATCCGCGCGGGCGCTATCTCCTCCATCGCCACCGGAGCGGGGCCCGCGGACGCGGTCGTCGTCCTCAGGGCAGCACCCCGCGCGGCGACCATCTTCCCCAAACACCCTCACATAGAGGGTGGCATCACCGTCGAACCTAAAGTGCAGAGTGCACCAACGCTCCAGGCCGCGAGCGCGGGCGAACGCCTGCCAGCCGCGAGTGAAGGCCAAGCCCCCGCTGGCGGAGACCTCCAGCGCGACCCACGAGGACCTGCTGCAGTAGCCCTCCGCCTGGAGCCAGAGGCCACCAGGAGCGCCGGCCGGGAGTTCACTAAGGAGGAAGCGAGGGAGTGGGAGCCGAGCGCGAGTCGGCTCCGCCGACCAGACGATGAACTCTGGCAGCGCCTGCACAGCGCGAAAGTGCGGCCTGGGAGAACACGCGACCCAGGTGCGTCCTTCGGCTGCGGCGGCTCGTTCGCCGCCGGGCTGGGAGCCGCCCCCATGGCCACCGAACGCGGCCGGGGCGGCCACCGGATGCTTCCGAGGGCGCCCACGACCGCGCTTGGGCGGGGGAGAGGCAGAACCAACCTGGAGGGCCTTCCCCTTCTCTACAGCCGAGTACCTCCTCGATGGAGCCATCACACCAAGATGGAGCGAGAATTGAGGCGGATGAGAGGGCAATAAGAGATGGATCGGAAGGGCACGCGCGGTGCCGTACTTATAGCCGGCGAAGGCCAACCGCCGGCCTCCACGATCGCAGGTAATCATAACACGATCTACATGCCGGGACTTGTCCAAGTCGCACGATCACCAAGGCGTCGTGGGGTAGTGGAGTCGCCCACGTCCAATCAACCGCCACGCGGCACCCAAGGCCGCAGTCTGTTAGGGCCCGCGGCGCTTCGCCCTTGCCCTTTCGCCTCTCGACACGGCCAAGTCTGTGCGCGCCTTGGGCCCGGGGGCTACTGTCGGCATTCTGGGAACGGGGTTCCCCAGACTTGCCTGTCTGCGGCCTGCGGCGTGGCTCGAGTGGGGGCCCAACATGGCCCATCTTCATCAAGCACAAGACTCAAGACCCTCGCGAGGGGCCAAGCCTGGTGAGGCGGACGACACAGCGCATCCTCGGGCACAGCCTCCTCAGGCTAGCTCGTGAGGAGACGGAGATATCAAGGCAGGGTGCCTCGCGAGGCGCCCGTGACACAAGCCATGACGATCGAGGGCGCCAGGCGGGCGCCAGCGCGCGCAGCGTCCTTCTTTCCTCTTTGGTGCAAAGGGGGCAAGCGCAGCCACGGAGTACCGAGGCTTCAGGCAAATGTTGCCATTTCGGTGCAACAAGACCAGGACCAAGCGGACTACGAGAAGGAGGTCACCATGGAGCCCAGCACGGCGTCACCGCAGAGTCTTTCACAGGCGAAGACCACCTTTT
Organism: Triticum monococcum; assembly: GCA_034509565.1. Taxonomy (NCBI): domain Eukaryota; kingdom Viridiplantae; phylum Streptophyta; class Magnoliopsida; order Poales; family Poaceae; genus Triticum; species Triticum monococcum. The sequence continues at coordinate 633,681,040 of CM067842.1, forward strand.
GTCAGGATAAGAGTACTTGTTGTCCCCCTTCAAATTAGCCCGCCATTGTTGGCTCCCTTCCCGCTCGATATTTGGGAAGAGGACCAGGGCCTCTATAAATAGGGACGGCCACCCACGTAGCCAAGGGTTCGGTTTTCATAGGGAAGCATATACAGTAGGTCGATCCGACTAGCAAGTAGAGAGAGAGAGAGAGAGAGAAGGTGACCGAACTCCTCCCAGCAGTTCGTCGCCCCAGCCAAGAACAGACCCTCGCGAGGCTGTTCTTCCTTGTATTGTTCTTCATCTTCAGCCCCAAGAGGCAATCCATCCACCACACACTGGAGTAGGGTATTACACCACAATGCTGGCCCGAACCAGTATAAATCTTGTGTCTCTTGTGTGATTCTCTTAGTAGTTTAGATCTTTGTGAGGCGGGGAGGTTGAGGACGTGATTTCCGCGCTCACCCCAGTGTTCGAACCTTAAGGGTCTGCCGGAACCCGAAATCCGACATTTGCATAGCTCCCTAATGTATAATTGTTCTCGATTTCGCACATTGTTCTCTACACCATCTATTTTAGCTCTCTCATGAAGTCCCTATCACACACACGATGACTCGCTTCCCTTGCGTCTCCGTTCATAGGCCAATTTCGTACAACATCAACATTGTCTCCCTATCTATACGCCATTTATGGACACAAACGACCCCTCTTGCCCCCTCTCTTACTCTCTCTCTCTCCGGTGCTAGCTCTCTCTTTCTCTCGCTCTCACACCCCTCTCCCCCACACACACACTCGATGTCTCTTCCAAATAGTCTGCTCCCCCCGCCCGAACCTGTGCTATCTCGCTACTACACATGTCACACCATTCCCCCTTCCCTTATACTAGGTTTACATCATCAGTGGTCTCTCTACTCCACATAAACTCTCTCCCTCTCACACACAAACGCGTGCACAAACACACACAGACATGCACAAACACCCATTTACCTGGATCCTCATCTCTCCTCATGTCTGCATGTGTATCTCACACACTCACTCTCTAATTATGTATATGTGTCTCCACGTTACACAACACAACGCCCCATGTACATGTCTCTCTCTATCCTGCACACACATAGATACAAAGAATCTATTATCATTGCCTCAGTCTCTAACATATCACACACGCACTCTCTCTCTCTCTTGCAAACACGCTCAACAAGGGTTTCCCCGTGAATAAGTTACCGTCTATTCATGAACAGTCATGGCAGTATGGCGAACACGAGACGTGAAAAAGAATAAATCTACACGTGCTTAGACCACCTAGTATGACTACTAGGACTAGAGCAAGCCAAAAAGCGCGCCACCGCCACCCCCTCCTTGTCGGCGATGGGAAAATCTTCGTTTTACACAGTCGAGAAGTCATTGTGCTAAGGCCCCACATGTCGAGGCGTTGAATAGAATGTAGATGCTAGTTTACGGAAGCAAGTATCAATAATACGTTTGTATCTCCATACTTATATTTCTTCTCTTATAAAAAACCGAGTTGGTGATGATGGTACATGTGCCATCTTGCAATATAGACCGTCCGATCTATATCTGACGGATGGAAATTAAACTACAAGATACCCGCACCCCTCTCCACATTTGCAGACAAGGCCTTCCCTCGTTCATCCTTATCTCCAACAAACCTCATTGTTGAGCAATTAAGAAATGAAGCCTCTGGAACAAACTGGCCTGGTGGCCGCTGCCAGCATCGTCAATCCCCATGCCTCCACTCAGTTCGACCACCAACCGCCACCACACCCCACTCCTCTTCACCTTATCTCATATTTCTCGAGATATCATTAGTTTTTACACATGGGATTACTCCCGCAAGGGTCAATCACAACAAGTGTTTTATAAAAAATGCATCTTGATGCTCCGTGCAATGCACGGATCTTGCTAGTACTCCTACACAAGACTAAGTTGGTGATGTTGGTGTGTCTGCCATTCGTCGTTTCTGACCATTAGATCTGCATCTAACGATTGTGAGGTAAGTTGTTGCCTTTTCTCACCAACATCCCACTTGTCTACCAATTTGCAGAAAAACCCATAATTAGTATCTTAAAACCAGCCACATCCCTCCCTGACCTCACCAAAACAGCCCAAGGAATGTATTCTAATTGAAACATAATATATCTCTAGTGACATATGTATATCAAAATTAGAGTGTTTTGTACCAAGTTTGTGAATAAGTATTATTCTAATTATGATTCGTTGCAACGGACATGAACATTGCTAGTATTTCCAACCATGCATTTCTATTCCTAGTATTCCATAGTTTCAAGTTTTCCATCAAGATATTAGACACTCATGGTTGATATTTACTTTCAATCATGTACACATATGCACTATGTAACTAGCCTTGCTTATTGGCTTCCAAAGCTTAACTTTCACTCCTACTTACAATATGTAGAGTATTTAACAAAAAACTACCACTTTCAACCAGCCCTAGGAGGAATCTATTGTACAAAAAATAGCAAAAACATACCCAAAATTTCTTAATCCACGCCAAAAACTACCTAGTACTCCTACCGATTAGGTTCGTTTAAACCCATTTATGACAGGGTTGGCCCACATGTCCGTGCTGACGAGGCAGCTTAAACCAACACATTTTGTTTGACCGTTGACACGAGGGACCCACATCTGACCTTCTATCCTGTTATTCCCCCTCAAATCATTATTTTTCCTGAACATTACTTCAAACAGTATTGATGCGTGTTCGTCGGTGGCGTCGGTGATGAGCGAGTTGGCCGCCGCTCCGTCGGACGGGCCGGATGCCGTGCTGGCATCCGCACGGGTTGGAAGGTTGCCCGAGCGTGACTCACAAGCGAGCAAGCCGCCGTGCTGGCCTTCGCTCGAGCCAGATGGCTGGCCTTAGCGCAGCGCGCGCGAGCAAGCCGCCGCCCTGCCTTGCCAATCTAGCTAGCAAACCTTGCAGACAAGCAGCTGGATGGAGCTATCTTGGCTAGCTAGCGGCTGCGAGCGCCGGACGGAGCTGGCATCTGGGCTGCCACAACATGGGCTCCGCACCGCCGGTGGTTTTGACCTCGCCTTCTGCCGGCGGCGGTAGCTGCGTCCCATGGCCGAGGATGTCTAGGTGGATGGGCCGGAGGTAGGAGATCACTCGAGGATTTTTGTTGGTAAGAGCATGTACAATGGTTGATAAGGTAGTCTTATCTTAAGTCTGCCACGTATGCAAGTGGTAGTAGTTTCTTGGCATTTTAGTGGTTTCTTGCATTATTAGAGCAAGTACAATTGAGCTGAGTCAGCGGGCTATAAGAAATAAACTACTACTACATGTTGGCTATAAGATGGGTTGTAGATGACATGGCACTGACTTATAGCCAGCAGCTGGCTATACTATTAACCATGCTCTTAGGGGTTTCTTGTAAGGAACAATGTACGCACTACTAGCAACAAAAGGCGATTCTAGGTTGCGTTGTACTCCAACGAGTACTACTAGTGGTCGCGGGAGTGTATACCTCGTTTTGTGGGTTCGATCCCGGCCGAACGCACGGCGGCCTTTTTTAAAAAAATAGTACTACTACACTTCGCTACGAGCCAATATTTTACATGGGTAGTTTGAGTTTTGAAGTTAAACGGACATGCGGCCCCACAATCTGGGTGCACTGGACAGCCTAGCCACATGAATGGGTTTTCCTTCCTAGCATCCCGTGGCTCGCGTGTTCGCCCTAGCCGCACCTCGCTTGTAGCTTCTAGCTAGTAGCATATTTAAACTACCGCCTCCCAATTAAGCCCGAGGAGCCGGAAAAACCTGGCGGGGCATTGGGAACTGTGCAATATGGCTCTGTACGTAAAGTGCTCTACTACTACTCTGTAGCTTGTGGCGTTGCATGCATGGACTTCACTCCATTATCGGCTCTACTATAAAAGAAATTCCTCTTGCCGTGTTTTTTTTGAAACAGGGGCAAAAGCTTTGCTTCATCTCATTCATAAAGAAGGAACTACTAACAAAGTTCAACAAGATCCATTACACCTCCACAAATGGAAGCGAAAAGCCTAGTCTCGATGTATCAAATAACTCAAATGTTCTGCCCCCCGCAGTAACCGTTGCTGATAAACAGGCTGCTAGTGTGTGCGTGAGAGGAGCGGCTGAGTAGGCCAGCTACGTGAGAGGAGCGGCTGAATAGAGCACCGAGAGTACCCACTAGGCCACTACGCAGGTGTACTTCCCCTGCCTTGATAGTACAGCGATGGTTCTAGAGAACAGTAGTACCCTCCACTTCCAACTGTAGCTCCTTGGCCCTGAGATTCAAGAGTTCAAAACTGGTGCACTATACTAGACTAGACTAGAAGTACAGTACATCGCACTACTAGTTGAGAAAAGTAGTACTAGTACTACTACAGTACGAGTTCGTACTCCTCCGTCACATAATGTAAGACGTTTTTTGACACTAGTTGGTGTGTACAAAAAATGGCAAAAACATACCCAAAATTTCTTAATCCACGCCAAAAACTACTACCTAGTGCCAAAAATTTCTTACTAGTGCTATTATTTACAGTATAATGCAATCCCATAACGTTCCATAATCCCTTTCTTTCAAAAAAATCACTTCTGGAGAGAAGATTGCTATCTCCACGCGAGCTTCTCATAGGCCAGCGCCACCGCATGCAGTCATGTGAGAGAGAGGGAGACATCCATGCAGCATGCAGAGAGAGGAGAACGCGGGCGGATAGCCAATGGGCTACATGGGGCATGTCTAGCTGCTAACTCCTCCCATCCATGCGCCAGGGGTATTTCCGTCAGGAAAGCATGCAGCGAGCCCCTGCCTTGGTATCTAGGTCTGCTCTTATGCGCAGAGTAAAAAGAATCGGAGGGAGTACTAGTAGTAAATAATAGCCTCACCCCTTCGCTGAGGAATGATCTATAGTTGGAAGGGACGAGGCCCTGCGGTTACTACGCTCTTATCTCCTCCTCGCGAGTTCCCCTCCCCTCGAAGAGAAGGCAGTTCGTCGCTGCTCCCTTGGATTCTCCAGGCGGTTCTCCTCCTCGTCGAGGCTGGGAGACCTTGGACGATGATCTTGTGGGAGAAATCGCACGCCGCTCCGACGTCCTCACCGCCACAAGACTCGGTGCTTCCTGCACCAACTTTTTCAAGACGCTGCTTAAAGATGCCATGCTTGTTGGTATTCCATGCATTCTCGAGGAGAAGGTTCTTCTATGGGACAATCCTTCAAATAGTCCACCGCTCCCTGGCCATGGTTGCACATTGACTCCGCTAGAGTTGCCGATGTTGAGAAGTAGTCGGATTTTGTCCGATGAGCAGGTCAGTAATGGAGTTTGATCATGTAGTACATAGTTATTCCATTTCCATCCCGTAATTTCTTCGCTGCCCACCGTCTTATATATAGGTCTGGGTCAGTGCCAACGAAGATTGGCTTGCATACCTCCGGCCGGATACCACCATCATTTTGCACAACATCCACAGCAGTGCGACCGTTCTGGTAGACCCCTTCTCCACCGTTGGGATCGGCCTTCCGGACTGGCTGGGCAAGAATACGTATGATGATGCCTACATGAGATTGAAGAAGATAGCAATTGCGGACCCGCCGACAAAGCAACGTGGCTACGACGATTACTATCTCATCGCGGTGTTCGACATAAGGATTGCCATCAATGCAGGAGGCAGTAACGGCAGAGGCTGGCGCATGTTGGCGGCGGCAGATTTGTACCCCTACACGTTCGAAGACGCCGTGCGCCATCTAGGCCGCATGTTCACGGTGACAAGCCAGGGGACTTGTTTCATGTGGTTGACATCCTATGGTACGGGAGATTACAAACAGAATGCACAAACCATCATTTGCATCCCTAACGGCACTCCATTATTTTGCAGGGACCAGTCATCCCCCGATCAAAATAAGATCGCCGATCCTAGATGTGCATTTGCATCCGCCATTCGGTCTAACCAGGAACCTTGTAGCTGACTTTGGCATATTGGGATCAACTATCTTAGCAGTCGTTACCCATGGTACCTCTGATGTGCAACATGGTCACATAATCTACCACGATCGGACGGTCATCATCTACCCAGGTATTCCATTTTTAACCCTCTCACCTTCTCTTTCATTGTTGTACTAGTAGTATACTTTGTAGTACTAAGAGGGGTACTTTTTACCTTGGAGGACGCGTATAGCTAGCTAGGCCCTTGAAGACTTGAACCCACTAGCTGCCACCATTTTTGTTTTTCCATGTCTTACTATCTCATCCATGTAGCCAAGAGTGGCTATATATAATAAGCCGGTTATTTTACTTCCTCTATACCGGAGTAGTACTATTTCCTGGACGGTATTACTGACCGCCACATTTGAGCACAATATTATTATGCATGGACCTTGACAATGTACGTCACCATGTGTCTAGATCTGGGATGCCGCGTGTACCAGATGAATGGCGCCGAGTTCGACCCCCGTGATGCTACGTGGGTGCCGAGGAACACTCTTGGAGAGTACTCGCTTTTCATCAGGGACAACTACCCCATTGTGAAGTGGATGCCACCTTCCATGCACGACACAGAAGGCCTGCCGTTCATGAAGCATGGTTGTGTCTTCAGTGCGCACCACCGGATGAACGACATGCTGGGACACGCTATCCCTGATTTATGCCGCTTCAGCTTGGATGAGTCTCCATCGTGTGGAACCGGACTAGAAAGCTGCGACAATGATTCCCGTTGCCCACCGCTATGGATCGTGCCATCCATGAGGAACACCTGGGACTGGAACCTAGAGGAGGACAAGTAGCCCATCTATAACGTGTAAGTGGAGTACGGTAATTGTGAACGGTAGCGCTGTGAATATATGTAGACTAGTCGTGCACAAATTTATCACATGAGTTGGAGATGAACTTGTGTGGCATACTGGCATTTGTCCTTTAGAATTTATTACTAGTAAATGTGTTATGTGTACGTGCAACTTGTGTGGTTGTTGCACGGGCTCCAACACGCTCTTTGAGAAAAAAAGGTGGCACATCTTTGGATATACGTGATGTGGCGGCATCATACAGTAGCATCGTTCGCTATAGTTGTACTAGTACACTCCTACTAGGACGACAACTCCTATAAAACCTTGCACTTGGCTCTTTGCCTCTTCGGGAGGTTCAACAGTTCGTACTCGTGTGAACCTTGCAGTTGGCTCTTCGCCTCTTCGGAAGGTCCAACAATGATGATACTACTGTACAATATGCTTCTGGCAATCTGACACCGATTGAACTGCTGCACGTCCTCCGCGAGGGCAAGGGAGAGGTAGAGGGAGAGGGAGAGGGCGCTGTAGTCAAAACCCTCTCCTCGTCCTGCGAACCACCGCACTCGTGGGCGAGGGAGAGGCGTAGTAAGCAAGCTTCTCCTCGTTCGGCGAGTTGACGGGACACATCAAAGCAGTACTAGTACTAGTAGTAGTAGTCCATACTGCGTCCTTTCCGATTAATATGGCTTAATTTGAAATGAGAAAAATACACTAGCGGTCAACGTATGTAACAGTACGCTCTTTACGGTCACTATATATAGTTTCGCGGCGATTATGCGATCACTAGCTCATCATAGAGCACCGTATTGCACCCTACTGACCAGCCACATAGTCGACGTGGCACTTTGTTGACTGGTTATATTGTCACCTGGTTTCTGGGTCCCACCTGTCAGTTGGCAGAGCAAAGAAATCAGTTAAACAAAACTTTACGCTGGCGCGACACGAGTCCAACCCTTGCGCGCGAACCGCCCTGGCTGTGTATGTGAGTGCATGCACGTGTCCTCCCTCGGTCTTCCAACAAAGAGTATACTACATGATGTACATCTACACTTCCAATGTGTTTAGCCTTTAATCTAAATCGATATTGATGGACTGATGCACCAACTTTTGCTGTAGGTATAGGCTACATGTCTATCCTTAATTACAGCATGCAACGACCTTCATTTAATCTTCTTATCTTAATGGTCGCATGCACACATAAGTCTGCTACTTTTGGGCGTTAATTATGCCCTGGTCAATGTGTAAATCTCTAAATGTACAGTCTTTCACAGACGTAGGGAGTAGGTTGAGCACTTGAGCGTGAGCGTGTGTGTTGCGTCGTGTGCTGTGTGTCGCATGGGTGCGTGAGTGTTGCGTGCGTCCATGTGTACGTGTGAGTGTTGCATGTTGCATGCATGCCTGCATGCATGGGGCTTGCTCCCTCCCTTAACATGTTCATATTTCAAGCTTCCTCTGTTCCCTCCATATGGTGATACTCCCTCTGTTCCCAAATAGTACGGAGTAAAAGCCTCCCTCTGTTCCCAAATACGGAGTATTTGTCTTTCTATAGATTTCAACAAGTGACTAGGTACGGAGCAAAATGAGTGAAGTGAGCGTAGAGGCATAGGGATACTGTAGAAAGGAAGTCCTCGCAATCCAGTTATTCCCCATCTCGGTCAGAGAGAACTATTCAACTAGTCTCTTCTTCTTCCTCCTCTCTTCCCCATCGTCGGCCCCACACCATTTACCCCCGCTCACTGCTCGCCCGCACGCGCCATCTTTCTTGGTAGCTCGCGCATACCATACCCCCCCCCCCCCCCGCTCTCTGCTCGGCCACACGAGGAGAAGCTTCTTCGCTCGCCCGCCTGAATCCACTTCCCCGCTGGCTCGCAGGCACCAAAAACCCCAATGGCAGAACCGACTAACACGCAGAGTCGCAATTGGAATTCCCTCCCCGATGTTCTCTTGGAGCAGATTTGTAGTCGTATGGACCTACTCAGCACCGTCCATCTGTCCACATGCTCTGTGTCTTTGTACCACCTACTCGTCTGCAACCGGCCGGCTCTTTTCAAGACACCCTGCTTGCTGATGCCTGATCCTCGCGGGTGGCCCAGACACCGACTTGACGATCCTATGGAGGTTGTCGTGGTGCCCCTCGACATGCTACCATTACCCGTCCACATGTCCTTCATGCGCGGCCACTACTGGGCGGGCATGAAGGCCAACTAGATCGTCCTCACCCACCACACTGGTAGTCCGTGGCGTCTCGTGGATATCTACACCTAGCAAGAGATCACCCTTCCATCGTTGGATACCGCCGCCATCGAGCCTCGCGGACCGCCGGACACTCCTACCTACTACGCACGAGACGCGTCAAGCTTTTGGCTCGACCTCTGTTTGCAGAAAGTTGTAATCTGTGAAGTTCCCACACCGTCAGAAGACTACATGGATTACAAGCTCATTGCCTTGCTCGACAAGGGATTAGTCTATCTAGAATCCGGTCGCCATACATGGTTATGGCTCATCATCAATCCTGTTGAGGAAACATTTTTGTCTGATGCTATAGTGCATGATGGCATCGTTTATGCGGTCTACGCACATATTGGCTACCTATATTGGTGGAATCTATCATCGTGTAATTGTTCTGTCTCATCTCATCTTTACCTTATGAATACGACTGCCTGTTCATTTGTTACAAATTTAGAATGCATAGCATGTCTATAACCACATCATTGCTATATGTTCCTCTCATTTCCTAGATTTTTATGACCACACATCTTATTGTTAGAGTTGATATGAGAACAATTGGCATCTAATGATTGTTAGAATACATATTATGAGCATAACATCATGATTGCTATATGTTACTCTCGTTTACAAGATTTTTATAACTACGCATATTATTGCTTAGAGTTGATATGAGAACAGTAGTAGTAAGTGCTATGGTAGAATATGAGTAGGCGCTGTCATAGCTATTTTCCTCTCATTGTTACATGATGTTTGAACCATGACATATTGCTAGAATATGAAAGCCATTGGCTTATTTTGTTAACTTGGGGTATGATTGTGACCACGACATTGCAATTCTCTGTCTATGATATGTGTCACTGTTATAATAATCTTAATTCTACACATACTCTGAACGTTATTGTTTATTTTTGTCCTTTTGGTCTCCAATTTGAATTGTTGCAGCAGACGCAAATGCGCTGGCCTTCATGATTCCAGGACCTGGAATCATACCAGCCGATGGGTGGTGGTTTATCACTCATTCAGCTGACGGCAGTCATTTGATACTCATTCACACGTACCAAATTGACCAAACCATTACATCAAACCACATGCAGTACAATGCGTGGGGCGTTCGTGACATTGATGGCTATGGCTGCTTCATGTTCGAGAAAGATCCCGGCTCCGTTGGGCCAGGCGTATTCAACTGGAGGCGGGTTTACAGCCTCCGCAACCACTCCTTGTTCCTCGGGCTCAATTATCCGATCATCCAACCAATCATCGATCATATCACCGGCGATGATTACTGTGCTATGCAACTTCCATTCGCGAGGGGGGCTGTGTTTATAGATCATACCATGGGTTTCATGAATCACCATATCCAGATATTCATCGAGACAGCTTGTTGCCAGATAATCTTCAGTGTGTGAAAGGCATCAAGCTTCCATGCGATGGATGGCTTTTGCAAACCCGACATGCGGCGATGTGGTTCATGCCAACAGCAAATATGCACAACTTGATTCGTGCTGATATCTAGACTAAGCCATGTATTCTGCTGTTGTAGCACAACCCTCATTTGTTGGATATTATGTACTGTTGTTAGTTTGAAGCACTCCTCTGGTTTGAAGGATAGATACCTTCCTGAGATCAAGTGCATCCTAACTCACCTGCGTAGGATGTACTGATAATGATGATGGAGATGTTGTGCAAAAGCCATATATATATATATATATCAGTTAGGCTTCAAGTGCGTACTTGTTAGTTAAACCTATGTATAAATTGTGACACTAAATACAACTAGTAAGTAGTACAGTAGCAGTACTAGTATACGTCGGTCAAATTATTCATCATGTCCACACATTGAATTGACGTGACAACACGCTGCGCGTGAGGTGACACAAGAATCTCGGCGGCGTGTTCGGGTATTCTGGACTTCAGATTTGGAGTACCACTTATCTATCGAAATCTTTCATCATTCACTTAAAACAGTCGATTGATCATACATTGAGTACCATATAACTGGAATTACCGATGCAAGTCGAAGAAGGATTGGCCCGTGCTGCCGGCTGGCGTCAAGTTCGATCCCACGGATCAGGAACTGATCGAGCACCTTGAGGCCAAACTAAGTGCTGATAGCGCGAGATTTCAGTCTCTCATCGATTTGTTCATACCAACCATCGACAACGAGCACGGCATATGTTACGCCCAACCTGACAAACTTCCAGGTAAGACACCGATCGGCCGTCTACTTGCACAAACATATTCCTTTGTTTATAGCCCTATTTTTCTTTTTAGACGCAGACCTGGTGAAGCAATTACAATTTGACAGTTAATAAAAAGTGAAACATGTGACTGCAACATGCCAAAGATGTTATGAAAATGCCAACTAGGTACACTAAAACCTGTATTCCACAATGCTGCAGGTATCACACTAAGTGGCCTAAGGAAGCATTTCTTCAAGCGCAATTCTAGGGCATTCAAAAGGGGCGTGTGGACACGTCGAAAGATACAGTCGGAGTGCAGCATGCATACGATGTGGCACAAGACCGGCAATACCTTGCCGGTGATGGTCAACGGCCGGCAGACGGGCAGCAAAAAAGGTTCTGGTGCTGCACACCAACAAGAACTTCGACCAGCAGAGGACCAACTGGGTGATGCACCAGTACCACCTCGGGGACCTGGAGCAAGAGAAGGAGCGGGAGCTGGCCCTCTGCAAGATTTTCTACCAGACGAACACTAGGGCCAGGAGTAAAAAGATTATAAGTTAGTTTGGTATTGGTAGTTGTACTACCTTGTCGTCCGCAAGTTGGTATTGTTGTTAACGTTCTTTTGGTATGAACTTGCATTTCCTTCCAACCATCATGCCGAGGGTCGACCTGGATATAAAGCTGAATCATTTGTTTCGAAACAATTTTTAAGGCACCTGATTTTTATTTGATGGGTAGCATAAGCACCCGCCGTTCGAATTCCCAGTTCTCCAATTTTTTTGAAACAAGTGCATGCACTTATTATCACAATAAAAAAACAATATCCGTGCTGCATCCCAGTTATTAGTCTGTACTTGCAGAATTCTCTTGTCTATTGAGCATGTATATTGTTTTTTCAGGTCGAGCAAGTTTCAACTGGGCTGTAGATTGCCCAAGGTTGTTTTGTTTTTAATAGGCCCAGCCTATGACGACAACAGGGCACAAAGATCCAGCAGGTATCTACTGGCCTCTGGCCCGCCAGCGTTAGTTATATTTTGTCTTACAACATCCGCATGCAGTTTTTTTACTGAATCAAACACACAGCCCAGTTCTATTTTCCTCTTGAAACGCATGTCCTACATCCGTTTTCTAATCTCTACCTATAGTTTTACTAGTTCATATACACGTATCATTATATTGAAAACACATAAAATTCCCTTTTCATATTTACATCCTTATTTTTGTTGTTTTTTCCCACCCAGCGCTGATTTTTTACCACTGGTTTTCCCTTAAACCAACTAAATTGTCCCACGTCTTATTTGCTTACAAAAACAAAACGATTTTTTGGCAAATCAATAAGTTCTTAAAAAATTTCTATCATTTCGGGATTACAATAGTTCGGACTCCACCGAAATATGCAAAATAAGGTTGGACTTTTTGACCGTGGTCTTGGGCAGAAAATGGGCTATAATAAATTACTTAAGAATTAGCAAATGGGCTGCAAATTATAAAAAATAGCAAATGGGCTTTATGTTGTCTGCCACAGATTTGGAGGCTGACTTGTGGGCCTACTAAGTTCATGCGTACACAAGGTTCCTCAAAAGAAACTTAGTAAACAATCGACTCTACCAGCCCCAGTCGCCCAAAGCAGCACTTCTTCAGTCTCTGATCTTCCTGCCCCAGTCGCCCAGACCAGTGCCGTCAGAACCGCCTGCTCCCGCCTCCCATGGCCGGCAGTGCTGCTGGGAAGGCCTCACGGCCCCATCATACTCGCATCCCTGGACTGTCTATCCCTCTACTCACCCACACCTCCTGTTATTTTCTGGCGACGGCAGCCGAACCAGTCAACCCTCGTACTCTCCACCGCGTGGGCAGCCACTGTCGTGTCTTCCCCGGCTCCGTGTCGTTCCCTTCGTAGGCCTCGCCGTCGTCCACCGCCCTGGTGCTCTCGGCGCGGCATGGCCAACGATGTCCATCCAACAGCCGTAGTGCTTCTTCACCCTCTAGTCTTCTTGCCCCAGCCGCCCAAAGCAGCGCCGGTCGTGTCGCATGCTCCTGCCTCCCATGGCCGGCTATGCTGCCACGGAGGCCTCAGCGTCCCCATACTACTCCCACCGCTGGCCAGGCCATCCCTCCACTCACCCACTCCCCTTGTTATTCTGCGGTGATGGCAGCCTCACACCGCAGCCGAACCAGTGAACCCTCATCCTCCTCTCCGCGTGGGAATCCACTGCCGCGTCTTCCCCGGCTCCGCGTCGTCCCCTTCCTAGGCCTCGCCGTCGTCCACCGTCGTGGTGCTCTCGGCGCGGCGTGGTCAATGTGGTCAACGACCGACTTCCATCGGAAGAGTACTATACGTCGAGAGGCTGACATCTGGGTCCACGGCCACAGCCTAGTTTTTTTGTGATTTGCCAAGTAAGTCGCTTTGTCAGGCCTGTTGGGCTGCAAATCTTTCAAGACGAGGAGAGCTTCATTTGGCTGGCCGAGAAAATGGCCCATCAGTAATGAGAAATGGGCTGTACATTTTTAAAACACATCAAACCGGCAATTAGTTTCAAATATCTTTTTTTCATTTCGAGATTTAAAATTACATTAATTTTTATGCATGGAGAATTTGTTGGATTTTATATTGATATACATTTATTTTTAAAATCAGTTTGAATGTGAGTCGAAGTTTCGGGATTAAAAACAGTTCGGACCGCACCGAAATATGCAAAATTTCGTTATTTTTTTACCCGTGGCCATAATATGGGCTGTAATGCTAACAAAAAGAATATGGGCTCCAAAAAAACCCTTAAGAATTAGCAAATGCGCTATAAATTATTAGAAATAATGGCAGATGGGTTGTATGCTGTTTTCCACAGATTTGAGGCTTTCCTAAAAAAAAGGTTGACGCACAAGCAGTGATTGTTGGATGTCCATCGAATGGCCGTTGCGCTTCTTCAATCTCTGCTCTTCCTGCTCCAGCCGCTCAAACAAGCGCCGGCGGGACTGCCTGCTCCCTCCTCCCCGTGGCCAGCTGTGCTGCCGCGCAGGCCTCACCGCCCCACTGTACTCCCATCGCTAGCCTAGCCATCCCTCTACTCACCCACACCTGCTGTTATTCTCCGGCGACGACAGACGAACCAGTAAACCCTCGTACAGTCGTACTCCCCTCCGCGTGGGAAACAAAAACAATGACCAAGTCTTCCCTGCCTCCTTGTCGTTCCCTTCCTAGGCCTCGCCGTCGTCCACCGCCCTGGTGCTCTCGGCGCGGCCTGGTCAACATGGTCAACGACCGACATGCATCTGAAGTGGACTGTACATGGAGAGGCCGACAGCTGGGTCCATGGCCGCAAGCAAGGAAATGCCTCCTTATTACGCGCAAAATAATGATTCCTCCACCTGACATCAGGGACCCACCGAAAGGGCCTGTGTATTTCGTGAAAAAAACGTTACCGCCGCTGACAGCTCGGACCCACCAGCTATATCTTCGCACGCAAGGAAGTGCCTCCTTATTACGCTCAAAAAATGAATACCCCCCTACTAGCTCGGACCCACCTTGGTGGGAGGCTGACTTGTGGGCCTACTAAGTTGACGGAGACGGAGGGCTTTGTCAACTTAGTCAATATGCACGATTCTAGCTCCAATGACAGTACGATGTCCATCCAACGGCCGTAGTGCTTCTTCAACCTCTGGTCTTCTTGCTCCAGCCGCCCAAACCAGCGCCGGTCGTGCCTCGTACTCCTGCCTCCCGTGGCCGGCTGCGATGCGGCAGAGGCCTCACCGCCCCCTACTACTCCCACCACTGGCCAGGCCATCCCTCTACTCACCCACACCCCCTGTTATTCTGTGGCGACGACAGCCTCACATCGCAGCGAACCAATGAACCCTCGTACTCCTCTACGCGTGGGCATCCACTGCCGCATCTTCCCAGGCTCTGCGTCGTCTCCTTCCTAGGCCTCGCCCTCGTCCACCGCCCTGGTGCTCTCGGCGCGGTGTGGTCAGCGTGGTCAAGGAACGGCTTCCAACGGACGTGGACTGTACATGGAGAGGCTGACAGCTGGGTCCATGGCCGCAGCAAGGAAGTGCCTCCTTATTACGTGCAAAATAATTATTCCTCCACCTGACAGCGGGGACCCACCGGACGGGCCACCGTATTTCGCCCCCCTGACTGCTGGGACCCACCAGCTACATCTTCGCACGCAAGGAAGTGCCTGACAGTCGGGACCCATCTGGTCGAAGCGTACGTAGCATTTGTCATTCTGGTGGCGAACGTGTACATACATATATACTGGTCGATGTAGAGGCGCGCACGTGTCATAGTAGAGGCGCGCACGTAGCATGTACACGTACGTACAACGGCCAGGGTGCAAGAAAGAAAATACGACCACGTATGTGTACATACGGGCGGGGTCTCGAACGCCTACTCGCGCATACGTACGGCCAGGGATCGTGTACATGGCTGGGTCGGAACGGAGAAACAGCGTCGTCGTCATGTTCATGGGGAGGCAACGGAATGTGTCGTGTTCATGGGGAGGCAACGGAATGCGTCGTGTTCATGGGGAGGCAACAGAATGTGTCGTGTTCATCGGGAGGTCTTGGATGGAACAGGCGATGGAAACGAGGCCTGGCGTACCGCAGAATGGAGGAAACGGCCTTGTGTTCCATCGGCCACATTTGAAACGGGATCTTGTTCATTGGGAGGGGTCTGGCGTACCGCAAAACGGAGGAAACAGACCTCCTATGGTCGAAACGTGGGTCATGTTGATCGGGAGGGGTGTGGCGTACCGCAAAACGGACGAAACGGACTTGTGTTGGAGCGCTACGGTCGAAACGGGGGTCCTGTTCATCGGGAGGGGTGTGTCGTACCGCAAAACGGGACTCCACAGGATACTATTCATCTCCGCCGTCGACCTCCTCCAGCGTCCACGGGCTCCTGTTCATCCAGCGTCCACGGGCTCCTGTTCATCCAGCCTCCACGGGCTCCTGTTCATCCAGCGTCCACCGCGCGCTACTCCACTGGCTACTGTTCAACCACCCGTCCACCATCTACTGTTCATCTAGCCCTCCACACCACGGGGTCCTGTTCAACCACCCCTCCACCGTCTACTGTTCATCCAGCCCTCCACACCACGGGGTCCTGTTCATCCACCCCCCCACGGGCACCCCTCCACCGTCTACTATTTATCCAGCTCTCCACCACACACGGGGTCCTGTTCATCCAGAGGCAACGCCACCACTCACTGTTCATCCAACCCCCCACAACGCTCACTGTTCATCCCATCGATTGGCTTCAGTTAGCAGGAGTAGCGAAGGAATCGCTCAATCGGGTTCAGTTAACAGCCATCGATCGATCGCTCGGGTTCAGTAACGCATAGTCTGCAGTGCAATCGCTTGGGTTCAGTTAGAGCCCAACGCCACACTCGGGTTCAGTTAGAGCCAACGCCTCGCACACACGTGCGTACGTGTACGAGAGAAACGAGCATCGCTCGGCCCCCGACCTCCCACCGTAACCGGGAACTCCCCAAAAATTTCCTCCCCCTTGCTTCTACCATGGTTTTCTCCGTCAGGGACGGCCAAAGAATGTCATGCAGCTGCGTCTCCGGCCCGCCCAGGACGAAAAGCCCATTTTCTGTCATGATTTTTTGTCATAGAAGTAGGAGCCCACCACATCTATGATGATACTGGGTTTTGTCACAATTATCGTCATAGAAGTGTCATATGTATGACAGAAAAAAAAATTCATTCGGCCCAAAATGTCACAGATGTGTCTTTTTTGTAGTGTATATTCGTGTTCGGGAAGAAAAAATCAGAGAGAAAGATTCATCGCATTTTACGATACGGAGTTGCCGCCAAGCCCTAAACTCTCTCGGGAGGGCTGATCTGGAGTCCATTCGGGTCTCCGGAGAGGGGAATCTGTCGCCATCATCATCATCAACCATCCTCCATCACCAATTTCATGATGCTCACCGCCGTGCGTGAGTAATTCCATCGTAGACTTGCTGGACGGTGATGGGTTGGATGAGATTTATCATGTAATCGAGTTAGTTTTGTTAGGGTTTGATCCCTAGTATCCACTATGTTTTGCGATTGATGTTGCTATGACTTTGCTATGCTTAATGCTTGTCACTAGGGCCCGAGTGCCATGATTTCAGATCTGAACCTATTATGTTTTCATGAATATATGTGAGTTCTTGATCCTATCTTGCAAGTCTATAGTCACCTACTATGTGTTATGATCTGGTAACCCCGAAGTGACAATAATCAGGACCACTTCCGGTGATGACCATAGTTTGAGGAGTTCATGTATTCACTATGTGTTAATGCTTTGGTCAAGTACACTATTAAAAGGAGGCCTTAATATCCCTTAGTTTCCGCTAGGACCCCGCTGCCACGGGAGGGTAGGACAAAAGATGGCATGCAAGTTCTTTTCCATAAGCACGTATGACTATTTTTGGAATACATGCCTACATTACATTGATGAATTGGAGCTAGTTCTCTATCACCCTAGGTTATGACTATTACATGATGAACCACATCCGGCATAATTCTCCATCACCTATCCATTGCCTACGAGCTTTCCATATATTGTTCTCCGCTTATTTACTTTTCCGTTGCTATTGCTATCATCACTACAAAATACCAGGTGGGGAGGTAAGGACAACTCAGCTGCTAATACATGAGAATATTCTTTGGCTCCCCTTGTGTCGAATCAATAAATTTGGGTTGAATACTCTACCCTCGAAAACTGTTGCGATCCCCTATACTTGTGGGTTATCAAGACCATTTTCTGGCACCGTTGCCGGGGAGCATAGCTCTATTCTTTGAGTCACTTGGGATTTATATCTGCTTATCATTATGAAGAACTTGAGAGATCCAAAAACATAGATTTATCCCTCAACTACGAGGGGAGGTAAGGAACTGTCATCTAGCCCTGCACTTGATTCACCTTCTGTTTTGAGTAATCTCGCGACACCTAAACCTGCTTCTGCTATTAATTCTAATATGTCACATGTTATTGATGATGCCACTTCTGCTATGCACGATACTTATGATGAAACTACTTCTATGCTCGATACTATTGTGCCACTAGGTGAATTTCTTGATGAACAACTTGCTAGGGCTAGAGAGAATGAAATTATTGAAACTGATAATATTGATGAGAGTGATGATGAAGATTCTCCCCCTAGATATGAATTGTCTGTTGTTCCTGAGGGTTATGTTATGGATGAAGAAACTGCTAGAGAATTTCTTGCCTGCAATCATAGAAGTGATCTTAAGAAACTATTAGCTAAGTTGAAAGAAAAACCTCTGAATGCTAGAATGAAATTTGATCCTGCTTATGCTACTTCACCTATATCTATTAGTGATAAGGATTATGATTTCTCAGTTGATCCTGATATAATTACTTTGGTTGAATCTGATCCTTTCTATGGCTATGAATCTGAAACCGTTGTGGCACATCTTACTAAATTAAATGATATAGCTACCCTGTTCACTAATGATGAGAAACCTCGCTACTATTATATTCTTAAATTATTTCCGTTCTCATTAAAGGGTGATGCTAAGATATGGTTTAATTCTCTTGATCCTGGTTGTGTGCGTAGTCCCCAAGATATGATTTACTACTTCTCTGCTAAATATTTCCCCGCTCATAGGAAACAAGCTGCTTTAAGGGAAATATATAATTTTGTGCAAATTGAAGAAGAGAGTCTCCCACAAGCTTGGGGGAGGCTTCTCCAATTACTTAATGCTTTGCCTGATCATCCTCTCAAGAAACATGAAATACTTGATATCTTTTATAATGGACTGATCGATGCTTCCAGAGATTACCTGGATAGTTGTGCTGGTTATGTTTTCAGGGAAAGAACAATTGATCAAGCTGAATTTCTATTGAATAATATGTTGACTAATTAAAATAATTGGACACTTCCTGAACCAACTCCTAAGCGAACTCCGAAGAAAAGGGGTATTTTATTTCTCAGTCCTGAAGATATGCAAGAGGCAAAGAAATCTACGAAAGAAAAGGATATTAAAGCTAAAGATGTTAAGAATTTACCAACAATTGAAGAAATACATGTTCTTAATTCACCACCTATTGAAGAAACACACGGTCTGGATAACCCGACACAGGTGGTATAGGTAAACTCTCTCTATAGATATGATAAAGCTGAAATCCCTCCTACTAAGTTTGCTAGCCAATGTTTGGATGAATTTGATAACTGTATGGTTAAGCAAGAAGAATTTAATGCTTATTTTGGTAGAAAACTAAAACGCAATGCTTTTATGATTGAACACTTGAGTGATTATATGGCTACTGTTAAAGGTGAACTTAAACTCATTAGTAAACATGCTTCTATGGTTACCACTCAAGTAGAACAAGTACTTAAAGCTCAGAATGATTTGCTCAATGAATTAAATAATAAGAAGAATGATAATGCTGTTAGAGTTATGACTAGAGGAGGCAAAATGACTCAGGAGCCTTTGTATCTTGAGGGCCACCCTAAGAGAATTGAGCAAGATTCTCAGAGAACTACTATAGATGCACCTAGTCCTTCTAAAAGGAAGAGAAAGAAAAAAGATAGGACTTTGCATGCTTCTAGTGAACCTATTGTTGACACACCTGAGAATCCCAATGATATTTCTATTTCTGATACTGAAACACAATCTGGTAATGAACATGAACCTAGTGATAATGTTAATGATGATGTTCATGTTGATGCTCAACCTAGCAATAATCACTACAAAAAAATACACTTCTGTGATGATACGTGTTTGTCACAGTAGGTCGCTTTTTTATCATGCATGTACATCCATGACAAATTTATGACAGAATCAAGATAGTCATACCTGTGCTGTCGTAGAAGTGTTCCACGAAATTACCAAAATTATCATCACGGAAGTGTCCACTTCCATGACGATAAATCACGCGTCACAGAAGTGCTTTCGTCAAGGGTGACCAACACGTGGCATCCACCGTAACGGAACGCCATTAAGCTATCGGGTCGGGTTTTGGATCCAATAACCCGTTAACAGCCCCGACCAATGGGAAATTTCCACGTGTAAAATTCTTATTGGCCGGACGAAACACGTGTCAGCTCGTCAGTGGGTCAGATAGGCACCTATGATATGTCGACACGTGGCACGGCCCAACAGTGGCCCATTCCGGTGAAAAAGGCCGGCCCAGTAAAAATTAGCAGGCCGGCCCATATAAGGCCTACTTGTGTCAGGTCCATTTAAACCCACGGCCCTTATGAGATGTGCCAATTCGGCCCGTTAAAGTTTTGACACCATTGCAGCCCATTGTTAGTTCGAGCCCGTTAACAGCCCGCTATATACTTGGGCTCAATATCGGCCCGATGAGATTTTGGCCTGTTAACGGCCCATTTAATGGATGGGCCAATTTTCAGGATGTACATCTTTCGGCCTTTTAGCGACCCATTTAAATGTTGGGCTAATTTCCGGCCCGGTGTGTCTTTCAGCCTGTTGACGGCCCATAAATCTGATGGGCCATTTGTAGTCGGACCTGAGTTTCGGCCTTTTAGTGGCCCATTTAAGTGTTTGGCCAATTTCTGGCCCGGTGTCACTTTCAGCCTATTGACAGCCCATAAATCAGTTGGGCCAATTGTAGTTGGACCTGAGTTTTGGCCTTTTAGCGACCCATTTAAGTGTTGGGCCAATTCTCGGCCCTGTGTGCCTTTCGGCATGTTAACGGACCATAAATGACTTGGGCCATTTGTAGTCAGACCTTAGTTTTGCCCTCTTAACGGCCCATGCCCTTCATGGTCCAATACCGGCCCGGTTTCTCTTTCGGCCTGCTAAAGGCCCACAACACAGTTGGGCCGTTTACAATACGACCTGACTTTCGGCCTCTTAGCGGCCCATGATCTTCATGGTCCAATACAAGCCCGCTGTCGCTTTCGTCCTGCTAAAGGCCTACAGTATAGTTGGGCCATATGTAGCCCAAACTTAGTAACGGCATGTTAACGGCCCATGAAATAAATTGGGGCCACCTGTTGCTCGCTTCGATGTCGTCCTGTTAACGACCCGGGAGGTAAGAGGGACGACCATTAACTTTCGGCCTAGTAACGGCCCATTAACTCAATGGGCCCACTAAAGTTCGTTCATGTCTTCAGGCCAAATTAGATAATTTGAGCCCATTATGATGAGCAAAGGTACGACATACAGGGAATAACGTTGCACATCTAGAATATATTACAGGAAATTACATCCACTTGGCAATCAAAGATTGCTGCCAGTGCAAATAAATGAGCAAAACCTAACCATCTACAAAGTCACAATCTGCAACCTCAGCACAGATGACGCCCATAAGCATGTGGGCAAGTTCTTGCTGCTTTGCCACACTGTCTCTGAAAACATTGATCAGTTGTTGTGTCGCACGACTCTGCACCTTTGATTCATCCACCATTTCCATCATTGCTTTTGCCATTAATTGGTTCACAAACATACATTTATTCCGTTGCATTCGAGACAGAGGATACTGAACAGATTCAGATGGCGATTTTGGCAGGCTTGTATTATTGATAGTGGAGAGTGTCTTGACCACTGCATCATAACGTAAATTAGGATGGGAACCAAACAGATTAATCATGAGTTATTGCCATATTACCTAGCCTAGATTTACTGGAAAGAAACAATGGGGTTGCCTTACTGTTTTCAGAGTTTGTCTTCTTATCTTCAGCAGCCTGCACAAAATTAACACACTAGCATTGCTATTATTGGCCAAGTCAGATAATAGGAAAGCAACATTGACACTACGAACGTTTGGGCAACTAGCCTACACCAAATTAACACAATATGGCACAGCTATCATCAGCCAGGTAAGGTAATACGAAAGCAACATTTACACAATAAATGAATGGGCAACCAGAGAAGCACTACAATTTAGTAATGTGCGTGATATGAGATAGCACATTCATGCAGCTCAGTACGCAAAACTACCAGATAGTTTTCCTTACAAAAATCAACATTGGCGCCTTTAACATTTTGCTACAACTAATTTTAGATCAGATAAAGGTTAGATTCACGCCGATTTACAAAATACATGCTGATGTAAAAATATAGTGATATACAACAGGTACTTACATCAGCACTGGAGCACAGAGAATTCCCGCAAGATATTTTCCTCAAATACGATCCCAATGGAGGAAGTCTTGTACCGTTTAACCTTAAATTCTAAAAGAGAGACGGGTAAGAAACATGTAGAAAATATGATCAGAATGCTATAAAATTTCATGATGCGAGGATACGCACACGCTTCTTAGAATGGATTTGACATTCTTTTGATGGACTGGAGCGGACTAGTTCTTTGGCCACTGGAATCTGCTTATTATCAGTGGGAGTTGGGTTTCTCTGTGCTGGAGCAGTATCTATGAAAAATGGAGTTGGTTTATTATCTCCTAGCATTTGGATCTTTTGCAAAGACCTGGTTTGTAACCCTTCAGATTCTAACATAGCCATCTTCCCCTTGCATGCCTTATATAGAAGAATGGTGATTCAGTTATAAAACATGCTATAGAAGAGATGGAATAGGTACTGAAGAATAGAAAGGCATGACATATTGACATGTGTTCACTCCATCCGAAAATAAATGGATGGGTCTAGGCGTATTTCAGTTCTAGATACATCCAGTTTTATCCATTTCTGTGACATTTAATCCGGATGGAGGGAGTATGATGTAAGAGCTAGGGATACAACAGGACAACACAATAAAAAAACACTGAAAAAACCCACTACAGAACCAAAGTATTCAAACCCACTGATATGAGATAGTACACTCATGCAGCTCAAGATGCAAAACTACCAGGCAATTTTCCTTGCAAAAATCAACATTGTGGCCTTTAATCATACATTTTGCTACAACTAAATTTAGATCATATAAAGCTTGGATTCATGCCGATTAACAAAATACATGCTGATGTAAAAATATAGTGATATACAACAGGTACTTACATCTACATTGGAGCACAGAGAATTCCTGCAAGAATCTTTCCTCATAAACGATACCATTGCAGAAAATCTTCTATCTGTTAAGCTTATTTTCTAAAAGAGAGATGGGTAAGAACCATGTAGAAAATATGATCAGCATGCTATAAAATTTCATGATGCAAGGATACGCACACGCTTCTTAGAATTGAGTTGACATATTTTTGCTGGACTGGAGCGGACTAGTTCTTTGGCCACTGGAATCTGCTTATTATCAGTAGGAGTTGGGTTTCTCTGTGCTGGAGCAGTATCTATAAAAACTGGAGTTGGTTTATTATCTCCTGGCGTTTGGATCTTTTGCAAAGGCCTTGTTTGTAACCCTTCATATTCTAACATAGTCGTCTTCCCCTTGCATGCCTTGTATAGAAGAATGGTGCTTTAATTATAAAACATGCAGCAGTAGAGAGATGGAATAGGTACTGAAGAATAGAAAGGCATGACATATTGAAATGTATTCCCTCCATCCGGAAAAAAATGGATGGGTCTAGGCGTATTTCAGTTCTAGATACATCCTTTTTATCCATTTCGGCAACATGTAATCCGGACGGAGGGAGTATGTTGTAAGAGCTAGGGATACGATAGGACAACACAGCAAAAAAACACTAGTTGAATGTAAAACTGTATGCTAGCAGAATGCAAAACAGGAAGGCATGTCATATTTACATGCATGATCAGCATGCTAAGCACATGGCATTGCAACAGAGTAGATACACTCCAGGACATTATATGCATGTTGTACCCATATCACAGGCCAAGTTAGAGCAAGGACCTTGTGGGGTGAAGAGGATTCATCATCTTTCTGCAAGTCCTCTGAAGAACTGCCTTTACATGTTCCATCATATTGGGTATCATTGACATCAAGTTTATTGGCCTTTACATTGCTCCGTGAGGTTCTTGTGGATATATCAGTGTGTGCAATTATATCTGACATGCATGGAAGACAACTAGTAGTTAGATTTATGTAATGAGTGCCTGTAGGAGATGACATAAATAGTAGGACTGGGGTTAACTAGCAGGAACAGGTCTCATAAACTAAAGGGAGAACATAGATTAAATCTACAGAATATGTATCGTTTGTACTCGAGATTAACTCGATGGCACACAAAAGTATTAAAGAACAACATAGGAAATACTAGAAGTGGTATAATACTATAATCACCAGCCTGTGGGATAGCATTGGCTGATGGATGATAACTATGGAACAATGTTACCTAAAGAACAAGTATCTTAGCTGAACTATGGAACAACGTTAACTCCTGAGCAAGACCCGTAAGAGATCAGCATGAATATACAGTGAAATGTGATGATCTATTTTCCATGCTTAGACGAATAACAAAGCCATAAATGTTGCACACAAGTAAGATGAGGGTACAACCTATCGGGTTGCCATCCATAGGAGTGAGCATCATGTGCTGACTTGTCGATGGCCCTGCAGTTGTTGTGGTTGTGCATGTTGGGCACGCGCATTCGATGCAGGGAACTGTTGAGTGGGGACTATAGCTCCCTTCTGGTGTATGCTTCCCTTGTTGGAGCAGCTGCGGTGAGTCAGAAGCCGGTGTGTCTGAAGATGCAGATAACGCATAATGTTAAGAACGACATATCTCTTTGATCTAAAGAAATAAACTAAGAGATCAACAGCAAGGTACGAGAGTGGTCACACGTCTATTGACTGAAGACTAAATTGGGGTCACACGATTTTATTTTATTTTGGTATTGTCCGATCTACGCCGGATGGCTGGCCGTCTTGTGCCTCCCGGCTGACACTGTTCGGAGGCTTCCCCGAAGAGCCAGCGACCAATGGCAGAGCAGCTTGCCTCCGCCGTCCATGGCCCCGGCCAAAACCCCGCCGCACTGCCGTGGTTGCGCTGCCCCCGGGCCAATCCACAAAGACTCCCTGCCATCCAGATCCGATGGCGGCAGTACCTTCAACCCACGCAACTCTAAAAGATAGCCATCTAAGCGCTGCTTCCGCGGCGAGCTTGTGGCACCGCACCCTTACATTAGACACCAGCCAACCGGCAGCCTAGGAGCTCCACCGCCTCGAGGGGTGCTGCTTCCCATTGCAAATCGATTGGCCCAGAATAAAAATTCAGACAACTGACGCCTAAATAAAGTGATTTGAGATGAGGGTGCGACCTATCTGGCGGCATGGTGAAGTAGGCAGGTCCAGCTGCCGAGTCGGTGAGGCCGGCACGGTTGCGGTGGCGACCGACGGCAGGGAAAGAGCGATGTCGCGACGGTCAACGGCTACGCCGAAGCAGCACCAGGACTCTAGACGGATCTGAAGTTGGAGTCCCTCCGGCGCCGTGAACAACGGCGGGGGTGAATCGGCTCCCGTATGGTTCACGCAGCCGTCGTCGAGGTAGCACCAGCATCACGGAGTAAGAGGCACACAGCCCAGTGCACGATGGCAAATGGACAGCGTCTCCGGCATGAGGGAGGAGGGCGGCTGTGAAATTGGTGCAGTGGGGGCGCCATGGAGGTGGGGTTGAGGTTTCGCGGCTTGGGAGAAGGGAGCTTCCCAGGGAGAAGGTGATTTGGCGCCCACGAGGTATGAATGGGTGCGGGCGGGGGGGGGGGGGGGGGGAGGGAATTGGGAGGGTAGTGGAACCATGTCTTATGGACGCATTTGTCTGAAATGCGAGGGGAGTTACAGTTCTACCATTGCCTATAGGCTTCTCAGCTTGGGTCTGTGTACTGAGGGTCGGGGATAGTAGAGTAACTTTGCTTCTCCCCAAATAGTGGGCGGGAGCGATTTCAGGCGAGGAGGGCGTGTTTTGAACTATAGTGGGCGCGAGCGATTTCGGGCGAGGAGAGCGTGTTTTGAAATAGTGGGTGCAAGCTATTTCGGGCGAGGAGAGCGTGTTTTGCCGACCATGGTTTACGAATTATTCGGCACATGTCATTTCGGCCGAGGAGAAGGCACGCTTGGATGAAGTTACGAACCTACCCTCGATGTACAATGGGCCAATTGATGTGTGTCCCACATAGGACGGTAATTTCGCGTCTCCCATTTATTTGCTCGGGAAAATTCCACCAAGCAGAGAGGATGTTTAACGGTTCGTTCAAATTTTGGGAGAACGAGCATCCACGTCTACCTTAGCAAGTCGATTCGGATCAAATTTTGAAATATTAGCTTGCCACTTCGTTTTTAGATGGAGAGATGATGCTCGAGAGTAATGTGTTTTTACATGCTCGTTGCTAGCGATTTACTATATGACAAACAGTTGACCCACTCAAAAACGCGAATCAAACCCAAAATGAAATATCTCGATTCAATGAAATAGCTCGTTCAGTAGGTCAAAATAGTGAACTAAATCCAAAATTGAACACCTCAATCAAGTAGCATGTTGTACAGTATTATAGTACTCCATGAACATGTTGAAAGTCAAATTAATGAACTTGTTTGATATATGCATATATCCATTCATGTGTGGATTTGCAGACAACATGTTCTCCAATTTAAATATTTGAATGCAAGTTTATATCGAAACATGGTTTATATCAGTATTTGATGCATAAAACGCGACCTCTCCCTCTCCCGGACTCCTGTTCTCTCTCTCTCTCTCTCGCCGACAATCTTCAATTCTGTCGCACGCATCTGACACAAAAACCTTGTTGGTCCCTCTCCCTTTCTCTCCATCTCTCTCTCTCTCTCTCTTTGTGTGTGTGTGGGGGGGGACACCATCTATAGGTCTCTCTCGCACACTATGTATGATACTCTAGCTAGTCCAAGCTAGATATCTTGGGTGCACTCATCGTACGCACACAGATTCCTTGGCTCTTTGCCTGTAACTCTCTTACGCACCACTATGTCGTCTCAGAGCTCTTCCCCCCCCCCTCTCTCAAACTCTCCATCCACCTGGGTCACACATACACATGCATATCTCACTCGCACTCGATAGGCCCATCTAAAACTCTATCTCTCCCCCTCGTTCTCTCTCCATCTCACACGCGCACACACACAATCTCATGCCCAGCTAGCCAAGCATGATGGTCTCTCACTCAATTGTAGGCACACGCAGTCCCCCCTATATGTATATGACTAGCTAATCTTAGTCTCCATCACAAACATGTGCATGGTCTATCTCGATTTCTCTCGGGGCATCTTTCTATCGCGCACGCACTCCCTCGATCTCCCACCCATATAGTCCCCTCACGATCTCGACGGGATCTCTCTATCACAAACACACCCTCTCTCCCTCCCCATGCGTCCATGCCATCCATGTGTCCCTCTCGACCTTTGTTCCTTGTTGGCCACACCTCTATTGGACATGTGCTACAGGGGTGTCTCCCTCCGTTGCAAACAATCACACACTAGCTATCTTCGTGTATCTCCTCGCCTTGCTTTTCCATCTCGGAGATGCATGCGTGATATGTTCGCATAAGAAACAAAAAAACACTCTCTCTTTCTAATTTATCGTTTGTTGTCACTTTCTCTTTCACACGCATACTCTTTTTGCACACTTACTCATTCTCTTTCACATGCACTTGATCTGTCTCGACTGAGGCACTCTCCTCGGTCCATAGCATACAGATTTATTGAAAAGTTAAACATCACAAATTTGACCATGTACGTGGAGAAAAAGAATTACATCAAGTACGACAAACATATACCATTAGATTCACCATGAGATGTAGTTTTGTATGATGTATCTTTGGTATTGTAGATATAAATAACATTTGCGTAAACCTGATCAAAGTTTCCAAAGTTTGACTTTTAAAAAATTTACATGCACTGCATTATCGAGCGGATGGAATATCTCAGCTATCTGACGCACCACTCAGCCATATCGGGGCTCCTCAATGTCTCTCAAACTTTATTGGTCAGTTTGGTTCATGACCTGACCCTAATGTCGTGATGGCCGGTACTGCCTGGTGTGGATGTGAGATGTAAAATATTTCTGCCTGGCTAGGCTTGTCTGGTGCTGAAGCGTTTGGTTCATGCCTGGGCCAGGCAAAGCATCAATGTCCCATCAATCAATCCATGCATCAATTATTTAATGCTAATATCCATCCATGTTGCTGTTAGCCTCGTGGCCACACGACCAGGCATGGCCAGGCGTTCGAAATCGGTCGCCTGGGCCAGGCTACTTGCAGTGTCTGGAGTTCAGCCAGGCTAATTAAAGTGCAAGGGAACCCAGGCCAGGCGGGCTTTCTTTTTCACAGGGTAGCAACCAAACAAGCGTGCATCAAATCCAGCCACAACCCCAGGCCAGGCAAAAGATGCTCAGGACGCAAGCCAAACTGGCCTTATATCTCCTTGGTTCACACATACACATGTCTCGCTCGCGCTATACATATAGACCCATCCAACACTCTCCGCCCTTGTTCTCTCTCCATGTGACACGCACCCCCCTAAGTACCATAATCCCTCAATCCATCATAGGCGCAAGCACTCCCCCCCCCCCCCCCCCCCGCGATCCTAAGTATGATTATCTCTTACTAGCCATCAGGAACACATGCATTGTCTCCTTCCATCCATACGTCTATCTCGATATCTCTCGGGGCATCTTCTATCGCGCACACACCTTGTCACTCGATCTCCTACCCATGTAGTCCCATCATGATCTCCAGGGGATCTCTCTATGATAAACATACACCCTCTCCTCCCCATGTCTGCATTTTCTCCGTACATCTTTCTCGACCTCTCTCCCTTGTTTGTCAGACCCCTCTTGGCCACGTGCTAGGGGTCTTGCTCTCTCGGTTCCAAACAACCACACACTATCTCCTCACCTTGCCTCCGTTGTCGAAGATGCATGTGTGATATGTTTGCATAAGACACGTACACTTTTTCTATACTTTTATTGTGTGTTGTCCATGTCTCTTTCACACACGCACACACACACACTTTTTTCACTCTCTCTTTCTCTCTCTCTCTCTCTCTCTCTCTCTCTCTTGTTAGGGACTCTGTCACGTCCATAAGCATATTGATGTTTTGAAAAGTTAAACCTCAGAAAAGTTTGACCAGGTATATGTGCAGAAAAACATTTACATCTGGAACGATCATTAGATTCATCACAACATGTACTTACTTCATACTATCATTTATCTTTGGTATTGTAGATATAAGTAATTTCTTTATAAACTTGTTTCAACAGTTTGACTTAAAAAAATGTTGGAACTACATTATCGAACGGAGGGAGTAGCTCTTTCTCTCTCTCTGCTATCTTTCATGGGCCTCCCCTCTCACTCGAACTCTCTATACCGACGGATTATACGCTCACTGTGTCAGCGTATAGCTCAGTATATTGTTTAGTTGACCGGTCAACCAATCCACAAGCTGCCTTGTTAGCTCGTGTTCTGTATCTTCGCGTGCTGGCCCATGTGGAAGTGGGTGAAAATAAGTAAACTAGAGGCCCATCTGACATGCGGTGAAGTAAACAAAGTTGAAACCACTCGGGGTAGCACCCCGCACACTAGTAAATTCAGGGCGCATTGAGGACAAACTTCTTGCGTGAGAAGGACGCACTCGCGCACAATTCACCACAGCACGGCGACATGCACAGAAGGACGCACTCGCGCACACCCAGCACACAACACACACCAGCACACATGTACACCGGCGTCGCCGCCGGTTGAGATGGACAGCGAGGCAGCCAACAAGCGGAGGCGGCTCGAGCCAAAACCGCATCCGGCGAGCCTGGACTTCAGCAGCAGCCTCCCCGATGACACGCTGCTCGTCATCATCGGCCTCCTCCCCACCAAATCTGTCGTGCGGACCGCCCTGCTCTCCCGGCGGTGGCGCCCCCTCTGGCGCTGTGTCCCCCTCAACCTCACCGTCGATAGCTGCCTCTGCGACGGGGATTGCAAACGCATGGCCGCAGTCTCCAAGATCCTTTCATCGCACCCTGGGCCAGCCAAACGCCTTGACATCCGCATGTTCAGTACCAACTGCAAGGTCCAACCCAAGTTCGATGAGTGGTTCTTATCCCTCGCCCTAGATCAGCTCGAGGAGCTCAGCTTTGAAGTTGGACGATGTCGCTCTCTGCCGCCATCCGCGCTCCGCCTCACGCCAACGCTGCGCCACGCCAGCTTTAGCTCCTTCTATCTTCCCCAGATTAGTGCCGCGCCCTCTCTTCTTCTCCCTCAACTCAAGCAGCTTGACCTCTTCGACGTTGTCATCTCGAAGAAGGCTATGGAGCACCTGCTCCGTAGCTGTACTGCGCTCGAGTACCTTCGTCTTGAGCAGATCCACAGGTTCATTAGCCTCCACATCGCCTCGACGAATCTCCGATGGATTTATGTGTCTTGCTGGCCCTGCAACAAGATATTAATTGGGAAGAGATCACTCCAGCTGTTCCACGTTATGGTCATTGATAATGCACCATTCCTTGAGAGATTGCTTGTATCGGATCTAGAAGGTCCAACAAAAATCAGGGTCATTGACGCGCCAAAATTGACAGCGTTGGTGTACTCGTCTGCCAAATTCTCCGAACTCTTTATTGGATCCGTAATTGTTCAGGTACAACACTCATCTTCTTCTCCGTCTTCTTGAAATTCACATTTTTAAATTTCTTCTTGATGTATTTACGACCGTGTTCTAGAAAATGATTCCCACAAGCTTGACCCAGTCCATGAGCACAGTGAAGATCTTAGCACTAAAATCTATCGGCCCCAATCTGGATCAAGTTTTTGGATTCCTTACATGCTTTCCATGCACAGAGAAGCTACTCATCGAGGTGAAACTTCTTTCCTATAAGTAAACGGTAATCACAACATAGCTCAATTTTTTCGTAATTTTCCCAAATTACGATGACAAGTGTAGTGTTCAAAACTGCATCTATGCACTGCACCGAAAGAAATGTTTTTAGTATTTTTTCTCACGTGATCACCTGGATCGTTTTTATGCTGTACTACTATAGTAGCCTAGGCTAGTCATAGTGGAAAGTAACTTATGGTTACCCTAAGAGCAAGTACTACCTCCGTCCTGGTTTACTCTTCCAATTTTGTAGTATCAAAATTTGACCATAGATTTAACTGACAAAATGTTAATGCATGTCACTAAGAACTATATCGTTGGATTCGTATTTGAACATAATTTCAAATGGTGTAATTTTTAGTGACATGCATTGGTATTTTCTTAGGTAAATCTATGGTCAAAATTTTATACTAAATACGAGGTAGTATTACAAAAGTGGACTATGTAGTCCAAAACATGTGCAAAATTCACGAGAGCGGTGCCAAAATCTTTTGATTTGACATCGATGCATATTATGTGGCATACTTTTGCGAAATATGGCATCGCCACATAGTGGAAGGCAACAAATGCCCAAGCTCTTCACGTGCTCCTAGTTAAATGAGAGGAAACAGAGAGAGAGAGAGAGAGAGAGAGAGAGTGAGTGAAAAAATATCACTAGCCAGCCAACCCTATCGTATGAGTGAATGATATTGGTACCACTTGATGACATGGCAATCTTATGCAGCTAGCTTCTCTAATATGTTCTCTTCTTTTGCAGATAAAAAAAGACCTGAAAGTGAAAAATGTGTTGCACTATAACAATCTCATCGAATGCCTTGATCTCCATCTTACAGAAATTGATTTGGTCGAAAACCGAAGCAGCACATCTGAGATTAAATTGGCCAGGTTCTTTGTTCTGGAGGCAAGTGTGCTCAAGGTAATGAGGTTTGGCATTCTCTGGCGCCACAATGAATGGTGTGCTGATCACTGCAAGCGTCTAAGCCTAAATGACAAAGTCTCTGAGAAGCTGAATTTGTTTTTGAAACATCAAGTGGCCAAAGACTCGAAAACTTATTTGCCCATTAGTGACTTGTCGGGGCGGTGGATTTTAGTTTGTACGATAATGCTGCATCCACCTAAAGTAACAAAAGTTCTTATGTAAACTTCCTAGTAATTCCCTCTACGTAGGTGCAGTATTACTCCTAACATTTGTAATATCAATTTGAAACTTGTAATATTGTCGTGTCCTATTCCTGCATTTTCAAAATCCTGCGAATCAAACAGGTCCTGAGTTGGTGATGATGTTGTGCCTCCCATCTTTCACCAATAGCCCTCGGATCTAGATCTGACGCATACAAACCAGGCTTCTCCATTTTTGCAAAAAGATGCCCGCACTTGTTCCCTATTTACAAACAACTCCTTGTCTCTCACAATCAGCCTCATCTCCTCCCCAACACATCTAGGAGTAGAAGGCCGTGGAAAAATCTGGCGCGATGGCCGCTGCCGGAGCCGTCCACCCCTAATCTTGGTGTTCCGTGCAATGCACGGGCATCTACACACGGGAAATTATGTCGAACAGGTCTAGTTGTAAGCAGGCTAGCTCTACAGCCATGATGATAGTGACTGCAGATGGTGAGGCTGACTATGGTATGCCGAACACGGCGCCTATACTCAGGTTTCATCTCCGGACAAGGGTCTTGTCACTTCACTGTGAGGAGTAGCACATAATAATTTAACCAACGGGTAGTATAGTGCTAGTACTCCTACTACTATATTGGTAGTACTACTACTAGTACTAGTAGCACCCCCGTCTGGATTTAGGAGTACTTCCACGTCCATCTGGATTTTAGTATTGACTAGCAATATCTAGTAATGCATGTCACCAAAAATGTACTACTCCCTCTGTAAATAAATACATGGTGTTTTATTCCTATCGGCGAGAGAACTTAATGTTTTTTACTAACTAGAGTACTGTAATAGGATTACATGCAATGAACAAAACACTGCATGTCATGTTTGGTACTAGTCTCAATTCATTGAAAGCATGCACGGCCCACATCTCTCATTGGTTGATATGCCACGAAATAAGAAACAAGGAGGGAGTTAATGCACCGTGCCTAAGTATTTTGGGATTATTTGGTTTTCATAAGGTGACTTACACAACATTTTTTTTTACATGCATTAACATTTTATTAGTTAAATCAAAGGTCAAAACTTGGCAGAAAATGCAAAGGGGACCAATAAACCAGTAAACACCAAACTTCTCTCGTTTGGCCCCAACTAGAGGTCCGGTGAGATGACTATACTGCACCGGCACGGAGGGGGACGCAGCTTCATTGATTTACGACAACTGCCTTTGGGTGAATGGCACGTGGCCCTAGGGGGTGGCTGGCCCACCTATCATACAGCTAAAGGCAGGTGTAGTAGAGGGCCGAGGAGTAGTACGAAATCCTACGCACCTACGCACGCTAACCAAGGGCTGAGTGATCACTCGAATCGGAAGATCAGTTGACTAGAAGCTATGCTAGACCCATGGAGGCGATGAGCGCGAGCATCAGCCGGCTATGCTAGATGGTCCACGACGCCGGCCTGCGGCCCGGCAGGTAGTATTGCTTGAGGCCGCCAGGGCGAGGGGCCGCTTGGAAGATAGCTTCGCATCCTTGTTCGACGAGGTCCTCTTTGGTTTCCTCGACAAGTGCACCATCGTCAAGAAGCTTGCGGACGACTTTGACGTAAGCCTCCAGCCGACGCACCCAGGCTCTGCGATGCCCGCCACCCTCAACGGCCACTATGGTAACAACCTCTTTGACGCACTGGTGGCCCTGCGACTGCCCGCCGTCGCGCCGGAGAATGTCCACCTCGAGGTCGCGCTCGCCGCACAGCGCCTGGCGCAGCAAGACACCATCGACATAATCACCCACGTCTACGCACAAATCGTCCACAAGGACTAGTACATGCAAGAGGAGGACGATAGGACGCTGGCCTTCTTGGAGCGCAGAGCAACCTTGGACGGCACTGTTCAGAAGCACGTTGAGCTCGCCACCAACGCCGCTGCTCCTCACATGTCGGTTGGTGACTTGGCGCACTAGGGCGTGAGGATGTCATTCAACGTTGATGGATCCGTATGTATTTTTATCCTTCTGTCAAATCCATGTAGTAGTATATGATACTACAGTAATTATCTTACCTTTCGCATCAACTTCATAATTTTCGTATGTACTCCATGCATGAACGGCGCCAGAAGCAAACTTCTCATTACTCTAGGAAAAATCGTTATTTTCTATCTATCGGTCGCACCATGGAGCAGAACCAAATTTTACAAGTTACGAGTTCAAAAGGAAAAGCCTGTTGTGTTCACGTCGCACCCCCCACACGGTTGGTCCGGCACGCCGCTCAAGCGGGAATGCGTGCGGTGTTGCATTTTCACTTACAAGTGGGACCGCAGTTGAGCAAACCGACTATCGGCAAACCCCCACCCCGCCCACCACGCGATGGTTGAGAAAATAGGACAGGAGGGAGACGAGATGGCTGTAGCACGGACTCCAAGAAAATTGGTGTCGGATGGGACTCGTGTGGGTGGCGTGTGCCGTACTGCTAGACGTGAATGCTAGTTATGGCCCATGCCACCCCACTATATCGAGCCTATATCGAGGTACGTAGAACAAATTTCCTGCAGTCCGTGCTCATCCCTCCTCTATCTCTCTTCTCAGCCAGCCAGCGGACGCGCAAAGCCCATCGTCTGTTTGCTCACATGCGGCCCCACATGTCAGTGAAAACGCAAGAGGACCCACTGAACCAGCACATCTTTCACCTCGACGTGCTGGTGATGAAAAACAAATCCAATAAAGATCTTCGGTGGCCGCTTTTGGAGTAAGATTCTATTTACAGTTTAACCCAAGATGCACAACTCGTGGCTTCAACTACCACTCTATTTTCTTTCATGACACGACCTGGATGCTGGATGTCCCACGTGTCGGCAAAAGGAGGAAGAACCCGACCAAATCTTCGGTTCTGCTCTCAGATTATACTAGTTGTGCTAACTTAAAAAATTTATTGTGTACCCCCTCCGTTCCAAAATACTTGACTTCCATTTGTCCAAAAATAGATGTACCTATATACTAAGACATGTCTAGATACATATATATTTTGACAAATAGAAGGCATGTAGTATTGTGCAACGGAGGGAGTAGAATGGATGCAAGTATTTGTATTGGGAAGAAGAGTACATCCATATATTGATAGAGCGCAATTTAGTAGATGTTCTATCACTTTTAGCTAGTATATATAGAATAGAGGCTAGACATGAGACTAGATGCGAGGAAGCAACGTCTACTTCTTTACACTCGAAGAAGAAAGAAGCACGCAAGATCGAGCCTCCGCAGATCAACAATGAATGCATCGAGAAGGCACTAATCCAACTTACTACAGGAGTAGTCAAAATTATCGTTGGAGTTCGTGCAAAACGGAGGTCCGTTTGGGGTCGTGCATTGGAGTTGGCCTTACAAGTGGGGCCGCAGTTAAGGAAACCGACTATCGGCAAACCCCCACCTCGCCCTCCGCGCGATGGCTGAAGTTAGAGAAATGACGAGGTTGAAGAGATTGCTCTTGCATGGACTCCAAGAAATAATATGGTGTCAGATGGATGTCGTGGTGGTGGCGTGTGCTGTACTCCTCGACGTGAATGCTTGTTCTGGCCCATGCCACCCTACTACTCCTACTACTTACTCCTACTATATAATATACTAGTATCAAGGATTCGAGGTGCTGGTTACGTACAACGAACACATTAACATATGGCTACAGTAAAAACACCCGCCCGACGCGCGAAGTGTGTGAAGCTAGTACAAATAGTGTACTACTATTGTTGATTGGCCTCATCCGATAACCTGTTGCAATGCACATACAATTATGTATTCGTAAAATATTTTTTTGCCTCGTCGCACCACTCACTCAATGAAGCGACTCGAAAGCCATTCATAAATTTAGTAAGTTTATCACAGGAATATCAATTTATTACATAGAACAACAAATCATCAACCCACATCGACAACGAGGATACATTACAAATACTAAAGTTTTCACCACACAACAAATAACAAGCAATGAAATGAACTTCAACTCAACCATTCCTTGGCGTTGGAAACGCTTGCTTTGAACCACAAGTGATTCTTTGGGACGGGCCATGCATTGTCGATCTGGAGACCAACGCAGGACTGATCATCCAGGCTGAAGCAGCCTACTATATCAGTACCAGGGTAGGGAACCACGCAAATGGCCGAGGTATAGACACAGTTGCTTCTCATAAATGTGTCAACAGCGGTTGGATCACCTTTCACCATCATCGGATAGTTTTGTCCAAGGAAGAGCGAGTTTTCTCCAAGACTATCAATTCTGTGCCAGGGAGAAGGAGTTGGCGCTAGCACACTAGTATCCATCCTGAATACCATGCAACGGGTGTTGGAATAGGTCCGGAGAGTGCGACCATGGGAGACTACACCTGCTTCCTTAGTAGTAACATCATTAGTGGGTTGTATACACATAAGAAGAGGTGATCCATCGGAATTAGTTGCCAGGTGCCACAGAGTATATCGGCGCTGCTCGTCCTCATGCTCGTGATCATCACCATCGTCATCTCCCCCTTGGTTATAAAAATCTTCAAGTATAGGTGGCGGGATGTCCACAGGACCTTGGAAACACAAGAAGAAGGTTAATTAGTAAAGGGAAAGTTGCTAACCCGCATGCATGTGGATGAAACAATTATAATTATGGTGGAAGACAAACGTACCGAAAAAACGAGGATCCCATGCAAAAACAGTGCCACGAGAGGTGGCAGCAAACACAAGATCCTTGTATTCAATTGCATCACAGTACACATCCGTGTATAGAAACTGATTTTTGAGTAATATCCATCCAGTCGAACCACGAAGGACGACAACTAGCTTGTAGAAGATAGCAACAACATCATAGTTTTTGTAATTCCGAGAGCGGTTGGGAACTCAACAAATTGCTATCTTCAGTACACGATAGTCACCATGATCGTATTTTAACGTACGTAGATCATCTGTGTGCTCAACCTCAGGGCACTCGAAGATTTTTGGAAGTGGAATCCGCTGACGAGTGTACACATTCACAAGTTCCCACTCGCAATTGTACCCAATATAAACAACCCAATCTCCATTTGTGTTAGCCCAGGACTTACCCTTAAGCGATGGCATCTTGACATCACACGTATCATTATCAAGCGGCATCAACTTGCACAAGGCGAGGTCTCCGTCGTCCGCTCGCCAGCGAGCAGGGGCACGGCGAAGAAGATAGGGGAGATCAAACCACTCCTTGACCCTTGGGTTCCTTGCAATGATGTTATTAGTTGAGTCGAGAATGGGCTGGAACGAACCTGCCATGCTAGCCGAGGTGATGACGTCGCACCGATCAATGAGTTCCTCCACCATGTCATCTTTCAGATCGGGGCAAGAATAACGAGGTCGTTTCTGGCCTGTTCCCTCCATGGAGAAGAAGATCGAACAATGGCAGAAGAAAGGGTGAAGGGCTGAAGGAAAATGGAGGAGGGAGAGGAAGAGCGTGCGACGGCAGTTCCAAATCGAGAGGGAAAGGCGAAGAGTCGGTGGACGGTTGCGAGTTTGCCACGGTTCACGAAGAGGTGCCCCGGCCTACACGTCCGTTCGGAAATACTCCTACTACTCGCCGTTGTCTCACTGATATGTTGGAACGGAACCACATGTCAACGAAACATGGTGTGTAATTTTCTCGTGTAAAATGCGATCTGGCCGCATTGGCCCGAGGTGCCACATTAGTTATCGACCTTTATTTTTTTAATGGCGTGCCGATCAGTTTTGAAGCACGACTAACTGGTACTGTATGCAGAGAAAATATAAACTACCTTACCACTACCCCACCTCCAGTACTAGTAGTATAAAAAAGATATATATAGGCTGGAGCTTCAGCGCTTTCTTGCTAAGGGCTGCCCACTTGCTTCTCACACTACCACCCTCTCTCCAGATCCAAAAAAGACGGCCCCTCTCTCCCTCCTCACCAGTGGTCACAGATCCCCCGGGGAAGAAAAGGACGTGCAGCGTTGACGCACTCGTCGTCGGCGAGCAAGGTCACGCACTGACGACAAGGTCGTCCTCTCAGACCTAGCACCCGCGTGAGATGGCCTCCGTCCCCAAGCTCGCTGCCGTAGTGTGTGCGGAGGACGACGACCACGAGCGATGCCACTTCCCGCCGACCCTCAGGTATGCTGCCTCTTTTCGAGCCATAACCTTGTTCTATTGCCCCATCTGCTACGTTGTTGCATGTGGATCTTTTTCCGCTCCATCATCTTCCCAATTTGCTATCCTCTACTCTCTTGGCCACGCAGACGAAAACCATAACTTGCACTATTAAAGGAAACCCTACTTCATGCAGACTAATCCATGTCTGGGTTGAATAAGGAAAGGAAGGGAGACTGTACTGTCCAAGAGAGTAGGCATCAAACCCGCATCTAGGTTGAAAAGGGGAAAATTAGTAGCTAAGGAACAAGTCTCGTGTCTCTTAGTTGAAGAAGGGTAGAAAGGCATGACAATGCAATAGAGAATGACCAGGTCGATCGGTTTGTTGTCCTCACATAGGAAAAAGGTGGCTAAAGAGAACAAAAATGGGACCGTAATCCAAATATGCTGCCTGGATATTTGTTGCTCTGGGCAACCATACCTCCCTCACCACTCTGCGTTCGTGGAGGTACATCGTACTGGTGCCTCCCATGCTCTTATTGCCACTTTTTTGCTATTAGTATAACGCCAGCAGTCAAGTCAAGCAATGCTACTGCTAAAGTGATGCCACATTTAACTAATACCGCTCTCAGTCTAATGCCGCCCATAAATTTAAGCAATGCCTTTTAATGTCACTGGATTATTTCAGGGTTAGCTGTTGATTGTGGATGTATTAAAGATTTTTCAGCTATAAGGCATTCTAACGCTGTTGCACAGCTAGTATACCAACAATGAAACTTGTTACTCCCGTCAGATTTTTGCACTGTTAATGCTTATAGATTACATACCTCACTTTCATGAGATAAGTTAAAATTTTTGTACAGTGTCACCAAAATGCCAAGGCGCTGATGTCATTTTATTTTGATTAAACTGCATAGACAATTATGAAGACAAGAGGAAAGGTCAAGAGTGGGCACCTCCTCCTCTGGCTGTTCTCTTGAGGAGGTCTGTATGTTTGTCTCTAATGCCTGTCGACTACATACCTGACATCATGATGTAATGTTAAGTCATTTCCTTTTGTACAGTGTCACTGAATTGTCAAGGCGGTGATGGCATTTTATTTTAGTAGAACTGCACAAAATTTGCTTGAAAGAAGAGGAAAGGTCAGGAATGTCTTAGTTTTCCAGAAAAAACTATGTATGCCTTCCTCACATCAGCCGCTGTTGCTTTATTTATTCCTTCAAACAGGTGGTTAGAAATAGTCTTGCTACCTTTTCCCATTAAGAAATTGGAATGCTTATATTTGTGAGTCTATGCTTCAACTAGTGCCACTTTTAGAGTAATCACACTTTCAATATCTATGCAAACAGGGATGCTCGATTTTAGTGGAACTGCACAAAAAGTCCAACTGGTTCAACATTAGGAGCATGTTTTTTTCCCAACCTTTATATCCAATTGGTGGCACTATGAGCTGTTCATTACAAAGGTACATGGTTTGCTACTATCTTGCTACTCTTTTTGTACTATCATTAGATAGTAATACTAGTGGTTTTCATGTGAATTTATTGGCAGGGTGGACCTACATTGGAGGTGCAGGACAGGATTCAATGATTGGATGCTCAATTTCGGTTGTATCGATTTCACCTCTTCCATCACTTAGAACATGGATATCCTTGGTCTGATGAAGAATAGGTGCTATATTTCTGCTTTGAACTAGCAAATCAATTCAGTATGAAATTGTCCAGGGCAAAACATAACTGTATCAGATTGTCCAGTGCAGAACATGACAGATGCTAAGCGGAAGAGACATGTTTAAACCGAAAATACAAGGTGTGGTATATGTTTACTAGATGCTTGATATTTGTGCAGATAGAGATGTCTGCCCGTTGCTATTTGGCAAACAAACAAAGTGTCCACAATTTTGGTTGAACTGCACAAGAGAATAGTATAGTCACTACATGCAGTGCCATTTGAATATAGACACAGAAAGATTGGATAGTCACTTCATGGACTGCAGAAAAGTAGTATTGTACTATTTATTGGCCAACACTAGGTGCTTCATTTCTTTGGTTTGATTATACAATGGGCATCATTTTGCCTAAGTTAAAGTTTGTATTCCGAAAATAGTCTCGCTGTGTGATCGAGAGAATACCAAATCATATTGTAGTGGATGTTCCTCCATCATGTCTGGTTCATTCTCATGGTTCCAGCTGTTGGTGAAACCACTTACGTTTGCAAGAGGAATTGTAGACTTCACAAACAAATTTGTATTTCAGTCTGTACTGAATGTTGGCCAAGAGAAGCATCCATGTTAGTAAGAAGAACAGTTGTTTTTTCTAGATCTTTGCTTTTGGAGCTACATATTTGTATATGATCTGTGAGTCATTGAGATGCATTAACATGTTGATCTTATGTATGGGAATCGTACTAGTTAGTTTTAGTTGCGATGCAAGATCCGAAGTGGCTGATCTTTGCTTTTGGAGCTACATATTTGTATATGATCTATGAATCATTGAGATGCATTAACAGTTACTTATTTCTGTTCGCTCAGTGTTTACAAGTTACTGACCGATCACTAGCTAGCCTACAAATGCGCTCCTGGCAGTTTTATTTGCGACGCAAGATGCGAAGTGGCAGTTTTTTGAATAAAAATGCCTACCTATGAAGAAACTAAGAAGCTACACTATCGATCCTACACGGATAAAAATGCCTACCTCTGAAGAAACTGATAAGCTACACTATCGATCCTACACGTATAAATAGCGGATCACCCACGTACTACCTCCTTTCCGGTTTGCAGGGCTCAATTCAAGAAACGACCTACTCGATCCTACATGAATAAATAGCGGATCACGCACGTACTAGTACCTCCTTTCCGGTTTGCAGGGCTTAATTCAAACCTCTTACCAACCAAGGTACTCCCTTCGTCCGGGTTTATTAGTCCCGTGAGCAAAGCAGCAAGACCAAGCCATGGCAATAATTAACGGCATGCAGAAGTTTAAGCCTAATAAATTCCAGTGATTTAAGTGGCTGCATGCGTGCCCTCGGCATGCAGAAGTTTAAGCCTAATTAATTCCAGCGATTTAAGTGGCTGCATGCTGCTTCGCGTACTGCCTGCGAGCGATTATGAGTGCCTGCATGCAGTTGGCCGTAATTAAGGCAGCTAACTGATGCGAAAAAAGATACGCTTTAAATCCGTGGAATCATTATTGACAAGGAGGGAGATGATTCGAGTGCACTCGTTTGACCACCATGCCAGCGTGCGACCCAGACGGGACAGGACGGCACATTCATAATTTCAGTTTCTCTAGTTTTCCACGGCAAGCTGGCGCGCTAAGCCATTATGCATTGAATTCCGATGACCGTCGCGCTACCTTCCACCTATAAGTACTGTTTCCCGGCCTTCTCAGGTGCCACCGTGACCCAACTCGCCATATCCTCATAAGCCCCCACCAGACCGACGTCGCTCGCCACGTCCTCCATGCCCCCCCCCCCCCCGTCCGCGGTAGGCGACGCCGGAGGCGGTCACCGCCGGAACTAGTGTTCGGGTTTTCACCGGAAGGCAGACGGAGGGAGGAGGCATTCTATCTGTCTTTAGATGGCAATGCGGAGATCGAGGAGTTGTTGGAGCGCGACCGCATGGCGGAGGAGCAGCGTCTCGCCGATTTGCGCCGCTAGCGGGACATGGAGCAGCAGCGCACCGACGCTCTAAGTCGCGAGCAGAGCACCCGCAACTGGGCCGACCACATGGAGGCCGGCGCCCGGCAAATAGCCCTGGAGGCTGTCGGGCACGCACGTGTTCGCGACGCTGATTTTTACTACCAGCTCGTCAAGTGGGTTTCCCGCTTGGAAGCCGAAGCTTCGGTGGACCACGCCGGCATGGAAAGGGCCAACAAGCGCGAGCAACGCGCCCTATCGCACCTCTGGCAAGTCCGAGCCGAGGCGGAGGACGCTGGTGCCGGCGTTTAGCAGGGACAGCAGATGGCGGCCGGCATCGTCTAGTTAGCTAAGAGTAAGTTAGTACTTGTACGCTACTAGAGTGTTAGTGGGAGTAGATAGTTCACTTGGCTATGATGGTTGTCAATGTGGAAGTTCATTACACTATATGTGGATCAGACCTGTTACTTTGCTCTGAATGTTGAACTTTCCGTTTGAACGTATGGAATGGGCTGTTATTTTTTTAAATGTGTTGTATTTGTCCTCCACGGTTTAGAGGCTGACTTGTGGGCCTAGCAAGTTGACACGTACACAATCAGGAGATGATTGTACGTGGAGAGGATGACAGCAGGGACCCGCCAAGGTCATGGCAGTACGCAAGCAAGTGCCTCCTTATTTCAAGCCAATAAAAAAATGGCTCCTCCTAGTGGATTTCTGACATCTGGGTCCCATGCCATTGTCAACGTAGTCAATAAACGAGAGAATTGCACAACGAGCGGTTGACACCAGGGACCCAGCAGCTCGCCCAGTTATTTTTGTTTTGGGTTAATTTGATAAATGCCACTCCAAATCTGGTGTATCCGAGAAATGCCACTGCAATTTCCAAACTTTGAAAAATGCCATTTCTAGTGGCATTTTTCGAAGTCTGGAGTGGCATTTTTCAAAGTTTGCAAACTGCAGTGGCGTTTTTCAAAGTTTGCAAAAATTGCAGTGGCATTTTTCAAAGTTTGGAAATTGCATTGGCATTTTTATGAATCGCCATAATTGGAGTGGCATTTATCTAATTTGTTTTTGAGACGGAAGCAGGGTGTCAACTGGGCTATGCGGGACACTCTAGCCTGTCTAGACAGCCTTTTCTTTTATGTTTACCACAGACCAGCCCAGTAGTTTTTTTCTTTCTGAAAATTGCTAGCCCAGTTTTTTTGTGATTTGTCAAGTAAGTCGCTTTATCAGGCCTGCTGGGCTGCAAATCTTTCAAGACGAGGAGAGTGGCCTATTAGTAATGAGAAATGGGTTGTACATTTTTAAAACACATCAAACCGGCAATTATTTTCAAATATCTTTTTTCCATTTCGAGATTTTAAATTGCATTGATTTTTATGCGTGGACAATTTATTGGATTTTATATTGATATACATTTATTTTTAAAATCAGTCTGAATGTGACTCGAAATTTCGGGATTAAAAACAGTTCAGACCGCACCGACATATGCAAAATTTCATATAATTTTTTAACTGTGGCCACAATATGGGCTGTAATGCTAACATAAAGAATATGGGCTCCAAAAAAAACCCGTAAGAATTAGCAAATGGGTTGTAAATTATTTGAAATAATGGCAGATGGGACGTATGCTGTTTTCCACAGATTTGAGGCTTTCCACAGATGGCTTGTATACTGTTGGATGTCCATCCAACGGCCCTCGTGCTTCTTCAATCTCTGCTCTTCCTGCTCCAGCCGCTCAAACAAGCGCCGGCGGGACTGCCTGCTCCCTTCTCCCCGCGGCCGGCTGTGTTGCCGCGCAGGCCTCACCGCCCCACCGTACTCCCATCGCTGGCCTAGCCATCCCTCTACTCACCCACACCTGCTGTTATTCTCCGGTGACGATAGACGAACCAGTAAACCCTCGTATAGTCGTACTCCCCTCCGCGTGAGAAACAAAAACAACGGCCGAGTCTTCCCTGCCTCCGTGTCGTTCCCTTCCTAGGCCTCGTCGTCGTCCACCGCCCTGGTGCTCTCGGCGTGGCGTGGTCAGCGTGGTCAACGAACGACATGCATCTGAAGTGGACTGTACGTGGAGAGGCTGACAGCTAGGACAACGGCCGCACGCAAGGAAATGCCTCCTTATTACGCGCAAAATAATGATTTCCTCCACCTGACATCTGGGACCCACCGAAACGGCCTCTGTATTTCGCGAAAAAAACTTTACCACCACCGACAGCTTGGACCCACCAGCTCTATCTTCGCACGCAAGGAAGTGCCTCCTTATTACGCACAAAAAATGAATACTCCCCCTGCTAGCTGGGACCCAGTATAGTGGGCCTACTAATTTGACGGGGACAAAGGGCTTTGTCAACTTAGTCAATATGCACAATTCTAGCTCGACTGACCGTGTGATGTCCATCCAATGGCCGTAGTGCTTCTTCAACCTCTGGCCTTCTTGCTCCAGCCGCCCAAAGCAGCGCCGGTCGTGCCACCTGCTCCTGCCTCCCGTGGCCGGCTGTGCTACCGCGGAGGCCTCACCGCCCCCATACTACTCCCACCGCTGGCCAGGCCATCCCTCCACTCCATTCACCCACGCCCCCTGTCATTCTGCAGTGACGGCAGCACAGCTGAACCAGTGAACCCTCGTACTCCTCTCCGCGTGGGCATCCACTGCCGCGTCTTCCCCGGCTCCGCGTCGTCCCCTTCCTAGGCCTCGCCGTTGTCCACCGCTATGGTGCTGTCGGCGCGCCATGGTCAATGTGGTTAACGACCGAATTCCATCGGAAGAATACTGTACGTGGAGAGGCTGACAGCTGGGTCCACGGCAGCCGCAAGGAAGTGCCTCCTTATTACGCGGAAAATAATTATTCCTCCACCTGATAGCAGGGACCCACCGGACGGGCCACCAGTATTTTGCGAAAAAAAATCGTTTCCCCCTGACTGCTGGGACCCATCGGACGGGCCACCGTATTTCACGAAAAAAATGTTCCCCCCGCTGTCAGCTCGGACCCACTGGAAGTGCCTCCTTATTACGCACAAAAAAATGAATACTCCCCCGGCTAGCTGGGACCCACCTTGGTGGGAGGCTGACTTGTGGGCCTACTAAGTTGACGGGAACGAAGGGCTTTGTCAACTTAGTCAATATGAATGATTCTAGCTCCAGTGACCTTACGATGTCCATCCAACGGCCGTAGTGCTTCTTCAACCTCTGGTCTTCTTGCTCCAACCACCCAAAGCAGCACCGGTCGTGCCGCATGCTCCTGCCTCCCGTGGTCGGCGGTGCTGCCGCGGAGGCCTCACCGCCCCTACTATTCCCATCGCTG
This sequence comes from Triticum monococcum, assembly GCA_034509565.1. NCBI lineage: Eukaryota > Viridiplantae > Streptophyta > Magnoliopsida > Poales > Poaceae > Triticum > Triticum monococcum. Next base: position 633,726,032 of record CM067842.1, read on the forward strand.
GCCAGGCCCTGTGGCGACGCCAGCCTCACACCACAGCCGAACCAGTGAACCCTCGTACTCCTCTCCGCATGCGCATGGGCTTCGACTGCCGCGGGTTCCCTGGCTCCCCGTCGTCCCCTTCCTAGGCCTCGCCGTCGTCCACCACCCTGTTGCTCTCGGCACGGCGTGGTCAACATGGTCAAGGAACGACTTCCATCGGACGTGGACCGTACGTGGAGAGGCTGACAGCTGGGTCCACGGCCGCAGCAAGGAAGTGCCTCCTTATTACGTGCAAAATAATTATTCCTCCACCTGACAGTGGGGACCCACCGGACGGGCCACCGTATTTCGCCCCCCTGACTGCTGGGACACACCAGCTACATATCCGCAGGCAAGGAAGTGCCTGACAGTCGGGACCCACCTGGTCGAAGCGTACGTAGCGTTGTCATTCTGGTCGTGAACGTGTACGTACATGTATACTGGTGGATGTAGAGGCGCGCACTTGTCGTAGTAGAGGCGGCCAGGGTGCAAGAAAGAAAATACGGCCACGTATGTGTACATACGGACGGGGTCTCAAATGCCTACTCGCGCATACGTACGGCGAGGGCTCGTGTACATGGCTGGGTCGGAACGGAGAAACAGCGTCGTCGTCGTGTTCATGGGAGGCAACGGAACGCGTGGTCATGTTCATCGGGAGGGCTTGGACGGAAGAGGCAATGGAAACGAGGCCTGGCGTACCGCACAACGGAGGAAACGGACCTCCTATGGTCGAAACGGGAGTCCTGTTGATCGGGAGGGGTGTGGTGTACCGCAAAACGGAGGAAACGGACCTCCTACAGTCGAAATGGGGGTCCTGTTGATCAGGAGGGGTGTGGCGTACCGCAAAACGGAGGAAACAGACTTGTGTTGGAGCGCTACGGTCGAAACGGGGGTCCTGTTCATCGGGAGGGGTGTGGCGTACTGCAAAACGGGACTCCACGGGATACTGTTCATCTCCACCGTCAGCCCCCTCCAGCCTCCACGAGCTACTGTTCATCCACCGTCGACCTCCTCCAGCCTCCACGGGCTCCTGTTCATCCAGCCTCCACCGCGCGCTACTCCACCGGCTACTGTTCAACCACCCCTCCACCGTCTACTATTCATCCAGCCCTCCACACCACGGGGTCCTGTTCAACCACCCCTCCACGGGCAACACTCCACCGTCTACTGTTCATCCTGCCCTCCACACCACGGGGTCCTGTTCATCCACCCCTCCGCGGGCACCCCTCCACCGTCTACTGTTCTCCAGCCCTCCACCACACCACGGGGTCCTGTTCATCCAGAGGCAACGCCATCGCTCACTGTTCATCCAACCCCCCCCCCTCCCGCATCACTCACTGTTCATCCCATCGATCGGCTTTAGTTAGCAGCAGTAGCCAAGGAATCGCTCGATCGGGTTCAGTTAACAGCCATCGATCGATCGCTCGGGTTCAGTAACGCGTAGCCTGCAGTGCAATCGCTCGGGTTCAGTTAGAGCCCAACGCCTCACTCGGGTTCAGTTAGAGCCAACGCCTCGCACACACGCGCGTATGTGTATGAGAGAAACACGCATCGCTCGGCCCCCGACCTCCCACCGTAATCGGGAACTCCCCAAAATTTTCCTCCCCCTCGCTTCTACCACGGTTTTTTCCGTCATGGACGGCCCAAAGAATGTCATGCAACTGCGTCTCCGGCCCGCCCAGGACGAAAAGCCCATTTTCTGTCATGATTTTTTGTCATAGAAGTAGGAGCCCACCACATCTATGATGATACTGGGTTTTGTCACAATTATCGTCATAGAAGTGTCATATGTATGACAGAAAAAAAATTCGTTCGGCCCAAAATGTCACAGATGTGTCTTCTTTTTGTAGTGAATAATGATGTAGAAATTGAACCTGTTGTTGACGTTGATAACCCACAATCAAAGAATCAACGTTATGACAAGAGAGACTTTGTTGCTAGGAAGCACGGTAAAGAAAGAGAACCATGGGTTCAGAAACCCATGACCTTTCCTCCTAAACCATCCAAGAAAAAGGATGATGAGGATTTTGAGCGCTTTGCTGAAATGATTAGACCTATCTTTTTGCGTATGCATTTCACTGATATGCTTAAAATGAATCCTTATGCTAAGTACATGAAAGATATCGTTACTAATAAAAGAAAGATACCGGAAGCTGAAATTTCCACCATGCTTGCTAATTACACTTTTAAGGGTGCAATACCAAAGAAACTTGGAGATCCCGGAGTACCAACTATACCATGCTCCATTAAAAGAAACTATTTTAAAACTGCTTTATGTGATCTTGGAGCCGGTGTTAGTGTTATGCCTCTCTCCTTATATCATAGACTTGATTTGAATAAGTTGACACGTACTAAAATATCTTTGCAAATGGCTGATAAATCAACTGCTATACCTGTCGGTATTTGTGAGGATGTGCCTGTTGTGGTTGCAAACATTTCTATTTTAACGGACTTTGTTATTCTTGATATTCCCGAGGACGATAGTATGTCTATTATTCTTGGAAGACCCTTTTTGAATACTGCAGGGGCTGTTATTGATTGCACCAAAGGCAATGTCACTTTTCATGTTAATGGTAATGAGCATAAAGTACACTTTCCGAGGAAACAACCTCAAGTCCACAGTATCAATTCTATTGGAAAAATTTCAACAATCACTATTGGAGGTTTTGAATTTCCTCTTCCTAATGTCAAGAAGAAATATGATATTCTTATTGTTGGGGACATGCATATCCCTGTTGAGAGGAAGAAATATGTTTAGGAAAATGTACCAAGGTGGTTCTTTAAGGAAGCAAGGACCCAGACCCGCAATACGCGATGCGGACGATGAACCACCGAGGGACGCTCAAGTGTGGCCTTGTGAATGGCCATCAGAGGATTTCATGATCCAAGCAAGAATTAAAGAGGAATTTGATGCGTATGTGCGTAATGTTGATCCGGAGAGCTTCGAGGCAGGTAAGTGCCGGCAATACCTGAAGGAAATATGCCCTAGAGGCAATAATAAAGTTATTATTTATTTCCTTATTTCATGATAAATGTTTATTATTCATGCTAGAATTGTATTAACTGGAAACATAATACATGTGTGAATACATAGACAAACAGAGTGTCACTAGTATGCCTCTACTTGACTAGCTCGTTAATCAAAGATGGTTATGTTTCCTAACCATAGACAAAGAGTTGTTATTTGATTAACAGGATCACATCATTAGGAGAATGATGTGATTGACTTGACCCATTCCGTTAGCTTAGCACTCGATCGTTTAGTATGTTGCTATTGCTTTCTTCATGACTTATACATGTTCCTATGACTATGAGATTATGCAACTCCCGTTTACTGGAGGAACACTTTGTGTGCTACCAAACGTCACAACGTAACTGGGTGATTATAAAGGAGCTCTACAGGTGTCTCCAAAGGTACATGTTGGGTTGGCGTATTTCGAGATTAGGATTTGTCACTCCGATTGTCGGAGAGGTATCTCTGGGCCCTCTCGGTAATGCACATCACATAAGCCTTGCAAGCATTGCAACTAATGAGTTAGTTGCGAGATGATGTATTACGGAACGAGTAAAGAGACTTGCCGGTAACGAGATTGAACTAGGTTTTGAGATACCGATGATCGAATCTCGGGCAAGTAACATACCGATGAAAAAGGGAACAATGTGTGTTGTTATGCGGTCTGACCAATAAAGATATTCGTAGAATATGTAGGAGCCAATATGAGCATCCAGGTTCCGCTATTGGTTATTTACTGGAGACGTGTCTCGGTCATGTCTACATTGTTCTCGAACCCATAGGGTCCGCACGCTTAAGGTTTCGATGACAGTTATATTATGAGTTTATGATTTTTGATCTACCGAAGGAGTTCGGAGTCCCGGTTGAGATCGGGGACATGACGACGAGTCTCGAAATGGTTGAGACGTAAAGATTGATATATTGGACGACTATATTCGGACATCAGAAAGGTTCCGAGTGGTTCGGGTATTTTTCGGAGTACCGGGGAGTTACGAGAATACGGGAGAAGACGTATATGGGCCTTATTTGGCTTTAGGGGAGAGGGAGAGGCAGGCCGCGCGCCCTCCCAAGGCCTAGTCCGAATTGGACTAGGGGGAGGGGTTGCGCCCCCTCCTTCCTTCTCTTCCCTCTTCCCCTTCCTTGTCTCCTACTCCTACTACATGGAAGGACTCCTAGTTGGACTAGGAAAGGGGGAATCCTACTCCCGGTGGGAGTAGGACTCCCCTAGGGCGCGCCATAGAGAGGGCCGGCCCTCCCCTCCTCCACTCCTTTATATACGGGGGCAGGGGGCACCCCATAGAGACACAAGTTGATCCACGTGATCATATTCGTAGCCATGTGCGGTGCCCCCTTCCACCATAATGCTCGATAATATTGTAGCGGTGCTTAGGCGAAGCCCTGCAACGGTAGTACATCAAGATCATCACCATGCCGTCGTGCTGACAGAACTCTTCCCCGACAGTTTGCTGGATCGGAGTCCGGGGATCGTCATCGAGTTGAACGTGTGCTAGAACTCGGAGGTGCCGTAGTTTCGGTGCTTGATCGGTCGGGCCGTGAAGACGTATGACTACATCAACCGCGTTGTGCTAACGCTTCCGGTGTCAGTCTACAAGGGTACGTAGATCACACTCTGCCCTCTCGTTGCTATGCATTACCATGATCTTGCGTGTGCGTAGGAATTTTTTTGAAATTACTACGTTCCCCAACAGTGGCATCCGGGCCTAGGTTTTATGTGTTGATGTTATATGCACGAGTAGAACACAAGTGAGTTGTGGGGCGATATAAGTCATACTGCTTACCAGCATGTCATACTTTGGTTCGGCGGTATTGTTGGACGAAGCGGCCCGGACCGACATTACGCGTACGCTTACGCGAGACCGGTTCTCCCGACGTGCTTTGCACAAAGGTGGCTAGCGGGTGTCAGTTTCTCCAACTTTAGTTGAACCAAGTGTGGCTACGCCCGGTCCTTGCGAAGGTTAAAACAGCACCAACTTGACAAACTATCGTTGTGGTTTTGATGCGTAGGTAAGATTGGTTCTTGCTTAAGCCCGTAGCAGCTACGTAAAACTTGCAACAACAAAGTAGAGGATGTCTAACTTGTTTTTGCAGGGCATGTTGTGATGTGATATGGTCAAGACATGATGCTAAATTTTATTGTATGAGATGATCATGTTTTGTAACCGAGTTATCAGCAACTGGCAGGAGCCATATGGTTGTCGCTTTATTGTATGCAATGCAATCGCGCTGTAATGCTTTACTTTATCACTAAGCGGCAGCGATAGTCGTGGAAGCATAAGATTGGCGAGACGACAATGATGCTACGATGGAGATCAAGGTGTCGCGCCGGTGACGATGGTGATCATGACCGTACTTCGGAGATGGAGATCACAAGTACAAGATGATGATGGCCATATCATATCACTTATATTGATTGCGTGTGATGTTTATCTTTTATACATCTTATTTTTGCTTAGTTTGACGGTAGCATTATAAGATGATCTCTCACTAATTATCAAGAAGTGTTCTCCCTGAGTATGCACCATTGCGAAAGTTCTTCATGCTGAGACACCACGTGATGATCGGGTGTGATAGGCTCTACGTTCAAATACAACGGGTGCAAAACAGTTGCACACGCGGAATACTCAGGTTATACTTGACGAGCCAAGCATATACAGATATGGCCTCGGAACACGGAGAACGAAAGGTCGAGCATGAATCATATAGTAGATATGATCAACATAGTGCTGTTCACCAATGAAACTGCTCCATCTCACGTGATGATCGGACATGGTTTAGTTGATTTGGATCACGTGATCACTTAGAGGATTAGAGGGATGTCTATCTAAGTGGGAGTTCTTAAGTAATATGATTAATTGAACTTAAATTTATCATGAACTTAGTCCTGGTAGTATTTTGCAAATTATGTTGTAGATCAATAGCTCGCATTGTTGCTTCCCTGTGTTTATTTTGATATGTTCCTAGAGAAAATTGTGATGAAAGATGTTATTAGCAATGATGCGGATTGGATCCGTGATCTGAGGTTTATCCTCATTACTGCACAGAAGAATTATGTCCTTGACGCACCGCTAGGTGACAGACCTATTGCAGGAGCAGATGCAGACGTTATGAACGTTTGGCTAGCTCAATATGATGACTACTTGATAGTTTAGTGCACCATGCTTAATGGCTTAGAATCGGGACTTCAAAGGTGTTTTGAACGTCATGGACCATATGAGATGTTCCAGGAGTTGAAGTTAATATTTCAAGCAAATCTCCGAGTTGAGAGATATGAAGTCTCCAACAAGTTCTATAGCTAAAAGATGGAGGAGAATCTCTCAACTAGTGAGCATGTGCTCAGATTGTCTGGATACTACAATCGCTTGAATCAAGTGGGAGTTAATCTTCCAGATAAGATAGTGATTGACAGAATTCTCTAGTCACCATCACCAAGTTAGTAGAACTTCGTGATGAACTATAATATGCAAGGGATAACGGAAACAACTCCCAAGCTCTTCGTGAAGCTGAAATCAACGAAGGTAGAAATCAAGAAAAACATCAAGTGTTGATGGTTGACAAGACCACTAGTTTCAAGAAAAAGGGCAAAGGGAAGAACGGGAACTTCAAGAAGAATGGAAAGCAAGTTGCTGCTCAAGTGAAGAAGCCCAAGTCTGATCCTAAGCCTGAGACTAAGTGCTTCTACTGCAAAGGGACTGGTCATTGGAAGTGGAACTGCCCCAAGTATTTGGCGGATAAGAAGGACGGCAAGGTAAACAAAGGTATATTGGATACACGTGTTATTGATGTGTACTTTATTAGTGTTTATAGCAACCCCTCGGCATTTGATACTGGTTCAGTTGCTATGAGTAGTAACTCAAAACGGGAGTTGCAGAATAAACAGAAACTAGTAAAGGGTGAGGTGACGATGTGTGTTGGAAGTAGTTCCAAGATTGATATGATCATCATTGCACACTCCCTATACTTTCGGGATTAGTGTTGAAACTAAATAAGTTTTATTTGGTGTTTGCGCTGAGCATGAATATGATTTGATCATGTTTATTGCAATACGGTTATTCATTAAAATCAGAGAATAATTGTTGTTCTATTTACATGAATAAAACCTTCGATGGTCATACACCCAATGAAAATAGTTCGTTGGATCCCGATCGTAGTGTTACACATATTCATAATATTGAAACCAAAAGATGCAAAGTTAATAATGATAGTGCAACTTATTTGTGGCACTGTCGTTTAGGTTATATTGGTGTAAAGCGCATGAAGAAACTCCATACTGATGGACTTTTGGAACCACTTGATTATGAATCACTTGGTACTTGCGAACCATGCCTCATGGGAAAGATGACTAAGACTCCGTTCTCCGGAACAAAGGAGCGAGTAACAAACTTGATTGGAAATAATACATACTGATGTATGCAGTCCAATGAGTGTTGGCTCGCGGTGGGTATCGTTATTTTCTGACCTTCACAGATGATTTGAGCAGATATGAGTATATCTACTTGATGAAACATAAGTCTGAAACATTTGAAAAGTTCAAATAATTTCAGGGTGAAGTGGAAAATCATCGTGACAAGAAAATAAGGTTTCTACAATCTGATCGCGGAGACAAATATTTGAGTTACGAGTTTGGTCTTCAATTAAAACAATGTGAAATAGTTTCACTACTCACGCCACCTAGAACACCACAATGTAATGGTGTGTCCGAACGTCATAACCGTACTTTATTAGATATGGTGCAATCTATGATGTCTCTTACCGATCTACCAATATCGTTTTGGGGTTATGCATTAGAGACAGCTGCATTCACGTTAAATAGGGCACCATCTAAATCCGTTGAGACGACACCGTATGAACTATGGTTTGGCAAGAAACCTAAGATGTCGTTTCTTAAAGTTTGAGGTTGCAATGCTTATGTGAAAAAGTTTCAACCTGATAAGCTCAAACCCAAATCGGAGAAGTGCGTCTTCATAGGATACCCAAAAGAAAATGTTGGGTACACCTTCTATCACAGATACGAAGGCAAGATATTCGTTGCTTTGAATGGATCCTTTCTAGAGAAGGAGTTTCCCTCGAAAGAAGTGAGTGGTAGGAAAGTAGAACTTGATGAGGTAACTGTACCTGCTCCCTTATTGGATAGTAGTTCATCACAGAAATCAGTTCTTGTGACTACTACACCAATTAGTGAGGAAGCTAATGATGATGATCATGTAACTTCATATCAAGTTACTACCGAATCTCGTAGGTAAACCAGAGTGAGATCCGCGCCAGAGTGGTACGGTAATCCTGTTCTGGAAGTCATGTTACTAGACCATGACGAACTTGCGAACTATGAGGAAGCGATGATGAGCCCAGATTCCGCGAAATGGTTTGAGGCCATGAAATCTGAGATATGATCCATGTATGAGAACAAAGTATGGACTTTGATGGATTTCCCCGATGATCGGCAAGCCATAGAAAATAAATGGATCTTCAAGAGGAAGACGGACGCTGATAGTAGTGTTACTATCTACAAAGCTAGACTTGTCGAAAAAGGTTTTTGACAAAGTTCAAGGTGTTGAGTACGATGAAATTTTCTCACTCGTAGCGATGCTTAAGTCTGTCCAAATCATGTTAGCAATTGCCGCATTTTTATGAAATCTGGCAAATGGATAAAGAAAACTACATTCCTTAATGCATTTAAAGAAGAGTTGTATATGATGCAACCAGAAGGTTTTATCAATCCTAAAGGTGCTAACAAAATATGCAAGCTCCAGCGATCCATCTAAGAACTGGTGCAAGTATCTCGGAGTTGGAATCTACGCTTTGATAAGCTGATCAAAGCATATAGTTTTATACAGACTTCCGGTGAAGCCTGTATTTACAAGAAAGTGAGTGGGAGCACTACAGCATTTTTGATAAGTATATGTGAAAGACATATTATTGATCGGAGATAATGTAGAATTATTCGGCAAAGCATAAAGGAATGTTTGAAAGGATTTTTCAAAGAAAGACCTCGGTGAAGCTGCTTACATATTGAGCATCAAGATCTATAGAGATAGATCAAGACGCTTGATAAGTTTTTTCAATGAGTACATACCTTGACAAGATTTTTTGAAGTAGTTCAAAATAAAGAAAGAGTTCTTGCCTGTGTTACAAGGTGTGAAGTTGAGTAAGACTCAAAGCCTGACCACGACAGAAAATAGAATGAGAATGAAAGTCATTCCCTATGCCTTGGCCATAGGTTCTATAAAGTATGCCATGCTGTGTACCAAACCTATTGTATACCCTACACTAATTTTGGCAAGGGAGTACAATAGTAATCTAGGAGTAGATCACTGGACAGTGGTCAAAATTATCCTTAGTGAAATAAGGATATGTTTCTCGATTATGGAGGTGACAAAAGGTTCGTCATAAAAGGGTTACGTCGATACAAGTTTTGGCACTGATCCGGATGACTCTTAGTCTTCATCTGGATACATATTGAAAGTGGGAGCAATTAGCTAAAGTAGCTCCGTGCAGAGCATTGTAGACATAGAAAATTGCAAAATACTTACGGATCTGAATATGGCAGACCCGTTGACTAAACTTCTCTCACAGGGAAAACATGATCACACCTTAGTACTCTTTGGGTGTTAATCACATAGCAATGTGAACTAGATTACTGACTCTAGTAAACCCTTTGGGTGTTGGTCACATATCGATGTGAACTATGGGTGTTAACCACATAAAGATGTGAACTATTGATGTTAGATCACATGGCGATGTAAACTAGATTATTGACTCTAGTGCAAGTGGGAGACTGAAGGAAATATGCCTTAGAGGCAATAATAAAGTTATTATTTATTTCCTTATTTCATGATAAATGTTTATTATTCATGCTAGAATTGTATTAGCTGGAAACATAATACATGTGTGAATACATAGACAAATAGAGTGTCACTAGTATGCCTCTACTTGACTAGCTCGTTAATCAAAGATGGTTACGTTTCCTAACCATAGATAAAGAGTTGCACTCAATGGTTATGTTTCCTAATACATGTATGATTGACTTGACCCATTCCGTTAGCTTAGCACTCGATCGTTTAGTATGTTGCTATTGCTTTCTTCATGACTTATACATGTTCCTATGACTATGAGATTATGCAACTCCCGTTTACCGGAGGAACACTTTGTGTGCTACCAAACGTCACAACGTAACTCGGTGATTATAAAGGAGCTCTATAGGTGTCTCCAAAGGTACATGTTGGGTTGGCGTATTTCGAGATTAAGATTTGTCACTTCGATTGTCGGAGAGGTATCTCTGGGCCCTCTCGATAATGCACATCACATAAGCCTTGCAAGCATTGAAACTAATGAGTTAGTTGCGAGATGATGTATTACGGAACGAGTAAAGAGACTTGCCGGTAACGAGATTGAACTAGGTATTGAGATACCGACGATCGAATCTCGGGCAAGTAACATACCGATGACAAAGGGAACAATGTATGTTGTTATGCGGTCTGACCGATAAAGATCTTCGTAGAATATGTACGAGCCAATATGAGCATCCAGGTTCCGCTATTGGTTATTGACCGGAGACGTGTCTCGGTCTTGTCTACATTGTTCTCGAACCCGTAGGGACCGCACGCTTAAGGTTTCGATGACAGTTATATTATGAGTTTATGAGTTTTGATGTACCGAAGGAGTTCGGAGTCCCGGATGAGATCGGGGACATGACGAGGAGTCTCGGAATGGTCGAGACGTAAAGATCGATATATTGGACGACTATATTCGGACATCGGAAAGGTTCCGAGTGGTTCGGGTATTTTTCGGAGTACCGGGGAGTTACGGGAATATGGGAGAAGACGTATATGGGCCTTATTGGGCTTTAGGGGAGAGGGAGAGGCAGGCCGCGCGCCCCCCCAGGGCCTTGTCCGAATTGGACTAGGGGGAGGGGCTGCGCCCCCTCCTTCCTTCTCTTCCCTCTTCCCCTTCCTTGTCTCCTACTCCTACTACATGGAAGGACTCCTAGTTGGACTAGGAAAGGGGGAATCCTACTCCCGGTGGCAGTAGGACTCCCCTAGGGCGCGCCATAGAGAGGGCCGGCCCTCCCCTCCTCCACTCCTTTATATACGGGGGCAGGGGGCACCCCATAGAGACACAAGTTGATCCACGTGATCATATTCTTAGTCGTGTGCGGTGCCCCCTTCCACCATAATCCTCGATAATATTGTAGCGGTGCTTAGGCGAAGCCCTGCAACGGTAGTACATCAAGATCGTCACCACGCCATCGTGCTAACGGAACTCTTCCCCGACACTTTGCTGGATCGGAGTCCGGGGATCGTCATCGAGCTGAACGTGTGCTAGAACTCGGAGGTGCCATAGTTTCGGTGCTTGATCGGTCGGGCCGTGAAGACGTACGACTACATCAACCGCATTGTGCTAACGCTTCTGCTGTCGGTCTACAAGGGTACGTAGATCACACTCTCCCCTCTCGTTGCTATGCATCACCATGATCTTGCGTGTGCGTAGGACATTTTTTGAAATTACTATGTTCCCCAACAATTCCTCTATTTAACTGATTCATTTGTGAGAAGGTTTAAATTTTCATCCTCGCTCAATTCACAAACTGTCCTGTTTGATCTTTATGATAAATCTTATACCATGGATTTAGAGGATTTTAATACTGCCTGCAAACTCACACAATGGGGTAGTGCTAGTGAACCTAGCAAATCTGAGCATAGAGATTTTCTTGCTAGTATTACAGTGGTGGAATCTAGAGATGTAACACAAGCCACCATAGGGAGCATTCATTTTCCCGCTATACATTATTTTGCTCTCTTCATAGGAAGGTGCATAAACGGTAAAGATGAAGCATGTCACATGTGTGTACCTGATCTTAGCGTTCTCAGGAGCGCTGTTTTAGGAGATAGCAATACAACTTGGGGGCTATTGTTGCACGTAGGTTGCATAATAATCGTATTCATGGAGATTTCTTTCGTGGAATTTATGCAACTCGTATAGCTAACTTTCTTGAGATACCCATACCTGGAGATGATATTGAGTTGCCTCCTTCTTATCTAGATTATGATGCTATGGTTCGTCATCAGTTTGTTGAGAGGAACGATCAGTTCCTCCAGTACCGACTAATCTTTGACAGACTACGCACCTATCATGTCGCTCTCCCTGCTCCTACTTTCTTTTACTTTCAGGCAAAAGGGAGATATGTTATAACCAGGGAGGAGGCGACCGGGTACGAGAGGAGGGCGGAGGCAGCTCGCCTCCAAGCTGCAGCTCATCAGGCAATTGTCGCTGCATCTCAGTACGACCCCAGCTACAACTTTGGATATCCGCCAGGCCAGCCGTGGCCATAGACCAACTAAGGGCAAAAGCCTAAGCTTGGGGGAGTACGTATCTCTCACCGACATTACATTCATGTTCACACACTCATGCTAGTTGTCGGTACTCATACTTTTTCACTTTATTATCCATGCTAGTTTATTTCCCTTTTTATGCTTTCTTATTGTGTGTTTAATAAACCCTAAGAAAAACCAAAAAATAGTTGTAGCTTTTAGTTAGTTTACCTTCCATGCCTATAGTGGTAGTAATTAAAAAGAAAACCCAAAAATATTTCTTGTTCTTCTTTTGCTTGTTGGGAGCTTTCCCGTGTAAATAGTTGTAACATCCCAAATTTTCAATTTGGAATGTTATACACTAGATCATCATGCATATCATATTTTCTTGCATTTTGTCGATCCTAGAAATTTCACGCAACTCAAGGACCCTCGGAGAGAGTTGGAGATTTTGTTATTTTTCATATTTGAGTCGTCTCAAATTTTGAAGAAAGGATCATTGGATTTATCGGAGTTTATTTGCCTTTTATTTGGATAGGAAAAATGCGTGTTTTCAAAAATTACATTTTAGGTCCCGAGAAAAGTTCATTTTGTTCGACTCGTTTTTAGGAGTCGGGGAAAATTTACTTTAGAAGTTTTGGAGTTCGTTTAGTTCTCTTTTCTGTTTTTTTTCTGCGCGTGAAACCGTTTAAAAAAAATATGCAGCACCCCTGGGCCAAGGCCCAACCAGCAGCCAGCCGGCCAAGGCCAGGCCACCGCGCGCGCGCCCAGACGCAGGGAGCCGCCGCCGCCGCCTAGAGTCCTAGTAGGACTCGGGTTGCCTTTTTTTTAGGATTCCCTCTCCTACTCTTTTTCCTTCTCTTTTTCTTGCCCCCTACCCCAAGTATCCTCTCCCCCTCACCTATATAAATACCCAAGCCCCCCCTCTAAATCCCACCCCAAAACCCCAAGCCCAAGCCGCGCCCCTCACCCGCGCCGCGCCTCCATAGCCGCGCCGCCGCCGCCCTTGTGCCGCCGCCGCCTTGCCCTAGCGCCGCCGCCGCCCTTGCTCGTCGCCGCCGGAGTCCCTCGCCGGAGGTACCGTGCCGCGTCTCTTTTTCTTTTCCTCGGATCGGTTTTCTTCTAAATTGTTCTGATTCTTTTCTTCTCTTCCGATTCGTTTTCTAGATCGGTTCTTTGTTTCGATTTCTTTTCTCGAAACCCTAGATCGGTTCCGTTCTCTTTTCCGATTTAGTTGCCTAGAGACCGTTCGCCGGACCGTTCGTCTTAACGAACGTGATCACCGGATTATTCTCGGCTAACGAACGTCCGTTCGTTTAACCGTTCTTCTTTCTTTTCGTCGGATTTATTCCGCGATCGCGATCTCAGATCCGATCTTCATTCTAGTTTATCTTCTCGCTCGTTTATCGGAATCAGGTGATTCAAGCGCTTGGAGTTTCGTTTCGAAACCGCCGTTCCGACTAATCAACTTTAACTAAGTTTTGCTACTGTAAAAATTTGACCTAGTTTCAACTTGCTAGAACCGAGTTGTTTTTTTTCCGCCGTTTGTTTTGGTTTCTTTGTTCGGTTCGATCTTTCTTTGCAACCAAAGTTCTTAAGTTGAACTATCTGGTTCGATCTCTTGTTCGAGTTTTACCTGTGCATTAGATGAGTACTTATTGTATGCTTGTTGTTTGTCTGCGATAGATTACCCGGATTGCGCCGCTTGTTACTTCGAATCTCTAGGACTCGCGGATCATCAGCAAGGCAAGTAACACTTTGATCATACCTTCTCTACAACCCAGTTTTATTGCATTAGATCCATCCTCACACATTGCATGATTAGGATCTAATTAAATTGTGGGATGGGAAGTAGATGAGGTAGTACCTATTACCTGTCATTATGAAACCTTTGGGAGTTACTTCTACGTTTGCTTATTAAGCCATGCTATGCTAGTAGACGTGGATTGGGTGAGTGATATCCATGACAGATGTGAGATTGATAATTTTAATGGTTTATCTAAGGTGGAAACTTAAACACACATCTGGGTGGATTGAGGCACCTGATGTCTATCAGGACTTGCCTATTTTTTTATGGACCGCCACCCAGGCTCAAAGGGATCATAAGATCTTTCATACTAAATACTTACGTGCGCAGCCACAAGCCAATATGGGCTCTGGCATAGTTGACTAAGTCGTGCGAACTCTTATAGGGGTAGACTAGCAGATGTAGGGGATGTAGGTGGTACGGTCTACTCCATCGTAAGGTGCTAGCGCTTCTGAAAGACTATGTCTTGGTCATCCGTTTCTCAAACACCATGTAGTGCGAGAAATCCAATGGAGGCGATCGAGTCTTGTGGGGAAAAGTGCACAAACCTCTGCAGAGTGTAACAAACTAATCATGATTAGCCGTGTCCCCGGTTATGGACAATCTTGAGTATCTAGTACTTGAATATCATGTGAATCTCATCATGTTACTTCTAAATTAATATTGTTGGGTTATTGATGACTACTTTTAATTGGGATTGAGAATGCTGTCAACCATTCTCAATGTTTAACAACCACCATGATAGTTAAATAAATTTATTCCTTTGCAATAGGGAAAAACTGGCTTTACGCAAAACAGTAACCATAGAGCTTTCCACCAGCCAAATATGCATATAGTATAGCTGTTTCGTTTCATCATTCTCTATGTGTTACTTTGCCAGCATATTCCATGTGCTGACCCGTTTTCGGGCTGCAACGTTAATGTTGCAGACTTTTCAGATGATGATTAAGGTGCTTTTAGGTCGTGGTTCTATACTCAGTGATGCCGTTGGAGTTGATGGACCCATTTATCTTCCAAGTCTTCCGCTGTTATCGACACTAGATGGCCTTAAGCCATATTTATTGTAATAAGTTCTCTTTTGAGACATCGTTGTAATAAGTGTGTGATTGCCACTCTGCTATAAATCCTTCGAAGTACTGTGTGGTGTCAGCATTACTGATCCAGGGATGACACCGGAGCACAGTAGACTTGATCTATTCAGGTCGGGTCGCCACAGAGATGGTATCAGAGGACACGCTGACTGTAGGACACGACCACTAAGTTAAAGCCATAGATCACTATTCTCTCCTCATTTTCTAACTCCTCATCTTTTCTACTCTTTAGGATGAAGGACACGAAGATTAAGTATGCTCAACCAGATGAAGGCACACCTTTTGGATTTCACTTGAAGGAAGTCACCAAGTACCTAAACATTGGATTACCAAGTTTCACGGGAACCTTCAACGCCACTTTGCCTGAAGAGGAGCGCTGGAAGATTCAAGCTCACGTTCCGGGAAGGACATTCGCACCAATCACGAAGCCCATAGATAGTGTTTTCAATGCACCAACTTGGAGTCTAGGAAGGAGCATGGCAGCCCATATCACCATAGGACGCATTGGAGAAGTTTATCAAGAAGACCTCAAGGACACTATCTACCAGATTTGCGGACGCCGAGATGAACAATGGGAGTTAGTCAGCACCAAGAAGGATAGATCCATTGCAGCATTCATCTAGGAGTTAAACCAGCACATTCGACGCCACGAGAACCAGATGTGCAATGATATGATAGAGTTGAAGAATGCGAAAACAAGGATCATCGAGCTAGAAGGAGAACTGAAGGCTACACGCAAGGACTACATGGACGAGATCATAGCTCTAGCAAGACACAACTGCGATCTTAAGCAAGAGATTGAAGAACTCAAGATGGAGTTAGCATCCAGGAAGGAAGACATGTACGTCGCATGGCCAGATAACATCATCATCATCGACGACACCGATTCGGATCCAAGTGAACCCGACTTTGAAGACGAAGCTAGAGCGGACATCATGGAGTCTTCCACCGGTTCAAATTTCTAGATGACCACCAAATATTAGTAGTATTCCCCCATGTAAACACTATAGTTCGAGCACTTTTGCGATAGCTAGATCGATTGTAAGCCCTTGTTTGAATTGAATGAAGTGATTTTGTGTGAATTTGCTCATGTGCATTGGGGTAGTGTTTTCTCTTTAGACCTCATTCTATTCTTATATCTCTTCTTTTCTAAAACCCTCAGATGCCTCCGAGACATGACAATGGATTTCCACCGTAGCTCACTCAATTGAGCCAGCAGCAGAATCAATTGATGCAGATGTTAGTTCAGAATCAGCAGAACAACAACAACAACAACAACCCACCACCACCACCACCACCTGTTGACCACTTAGCCCGTTTCCTTAGGCTGAATCCGTCGGTGTTTTCTAGTAGCATCGAGCCGATAGTAGCAGACGATTGGCTCCACAAGATAGGAAGGGAGTTGACCACAGCAGGATGCACGGATGGTGAGAAAGTGAAGTTTGCCGCACATCAGTTAGAAGGACCCGCGGCAGCATGGTGGGAGAATTTCACAGCCACCTTCCCAGTCGACACTATCACATGGGATCAGTTCCAGCAAGCTTTCCGCACTGCACATGTTTCAGCAGGAGCTATGGCCATGAAGAAGCGTGAGTTTCGCAACTTACGCCAAGGAGGAAGGACAGTTGGCCAGTACGTTGACGACTTCAGCAAGTTAGCACGTTATGCTCCATATGACGTTGCTACGGATGCAACCAAGCAGGAGAAGTTTATGGAAGGACTGAATGATGAGTTAAGCATGCAGTTGATGGTAGGAAGTTTCAACAACTACCAGGAGTTGGTAGATCGTGCCATCATGATTGAAGGGAAGCAACAACAGATTGAGAACCGCAAGAGGAAGTATGGACAGGGGAAGTATAACTCTGGAGCCCAGCAGAAGCCCCGTTTTACCCCTAAATCGGGATTTCAGTTTCAGCATACCCATGGAGGAGGTAGTTCGCACAACCACAATGGCCACAAGAATGGTATTGGGAATGGAGGAAGCAACGGCCAGAACCGTACCACCCCATCAACCCCGTCCAAGAGAGACCTGAGTCAAGTCACCTGTTTCAAGTGTTCCAAGACCGGACATTATGCCAATGAATGTCCTGAAGGCCAGAATGGAAATGGCAATGGAAGCTCAGGGAAGAAGCCGAACCCTTTAAATAGGGGACAGGTGAACCACGTTAGCGTGGAGGAGGTTGAAGATCAGCCTGATGCAGTAATCGGTAAGTTTTTGGTTAAGTCATTTACCGCACTCGTTCTTTTCGATACTGGTGCATCACATTCATACATATCAAGGGGATTTGTGGAAAAATATAGCCTGCCCACTAGGATTCTTAAAACACCTATGCTAATAAGCTCGCCAGGAGCAGAATACATGGCCAGTCAAGGATGCTTTCAAGTGCCATTAAGTATAGGAAGGCATGTTTTCCCAACAGATTTGATTATTCTGGAATCCCAAGGTTTGGATGTAATTCTCGGTATGGATTGGTTGTCGATGTATGGAGGAAACATCGATTGCGCCAGTAAGACAATTTTGCTAACAACGCCAGAAGGAAGAAGGATCAAGTATGTATCCCGGCATGTGCCAAATAGGACACAAGTAAATTGCCTAACGGGAGTTGTGCAGGAGGAAGTACCAGTGGTAAAGGATTTTCCTGATGTATTTCCGGAAGAGTTGCCAGGCATGCCACCGGATAGAGACATTGAGTTTTTGATTGAGTTGTTGCCAGGTACAGGCCCAATATCAAAGAGACCATACCGGATGCATGCAAAGGATTTGGTAGAAATTAAGAATCAGATTAAGGAATTATTGGAGAAAGGTTACATTCGCCCAAGTTCTTCGCCTTGGGGATCACCCGTACTTCTAGTGGAGAAGAAGGATGGATCATTATGGATGGTTGTGGATTATCGTGGATTGAATGAAGTAACCATCAAGAACAAGTACCCACTGCCAATGATAAATGATCTGTTTGATCGTTTGCAAGGAGCTAAAGTGTTTTCCAAGATCGATTTGCGATCAGGGTACCACCAGTTGAAGATTCGAGAGCAGGACATACCTAAGACATCATTCACCACAAGATATGGACTGTATGAGTATACCGTTATGTCATTTGGATTGACTAACGCGCCTGCCTATTTTATGAACCTGATGAACAAAGTGTTTATGGAGTTTTTGGATAAGTTCGTCGTAGTGTTCATTGATGATATCCTGGTTTATTCAAAGAATGAAGAAGAGCATAAGGAACATTTGCGTTTGGTTTTGGAGAAACTAAGGGAACATCAGTTATATGCCAAATTCAGCAAATGTGAGTTTTGGTTGAAGGAAGTAGGATTCCTCGGACACGTTATATCCGGAGAAGGGATAGCAGTTGACCCCGCAAAGGTTGAGACCGTAACCGAATGGGAAGCACCAACGACAGTTGGAGAGATCCGGAGTTTTCTTGGACTCGCAGGATACAACCGGAGATTCATTGAGAACTTTTCAAAGATTGCGAAGCCTATGACGGAGTTGTTGAAGAAGGATACCAAATTCAATTGGACTGAGGAGTGTGAGGCTAGTTTCCAGGAGTTGAAGAAACGATTGGTTACCTCACCAGTGTTGATTTTGCCAGATCAGACCAAGGATTATGAGGTGTATTGCGATGCTTCACGTCAAGGACTTGGAGCAGTGCTTATGCAGGAAGGAAGAGTTGTTTCGTATGCTTCACGACAACTGAAGCCTCATGAGTTGAATTATGCCAAACATGATTTGGAGTTAGCAGCCGTAGTGCATGCATTGAAGACGTGGAGACATTTCCTCATTGGAAATCATTGTGAGGTGTACACGATCACAAGAGTTTGAAGTACATTTTCACGCAGAAGGAGTTGAATCTCAGACAAAGGAGATGGTTGGAGCTCATCAAGGATTATGATATGAGATTGCATTACCATCCCGGAAAAGCTAATGTAGTAGCAGACGCATTGAGCCGTAAGAGCCACGTCAATACGTTAATAACGAAGGAAATACCCAAGGAGTTAGCAGAAAACCTTCGTGAACTAAGTTTAGAGATAGTTCCGAAAGGCTATGTAGCAGCATTGGAGATTCAGTCAACATTGATGGATAGAATCAGAGAAGCTCAGAAATCTGACAAGGAGATTGCTTCCATAAAGGAGAAACTAAGCAAAGGAAAAGCAAAAGGATTTCGTGAGGATGAGCATGATACCCTATGGTTTGAGGACCGTGTTTATGTGCCAAATGACCCAGAGATTAGGAAGTTGATTCTATAAGAGGCACATGATTCACCATATTCGATTCACCCAGGAAATACCAAGATGTATTTGGATTTGAAGTAGACGTTCTGGTGGACCGGAATGAAGAAGGATATTGCAGCCTATGTAGCAGTTTGTGACGTATGTCATAGAGTGAAGGCAGAGCATCAGAAGCCAGCCGGATTGTTGCAACCATTGCCGATACCCGAATGGAAGTGGGATAAGATAGGCATGGATTTTGTCACAGGACTACCCAGGACGAAAGCAGGATATGACTCGATATGGGTAGTAGTTGATCGTTTGACAAAGGTAGCACATTTCATTCCAGTTAAGACCACTTACACCAGTGCTAAGTTGGCAAAGATATACATGACTAGGATCATTTGTTTGCTGGAGTTCCGAGGAGTATTGTATCAGATAGAGGAACCCAATTTACCTCAAAGTTTTGGAATCAGTTGCATGAAACTTTAGGAACCAGGCTAGATTTCAGCACCGCTTTTCATCCGCAGACAGATGGACAGACCGAGAGAGTCAATCAGATTTTGGAAGATATGCTGAGAGCTTGTGCACTAGATTATGGATCTAGTTGGGACGATAATTTGCCGTATGCAGAGTTTTCGTATAACAACAGTTACCAAACCAGTTTGAAGATGGCACCTTTCGAAGCTTTGTACGGAAGGAGGTGCAGGACACCGTTGTCATGGGACGAAGTTGGAGACCGTCAATTCTTTGGACCAGATTTGATTAAGGAGTCTGAACGGAAAGTTAAGTTGATTCGCGATAGGCTCAAGGTAGCCCAGTCCAGGCAGAAGAGCTACGCAGATTCTAAACGCAAGGAGACAGTTTACGAAACCAGAGACAGGGTGTATCTCCGAGTATCCCCACTTCGAGGAGTTAAACGCTTTGGAGTTAAGGGAAAATTAGCACCGCGTTTCATTGGACCATATAAGATCTTGCAACGTATGGGAGAAGTCGCGTATAAGTTGGAATTACCAGAGGAACTGTCAGGAGTTCATGATGTATTCCATATTTCTCAGCTGAAGAAATGTCACGCCGAGATGGCGGAGGTACCGCTAAGAGATACAGTGCCGCTTAAAGCAATTCAGTTGCAGGACGACTTAACGTATGAAGAGAAACCAGTCAAGATTCTCGATTATGCCAGTAGAGTTACCCGCAGCAAGGTTATCAAGTTTTGCAAAGTTCAGTGGAACCAGCACTCATAGGATGAAACCACCTGGGAGAGAGAAGAAGATTTGCTCAAGGACCACCCTCACCTATTTTCTAGCCAACCCGAATCTCGAGGGCGAGATTCATCTTAAGGGGGGTAGGTTTGTAACATCCCAAATTTTCAATTTGGAATGTTATACACTAGATCATCATGCATATCATATTTTCTTGCATTTTGTCGATCCTAGAAATTTCACGCAACTCAAGGACCCTCGGAGAGAGTTGGAGATTTCGTTATTTTTCATATTTTAGTCTTCTCAAATTTTGAAGAAAGGATCATTGGATTTATCGGAGTTTATTTGCCTTTTATTTGGATAGGAAAAATGCGTGTTTTCAAAAATTGCATTTTAGGTCCCGAGAAAAGTTCATTTTGTTCGACTCATTTTTAGGAGTCGGGGAAAATTTACTTTAGAAGTTTTGGAGTTCGTTTAGTTCTCTTTTCTGTTTTTTTTCTGCGCGCGAAACCGTTTTAAAAAAAATCTGCAGCGCCCCTGGGCCAAGGCCCAAGCCAGCAGCCAGCCAGCCAAGGCCAGGCCACCGCGCGCGCGCCCAGGCGTAGGGAGCCGCCGCCGCCGCCTAGAGTCCTAGTAGGACTCGGGTTGCCTTTTTTTAGGATTCCCTCTCCTACTCTTTTTCCTTCTATTTTTCTTGCCCCCTACCCCAAGTATCCTCTCCCCCTCACCTATATAAATACCCAAGCCGCCCCTCTAAATCCCACACCAAAACCCCAAGCCCAAGCCGTGCCCCTCACCCGCGCCGCGCCTCCATAGCCGCGCCGCCGCCGCCGCCCTGCGTCACCGCCGCCGCCGCCTTGCCCTAGCGCCGCAGCAGCCCTTGCTCGTCACCGCCGGAGTCCCTCGCCGGACACCTCGCCGGAGGTACCGCGCCGCGTCTCTTTTTCTTTTCCTCGGATCGGTTTTCTTCTAAATTGTTCCGATTCTTTTCTTCTCTTCCGATTCGTTTTCTATATCGGTTCTTCATTTCGATTTCTTTTCTCAAAACCCTAGATCGGTTCCGTTCTCTTTTCCGATTTAGTTGCCTAGAGACCGTTCGCCGGACCGTTCGTCTTAACGAACGTGATCACCGGATTATTCTTGGCTAACGAACGTCCGTTCGTTTAACCGTTCTTCTTTCTTTTCGTCGGGTTTATTCCGCGATCGCGATCTCAGATCCGATCTTCGTTCTAGTTTATCTTCCCGCTCGTTTATCGGAAGCAGGTGATTCAAGCGCCTGGAGTTTCGTTTCGAAACCGCCGTTCCGACTAATCAACTTTAACTAAGTTTTGCTACTGTAAAAATTTGACCTAGTTTCAACTTGCTAGAACCGAGTTGTTTTTTTTCCGCCGTTTGTTTTCGGTTTCTTTGTTCGGTTCGATCTTTCTTTGCAACCGGAGTTCTTAAGTTGAACTATCTGGTTTGATCTCTTGTTCGAGTTTTACCTGTGCATTAGATGAGTACTTATTGTATGCTTGTTGTTTATCTACGATAGATTACCCGGATTGCGCCGCTTGTTACTTCGAATCTCTAGGACTCGCGGATCATCAGCAAGGCAAGTAACACTTTGATCATACCTTTTCTACAACCCAGTTTTATTGCATTAGATCCATCCTCACACATTGCATGATTAGGATCTAATTAAATTGTGGGATGGGAAGTAGATGAGGTAGTACCTATTACCTATCATTATGAAACCTTTGGGAGTTACTTCTATGTTTGCTTATTATGCCATGCTATGCTAGTAGACGTGGATTGGGTGAGTGATATCCATGACAGATGTGAGATTGATAATTTTAATGGTTTATCTAAGGTGGCAACTTAAACACACATCTGGGTGGATTGAGGCACCTGATGTCTATCAGGACTTGCCTGTTTTTTTATGGACCGCCACCCAGGCTCAAAGGGATCATAAGATCTTTCATACTAAATACTTACGTGTGCAGCCACAAGCCAATATGGGCTCTGGCATAGTTGACTAAGTTGTGCGAACTCTTATAGGGGTAGACTAGCAGATGTAGGGGATGTAGGTGGTACGGTCTACTCCATCATAAGGTGCTAGCGCTTCTGATAGACTATGTCTCGGTCATCCGTTTCTCAAACACCATGTAGTGCAAGAAATCCAATGGAGGCGATCGAGTCTTGTGGGGAAAAGTGCGCAAACCTCTGTAGAGTGTAACAAACTAATCATGATTAGCCGTGTCCCCGGTTACGGACAATCTTGAGTATCTAGTACTTGAATATCATGTGAATCTCATCATGTTACTTCTAAATTAATATTGTTGGGTTATTGATGACTACTTTTAATTGGGATTGAGAATGCTGTCAACCATTCTCAATGTTTAACAACCACCATGATAGTTAAATAAATTTATTCCTTTGCAGTAGGGAAAAACTGGCTTTACGCAAAACAGTAACCATAGAGCTTTCCACCAGCCAAATATGCATATAGTATAGCTGTTTCATTCCATCATTCTCTATGTGTTACTTTGCGAGCATATTGCATGTGCTGACCCGTTTTCGGGCTGCAACGTTAATGTTGCAGACTTTTCAGACGATGATTAAGGTGCTTTTAGGTCATGGTTCTATACTCAGTGATGCCGTTGGAGTTGATGGACCCATTTATCATCCAAGTCTTCCGCTGTTATCGACACTAGATGGCCTTAAGCCATATTTATTGTAATAAGTTCTCTTTTGAGACATCGTTGTAATAAGTGTGTGATTGCCACTCTGCTATAAATCCTTCGAAGTACTGTGTGGTGTCAGCATTACTGATCTAGGGATGACACCGGAGCACTGTAGACTTGATCCATTCGGGTCGGGTCGCCACAATAGTTTTGTTTCTTTTCTTTCCTTCGGGGGTCGAGAGGAGAAGACCATGATTAAAATGTTGAGTGGCTCTCATATGCATTATTGTTGATCTAACAAAGAGCCCATATTACCTTGTCTTCTCTCTTGAATTGAATGCTTGCAGATTCCAGCTTAGTCCAATGCACGTGCACTATTATTATTATCCACACTATTCGGTTGTGCAAGTGAAAGGCAATAATGATGATTATATGATGAACTTATTGAGATGAGAAAAGCTGGTATGAACTCGACCTCTCTTGTTTTGTAAATATGATTAGTTCATCGTTCCTATTTCATGCTATTATGAATAAACATGTTTGCAATGACAATTAGAGATCATAGTTTCTTATGCCATGCTTAATTAGCTAGGAGCTTATAATGGTTTACCTTGTGTGCCAACATTCTATTAAAATGGTTGTGATGTGGTATGATAGGGTGGTATCCTCTTTTGAATGATTCGAGTGGCTTGACTTGGCACATGTTCACGCATGTAGTTGAAACAAAATCAACATAGCCTCTACAATATTTATGTTCATGGTGCATTATATCCTACTCATGCTTGCTTTCGGTGTTGATTCATTTTAATGCATGTTCATGACTATTGTCACTCTCTAGCTGGTCACTTCCCAGTCTTTTTCTAGCCTTCACCTGTACTAAGCGGGAATACTGCTTGTGCATCCAATCCCATAAACCCCAAAGTTGTTCCATATGAGTCCACCATACCTACCCATATACGGTATCTACCTGCCGTTCCAAGTAATTTTGTATGTGCCAAACTCTAAACCTTCAAATAAATATCCTGTTTTGTATGCTCGAATAGCTCATGTATCAACTAGGGATGTCCGTATCTTCCATGTTAGGCAGGTTATTCTCAAGAGGAGTGGACTCCGCTCCTCACTCACGAGAAAGTGGCTGGTTACTGGGATGCCTAGTCCCATGCTTTATGAAAATCAAATCAAAATAATTGCAAACAAAACTCCCCTTGGGACTCTTGTTAGTTGGAGGCACTTGTTGTTTCGAGCAAGCCATGATTGATGCTTGTTGGTGGAGGGGGAGTATAAACTTTACCATTCTGTTTGGGAACCCCCTATAATGTGTGCAGCGTGGAAGATATCGCCATCTCTTGGATGTTATGTTGACAATGAAAGTATACCGCTCAAAATATTATTCATCTCTATTTCAAAACCGAGCTTTGGCACCTCTACAAATCCCTGCTTCCCTCTGCGAAGGGCCTACCTATCTACTTTTATGTTGAGTCATCAGCCTCTTATTAAAAAGCACCAGTTGGAGAGCACCGCTGTCATTTGCATTCATTACTGTTAGTTTACATTGAGTATGACTTGACTGGATCTCTTTTACCATGAATTACAATGTCTAGTCAGTCCTTGGTCTTTAAAGGTGCTCTGCATTTATGTTTTGCGGTCTCACAAAGGGCTAGCGAGATACTATCATGTTATATCATATTATGATTGTTTTGAGAAAGTGTCGTCATCTAAGATTTATTATTATTTCTCACTAGTTGATTATGCCATTGATATGAGTAAACATGAGACCTAAGAGTTATTGTGAATATGGTTAGTTTATAATCTTTGCTGAAAACCTGAATGCTGGCTTTACATATTTACAACAACAAGAGAAAATAGAGTTTGTAAAAGTTTTTCTTTATCACTTTCAGTTTATCAACTGAATTGCTCGAGGACAAGCAAATGTTTAAGCTTGGGGGAGTTGATACGTCTTTGTCGTATCTACTTTTCCAAACACTTCTGCCCTTGTTTTGGACTCTAACTTGCATGATTTGAATGGAACTAACCCGGACTGACGCTGTTTTCAGCAGAATTGTCGTGGTGTTATTTTTGTGCAGAAATAAAAGTTCTCAGAATGACCTGAAAATCAACGGAGATTATTTTTGGAATGTATAAAAAATACTGGAAGAAAGATCAACGTCAGGGGGCCCACACCCTGTCCACAAGGGTGGGGGCGCGCCCTACTCCCTTGGGCGCACCCCTACCTCGTGGGCCCCCTAACGCTCCACCGACCTCAACTCCAACTCCTTATATTCATGTTCGGGGAGAAAAAAATCAGAGAGAAAGATTCATCGCGTTTTACGATATGGAGCCGCCGCCAAGCCCTAAACTCCCTCGGGACGGCTGATCTGGAGTTCGTTCGGGGCTCTGGAGAGGGAAATCCGTCGCCATCGTCATCATCAACCATCCTCCATCACCAATTTCATGATGCTCACCGCCGTGCGGGAGTAATTTCATCGTAGGCTTGCTGGACGGTGATGGGTTAGATGAGATTTATCATGTAATCGAGTTAGTTTTGTTAGGGTTTGATCCCTTGTATCCACTATGTTCTGAGATTGATGTTGCTATGACTTTGCTATGCTTAATGCTTGTCACTTGGTCCCGAGTGCCATGATTTCAGATCTGAACCTATTATGTTTTCATGAATATATGTGAGTTCTTGATCCTATCTTGCAACTCTATAGTCACCTACTATGTGTTATGATCCGATAACCCCGAAGTGACAATAATCAGGACCACTTCCGGTGATGACCA
The DNA here is from genome assembly GCA_034509565.1 of Triticum monococcum. NCBI lineage: Eukaryota > Viridiplantae > Streptophyta > Magnoliopsida > Poales > Poaceae > Triticum > Triticum monococcum. The sequence goes on from CM067842.1 coordinate 633,752,148, forward strand.
TAGTTTGAGGAGTTAATGTATTCACTATGTGTTAATGCTTTGGTCCGGTACTCTATTAAAAGGATGCCTTAATATCCCTTAGTTTCTGCTAGGACCCCGCTACCACGGGAGGGTAGGACAAAAGATGTCATGCAATTTTTTTTCCATAAGCACATATGACTATATTCGGAATACATGCCTACATTACATTGATGAATTGGAGCTAGTTCTGTGTCACCCTAGGTTATGACTGTTACATGATGAACCACATCCGGCATAATTCTCCATCACCGATCCATTGCCTACGAGATTTCCATATATTGTTCTTCGCTTATTTACTTTTCCATTGCTATTGCTATCATCACTACAAAATACCAAAAACATTACTTTTGCTACCATTACCTTTTGCTACCATTACCACTACTATCATATTACTTTGCTACTAAATACCTTGCTGCAGATATTAAGTTTCTAGGTGTGGTTGAATTGACAACTCAGCTGCTAATACTTGAGAATATTCTTTGGCTCCCCTTGTGTCGAATCAATAAATTTGGATTGAATACTCTACCCTCGAAAACTGTTGTGATCCCCTATACTTGTGGGTTATCAGCCGCCTCCAACAACATAGCTGAATACGAAGCACTCATACACGGGCTATAGCTTGCCAAGGAACTCGGCATTCGCCGGATCCTGTGCTATGGTGACTCCGACTTGGTGGTCCAGCAGTCGTCAGGCGACTGGGACGCCAAGGACGCAAACATGGAAAGCTACCGCTTCCTCGTCCAGCAGCTCAGCGGATACTTTGAAGGGTGCGAGTTCCTCCATGTGCCACGAAACGACAATGAGCAAGCCGATGCTTTGGCACGAATCGGCTCCACTCGGCAAGCAATACCAGTCGGCGTCGCCCTACAGCGCCTCCTCAAGCCGTTTGTCAAGCCGTCACGAGAATCAGATTCCATCTTCGTGTCGGCTCCTCCTGAAGCAGTCGGATCTAACTGGAGGATCCCGGCAGTCGACCCTTTGTTGTCTGGGTTCTTCGGCAGGCGGCTCGGGGACTGCTGCAGTCGCACCCAGCCCGGGGACTTCAGAACCTGGCCCGGGGCTACAGCAGTCAGCCCGGGGACTTCATCGACACAACAAGCGGCAGCCGACTCCAACCCGTCGCCTCCCAGCCCAACCGCCCTCACGCAAGTTCTAGTTTTGGCAATCGAAGAAATAGCAGCACCTTCATGGGCGCAGCCTATCCTCAACTTTCTGGTGAACAAAGAGCTGCCGACTGATGAGATCTCGGCCCAACAAGTGCAACGTCGGGCAGCAGCACTATACCATTATCAACAGAGAAGTAGTGAGGCGCAGTGTCACTGGTGTGTACCAGCGGTGCGTGGAGCCAGAAAAAGGCAAAGCAATCCTCAAAGATATCCACCAAGGCGAGTGTGGTCACCACGTGGCTTCAAGATCACTTGTCGCCAAAGCTCTCCGCCATGGTTTTTTCTGGCCAACTGCTGTAGAAGACGCCAAAGACTTGGTCCAAAAATGTAAAGGGTGCCAGAAGTTCCGCTCCAAGACACATCTGTCAGCTTCTGCACTCAAGACCATCCCCATTGCCTGGCCCTTTGCCGTCTGGGGACTGGACATGGTGGGACCATTCAAGATAGCACGAGGCGGCATGACTCATCTGCTTGTCGCCGTGGACAAGTTCACCAAGTGGATAGAAGCAAAACCAATCAAGAAGTTGAATTGTCCGGCTGTTGTGACTTTCATCGCTGACATCACCATTCGGTATGGCATACCACACAACATCATCACCACAACGGCATGAACTTCGCCAAAGGCGCCTTGGCTCGTTTCTGCGCGACGCAGGGCATTCGACTAGACTTAGTGTCCGTCGCTCATCCGCAGTCAAACGACCAAGTGGAGCAAGCAAACGGCCTCATTTTGTCCGACATCAAACCCCGACTGATCGAGCCTCTTGAGCGTTTGGCCGGCTGCTGGCTCGATGAGCTGCTGGCAGTCCTCTGGAGCCTGCGCACAACTCCAAACAAGTCAACCAGCTTCACGCCTTTCTTCCTCGTCTACGGTGCCGAAGCCGTCATCCCGATGGAAATAGAATTCAATTCCCCTCGAGTCACCATGTACACCGAGGAGGAGGCAAAAGAAGCACGAGAAGACGGTGTCGATCTGCTGGAAGAGGGCCGGCTGTTGGCACTCAGCCGGTCCACCATCTACCAGCAGAGTCTACGCCGATACTACAATCGGAAGGTCAAGCCAAGATCCTTCCAAGAGGGAGACCTTGTGCTCCGGCTGATCCAGCAGATAGCCAGCCAGCATGTAAGTGCATCTAGTGCCCCTTAGTGATTTTGGTGTATTGAAGACTTATAGGTTAAGGGACTAATGCGTTTGTGAGTATACACATGTCTATAAGTCTATGAGGAGTTTGATATTTACAGAGAAAGTCGACCCCTAAAAATGAAGCTCTTCGACTGAAGACTTTAAATCTCTGAAGACTTTGAAAGTGAACAAATTGGTGTGACCTTGAAGACTTGGTATTCATTCGAGGAACATGAAGCGTAAAGACTTTTGTTTTCGTAGTTTCATTTTCTCTTGCTTGAGTCATAGGAAACACCGTACTGTTAAAGGGGGTCGAGGAAATACTAAGGAAAAATTTCCATGTGATGCTCAACTCAAAATCCTACACCTACCAATCCCTTTGAGTGAAGCCATTGGAAATCCTCATACAGTTCAGTCAATTTCTTCAGTGACAGAGACGAAGTTCTTCTGGTCTCTAAGGAATTTGTCCTGACTGAGGAGTTAGGAATTCGCCAGTGCGGATTGCCTACACAGTGAGGAACATGATAGCCCTGAGGATTTTGCTACTCAAAATTCCGACCGTTGTTGTGCTATGCGCCAGCTCTCCCAAAATATCTATCCACCTAACGGTCATATCATTCAAGGGCATTTATGTCTTATCATGCCGGGCTACTCCCTAGGCTATAAATAGCCGCCCCCTACAACCACTAGCTGGTTGGCTGCTCCGAGAGAAACTGACACTTGTCATTTGAGAGCAACCCATCCTCCGAGGACTTTGAGCGAAAATCATCAAGTGAGGAAAAACCAAAAACCCAAAACCCAAACACCTACAAACCCCAAGTGATTGAGCATCACTGAAGAGATTGATCCTGCGTGGATCCGACGCTTGTTACCTTTGAAGACTGTTCTTCTTCCAGACGGTTAGGCGTCATGGTCTAGAGCATCCAAGAGGAATTGTGGATCGCCGAGTGACCAAGTTTGTGAAAGTTTGGAAGTCACCTAAAGACTTACCACGAGTGATTGGACGAGGTCTGTGTGACCTTAGTTCAAGGAGAATACGGTGAGGACTGGGTGTCCTGAGCTGCGTGTTCAGGACTGGGTGTCTGGGACTGTGTGTCCTCGAGTTTAAATACTCAGCCGCTCCAACCAGATGTACAACTGAGACAGGAGTTGGAACTGGTCTACCAAATCATTGTCTTCACAAGCTTACTGGTTCCATTTCCTCAACTCTTTCATTTCCTCATAATTGAGTTATGTACTTGTTCATATCTGTGTTTGAAGACTTTGACTGAAGACTTTCTCAATTTCCTCAGTTCAATTTCTTCAGTCTGTTTGTCTTCATCCTGTGTTATCCTGTGCTTACGCTTCCTGTACTCTGTGCCTGTCTTCATTTCATCATGATGACTATGCTTGTATTCTGTTATGTTTATTTTTGAGTACTTATTCCGCTGCTAGTAGTTCTTCGCTAAGGAACTTCCTCACCCGCAAATTCCTCAGTGAATAATTTCATAAAAATTGCCTATTCACCCCCCTCTAGTCGATAAGGCACTTTTAATTGGAATCAGAGAAAGGTACTCCCTTGTTTTGTGTGATTTTGGTTTAACCGCCTGGAGTTTTAGTTATGTCGACCGCAGGTATGATCAAGGTCTCTGCTGGGTGTCCTACCTTCGATGGGATGGACTACCCCTACTGGAAGAATAAGATGTGAATGCATCTTGAAGCAATTGATAACGATCTCTGGTATGTTGTGGAAAATGGTGTTCCCTTAGTCACACCTTCTCTGAATGCTGCTGATGTGAAGAGATTCAAGCAACTCGACTCTCAAGCGAAGAATATCATATGTGGCCATCTGAGCAAAGGACAGTATGGCAGCGTGAGTGCTTTGGAGACAGCGGAGCTTATCTGGGATAGGTTGTCCAAAGTGAATGAAGGGGTCTCAACTCAGTGTGACTCTCGAGTTGATGTTCTTCGCAATCTCTTCAACCGCTTCAAAAGACTCGACAATGAAAATGTTTAACAAACCTTCGATCGCCTCACTGACATCTCAAATGAGCTTCAAGCACTTGGTACCACTGACATCACCGACCATGAGGTGGTGAAGAAATTGCTAAGATCGCTTGATTCTTCATTTGACACTCTGGCATTGATGATACAAGAACGTGCTGATTACAAGTCACTTGATCCCGCTGATATTCTCGAAAGGCTAAATACTCATGAGTTCCAACTTGCTGAAAAGAGAGATCTCTATGGTTCAAGCTGTGGCAGAACACGTGCACTGAAGGCCAAGGCAGTATCTGAGTCCGAAGATGAAGACTCTGGTAGCAGCATTGGTGATCCTGAAGAACTAAACCATGATCTGGCTCTGCTTGTGAAGAAGTTCCAAAAGTTCTCAAGACGTGGTCGCCTTGGAAAACCCTCAAGGAGCAGTGATTCCTCATCCAGTGACTACAACAGGAGGCTCTGCCACAAATACAAGAAGCCTGGACATTACATTCAAGATTGTCTTCAATGGGAAAAGGAATCAAAGAAGAAGAAATACAAGGATTACAGTTCTGATGATGCAAAGAAAAAGAAGAAATCCACAAAATCCTCATCATCAAAATCCTCAAGGCCTTCATATCACAAGAAGAGCAGCTCCAAGAAGGCCAGGGCATTCATTGGCAAGGAAATGGACTCTGAGGCTAAATCTGAAGAAAATGAGGAAGAGGAGTCATATGAGGAGTCCGAATCCGGAGTGGCGAGCCTAGCTCTCGCTACTGCATTCGTCAGCAAGTCTATCTTCAACACTGAAGAAAATGACCTCACCAACAAAGCTGATGAAGGGGATGATGACTACGCTCCCACCTATTTCATCATGGCAAAGGGTGCCAAGGTACTCAAATATACCTCATCTGAAACAAGTGAGAATGAATCTGAAGAAAACCTTAAGCCCAGCTATTCTAAACTTGCTAAGATTCCTGTAAAACAACAAAGGGCTGTAGAAAAGGTTCAAAACATGCTAGACAAAAGTGATGATATGTTGGGTGAAGAAATGGATCGCACTAAAGCCTTGACTGAAAATCTTCAGAGATTTCAGACTAGGTTTGACAATCTTCAAAGTCATCATAACACTCTCTTATCCGATCATGAGAAGCTTTCTTATGAATTTCTTCAAAGAAAGCAAGATCTTGAAAAGCTAAGAGTGAGTTATGAAGATCTTCAGAAGGAGCGTGATTCATTACTTGCTCAACATATCAGCGCTTCTCAGGAAGAATTTGTTCCTCCATGTTTGAAATGCATTGAACGTGAAACTGCTAATTCTTCACCTGAATGTTCAAATGCTGCTAATGTTTCAAATTCTTCACATGCCTCTGCTATAACTAATTCCTCATCTGCGGACATTGCTAGTATCACTGACGATGTAGGGCTGAAGGAATTGTACACGACAGGCATGTACAAAAGCCTCAAAGGGCATCAGGCTCTTTGTGATGTGCTTAAAAAGCAGATCCTCAACAGGAACCCTAGGAAAGAGGGTATTGCCTTTGAGAGGAAACTCAATGCTGATGGTACATATTGGAAGCCTGAGCAGTACCCCAAAACTACATGGGTTGCTGCAAAGGGACCTCTAGTTGATCCATCTAACTTATCTGGATTTACATATGAATCTCCTCGTTTGGATGATGAGTCATTTGACTCCAACTATAAACTGTTCAAAAATCAGAATGGTGAAGTATTTGCCAAATATGTTGGCACTAACTGTAGGAACGGCTCCCCTATGAAGAAAATCTGGGTTCCCAAAAGATGCCTTGAAAATCTTCAGGTGAATGTCATCATGATGCCACCTGTGAAGAATAGGATGAAGGAAATATGCCCTAGAGGCAATAATAAAGTTATTATTTATTTCCTTATATCATGATAAATGTTTATTATTCATGCTAGAATTGTATTAACCGGAAACATAATACATGTGTGAATACATAGACAAACAGAGTGTCACTAGTATGCCTCTACTTGACTAGCTCGTTAATCAAAGATGGTTATGTTTCCTAACCATGAACAAAGAGTTGTTATTTGATTAACGAGGTCACATCATTAGTTGAATGATCTGATTGACATGACCCATTCCATTAGCTTAGCACCCGATCATTTAGTATGTTGCTATTGCTTTCTTCATGACTTATACATGTTCCTATGACTATGAGATTATGCAACTCCCGTTTGCCGGAGGAAAACTTTGGGTACTACCAAACGTCACAACATAACTGGGTGATTATAAAGGAGTACTACAGGTGTCTCCAAAGGTAGATGTTGGGTTGGCGTATTTCGAGAATAGGATTTGTCACTCCGATTGTCGGAGAGGTATCTCTGGGCCCTCTCGGTAATACACATCACATAAGCCTTGCAAGCATTATAACTAAGATGTTAGTTGTGAGATGATGTATTATGGAATGAGTAAAGAGACTTGCCAGTAACAAGATTGAACTAGGTATTGGATACCGACGATCGAATCTCGGGCAAGTAACATACCGATGACAAAGGGAACAATGTATGTTGTTATGCGGTCTGACCGATAAAGATCTTCATAGAATATGTAGGAGCCAATATGGGCATCCAGGTCCTGCTATTGGTTATTGACCGGAGACGTGTCTCGGTCATGTCTACATTGTTCTCGAACCGTAGGGTCCGCACGCTTAACGTTACGATGACAGTTATTATGAGTTTATGCATTTTGATGTACCGAAGGTAGTTCGGAGTCCCGGATGTGATCACGGACATGACGAGGAGTCTCGAAATGGTCGAGACATAAAGATTGATATATTGGAAGCCTATGTTTGGACATCGGAAGTGTTTCGGGTGAAATCGGGATTTTACCGGATTACCGGGAGGGTTACCGGAACCCCCCGGGAGCCAAATGGGCCAACATGGGCCTTAGTGGAAAGGTGAGAGGGAAGCCCACATAGGGCTGCGCCTCCCCCCCTCTCCCTAGTCCTATTAGGACTAGGAGAGGGGCCGGCCACCTCTCTCTTCTCTTCCCCTTTGGGGAATCCTATTAGGAATAGGATTGGGGGGGGGGAGTCCTACTCCCGGTAGGAGTAGGACTCCTCCTGCGCCTCCCTCCTTTGGCCGGCCAGCCTCCCCCCTTCATCCTTTATATACGGGGGCAGGGGACACCCCAAGACACACAAGTTGATCCTTGAGATCGTTCCTTAGCCGTGTGCGGTGCCCCCTGCCACCAAATTCCACCTCGATCATACCGTTGTAGTGCTTAGGCGAAGCCCTGCGTCGGTAGTACATCAAGATCGTCACCACGCCGTCGTGCTGACGAAACTCTTCCTCGACGCTTTGCTGGACCGGAGCCCGAGGATCGTCATCGAGCTGAACGTGTGCTAAGAACTCGGAGGTGCCGGAGTAACGGTGCTTGGATCGGTCGGATCGGGAAGACGTACGACTACTTCCTCTATGTTGTGTGATCGCTTCCGCACTCGGTCTGCGTTGGTACATGGACAACACTCTCCCCTCTCGTTGCTATGCATCACCATGATCTTGCGTGAGCGTAGGAAATTTTATAAATTACTACGTTCCCCAACAGTGGCATCCGAGCCTAGGTTTTATGGTTTGATGTTATATGCACGAGTAGAACACAAGTGAGTTGTGGGCGATATAAGTCATACTGCCTACCAGCATGTCATACTTTGGTTCGGCGGTATTGTTGGACGAGACGACCCGGACCAACCTTACGCGTACGCTTACGCGAGACCGGTTCCCTCGACGTGCTTTGCACATAGATGGCTTGCGGGCGACTGTCTCTCCAACTTTAGTTGAACCAAGTGTGGCTACGCTTGGTCCTTGAGAAGGTTAAAACGGAGTCTATTTGACAAACTATCGTTGTGGTTTTGATGCGTAGGTGAGATGAGTTCTTCCTTAAGCCCGTAGCAGCCACGTAAAACTTGCAACAACAAAGTAGAGGACGTCTAACTTGTTTTTGCAGGGCATGTTGTGATGTGATATGGTCAAGGCATGATGCTGATATTTATTGTATGAGATGATCATGTTTTGTAACCAAGTTATCGGCAACTGGCAGGAGCCATATGGTTGTTGCTTTATTGTATGCAATGCAATCGCGATGTAATGCTTTACTTTATTGCTAAGCGGTAGTGATAGTCGTGGAAGCATAAGATTGGCGAGACGACAACGATGCTACGATGGAGATCAAGGTGTCGCGCCGGTGACGATGGTGATCATGACGGTGCTTCGGAGATGGAGATCACAAGCACAAGATGATGATGGCCATATCATATCACTTATATTGATTGCATGTGATGTTTATCTTTTATGCATCTTATCTTGCTTTGATTGACGGTAGCATTATAAGATGATCTCTCACTAAATTATCAAGAAGTGTTCTCCCTGAGTATGCACCGTTGCAAAAGTTCTTCGTGCTGAGACACCATGTGATGATCGGGTGTGATAGGTTCTATGTTCAAATGCAATGGGTGCAAAACAGTTGCACACGCGGAATACTCAGGTTATACTTGACGAGCCAAGCATATACAGATATGGCCTCGGAACACGGAGACCGAAAGGTCGAGCGTGAATCATATAGTAGATATGATCAACATAACGATGTTCACCATTGAAAACTACTCCATCTCACGTGATGATCGGTTATGGTTTAGTTGATTTGGATCACGTGATCACTTAGAGGATTAGAGGGATATCTATCTAAGTGGGAGTTCTTAAGTAATATGATTAATTCAACTTAAATTTATCATGAACTTAGTCCTGGTAATATTTTGCAAATTATGTTGTAGATCAATAGCTCGCGTTGTTGCTTCCCTGTGTTTATTTTGATATGTTCCTAGAGAAAATTGTGTTGAAAAATGTTAGTAGCAATGATGCGGATTGGATCCATGATCTGAGGTTTATCCTCATTGCTGCACAGAAGAATTATGTCCTTGATGCACCGCTGGGTGACAGACCTATTGCAGGAGCAGATGCAGGCGTTATGAACGTTTGGCTAGCTCAATATGATGACTACTTGATAGTTTAGTGCACCATGCTTAACGGCTTAGAATCGGGACTTCAAAGACGTTTTGAACGTCATGGAACATATGAGATGTTCCAGGAGTTGAAGTTAATATTTCAAGCAAATACCCGAGTTGAGAGATATGAAGTCTCCAACAAGTTCTATAGCTAAAAGATGGAGGAGAATCGCTCAACTAGTGAGCATGTGCCCAGATTGTCTGAGTACTACAATCGCTTGAATCAAGTGGGAGTTAATCTTCCAGATAAGATAGTGATTGACAAAATTCTCTAGTCACCATCACCAAGTTAGTAGAACTTCGTGATGAACTATGATATGCAAGGGATAACGGAAACGATTCCCAAGCTCTTCGTGATGTTGAAATCGACGAAGGTAGAAATCAAGAAAAACATCAAGTGTTGATGGTTGACAAGACCACTAGTTTGAAGAAAAGGGCAAAAAGGGAAGAAGGGGAACTTCAAGAAGAACGGCAAGCAAGTTGCTGCTCAAGTGAAGAAGCCCAAGTCTGATCCTAAGCCTGAGACTAAGTCCTTATACTGCAAAGGGACTGATCACTGGAAGCGGAACTACCCCAAATGATTTGGCGGATAAGAAGGATGGCAAAGTGAACAAAAGTATATTTGATATACATGTTATTGGCATGTACTTTACTAGTGTTTATAGCAACCCCTTAGTATTTGATACTGGATCAGTTGCTAAGAGTAGTAAATCGAAACAGGAGTTGCAGAATAAACAGAGACTAGTTAAGGGTGAAGTGACGATGTGTGTTGGAAGTAGTTCCAAGATTGATATGATCATCATCGCACACTCCCCTATACTTTCAGGATTAGTGTTGAACCTAAATAAGTGTTATTTGGTTTTTGCGTTGAGCATGAATATGATTTGATCATGTTTATTGCAATACGGTTATTCATTAAAATCAAAGTATAATTGTTGTTCTGTTTACATGAATAAAACCTTCTGTGGTCATACACACCAATGAAAATGGTTCATTGGATCTCGATCGTAGTGATACACATATTCATAATATTGAAACCAAAAGATGCTAAGTTAATAATGATAGTGCAACTTATTTGTGGCACTGCCGTTTAGGTCATATTGGTGTAAAGCGCATGAAGAAACTCCATGCTGATGGGCTTTTGGAATCACTTGATTATGAATCACTTGATGCTTGCGAACCATGCCTTATGGGCAAGATGACTAAAACGCCGTTCTCCGGAACAATGAAGCAAGCAACAGATTTGTTGGAAATCATACATACTGATGTATGTGGTCCGATGAATATTGAGGCTCGCGACAGGTATCATTATTTTCTGATCTTCGCAGATGATTTGAGCAGATATGAGTATATCTACTTGATGAAACATAAGTCTGAAACATTTGAAAAGTTCAAAGAATTTCAGAGTGAAGTGAAAAATCATCGTGACAAGAAAATAAAGTTTCTACAATCTGATCGCGGAGACAAATATTTGAGTTACGAGTTTGGTCTTCAGTTAAAAACAATGTGAAATAGTTTCACTACTCACGCCATCTGGAACACCACAATGTAATGGTGTGTCCAAACGTCATAACCGTACTTTATTAGATATAGTGCGATCTATGATGTTTCTTACCGATTTACCAATATCGTTTTGGGATCATGCATTAGAGACAGCTGCATTCACGTTAAATAGGGCACCATCTAAATCCGTTGAGACGACACCGTGTGAACTATGGTTTAGCAAGAAACCTAAGCTGTCGTTTCTTAAAGTTTGGGGCTGCGATGCTTATATGAAAAGGTTTCATCCTGATAAGCTAAAAACTCAAATCGGAGAAGTGCATCTTCATAGGATATCCAAAGGAAACTACTGGATACACCTTCTATCACAGATCCGAAGGCAAGACTTTTGTTGCTAAATTCGGAAACTTTCTGGAGAAGGAGTTTCTCTCGAAAGAAGTGAGTGGGAGGAAAGTAGAACTTGACGAGGTAACTGTACCTGCTCCCTTATTGGAAAGTAGTACATCATAGAAAAAGGTTTCTGTGACACCTACACCAGTTAGTGAGGAAGCTAATGATGATGATCATGAAACTTCAGAACAAGACACTACTGAACCTTGTAGATCAACCAGAGTAAGATCCGCGCCAGAGTGGTACGGTAATCCTGTTCTGGAAGTCATGCTACTAGATCATGATGATCGTACGAACTATGAAGAAGCGATGGTGAGCCCAGATTCCGCAAAGTGGCTTGAAGCCATGAAATCTGAGATATGATCCATGTATGAGAACAAAGTATGGACTTTGGTTGACTTGCCCGATGACCGGCAAGCCATAGAAAATAAATGGATCTTCAAGAGGAAGACGGATGTTGATAGTAGTGTTACTATCTACAAAGCTAGAATTGTCGCAAAAGGTTTTCGACAAGTTCAAGGTGTTGACTAAGATGAGATTTTCTCACTCGTATCTATGCTTAAAGTCTGTCCGAATCATGTTAGCAATTGCCGCATTTTATGAAATCTGGCAAATGGATAAACAAAACTGCATTCCTTAATGGATTTGCTAAAGAAGAGTTGTATATGATGCAACTAGAAGGTTTTGTCGATCCTAAAGATGTTAACTAAATATGCAAGCTCCATCGATCTATCTGTGGACTGGTGCAAACATCTCGGAGTTGGAATATACGCTTTGATGAGTTGATCAAAGCATATAGTTTTATACAGACTTGCGGTGAAGCCTGTATTTACGAGAAAGTGAGTGGGAGCACTACAGCATTTCTGATAAGTATATGTGAATGACATATTGTTGATCGGAAATAATGTAGAATTATTCTTCAAAGCATAAAAGGAGTGTTTGAAAGGATTTTTTTCAAAGAAAGACTTCGGTAAAGCTGCTTACATATTGAGCTTCAAGATCTATAGAGATAGATCAACACGCTTGATAAGTTTTTCAATAAGTACATACCTTGACAAGATTTTGAAGTAGTTCAAAATGGAACAGTCAAAGAAAAAGTTTCTTGCCTGTGTTACAAGGTGTGAAGTTTAGTAAAGACTCAAAGCCCGACCACGGTAGAAGATAGAAAGAGAATGAAAGTCATTCCCTATGCCTCATTCATAGGTTCTATAAAGTATGCCATGCTGTGTACCAGATCTATTGTATACCCTGCACTGATTTGGCAAGGGAGTACAATAGTGATCTAGGAGTAGATCACTGGACAGCGGTCAGAATTATCCTTAGTGAAATAAGGATATGTTTCTCGATTATGGACGTGACAAAAAGGTTCGTCGTAAAGGGTTACGTCAATGCAAGTTTTTGACAGTGATCCAGGTGAATCTAAAGTCTCAATCTGGATACATATTGAAAGTGGGAGCAATTAGCTAGAGTAGCTCCATGCAGAGCATTATAGACATAGAATTTTGCAAAATACTTACGGATCTGAATGTGACAGACCCATTGACTAAAATTATCTCACAAGCAAAACATGATCACACCTTAGTACTCTTTGGTTGATAATCATATAGCGATGTGAACTAGATTACTGAATCTAGTAAACCCTTTGGGTGTTGGTCACATGGCGATGTGAACTATGGGTGTTAATCACATGATGATGTGAACTATCGATGTTAATCACATGGTGATGTGATCTAGATTATTGACTCTAGTGCAAGTGGGAGACTGAAGGAAATATGCCCTAGAGGCAATAATAAAGTTATTATTTATTTCCTTATATCATGATAAATGTTTATTATTCATGCTAGAATTGTATTAACCGGAAACATAATACATGTGTGAATACATAGACAAACAGAGTGTCACTAGTATGCCTCTACTTGACTAGCTCGTTAATCAAAGATGGTTATGTTTCCTAACCATGAACAAAGAGTTGTTATTTGATTAACGAGGTCACATCATTAGTTGAATGATCTGATTGACATGACCCATTCCATTAGCTTAGCACCCGATCATTTAGTATGTTGCTATTGCTTTCTTCATGACTTATACATGTTCCTATGACTATGAGATTATGCAACTCCCGTTTGCCGGAGGAACACTTTGGGTACTACCAAACATCACAACGTAACTGGGTGATTATAAAGGAGTACTACAGGTGTCTCCAAAGGTAGATGTTGGGTTGGCGTATTTCGAGAATAGGATATGTCACTCCGATTGTCGGAGAGGTATCTCTGGGCCCTCTCGATAATACACATCACATAAGCCTTGCAAGCATTATAACTAAGATGTTAGTTGTGAGATGATGTATTACGGAATGAGTAAAGAGACTTGCCAGTAACAAGATTGAACTAGGTATTGGATACCGACGATCGAATCTCGGGCAAGTAACATACCGATGACAAAGGGAACAACGTATGTTGTTATGCGGTCTGACCGATAAAGATCTTCGTAGAATATGTAGGAGCCAATATGGGCATCCAGGTCCCGCTATTGGTTATTGACCGGAGACGTGTCTTGGTCATGTCTACATTGTTCTCGAACCATAGGGTCCGCACGCTTAACGTTACGATGACAGTTATTATGAGTTTATGCATTTTGATGTACCGAAGGTAGTTCGGAGTCCCGGATGTGATCACGGACATGACGAGGAGTCTCGAAATGGTCGAGACATAAAGATTGATATATTGGAAGCCTATGTTTGGACACCGGAAGTGTTCCGGGTGAAATCGGGATTTTACCGGATTACCGGGAGGGTTACCGGAACCCCCCGAGAGCCAAATGGGCCAACATGGGCCTTAGTGGAAAGGTGAGAGGGCAGCCCACATAGGGCTGCGCCTCCCCCCTCTCCCTAGTCCTATTAGGACTAGGAGAGGGGCCGGCCACCTCTCTCTTCTCTTCCCCTTTGGGGAATCCTATTAGGAATAGGATTGGGGGGGAGTCCTACTCCCGGTAGGAGTAGGACTCCTCCTGCGCCTCCCTCCTTTGGCCGGCCAGCCTCCTCCCTTCATACTTTATATACGGGGGCAGGGGACACCCAAAGACACACAAGTTGATCCTTGAGATCGTTCCTTAGCCGTGTGCGGTGCCCCCTGCCACCAAAATCCACCTCGATCATACCGTTGTAGTGCTTAGGCGAAGCCCTGCGTCGGTAGTACATCAAGATCGTCACCACGCCGTCGTGCTGACGAAACTCTTCCTCGACGCTTTGCTGGATCGGAGCCCGAGGATCGTCATCGAGCTGAACGTGTGCTAAGAACTCGGAGGTGCCGGAGTAATGGTGCTTGGATCGGTCGGATCGGGAAGACGTACGACTACTTCCCCTACTTTGTGTGATCGCTTCCGCAGTCGGTCTGCGTTGGTACATGGACAACACTCTCCCCTCTCGTTGCTATGCATCACCATGATCTTGCGTGTGCGTAGGAAATTTTTTGAAATTACTACGTTCCCCAACATAGGAACCCAGATCGAATTCCTCATATGGACCAAATTCTTCATATGGATCCAAGTCCTCATACGGACTAAACTCCTCACATGGATCAAATTCCTCAAAAGGATCAAAGTCCTCATATGAACATCATCATGCTAACTCGTCTGTTTCGCAGGGAAGATCCAAGGATTATGGATATGTGCATTATTCTTCAAATTATTATGTCCATAAGTCCTCGAAGAATTTCTCTGCTTACTCTTATGCTTACTCTAACCCCTCTTATGTGAAACGAAATGGACTGGCTTCTATGCCATCCTTCTCGTATGAAGCTCGCAGAATGATGAACTCTTTGCCACCCCTTTAGATGTGGGTGGTGAAGAAAAAAGAACTAATCTCTTCTGCAGGGTCAAGTCTCCAGACGTACGTAATCGTCTGAAGAATTTGCTAGAGACCTAAGTATGCCTGATAGGACGCAGGCTAATCATGAAGAAATGAACCTTCATTTCTCATGTCCTCATGTTGCTTTATCTGTTCTTTTGCTTGATGAAATTGATCTGATGAATTGATGTCATATTCTTAAGTGATGAAGTATATGAGTTCGTAAGCTGCACTAATTCATCTGCAGGATGATCAGCCCAAAGCCACTGAGTGGGTCCTCGATAGTGGATGTACAAACCACATGATTGGTGATAAGAATCTATTGATGGATGCTCCATTATCTCCGTCGCATCTAAAGCATATCATCTTTGCTGACAAAGGCAAAAGTCAGGTATTGGGTCTAGGTAAGGTTGCGATCAGAAAGGATCGACACATGGACAAAGTCATGCTTGTTGAGTCCCTAGGATACAACCTTATGTCTGTCTCAATGCTTTGTGATCTTGATATGGTTGTTGTCTTTGGCAAGTACCGTTGTGTTGTGGTTATGGAAGCTGACAATTCCAAAGTCTTCGAAGGCTTTAGGAGAGGAGACCTGTATATTGTTGATTTCTCTACAGGATCACAACCAGCCGTGTGCTTACTTGCAAAAGCTTCATAAGGCTGGCTCTGGCATCGACGAGTAGGTCATGCAGGCATGAGAAATTTGCACACGCTTGCAAAGAAGAAACACGTCATTGGCATCGAAAATGTCAAATTCCTCAAGGATCACCTATGCGGAGCCTGTGAAGCTGGAAAGATGACCAAGGCCAAGCATCCAGCGAAGACTATCATGACCACTACTCGTCCATTTGAATTGTTTCACATGGATCTCTTTGGTCCTAATCATTATTCTGCTATTTCAAATGAAGCATCTCAATATGGCTTTGTTATTGTTGATGATTACTCTCGTTACACATGGGTACACCTTGTTACTTACAAACATGAAGTGCAGGAAGTCTTCAAACGATTTTCCTCAAGGGCTTCAACCAACTTTGGTGTGAAGATCAAGCACATCAGAAGTGACAATGGCACTGAGTTCAAGAATTCTGGTCTCGATGACTATCTTGATGAACTTTGTATTACTCATGAGTTATCTGCTCCTTATACTCCTCAGCAGAACGGCGTCGTGGAGTGCAAGAACAGGACTCTTGCTGAGATGGCTCGCACTATGCTTGATGAATACAAAACGCCTCGTCGTTTCTGGACTGAGGCAATTGATATTGTGTGCCACATCATCAACAGAGTATATCTTCACAAATTCTTCAAGAAGACTGCCTATGAACTCCTCATTGATAAGAAAGGTTTATGCTTGGTTACGGAAAGGACTCGCACACCTACAGAGTCTTCAACAACGGACTTCACAAGGTTGTTGAAACTGTAGATGTGCGGTTCGATGAAACTAATGGCTCGCAAAGAGAGCACCTACCTACTTTGATAGATGAACTAGCGCCTGAGGAAACTATCAAATTCAAGGCTACTGAGGATGTCATTCCTACTGAAGAATCTGCTGAAGAATTCATTCCAGAACATGAAGAACATCGAGCTAATGCACCTGAAGAAAATGCTGAAGAAAATGCTGATCAAATTCTTCAACGACAACCAGCTCATCCTCGCATTGCAAAAGAAGTGAAAGTTGAAAAGATCATCAATGACATCAAAGCGCCAAGTCCTCTCACACGCTCAAAAGCTTCCCATTTATCTAACTTTTGTGGCCACTATGCTTTTGTCTCTATTACAGAGCCAACTAAGGTAGATGAAGCATTTCTGGAGCCTGAGTGGATTCAGGCCATGCAAGAAGAATTACATCAGTTCGAGCTCAACAATGTTTGGGAACTGGTCAAACGTCCAGATCCTCGCAAGCACAATATCATCGGCACAAAGTGGATCTACCGCAACAAGCAAGATGAAAATGGCCTTGTAGTGATGAATAAGGCACGGCTTGTAGCTCAAGGCTACACACAGGTTGAAGGAATTGATGTCGATGAAACTTTTGCACCTGTTGCTAGACTTGAGGCTATTCGCATATTACTTGCTTATGCTAACCATCATGATATCGCTTTATATCAAATGGATGTGAAAAGTGCATTCCTCAATGGTAAGCTTGAGGAAGAAGTATATGTTGCTCAACCCCCAGGTTTTGAAGATCCAAAGAATCCTGACAAATTCTTCAGACTCAACAAGGCCCTCTATGGCCTCAAGCAGGCCCCACGGGCATGGTATGATACTTTGAAGGAATTCCTCATGACGAAAGGCTTCAAACCCGGTTCACTCGACCCTACTCTTTTCACTAAATCTTATGATGGTGAATTGTTTGTGTGCCAAATATATGTTGATGATATTATCTTTGGCTGTACTGACCAACGTTATAGTGATGAATTTTCCTATATGATGAGTGAAGAATATCAAATGTCTATGATGGGAGAGCTGAAATTCTTCTTAGGACTTCAAAATCGTCAACAATGCAATGGCATATTCATATCTCAGGAGAAATACCTCAAGGATGTACTGAGGAAATTCGGCATGCAAGATTGCAAAGGCGTCAAAATTCCTATGCCCACAAATGGCCATCTGTGCACTGATAAAAATGGTATTGACTTCGATCATAAGGTATATCGCTCCATGATTGGCTCTTTATTGTACTTATGTGCATCTAGGCCAGATATAATGCTTAGTTTTTGCATGTGTGCCCGATTTCAAGCTACACCGAGGGAATCACACCATAAGGCTGTGAAGCATATTCTTCAATATCTAGCTCACACACCAACACTTGGATTATGGTACCCCAAGGGCTCGACTTTTGATCTCATTGGATATTCTGACTCTGACTATGCTGGTGATCGTGTGGACCGCAAGTCAACATCTGGTACATGTCATTTCCTCGAACGATCTTTGGTCTGTTGGTCCTCGAAGAAACAGAACTGCGTATCACTATCTACGGCTGAAGCTGAGTATATTGTTGCTGGTTCTTGTTGTGCCCAATTGCTATGGATGAAGCAAACTCTCAAGGACTACGGCGTCAACATGAAGAATGTGCCTCTCTACTGTGACAATGAGAGTGCCATCAAGATTGCTCACAACCCAGTTCAACACTCGAAGACAAAGCACATTCAGATTCGTCATCATTTTCTTCGTGATCATGTGTTGAAGGGTGATATTTCTATTGAGCATGTGAAGACTGAAGAACAGCTAGCCGATATCTTCACAAAGCCCTTGGATGAGAAGAGATTTAGCAAGTTGTGGTGTGAGCTAAATATCCTAGAATCTTCGAATGTTCTTTGAAAAGGACACTCATCCTAACACTTATGCAAAATTGATGACTTAGATGTGCAACACATGAAGAAACGTTTTTCTTCAATTCAATGAAGAACAACACTCTTAGTGTGAAGAAATTAACAAAGAATTTGATTCTCAAAACCCTACAATAATTGTATGCGGTGTCTGAAATCATCATTCTTATACGGTGGGTCACGCCACCACCAAAAGTTGAAATTCCTCAATTATTCATATTCTTCAACTTTGCATTGTCTTCACTGCTTCCGTCGTTTTTCTTCATTGACTATATATATATATATATATATATATATATATATATATATATATAAGTTTATGTCCTCTATAGCATTCACTTATTGCTAATTCTTCAAGTTGGTTTTTCTGCTAAGAGAATGTGATCGGACCCTTCCCCCTCTATGTTATACTCAACCCAATCTATTCACAAATTCTTCATGTGCGTTCTATTTGAAACTCGTTCAAAATCTTCATTGTGTCCTTGTCAGCTGAAGAAATTGCGAACGGAACTTTAAAACCTATCTTATCTAAATTTTCGGCTTTGCCGCTCAAACCGTTCCGCCTCCCACGATATACTTATCCACTCGCCCACGATCTAACACGGTCTCCACTTCTCACTACGTGGGTGACACCTGTCATACGAATGAGAAGGGTCAGGGGCACATTCGTCCAATTTCTTCGGGCGAGCAGTTTTTCATCATGGCTATAAATACCCCTCCTTCCCTTCCTCACTTCTTTTACTCCGCTCGATCTCTCTCTCCAGCTCGAGCTTCTCCAACCCTAGCGTCGCCGCTACTTCATCGCCGCTGGTGAGGAAGAGCTTCACTGCCTCGACCTCGTCGCCGACGTACTTGCGTCGACCGCGGAAATCTTCACTCTGCCGCTGCCGTAGCCGTCTTCCTCCACCGAGTTAGGGCGTGGAAGATCTACATTGATGAACTTCATCTCTACACCTCATTGTTCGTCGTGTTCTTCGTCCAGGGTAATTAAAAGTTACGTTTACTGCCCTCATTGATTCAAATGATTATCTTCAAAATCTTCAAAGGTGTTTTTCTTCATAGCTTCACACACTAAACACCTCACAAGTCATCTGTCCTTGATTCGTTTCTCTAAGCATCATTTTTCTTCAAGATTCCTCAATTGTGTGGATCTTCGATCTATACAACTCTGGAACCTAAGACAAAGAACGCTTAGTGAAATTCTTCAAGACTCGTCTAGTAAAATTCCTCAAACTTGTTCTTTTTGAAAACCCCTCTGAGAACGCATATGACCTCTCCAAATTCCTTGCAACTATACTCTGTTCATAGGTACACATGTCAGCTGCTGAATCACTAGGTTCTCATCAACTTAACTCATTTGCAGCGTTCCTCGAAGAAAAGTTGCATACTTCTTCAGAGAATTCAATTGTCCAAATTCCTCAACTGAAGAAAATGGCTGACGGTAAGAAGCCATAGAAGGGAGGAAAGAGGCCTGAGGTCAATACAACGTTTGAGATCCCTGATGAAATATATGCTGGGTACTGCACACCTACTGAGGAAACCAAGAATGAGCGCAAGGTGCGCATTCAGAAAATAGAAAGGAGATGGGCAAGAGAGTGGAGGGAGTACATGTATGTAACTCCAAAGTACATGAAGAAATTCGCACTCAATCCTCCATGCCCAAGAGCTCCATTGGCACCTGGCCAAATCGCTGATCCCACCAGCCTCAAGCACGGTGAGGACTATCCTGATGAATGGGCCAAGCGCCAAGCCAAGTTGGCTAAGCAAGCCAAAGAAGCAGTGAGGAAATTCAATGAAGACTCTGCTGCTGCTGCTGCCTCTGCTGAGGCCTTTGCTGTCAAGCCAAAGAAGGCTATGTCAAAGAAGCCTGAGCGCACGCCAAGTGCTTCACCAACAATGCCCTTAGGGCCAACTTCCTCAGCAATGCCCTCATGGCCAGAATCCTCAAAGCCCTCACGGCCTATTCCTCATGCTGCTCATGTTCCTCAAAAGTCCTCAGCTCCTCCGCCAAAGTCTTCGGTAGCTCCGACTCAATCCTCAGCACATGTGCATCTCGCCTCGTGCCAAAGGACTGCAGGCATCTCCATTGCCTCAGGTGTCTCAGCTAGTTCCTTAGCTGCACCAAGTTCCTCAGCTGGCCCCTCATTGCTGAAGACAAAGTCAACTACTGGACGCGGTCCTCGACCAAGTCCTCAGAAGAAGCATGTCACTTTCCAAGTGTCGTTTGGCGAAGACGAAGCTGATGATGATGAACTTGCAGAAATCATCAGAGATAAGCAAGTCAGGGCCGCTAGAGCCAAGGGAACAGAGGTGCCACTGCTTTTGGATCCCAAGTTGATCCTCGAATACATTGATGTTTGGCACAAGGACCCCAACACTCCCATGCCTGACTTCAAGCTGACTCCTGGCCAAAGTCACATGCTGACCCACTTCATTCAAGAAGAAAAGTGGAAATTTGAGAAGGCCAGGCAGATCAAGAAAGCGCAGTACAAGAAAGAGCGCTATCTGAAGAAAAACGTTGTCTCTATGACAACTGAAGAACTTGTCACTATTCAGACTGAAATCAAGAAACTCAGTGATGACTTTGACGCATATCGTGCTGATTGGCTTGGAGCCAAGGTTCGTTTTGTGAAACTTGCGGATAACTTCACTTCCAATGTTGCAGCCCCAACGCAACAGGAAATTCCTCAGACTGAAGCATCTGCTCAGCCTACTGAAGAAAATGCCAGCACCACTGATGACAATCAGGTTGCTGAAGAAAATGTGAGTTCCTTGGCTGATGACTGCATTCCAGCCGCTGAAGAAATTACCAGGGCACCCACTAGTGGTGCTGTCGTTGTTCTGGGAACGGGGGTCCCCAGACTTGCCTGCCTGTAGCCTGCGGCGTGGATCAAAGGGGGCCCAGCACGGCCCGTCTTCATCAACACAAGACTCAAGACCCTCGCGAGGGGCCAAGCCTCGCAGGACGGACGACACGGAGCTTCCTCAGGCACGGCCTCGTCAGACTGGCTCGCGAGAAGGCGGAGAGATCAAGGCGGGGTACCTCGCAGGGTGCCCATGACGCAAGCCATGACGACTCAGGGCGCCAGGCGGGTGCCAGCCCGCGCAGCGTCCTCCTTTCCTCTTTGGTGCAAAGGGGGCAAGCGCAGCCGCGGAGTACCGAGGCATCAGGCAAAGGTTGCCATTTCGGTGCAACGAGACCAAGACCAGGAGGACTACGAGATGGAGGTCACCATGGAGCCCAAGACGGCGTCATCACCAGAGCTTTGCGCAGGCAAAGACTACTTTTGTCAGGATAGATGATACTTGCTGTCCCCCTTCAAATTAGCTCGCCATTGTTGGCTCCCTTCCCGCTCGATATTTGGGAAGAGGACCAGGGCCTCTATAAAGAGGACCAGCCACCCACATAGCAAGGGGCGGCGAGCAAGAGTAAGGCAGTGAGAGAGTGAGAGGGAGAGAGAGAGAAAGGTGGCTGAACTCCTCCCAGCAGTTCATCACCCCAGCCAAGAACAGACCCTCGCGAGGCTGTTCTTCCTTGTATCGTTCATCATCATCAGCCCCAAGAGGCAATCCACCCACCACACACTGGAGTAGGGTATTACACCACAATGGTGGCCCGAACCAGTATAAACCTTGTGTCTCTTGTGGAGTTCTTTCAGTAGTCTAGATCTTTGCGAGACGGATAGGTAGAAGACGTAATCTCTGCGCGCACCCCAGTGTTCGAACCTTAAGGGTCTGCCGAAACCCGAAATCCGACATTTGGCGCGCCAGGTAGGGGTGCGCCAGAATTCGTCTTCCACCGCTCCGTGCCCCGTCGCGTCGTCATCACCATGCCCGGCGACTAGGAGGGCAACCCCGACCCATGGGCTGCGTGGCCCGCCCGCGCAGAACCACTCACCTCAGGCGATCCCGTGCCCCAGGAAGCTCACGGTCCGCAGGGCGCTGCGGGCCGCAGGCGACCCAGACAGACTTCGACAACTCTTACACCGCGGCAGGCACGGTCGGCAGCAAGGGCCTCCAATCACGCCGTGACCACGACACCGTACACCCGCCGGGAGTAGGCGAACTCGAGGGCCACGCTCACGGTGGCCCGAGAGCTGCTGCGGTGCAGACTGCTGGAGGGCGGCCACGACGTGCTGCTGGAGCGAGTGGCGGAGCTCCTGGGCTTCGCCGCCTTGGGGGCTCACCCCTTCTCCACCCAGCTCCCATCTCAAGCCCAGGGCGACCCGCGCGGGGGCTCCGCGCGCGCCCGCGGGCTCCAAGGCTACTCCGACGCCAGCGAAGCTGTCAGCACCGGACTGGCGGCGGCGCTGCCCCCGCCCCCGGCCCGCGAAGAAGGACTCAACGCAACCCGCGGCCCCAGTGGGCGGCCGCGCTGCCACCCTGCAGTGGGCGTGACAGGCGGGACCGTGTGGCATGCGGGACATCACAACATGGCATTCGGGATGACGGCGCCGGAGGAATACGTGCCCCTCATGATGGACCAAGGACACCCTCACGAGAACGGACAAGGCTCGCTCCTCGGCCCAAGCTGGGGGGACGAGGCACTAGAAGCTGAGCCTTTCCAGGAGCCCCGGAACGGTCCCGCTGGCCACGCTGGAGGCAACGATTATCGAGCACCACTAATTCTTCAGGAGCAGGTATACGCTAACCATGGATCACAGGAGGTGCAGGTCGCCGCGGCAAGCAGCTGCCCCGCTCCCACAGTCTCCTACCCCTCGAGAGGAGGGCGCAGGGGGCTGCAGGAGAGGGGCCGAGATCCGACATCACCACCGCGGCGTTCGGAGCAAGGTGTTCTCAGGAGGTAGGCCCTCTGCTAGGGAGGTGCCTCAGGGCCTGCCCCTGGCGGAGGACCCGTGGTCATCGGGGGAACCGCTGGCAACCGCTCTACCCCATCGGGCGGCGTCCTGGGTTCGGGTCGTTGCTGATGGCACTAGAGTGTGGCGCAAGGCGTGGCCCTCATCTGGCGATATGAAGCAAGGCCAGTACCTGTGAAGAAGGCCCGGTGCCTGTGAAGCTCGCCGCCCCGTGACACTCTCACGTGATAATGAGTGGGGCTGTACACGCCCCGGAGTCTCAGGGGTGCCGGCCTCAGGCCCTGGGGCTCCCTCCCACGCCCAGTGGACAGCACTTAGCTCCGCGCTGGTGAGAAGACGTCCAAGACTAGATTAGGTGCCGGACGCGGCCTTTTGTCTGCTTTCATTGCCTTTCCCTTTGGCTGTAGCTTTTCCCCCGCTGGATTTAAGTTGTATTCGAATTTGAGATTTGCGTGTGTTCGAGGAAGGGGTACTTATTCTCGTTCGAGTCATTTCTCGCGTTCCGGTTACCACTTCGCCAGAGCTGCCTCCCCTCGCGAGCCCCTCATGAGTCGGGTCAGGCCTGGCTCGTGCGCAACCCAAACTGCCGTTGTTGCTCCCTCTCGGGAGGATTTTCGGGTGCCTGCGGAGGTTGTCCTGTTGGGAAAAGGCCCAGAGCCTGTGAAGCAAGGCGAGTTCCTATGAAGCTATCGCGTTTTGGAAAAGGCCCAGAGCCTGTGAAGCAAGGCGAGTGCCTGCGAAGCTATCGCGTTTTGGAAAAGGCCCAGAGCCTGTGAAGCAAGGCGAGTGCCTGTGAAGCTGTCGCGTTTTGGAAAAGGCCCAGAGCCTATGAAGCAAGGCGAGTGCCTGTGAAGCTGTCGCGTTTTGGAAAAGGCCCAGAGCCTGTGAAGCAAGGCGAGTGCCTGTGAAGCTATTGGGTTTTGGAAAAGGTCTAGAGCCTGTGAAGCAAGGCGAGTGCCTATGAAGCAATCATGTTTTGGAAAAGGCCCAGAGCCTGTGAAGCAAGGCGAGTGCCTGTGAAGCTGTCGTGTTTTGGAAAAGGCCCAGGGCCTGTGAAGCTATTGCATTTAGGAAAAGGCCCAGAGCCTGTGAAGAAGGCAAATGCCTGTGAAGCCGTCGCATTTGGGAAAAGGCCCGGAGCCTGTGAAAAGGCCAACGCCTGTGAAGCTCCCTGCCGGCGACACTCTCATATCCTATGGATTCAACTAAAGAACACCCCAGACGTCACACCCTCCCACAGGCTGCTTCGGGGCTTGCGCGAAACAAAGGTAAACCAGCCAACCACCAGGCGCGATCGCTCGTGCAATATGACAACTACTAATACGATGAACACAGGTTTTACATGAGGGGCTTCCCCTCCCAAAATGCTCTCACAGCCATCAGGTCAAAAACCTGAGTTCTATTCATGCAGGGTAAAAAAGACAGGAGTGATACACACTCAGTCGGACCAATCCCCTAATGCGTCCTCGGAAGCACCTCCCGAGCCGTCGCTGGCGTCGCCGAACTCGCCATCGTTGTCTGCGTCGCCACCAGCGGCGTCAGGGCCGTTCACCGCACCTCCCTCGTTGGCAGCCACGATCACGTCATCATCGTCCGAAGCGAAGGCCCTGACAAGGGCGTCCACGTTGTCTTCCACCCAGTGCGCCAGGTCGCCTTGGACGGCCTAGGGAACTGGGGCGATGACGGCGTCAAAATCAAAGTGGGAATCCATGTTCAGGAGATGACTGAAGACACGGGAAAAGGCGCGCCCGAGCAGGGCGCGGCTCCTCTCTTCCACCAACCTGTCGGCCCTGGCCAACCGCGCCTCCCGCTGCGTCACCACGGCGGTGAAGAACTGAAGGTTGCCAGCATAGTTGGCTGTGTGCCGCTCGCCAACAGCCGCCTCGCAGATGTTGCCCAAGGCTGCGCTAGCCCTCTCTCGGAGCGTGGCGAGCATGGGGCCGTGCACGTGCTCTAGGACCTGCCGCTGACATATCTCATCCGTGTTCTGGCGCGCGACGCCCTCAGCCTCCTCCACCCGCTGGCGAAGACGGAGCATCTCGGCCTGGGAGGCGGCCAACTCCCCTTGCGCTACCTCAAGGGCGGCCCAGGAGGCATCGGCCAGCCGCGTCGCCTCCTCCCGCTTGGCCCTCAAGGCTGCGGTCCTCCCTTCAGCTTCGACCCAGATCAACTCCAGCCTCCCCTCGAACTCGCGCTCGAGGTCTTGGCGTGCCATCGCCACCCGACGTCCGACCTCCTCCGGGACACGAGCTTCCCGTGCGGTGACATCGTCCTCCGCCTGCGTCACCAAGCGCTCCCTCATCTCCAGCCGCTCGAACTCGCAGGTGCGTTCGGCGGCTTCCAGCGTCAGCGCTTTCTTCATGCTTCTGGAGCTCAGCTGGGTTGCCGGAGGCCACCCGCATCGACGCAAGGGCCAGCTCGCGCAGCTCCACTTGCTCCTCTAGTGAGTGGCACCGGGCCAGGAGCTCACGAGCCCGCTCCTCCACCGCCTCTCGCCGTCGGTCGTCTCCCCATGCCTCCTCGGCGGCCTGGGATCGGGCCACCTGAGAGGCCTCCAGCGACGCCTTCGCCTCTTCATCGTCAAGATCACGCTGACGGCGCGCGAGGGCGATGGCGGCCTCCAGCTCGCGCCTCCCTGCAGCCAGGCGCAGGCCCTCGGCCTCCAAGCGCGCGTCTTCGTCAACAAGCTCCTCCCCAAGTAAGTTCACCGCGTCGGTCGCCCTTCGAAGGAACCCTTGGCGGCGAGCGCAGCGCTCCCAGGCGCGCTCAAGCATGTCTTCCACACCATCATCTACCCCAAGCAAGCGTCGGGGGCCACGAATCATCATTCCTCCTCCGGGCAGGGGGCTGGGGACTATCGCCCTCGCGACGGCCCGGCGCGCCGCACCAGAAGCCCAGCCTGGAGCCGGCCCGTCACCAGATGAAGGGCGCAGGGGGCGCCTGAACCAGTCGCAGTCCACGACCAGACGAGAAGCCCACGGCAGGCTGGCTATTCCCCGAGAGGGCCCGTGAAGGAAAATCGGGGGGGGATGAAGGGCCGCGGTGCACCTCGGGATGGTCCACCCCTTCAGTCACCCTCACCACAAGGGCAGAGCTGCTCGGAGCACTTGAGGACGGTAGAGGGGGCGAAGCCAAAGGAGGCGGCACCTCGGCTACTTCCGCAAGCTCAGCCGAAACGGGCCTACAGAGCAAGGATCAGTGAAAGCAACAAGAGGATCGGGAGCCAGAAAGGGAGAAGACTTACTCGTCAGTGGCGAAGTACTTCCTGCGCTTCAGCACGCCACAAGGGAAGTCGTCACCCAGGGCCTCCCTTTTCCTCCGGAGGGCCTCAAAGTCCACGCGGAAGCGGCCCAAGAGAAGAGCGCAAGGATCAACCTGCGACGAAGACGGAGCATCGAAGCGATCCGCGTCAGGGGCGCCTGCCTGGCGCATGCCGCCCATCACCTCGCTAGAAGACGCGGCTGGGGCCTCCGAGGCCTCAGCCCCGGGCGCTGGGAGCAGCTGCTTGCCACCCTCAGCCTCAGCAGCACGGGTCCCAGGAGCTGTCCCCTCGAGAGCATCACCCGGTGCTGTCACCTCATTGGGAGCCCCCTCGGCCTCCGGCGCCTCCTACCTCCCTGCTCCCCCACTTGAGGAGGAGTCGCCTTGGCCGATTGGAAGGGCAGTCACCACCACTGGATTCTCATGAGGTCCCTGGAGGCCGACGGGGTGCAGCCCCCACTCATCAAAGACGGGCATCTGCTTCACGAAGTCGACCCTGCTCTGGCAGAGATACAGCAAGGCCCCTCCCTGCCGGACGCTGCCGGGGTTGGGGTCCCCGGCCAAGGTCAAGAGCGCCGACTTCAGCACCTCAGGAGCCAGGTCCTCTTCCTGGAGCCTCATGCTATCCTCGCGCCCACGGAAGGCCCACATCCGGCGAGAGTGGCGTTGAAGGGGAGCAACACGGCATAACAGAAACTCCTTCACCACCTTGGGCGCTGTCATGCCGAGCTTCCTCAGGAGCGCGAAGCGGCGCCAAACGAAGACGAGCCGGGGGCTCTCGAGCGTCTCCTGGCCCCAACCCGAATTGGGGACAGCATGCGAGGTCGGCTCCGATAGCAGGGGGCTGGGCACCCCTGCGTCCACATACAGCCACCGCTCACGGAACCCAACCGTGGGCAGGGGGAGCTTGAAGTCAATCCCAGAGGCGGCGGTCTCAGGCTCGGCAGCGAAGCTCACGCACGCCCAGCATTGGGTAGGGTCGACAAGATGCGGCGAGAAGAAGTGGCGCAACAAGGCAACCGAAGGAGGGATGCCCACCATGGCTTCGCAAACGAAGGCGAAGACCGAAAGGAGGGTGATGGACTCAGGACTTAGATGCATCATGTGGATCTGATAATGGGAGAGCACGGCATTGAAGAAATCAGAAAAGGGGGGAACCAGACCCGCCCACAGGGCGTTGGTAAAATATGGGACCTCGGTAGCTATCCTGTCAATGGAGAAGTGGGGCACGGGCCAGGCCGTCGTCCTCCCACACTCATTGAAGATGGTGGCCAGAGCCAAGCTGACCTTGCCCAGGCACTGTTGATTGAGTATGGTCGACCGGCCGACGGCAGGGGCCACCAATGGTGGCACACAAGACGGAGGCATGGGTTTCTTCCCACTCTCCTTCGTCGGAGTCATGGCGATGGGAAGGAGGGGGAAGATTCGAGATTGGATTGGAGGCAGGAGTTGGCGTACGAAGGAAGGAGGAACAGGGGACGCTCGAACAACAGGAAGGGGAGCGGCTGTGTGCAACTACAAGTCCGCCTAGCAGGGCGCAGAATAAGGGGGCATGGGGGAACAGTGCCGCCCACGTCCCATCAACCGACACGCGGCGCCCAAGGCCGCAGGCTGTTAGGGCCCGCGGCGCTTCGCCTTTGCCCTTTCGCCTCTCAGCACGGCCAAGTCCGGGCGCACCTTGGGCCCGGGGGCTACTGTCGGCGTTCTGGGAACGGGGGTCCCCAGACTTGCCTGCCTGCGGCCTTCGACGTGGCTCAAAGGGGGCCCAGCACGGCCCATCTTCATCAACACAAGACTCAAGACCCTCGTGAGGGGCCAAGCCCGCGGGTCAGACGACACAGAGCTTCCTCGGGCACGGCCTCGTCAGGCATGCTCGCGAAGAGGAGGAGAGATCAAGGCGGGGTACCTCACGGGGTGCCCGTGACGCAAGCCATGACGACTCAGGGAGCCAGGCGGGTGCCAGCCCGCGCAGCGTCCTCCTTTCCTCTTTGGTGCAAAGGGGGCAAGCGCAGCCGCGGAGTACCGAGGCATCAGGCAAAGGTTGCCATTTCGGTGCAACGAGACCAAGACCAGGAGGACTACGAGACGGAGGTCACCATGGAGCCCAAGACGACGTCATCACCAGAGCTTTGCGCAGGCGAAGACTGCTTTTGTCAGGATAGTTGATACTTGCTGTCCCCCTTCAAATTAGCCTACCATTGTTGGCTCCCTTCCTGCTCGATATTTGGGAAGAGGACTAGGGCCTCTATAAATAGGACCAGCCACCCACATAGCAAGGGGCGGCGAGCAAGAGTAAGGCAGTGAGTGAGTGAGAAGGAGAGAGAGAGAGAAAGGTGGCTGAACTCCTCCCAGCAGTTCATCACCCCAACCAAGAACAGACCCTCGCGAGGCTGTTCTTCCTTGTATCGTTCATCATCATCAGCCGCAAGAGGCAATCCACCCACCACACACTGGAGTAGGGTATTACACCACAACGGTGGCCCGAACCAGTATAAACCTTGTGTCTCTTGTGGAGTTCTTTCAGTAGTCTAGATCTTTGCGAGACGGATAGGTAGAAGACGTAATCTCCGCATGCACCCCAGTGTTCGAACCTTAAGGGTCTGCCGTAACCCGAAATCCGACAGGTGCGCCTGAAGAAAATGAAGAACTCAGGGCAACTGCATCAGTTGTGCCTGAAGAAAATCAACCAGATTCCTCAGCTGCTCCTGCACCAACTTCAACTCCAATCCTTCCATCTACATCAGATATGAAGAAGACCAAGGCTGCAGAGCGTGCTGCAGTGAAGAAAAGGGAAGCATCAGCTCCTTCAGAATCTTCAGCTCCGAAGAAAATGAAGCCTATGACAAGTTCATTTGCTAATCCGATTGATGTTGTTCCCATCTCAACCAGGCCATCAAAGGACCCTATTCCTTTTGATGAAGAATATGTGATCCCCAGCAGATTTGATGAAGAAACTCCTTCTGCTGCTTCGTCTGAGCCGTTGGATGAAGAAATTGAAGTGGATGCGATCCCTTCAACACCTATCATCTCCTCGCCCATGCCCCAGTTCATAGCTGAAGAGGCTGGCGTTGAAGAAATGGAAGATGAAGATGTGGACGTTGGCTGCTCCACACCCATAATAAGTGATGAATTCTGGGAAAGTCAGCATCCAAACTCTCCAATGTTCACACCGCTGCAGCAAATACCTCAGTCGCCTGCACCAACTGTTCAAATGGGATCTGAAGAAACTCACCCCACTTCATCTATGCATGAGGAAATTCCAGCCACTAGTGCTGAAGAAAATGTTGCTGCTGAACATCTGAAGACGCGGACTGCCACTAAAGAGGAACCAGAAATTCCTCAGCCTGAAGAACCTGCGATTGAGATTCATGAGGTTGTGATGCAACTCACTGACACTCCTCTGCCGAAGACAAAGGATCCATTCTCACGCAAGCAAAAGATCAAGGCTGATGATTTCTTCAGCGAGCACGTATTCTTCGAAGATTACAACCCATATAACTCTGCTCGCATTAGGAAGAGGCGTTTCTGGACTGCTAGTCAAGCCAATTTCTATTCCTCAGTGCTATTCAACAAGGAGAAAATCTTCTACCATGAGCATATTCCTCAAGTGGATATTGAATCTCTACCGTGCTTCGCACCAGTCCTCAGTGTTCTTCATGATGCTGGACTGCTAAACTTTTGCTCTGACATCTATGATTGGAATGAAGAACTAATTCTTCAATTCTATGCAACGTTGCACATCACCGGAGATGTTGAAGATGTGAATTCATGGGTGCTGGACTGGATGTCTGAAAACACTCACTACACTGCACCAGCCTCTGAATTGCTTCGTGCTCTACCACTCAGTCCTCCCCTTGAAGAAGCTCGCTGCATCTAAAGTGAACCTGAGCTCAGACATCATTACATGGAGGTGCTGATGAAACCTTTGAAGCTAGGTCAAGCACCAAGAACCAAATTCCTCGTGAAGGAATTCCTGTACGTGCCCAAAACTGTCTATCGTATTCTTACGAGGACAATCAGTCCTATCAAAGGCCACGACTCATCTGATGAGGAAATTGTTGGCATCATGAAGAATCTGGTATTCAACATCGTTCATGGCATTCCTGTCAATTATCACGATTTCTTCATGAGGACTATGGCAAATGTTGCACTGTCTCCATTTGAGCTGAAGCCTTATGCACCTTGGATTATGAGATTCCTCAGGACAAGGTCTTCACTCAACTACAAAGCCGATTTCCAGAATCACCTCAGCTACTTGCCCCCAATTGAAGTCCTCAAGCAGACATATTCCTCAGTTGATGGAAAGGGCAAGGCACCAGCTGTAATAGATGAAGGCATTCGTCCATTGGATGGTCAGTTTTGTCGGATTTCGGGTTCCGGCAGACCCTTAAGGTTCGAATACTGGGGTGCGCGCGGAAATCACGTCCTCAACCTCCCCGTCTCACAAAGATCTAAACTACTAAAGGAATCACACAAGAGACACAAGATTTATACTGGTTCGGGCCACCATTGTGGTGTAATACCCTACTCCAGTGTGTGGTGGATGGATTGCCTCCTGGGGCTGGTGATGATGAACAATACAAGGAAGAACAGCCTCGCGAGGGTCTGTTCTTGGCTGGGGCGATGAACTGCTGGGAGGAGTTCAGTTGCCCTTCACTCTCTCTCTCTCTCTCTCTCTCTCTCTCTCTCTCTGATCTCGATCCCCTTCTACGAACTGATCGACCTACCAACTAAGCGAACGAACCAACTGATTGAACGAACCTCCCGATCGAACGAACCCACCGATCGAACGAACCCCCCTCTACGTGGGTGGCCGGTCCCTATTTATAGAGGCCCTGGTCCTCTTCCCAAATATTGAGCGGGAAGGGAGCCAACAATGGTGGGCTAATTTGAAGGGGGACAGCAAGTACTCTTATCCTGACTAAAGGTGGTCTTCGCCTGCGAAAGACTCTATGGTGACGCCGTGCTGGGCTCCATGGTGACCTCCGTCTCGTAGTCTGCTTGGTCCTGGTCTCATTGCACCGAAATGGCAACCTTTGCCTGATGCCTCAGTACTCCGCGGCTGCGCTTGCCCCCTTTGCACCAAAGAGGAAAGAAGGACGCTGCGCGCGCTGGCGCCCTCCTGGCACCCTCGATCGTCATGGCTTGCGTCACTGGCACCTCGCGAGGTACCCCGCCTTGATATCTCCGTCTCCTCACGAGCCAGCCTGAGGAGGCTGCGCCTGAGGATGCGCCGTGTCGTCCGCCTCGCGAGGCTTGGCCCCTCGCGAGGGTCTTGAGTCTTGTGTTGGTGAAGATGGGCCATGTTGGGCCCCACTTGAGCCACGCCGCAGGCCGCAGGCAGGCAAGTCTGGGGACCCCCGTTCCCAGAACGCCGACAAGTTTCGCAAAGCTGCATCTTATTCCACCAATGATGACTCTGCCACACATGACTCTGCCAATGCACCCAAGTCCACTCCTCAAGCCACTGCTTCGCGCGTGATGACTGACCGTGAACTTCTGCTTAGTCTTCACCAGAAGGTGGATCGAAATCACAAATGGGTTAAGCGTCATTTTGGTTCACTTCTTCACAACATGACTGCCACACACAATGCAGTGAAGAAAAACCATTACTACCTCCATCAAGTCTTCGGTCGCACCTGGGCAATCCTGTCACATCTGTATGGTGAAGAAGATCTAAAGAAAATGGGTCTCAATGAAGATTTTGATTGGTCTGCACCTCCACCGAAGAAATTCAAGAAGGTCAAGGTTCCTTCTCTGGTGCCCAGCTCATATTCTTCATCACGCAACACTGATGAACATGAAGACTTGGACAACACTGTGGCAGGCCCTACTACAACAAACAACCCCAACAACGTTGGCGCTCCTTCATCAACTTGATATTCTTCAGGGGCGTTAGTCCTCATATTCGATCCTTTTGGTCATTTGATGACAAAGGGGGAGAATTTTGAGTTAGTCTTCAAGCGGGTCTTTCTATATGGGCGTTTTTTTGTTAAGTTACAACTCTCGTTCTTCTGAGACTTTATTGGATCGAGTTGTAATCTTAGACCAGATGGTGCTCTGATACTTTTGAGACGTTTTTCTACATGCTTATTCCTCGTTAAATATTATTGCACGCATGCTGAACTACATCAGTCACCATATTTCATCATGCATTTCAAATTCTTCATTGTTATATGTCAAATCCGTGTATGAATTACAATATATAGAGGGAGATCTCCATGATTCAACTCTTCAAGTGTGCATTGCTTCAAAAGCAAATTCCTCACTATGCACATCTTCAGGGGGAATTCTTCTATATCTTGCAATCAAATTCCTCAATATCAGTATTTACACTTCATATGTTTATCCCCATTGAAAACTTAACCTATATTGTCATCAATCACCAAAAAGGGGGAGATTGTAAGTGCATCTAGTGCCCCTTAGTGATTTTGGTGTATTGAAGACTTATAGGTTAAGGGACTAATGCGTTTGTGAGTATACACAGGTCTATAAGTCTATGAGGAGTTTGCTATTTACAGAGAAAGTTGACCCCTAAAAATGAAGCTCTTCGACTGAAGACTTTAAATCTCTGAAGACTTTGAAAGTGAAGAAATTGGTGTGACCTTGAAGACTTCGTATTCATTCGAGGAACATGAAGCGTGAAGACTTTTGTTTTCATAGTTTCATTTTTCTCTTTCTTGAGTCATAGGAAACACCGTACTGTTAAAGGGGGTCGAGGAAATACTAAGGAAAATTTTCCATGTGATGCTCAACTCAAAATCCTACACCTACCAATCCCTTCGAGTGAAGCCATTGGAAATCTCATACAGTTCGGTCAATTTCTTCAGTGACAGAGATGAAGTTCTTCTGGTCTCTGAGGAATTTGTCCTGACTGAGGAGTTAGGAATTCGCCAGTGCGGATTGCCTACACAGTGAGGAACATGATAGCCCTGAGGATTTTTCTACTCAAAATTCCGACCATTGTTGTGCTATGCGCCAGCTGTCCCAAAATATCTATCCACCTAACGGTCATATCATTCAAGGGCATTTAGGTCTTATCATGTCGGGCTGATCCCTAGGCTATAAATAGCCGCCCCCTACAACCACTAGCTGGTTGGCTGCTCCGAGAGAAATTGACACTTGTCATTTGAGAGAAACCCATCCTCCGAGGACTTTGAGCGAAAATCATCAAGTGCGGAAAAACCAAAAACCCAAACACCTACAAACCCCAAGTGATTGAGCATCACTGAAGAGATTGATCCTGCGTGAATCCAACGCTTGTTACCTTTGAAGACTGTGCTTCTTCCAGACGATTAGGCGTCATGGTCTAGAGCATCCAAGAGGAATTGTGGATCGCCGAGTGACCAAGTTTGTGAAGGTTTGGAAGTCACCTGAAGACTTACCATGAGTGATTGGACGAGGTCTGTGTGACCTTAGTTCAAGGAGAATATGGTGAGGACTGGGTGTCCTGAGCTGCATGTTCAGGACTGGGTGTCCGGGACTGTGTGTCCTCGAGTTTAAATACTCAGCCGCTCCAACCAGGCATACAACTGAGACAGGAGTTGGAACTGGTCTACCAAATCATTGTCTTCACCAAGCTTACTGGTTCCATTTCCTCAACTCTTTCATTTCCTCATAATTGAGTTGTGTACTTGTTCATATCTATGTTTGAAGACTTTGACTAAAGACTTTCTCAATTTCCTCAGTTCAATTTCTTCAGTCTGTTTGTCTTCATCCTATGTTATCCTGTGCTTACGCTTCCTATACTGTGTGCCTGTCTTCATTTCATCATGATGACTATGCTTGTATTCTGTTATGTTTACTTTTGAGTACTTATTCCGCTGCTAGTAGTTCTTCGCTAAGGAATTTCCTCACCTGCAAATTCCTCATTGAAGAATTTCATAAAAATCGCCTATTCAACCCCCCCCCCCTCTAGTCGATATAACGCACTTTCACAGCACAAGCTCTCGTCACCTTGGGAAGGCACCTTCATCATCAGCAAAGTTTTGGGCAGCGACTCCTACTACCTGATAGACGCTCAGAAGCCCAGAGCATGCAAGAGAGACGACTCCGGCAAGGAGACAGAAAGGCCATGGGATGCAAATCTCCTTCGAAGATTTTACAGTTAATGCAGTATGTACCATGCTACCTTTTGTATTAAGTACAAAGACTCCGGGTCCCCCGAGAAGAGCTCGGGGGCTACCCTATTTTATCTATGTGATAAGCGTTATGCCTATGAATGCGTTATTTCATTATTCCGCCTGGCACCAGGTTTGACCAGTCAGCCTGGGGGCTCACCGCCTTGTACTATGCCGTGCTTCCTGCAGTCGGACAAGTACTGTGTTGGCACCTAAACCTTCTCCTGCCACAAGCCGTGGCTCGTAGAGCGACTGTCTGGTGGGCAGGAGTTAAAGGCAGAAAAGGGTGTCCACATGAAAAATGGCTAAGGGCCCAGAGCATGCACATATTTCAAGCCAGTTTCCCGCTTCTCGACCGGCTGCTGAGCAGCCGGCCGGCCGGCTTCTACTTAGCTTGATAAAACTCTCGTGGGCTAAGTACTTGCCCTCCCGAAAGTAGCTAAGTACTTGACCCAGCCACAGTCTGCAGAGAGGCTGTCTGGCTGGCAAGATGGCAGCTACGGGAGGGCAGCAAAGGAAAAAAGGCCAAGGAGCAGAAAGCAAGAAAAGTCAGAACTCGATGAAAACACAACTTGTGTGAAAAAATATTTACATATCAAAAGGCCCTTGGCCAGCATGCAACAAAGTTCGAAATACACTCGCGGGTGGAATTGTGCAAATTTAACAAAAGATTGTCAAGACTGATAAAGCAGGAAAAGTAAAGGTAAGTCGGCGCCTAGGGAGCGGCAGAGGGGTCCGGCTGGTTGGCGGAGTTGGTGGTGCCGGTTGGTGGAGTGGACGGCTGGTCAGTATCCACTTGGTCGCCTCCAGCAGCAGTCGGCGCACTCGAGTGCGGCTCGTTGTTTGAGGCACGGTCAAGCTGAGGTTGGCCGTCCGCTCCGACCTCTAGCGCATCTTCTTCGCCTTCCTCGTCCTCCTCATCTTCTCCCTCATCGCTGGAGTCAATCATCTCAGCCGAGTCTTCGTCATCCTCCGGGTTCAGCCCGAACCACTCCGGTGGCGCCTAGACACCATTCTCAGCCAGCTCAGGAACGAAGATGCTGGTGTTGGTATACTCGGCAATCGCCGCTGCCCGTCTGACAAGGTCGCGCTCCACCGCCACCAGCTTCTCTTGGGCCTCCTACCGAAATGTGGTCAACTGGGCTAGATTTAGCCCAGGATACCACGCCTTGACGAACTCCAAGGCCCGGCGCGCTCGAGCCCGGGCCGAGGAACCCTTCCAAGCCTCGAGTCGGCCGGCCGCCACCTCCAGCCAGTCGGCAGTCCAACTGGGAGTGCGCGGAGCCAGCATGTCTAGCCAAAGGGCGAAGATCGCTTGGGCCCCGACACGCTGAAGAAAACGCAACATCCGATGAGCCGGCCGAAGGCGGGCCTGGATGTTGAGAAGCTGTTCGCTAAGGGTCCGGGGGCGTCGGCAGCGATCTGCACGCCTTCCACCGTCCGTTCCTCATGATAAGCCTCAATAGCCTGGTTGGCGGCGCTAGACTGGCCAGGAAAGAAGTCTTCTCAAGCAGGAAGAAAAGAAACCAGAAGTCAGAAGCTAGAAGCCGGCCTGATTAGCAGTCGGCAGCTCAAAGAAATAAAAATAAGAAAGCTTACCGTCAACCATGTCTTCAATCCTACCAAAGCCGGCGGTCAGCAACGCTTCCTTGTCGGTCCAAGTGGAGCATTCTGTCTCGAACTCGGTGAGGAGATTGGACTCCTTCACTTCTGCCTCCTTCCGGGCCTTCTAGAGAAGCTCCGCCTGCTCCGCCAGTTGATTGGCCAGTCGGTCACGCTCCTGGGCTAGCCCGTTGCACTATGCCTCCTTGGCACGCAACGCGGTGTTGGTTTCACCCAGCTGTCGCTGCAGGGCAGCATTGGCCTCTGCAAGAGTAGAGAAAGAAAAAGATGTCAATGATCAACAAATAAGAAGTATAGTTGCTGGGGAGATCAGTAGGTGCGCTTAGCAGTCGGCCCGAATCTCGGGGACTACAGCCTGCGGGTGCACTATTGCGCCCCCGTAGAGAAAGAAAACAAAGACTTACTCTGGCTTGCCAACAAGTCGACAGTCCATCGGTCCAGATCTCGGACGTTGGAGTTGAAGGTGATCGCGCGAAGATTATGATAATCCTACAATGAAGATAGCAGAAAAATTTAGCACTTGGAGCTTGCCAATTAAAGCTCCAAGCCACCTGCTCAGCAGCCAGCCCAAAGCTCAGGGGCTACACCCAGTAGGTGCGCTGGTGCCCCCCCCCCCCCAAGAAATACAAGAATCAAAGACGAAGAAGTAAGAAATATACCTGAATGGCCACTCGTGAATCCAAGAAAGCCCTGTTGCACCGCTGAAGAGCAGTGGCCTCAGCTCGGAGTTTGGCCTGGACGTTTAGGATCGCTTGGTTTAAAGCGCCCGTCCCACCTCCACGCACC
Source organism: Triticum monococcum (assembly GCA_034509565.1). Taxonomy (NCBI): domain Eukaryota; kingdom Viridiplantae; phylum Streptophyta; class Magnoliopsida; order Poales; family Poaceae; genus Triticum; species Triticum monococcum. The sequence continues at coordinate 633,789,123 of CM067842.1, forward strand.
CATTCAACGGGCGCGGCGCTGGTTGCTTCGGCATCCGGGGCTGACGAGCTCGCTGCGCCGGCTTCCAGCAGTCGTGGCGTCGAAGTCGCCTTCGCGCCTCGGTGGCGCGAGGGTGTGCGGGCCTCAGGAGTCGGGCCCGTCACAACCTCGTTTCCGACTGGCAGTGCCGGCGGGGCAGCCGGCTGCTTGTCCTATGCTCCCTCAGACAGCGGTGGCAGAGGCATGGCTACCTACGACATAATGACGTCGTAGACTCCCCTCTCCATGATCGGTTGTTCGTCGCCCACTCCCCTAGTCGGCGCCGCAAACTCTGGTGGTACGCGGCTTCTTCAGCCAGCTTCTTCGTCGCGGCATCGGCCTCAGCCTCCGCCAGCTTCTTCAACGCGGCGGCCTCCGCCTTGTCTGCCTCCGCCTGCTCCCTGCGGGCGGCTTCCTACTCCTTGCGCACCTCCCGCACGTTTCGTTCATGCGCCTCCCGGAGGTCGGCTGCAGGGTCGATTCGCCGGGTGGTGTTAGAAGTCTCCACTGACCCGATGATGGAGGCGGCGGCCGACTTCTGAAGAGAGAGTGGAGCCCTAAGTCAAGAAAAATAAAGAAGAGAAGAAGCTCAAATAGAATCGACAAGGAAGGAAGGCACAAGAAAAAGACACTTACGCTAATACCATAGGAGGCGCCTTTGGAAGCTTCTAAAACTTGGTCGCCTTCGTGGCAGCCTCCTTCCGCTTGGTCGCGGTGGTCGGGTTATTGGTCTTCTTCGGCACGCTGCCGAACAAGACGACGCCTTGTTTGCTCTTGCGCGTGCCTCCTTGAGCAGTCGACTCGGCGGAAGGGCCCACGTCCACCCTGCCAGCGCCTCATGCATGGCGCGGCTCGTCCTCATCTTCGTCATCATCATGCCAGGTCTCGATGCTGCCTACTTCTTTGGAGCCGCCCGCTCCGTCGCCGCCGCCTATGGCGTCGCCCTCCAGGGCGGCCGCCCCCAAGTCGGGGTCGTCCACATCGCTCACCGCCCGGTCCGGCAGGTAGTCTCCACCTGGCCCTATGATGGCGGTCGTCGCCAGAGACATGAAGATCTGCGTTACGAAAACCGACCATTCAAAGACGACAGGGCCAAGACCAAGATGAGGTACTGAAAATAAAAGAGTTGAGAAGCTTACAGGCAGCGGCGGGTTAGTACTGGAGTATGGCCCTTGCCGAATCGCCAAGACCCTTCCGACAGCTTGAGGTCAGAGATCTCGTTCACCACTCGGGCCACCTCGGCAGTCGGCATGTCCTTCGTGCACATCCGGCTCGGGTCATGATGCCCGCTCATCTGACAGATTAGATGAGGCCGGCCTTGGAGCGGGAGAACCGGGCGCTCGTCGAAGGCAACCAGCAGGTCGGATGCCTTGAGGCCTTCTGTTTCCATCAGCACCCGGAGCCGGTTGACGGCGGCGGTGCCATCGGCTGACATGGGCTTCGGCTTGTAGCCCCAGTTGGCCCGACGCTCGGCCAGAGGGTCGGCTTCGTAGGGCGGCAGGTTGAGGAAGTTGACGTCCGAGTTGACATTCTCCACGTAAAAGTACAATTTCTGCCACAGTTTGACCGACTGTGACAGCTTGATGATGGGGAAGGCATTCTTCATAGACGGACGGCGTACCACGATGAAAGCACTGCACTGGGCCGCCTTCTCCCTGACGGAGGTGCCCAATTTTGTGTAGCAGAACGCTCCCCACAACTCGACGGTGGGGAGGATGCCGAGGTAGCCCTCGCACGTCGTGATGAAGGCAGACATCAATGTCATGGTGTTGGGTGTCAGATGATGAGGTTGAAGATGGTAGAAGTCGAGGAAGGAGCAGAGGAAGCCACTCGTCGGCAGGCCGAAGCCGCAGAGGAAGTGCGAGCGAAAGATAACCCACTCGCCTCCCATCGGTGCTGGCGAGATCTCTTTCTCCGGTGGCACGTGCACCTTGACGAAGCCCGCGCCGGGCAGTCACCGGGTGGTGCGAAGGAAGGCGAGATGGTCGTCTATCATGACCGAGCCGTCCCAATCCCCTCCCTGTTCGCACGCCATGGAGTTAGAGCTGGACGGGGAGATGGCGCGGCGGCGGGAGCAAAGACCGCGGCAAGGCGAGAGGTTTGGGGCGGAGGAGATCGACGGCGACGAGCTGCAGCAGCGCTTCGGCGGAACGTAGAAGTGCGGCGGCAGTAAGAGGAGGAGAAGGACGAAAATGGTGAAGCAAGAGGAGGGCGCTCGTGCTCTCCGCTCCCCCTCCTCCCCTACTTATAGCCCCTGGGCTGCGAAGCCGAGGGGGCGGGGCGCGGGGTCGTGGGATTAACTGCGCCCATGACCCCATGATTATTATGTGAGTTATTGCGCGTAGTAACTCCGCGCGGAACCACAACTGTCTGCCTCAGCCGCGGTGGATCCGCCCGTCCACTGAGGCCCGGTAGTGGCGGGCCCAGCTTGCTGTCGCGTTCCATCGTGCGCGTGGGCTGGCAGGCTGGCCCGGCTACCTGGCGCCGCGTGGCATGCTTGCAGCGAGCGGCGAGCCTAGAGGCTTGGCAAGCACGCCACATGGTTCCCGCTTTGGCGTTTTGAAATTATCAGGCGAAGCCCGCCTGGCCGCGGCCGACTCCCAGTAGGCGGCACGGCAGGAGACGGACAAAGCATTCAGCACGAGCACTCGGAGAAGGAAACTATTGAGGCTGCTCGACTTATCAGCCGCGACACCTCACCAGCTTCGGGGACTACTGCCGGAGTAATGGGCCACGGGTAGCCTAACCCGAGTCCCTGAGCCTTTCAAGTCATTGGGCCAGCTGCGCCCTCAAGCGTCAAGGATGAAGCGCCGCCTTACGGTGGCCGGCTGGCTCAAGCGGCCAGCTGCCAAAGGACGGCCAAGCACCAGGAGACGGCTCCAAGACGGGTCGACTCCTCGCAGGCGGCCTCCGGAGAGGCTGTCTCCTGGCAGGCGGTCCACGACGCCCTCAAAGTATGCACCCCCATTAAGAGGACAAGACATGATGTGGCTACAGTGTAGCCCATCATCCTCATATCAAGGGCATGGCGCGGCCACAGTGCCCCGTACAGGCAGAGACCTCCGTGCGGCGCGGCACTGTTGCCACTCCACCCTTGACATCACCCCTGTCAGGCGGAGCCCTGCTTCCACGATGGCCTGTCGGTACGGCCTGCAGGCGGCGGGCCCTACCAGGCAGCGTGAGCCTGGAGGACGGCAGCGCTTGACCAGTCGGACCCGAGGAAGACCGGCCTCTAGCAGGTGGCCCACTCTTCCCTCAGAGTACACGCGCCATTAACTGGATGAGACATGGTGTGGCTACAGTGATGTCTCACCAGACAGTGGGACTGTAGCCACACCCCCTCCGACCAAGCATGCATCATTAGCATTACGGCTATAGTAGCAAGCAGCCGGCCAGACCCGCAAGCGGCGGAGGCGGCCTGTCGGCTCTGCACCAGACCAGACGGCAGGGCCCACCAGGCGGCGGGCCCCAGCGGCCAGCGGAGAAGCCGGCGACGGGAGACACTGACAATCGGGTCCTACACCCGGCCAGATTACCATTGTACCCCTGGGGGTAGGCCTATATAAACCCCCCAAGGCACTGATGCAAAGGGTTCTGAACCTGTTAGATCTAGACACACACATAGAGAGAGGAGAGAGCTAGCCCTGCCTTCTCCTACCTCTAGCATACAGCTCGAGGAGCACCATTGTACTCACTAGTGCCTTAGTGATCATGCGGAGACCCCGCAGAGCAAGACTAGGGGTGTTATCTCCTAGGAGAGCCCCGAACCTGGGTAAAGTATGCCGGCGTTCGTGTTTACGCCTCATCCCGCTTCTGGGCACCGGCGACGTTCTACTCGCTCCCACCATGATAAGCCATCCTTTGGCATATGTCGCACCCAACCCCCGACAAATCCTAAGTGACTCAACAAATATAGCTATGCTCCCTGGCAATGGCGCGAGAAAAAGGTCTTGATAACCCACAAGTATAGGGGATTGCAATAGTTTTCGAGGGTAGAGTATTCAACCCAAATTTATAGATTCGACACAAGGGGAGCCAAAGAATATTTGAAGGTATTAGCAGCTGAGTTGTCAATTCAACCACACCTGGATATTAATTATCTGCAGCAAGTAATCAGTAGCACAGTAATATGATAGTTTTGATAGTAGTGACAGCAGCAATAGTAACAGTAATAGTGATAGCAGTAATTTTGTAGCAAGCGTAACAGTGATGATAGCAGTAGTAACTTAGCAGAAACAATATAAGATAAATTTGTAAGCATTGGTCGATGACTTGTTGGACGATATTCATCATGTGACAGCTATAACCTAGAGCTATTCGGCACTAGCTCCAATTCATCGATTTAATGTAGGCATGTATTCCGTAAATAGTCATACGTGATTTATTAAAATAACTTGCATGACATCTTTTATCCTACCCTTCCGTGGCATCGGGGTCCATATTGGAAACTAAGGGATATTAAGGCCTCCTTTTAATAGAGAACCAGAACAAAGCATTAACACAAAGTGAATACATGAACTCCTCAAATTACGGTACTCACTGGAAGAAGTCCTGGTTATTGTCACTCCGGGGTTACCGAATCATAACACATAGTAGGTGACTATAACTTGCAAGATCGGATCTAGAACATGGATATAATGATGATAACATAATGGTTCAGATATGAAATCATGGCACCCGGGCCCAAAGTGACAAGCATTAAGCATGGCAAAGTCATAGCAGCATCAATCTAAGAACATAGTGGATACTAGGGATCAAGCCCTAACAAAACTAACTCGATTACATGATGAATCTCATCCAACTCCTCACCAACTAGCGAGACTATGAAGGAATTACTCACTCCCAGTGGGGAGCACCATGGAATTGGCGATGGAGAAGGGTTGGTGATGACGAAGAACGAAGACCCCCCCCCCCTCCGGAGCCCCAAATGGACTCCAGATCAGCGGTCCCAAGGAAGAACAGGGCTTGGCGGCGGCTCCGTCTCATGGATCGCGATAATTCTTTCTCCCTCATTTTTTTCTTCGAAAATAGGAATTTATAGCGTTGGTTTTAGGGTCTGCGGGGCCACCAGGTGGGGACAACCCACCTGGGCATGCCAGGAGAGGGGGTGCGCCCTGGTGGGTTTTGCCCACCCAGGGGGCCCTCTCTAGTAGGTATTGGCTCCAGAAATTCTTATATATTATATAAAAATTCCTCTCAAAGTTTCGTTCCATTCTAAGAACTCTTATTTCTGCACAAAAACAACACCATGGTAGTTCTGCTGAAAACAACGTCAGTCCGGGGTTAGTTTCATTCAAATCATGCAAATTAGAGTCCAAAACAAGAGGAAAAGCGTTAGGAAAAGTAGATATGTTGGAGACGTATCAGTCCCTAGTGTGCCTCCGTCCTTGCCCATGATATTTTTTGTGCGTAGTTATGTACGCGCAATACGTATGCCGTGATTAGGTGGGGGGTTTTGATGAAGGCCGAATTGCTAATCAAGTTCTGGATGAACCGAACTATCGTTTTGCAGGGTAGGCCAGACTAGTTTGACAGTGTCCGGGGGCTTGATGTCCGATGAAGTATTCGGCTTGATAAGTGAAGGAAATATGACCTAGAGGAAATAATAAAGTTGTTATTTATATTTCCTTATATCATGATAAATGTTTATTATTCATGCTAGAATTGTATTAACCGGAAACTTAGTACATGTGTGAATACATAGACAAACAGAGTGTCCCTAGTATGCCTCTACTTGACTAGCTTGTTTATCAAGGGTGGTTATGTTTCCTGATCATAGACATGTGTTGTCATTTGATGAATGGGATCACATCATTAGAGAATAATGTGATGGACAAGACCCATCCGTTAGCTTAGCATTATGATCATTTAGTTTTATTGCTATTGCTTTCTTCATGACTTATACATGTTCCTCTGACTATGAGATTATGCAACTCCCGAATACTGACATCACAACGTAACTGGGTGATTATAAAGATGCTCTATAGGTGTCTCCGATGGTGTTAGTTGAGTTGGCATAGATCGAGATTAGGATTTGTCACTCCGTATATCGGAGAGGTATCTCTAGGCCCTCTCGGTAATGCACGTCACTATGAGCCTTGCAAGCAATGTGACGAATGAGTTAGTCACAAGATGATGCATTACGAAACAAGTAAAGATACTTGCCAGTGACGAGATTGAACTAGGTATGATGATACCGATGATCGAAACTCGGGCAAGTAACATACCGATGACAAGGGAACAACATATGTTGTTGTGCGGTTTGACCGATAAAGATCTTCGTAGAATATTGAGGAACCAATATGAGCATCTAGTTTCCGCTATTGTTTATTGACCGAAGATGTGCCTCGGTCACGTCTACATAGTTCGTGAACCCGTAGGGTTCGCACGCTTAACGTTCGATGCCGATATGTATTAGGAGTTTTCTGATTTGATGTACCGAAGGTTGTTCGGGTTCCCAGATGAGATCACGGACATGACGAGGAGTCCCGAAATGGTCAAGATATAAAGATTGATATATTGGAAGGTTATATTCGGACATCGGAATGCTTCCGAAGTGTATCGGGAAGTTACCGGAACCCCCGGGGGGATTAATGGGCCACAGTGGGCCTTAGTGGGGAAGAGAGAGGGCCGGCCAGAGGGGGTGCCCCCCTTGCTCAGTCCGAATTGGACAAGGGGAAGGGGGCGCCCCCAACCCTCCTTCCTTCTCTTCTCTCCTCTTTCCCATCTTCTCCTTCTTGGACTAGGAAAGGGGGAAACCTACTAGGAGTAGGATTCCCCCCCCCTTGGCACGCCCCTTGTGGCCGGCCGGCCTCCTCATCCCCTCCTTTATATATGGGGGAGGGGGCACCCCATAGACACACAAGTTGATCTTTAGCCGTGTGCGGTGCCCCCCTGCACAGTTTTCCACCTCGGTCATATTGTCGTAGTGCTTAGGCGAAGTCTTGCGTCGGTAACTTCATCATCACCGTCAACACACCGTCATGCTAACGCAAATCACCCTCGGCCTCAACTGGATCAAGAGTATGAGGGACATCACCGAGCTAAACGTGTGCAGATCATGGAGATGTCGTGCGTCCGGTACTTGATCGGTTGGATCGTGAAGACATTCGACTACATCAACTGTGTTACTAAACGCTTCTGCTTTCGGTCTACGAGGGTACGTAGTGCTACCTCTTGAGCATTGCGTTGGTTTTCCCTTGAAGAGGAAAGGGTGATGCAGTAAAGCAGCATAAGTATTGCCCTCAGTTTTTGAGAACCAAGGTATCAATCCAGTAGGAGACCACGCGCGAGTCACCTCGTACCTACACACACAATTAAGAACCTCGCAACCAACGCGATAATGGGGTTTCAATCCTTTCACGGCCACTTGCAAGAGTGAGATCTGATAGAGATGATAATAATAAGATAAATATTTTTTGGTATTTTTATGACATAGATTGAAATTAAAGATTGCAAAATAAAATAGATTGGAAACTTGTATGATGGAAAATAGACCCGGGGGGCATAGGTTTCACTAGTGGCTTCTCTCAAGATAGCATAAGTATTACGGTGGGTGAACAAATTATTGTCGAGCAATTGATAGAAAAGCGAATAATTATGAGAATATCTAGGCATGATCATGTATATAGGCATCACGTCCGAGACAAGTAGACCGAAACGATTCTGCATCTACTACTATTACTCCACACATCAACCGCTATCCAGCATGCATCTAGAGTATTAAGTTCATAAGAACAGAGTAACGCCTTAAGCAAGATGACATGATGGCAACAATAAAATACGTGTCGGTTCCCTTTCTGTCACTGGGATTGAGCACCGCAAGATTGAACCCAAAGCTAAGCACTTCTCCCATTGCAAGAAAGATCAATCTAGTAGGCCAAACCAAACTGATAATTCGAAGAGACTTGCAAAGATAAACCAATCATACATAAAAGAATTCAGAGAAGATTCAAATATTGTTCATAGAAAACTTGATCATAAACCTAGGGGGTGGGCGCGCCCCCTGCCTCGTGGCCGCCTCGTTGATTGCTTGACGTCCACTCCAAGTCCCCTAGATCACGTTTGTTCCAAAAATCACGCTCCCGAAGGTTTCATTCCGTTTGGACTCCGTTTGATATTCCTTTTCTACGAAACACTGAAATAGGAAATAAAAATAGCAATTTGGGCTCGGCCTCCGGTTAATAGGTTAGTCCCAAAAATAATATATAAGTGTAAAATAGAGCCCATTAATATCCAAAACAGATAATATAATAGCATGGAACAATCAAAAATTATAGATACGTTGGAGACGTATCAAACATCCCCAAGCTTAATTCCTGCTCGTCCTCGAGTAGGTAAATGATAAAAACAGAATTTTTGATGTGGAATGCTTCCTAACATATTTCTCAATGTAATTTTTCTTTATTGTGGCATGAATGTTCAGATCCGAAATATTCAAGATAAAAGTTTAATATTGACATAAAAGTAATAATACTTCAAGCATACTAACTAAGCAATTATGTCTTTCAAAATAACATGGCCAAAGAAAGTTCATCCCTACAAAATCATATAGTTTGGTCATGCTCCATTTTCATCACACAAGAATGCTCTCATCATGCACAACCCCGATGACAGGCCAAGCAATTTTTCACACTTTAGTAATCTCAAACTTTTTTCAAATTTCACGCAATACATGAGCGTGAGCCATGGATATAGCACTATGGGTGGAATAGAATATAATGAAGGGGTTATGTGGAGAAGACAAAAAGGAGAAAGTCTCACATTGACACGGCTAATCAATGGGCTAGGGAGATGCCCATCAATTGATGTCAATGCAAGGAGTAGGGATTGCCATGCAATGGATGCACCAGAGCTATAAATGTATGAAATCTCAACAAAAGAAACTAAGTGGATGTGCATCCAACTTGCTTGCTCACGAAGACCTAGGGCACTTGAGGAGGCCCATTGTTAGAATATACAAGCCAAGTTCTATAATGAAAAATTCCCACTAGTATATGAAAATGACAAAATAAGAGACTCTCTATTATAAAGATCATGGTGCTACTTTGAAGCACGAGTGTGGAAAAAAGGATAGTAGCATTGCCCCTTTTTATTTATTTATATATTTTTGGGCCTTCTTTTTTTATTTGGCCTTTCTATTTTTTTATTGGGACAATGCTCTATTAATGATGATCATCACACTTCTATTTATTCACAACTCAATGATTACAACTCGATACTAGAACAAGATATGACTCTATATAAATGCCTCCGACGGTGTACCGGGATGTGCAATGACTCATGAGTGACATGTATGAAAGAATTATGAACGGTGGCTTCACCACAAATACGATGTCAACTACATGATCATGCAAGGCAATATGACAATGATGATGCGTGTCATAATAAATGGAATGCTGGAAAGTTGCATGGCAATATATCTCGAAATGGCTATGGAAATGCCATAATAGGTAGGTATGGTGGCTGTTTTGAGGAAGATATAAGGAGGTTTATGTGTGATAGAGCGTATCGTATCACGGGGTTTGGATGCACCGGCGAAGTTTGCACCAACTCTCAAGGTGAGAAAGGGCAATGCACGGTACCGAAGAGGCTAGCAATGATGGAAGGGTGAGAGTGCGTATAATCCATGGACTCAACTTTAGTCATAAAGAACTCACATACTTATTGCAAAAATCTACAAGTCATCAAAAACCAAGTATTACGCGCATGCTCCTAGGGGGGTAGATTGGTAGGAAAAGACCATCGCTCGTCCCCGACCGCCAGTCATAAGGACGACAATCAAATAACACCTCATGTTTCAAATTTGTCACATAACGTTTACCATACGTGCATGCTACGAGACTTGCAAACTTCAACACAAGTATTTCTCAAATTCACAACTACTCAACTAGAACACCTTTGATATCACTATCTCCATATCTTAAAACAATCATCAAGTATCAAACTTCTCTTCGTATTCAATGCACTTATATGAAAGCTTCTTATTATGCCTAAAAGAAAATTGCCATGTTGTTCTAAATGACTCTCAAAATAATTTAAGTGAAGCATGAGAGATCAATTATTTATATAAAATAAAACCACCACCGTGCTCTAAAAGATATAAGTGAAGCACTAGAGCAAAAACTATATAGCTCAAAAGATATAAATGAAGCACATAGAGTATTCTAATAAATTCCAATTCATGCGTGTCTCTCTCAAAAAGGTGTGTACAGCAAGGATGACTGTGGTAAACTAAAAAGCAAAGACTCAAATCATACAAGACGCTCCAACCAAAACACATATCATGTGGCGAATGAAAATATAGCTCCAAGTAAAGTTACTGATGAACGAAGACAAAAGAGGGGATGCCTTCCGGGGCTTCCCCAAGCTTAGGCTTTTTGGTGTCCTTGTATTTTACCTTGGGTGCCTTGGGCATCCCAAATCTTAGGCTCTTGCCACTCCTTGTTCCATAGTCCATCAAATCTTTACCCAAAACTTGAAAACTTCACAACACAAAACTTAACAGAAAATCTCGTGAGCTCCGTTAGCGAAAGAAAACAAAACACCACTTAAAGGTACTTTAATGAACTCATTATTTATTGATATTGGTGTTAAACCTACTATATTCCAACTTCTCTATGGTTTATAAACTCTTTTACTATCCATAGATTCATCAAAATAAGCAAACAACACACGAAAAATAGAATCTGTCAAAAACAGAACAGTCTGTAGTAATCTGTAACTAACGCAAACTTATGGAACCCAAAAATTCTAAAATAAATATCTGGACGTGAGGAATTTATCTATTAATCATCTTCAAAAAGAATTAACTGAATATCACTCTCCAATAAAAAATGGCGGCAATTCTCGTTAGCGCTAAAGTTTCTATTTTTTACAGCAAGATCAAAAAGACTTTCCCCAAGTCTTCCCAGCGGTTCTACTTGGCACAGACACTAATTAAACAAAAAAACACAACCAAAACAGAGGCTAGATAAATTATATATTACTAAACAGGATCAAAAATCAAGAAATAAAAATAAAATTGGGTTGCCTCCCAACGAGCGCTATCGTTTAACGCCCCTAGCTAGGCATTAAAGCGAGGATAGATATAGGTATTGCCATCTTTGGTAGGCAATCCATAAGTGGCTCTCATAATAGATTCATATGGTAATTTAATTTTCTTTCTAGGTAAGTGTTCCATGCCTTTTCTTAACGGAAATTGGAATCTAATATTCCCTTCCTTCATATCAATAATTGCACCAATCGTTCTAAGGAAAGGTCTACCAAGAATAATAGGACATGAAGGATTGCAATCTATATCAAGTATAATGTAATCTACGGGCACATAATTCCTATTTGCAATAATAATAACATCATCAATCTTTCCCATAGATTTATTAATAGTGGAATCTACAAGGTGCAAGTTTAAAGAACAATCTTCAAATTCACGGAAACCTAGCAAATCACACAAAGTTTTTGGGATCGTGGAAACACTAGCACCCAAATCACACAAAGCATAGCATTGATGATCTTTAATTTTTTATTTTAATAGTAGGTTCCCACTCATCATAAAGTTTTCTAGGAATAGAAACTTCCAACTCAAGTTTTTCTTCATAAGATTGCATCAAAGCATCAATGATATGTTTAGTAAAAGCTTTATTTTGACTATAAGCATGAGGAGAATTTAGCATGGATTGCAACAAGGAAATACAACATATCAAAGAGCAATTATCATAATTAAATTCCTTGAAATCCAAGATAGTGGGTTCGTTGCTATCTAAAGTTTTGACCTCTCCAATCCCACTTTTATCGATTTCTGCATCAAGATCTAAAAACAACAAATTTTTGGGACGCCTTCTAACTAAAGTTGACTCATCTCCAGTCCCATCATTATCAAGATTCATATTGCAAAACAAGGATTTAATAGGGGACACATCAATCACTTTTATATCTTCATCTTTATTATCATGAAAACTAGAAGAACATGCCTTCACAAATCAATCTTTCTTAGCACGCATCCTACCGGTTCTTTCTTTGCACTCACCAATGGAAATTCTCATGGCTTTGAGAGACTCATTCATATCATGCTTAGGTGGAATATATCTAAGTTTCAAATAATCAACATCAAGAGAAATTCTATCCACGTTCCTAGCCAACTCATCAATCTTAAGCAATTTTTCTTCAATCAAAGCATTGAAACTCTTTTGCGAAGAATAAATTCTTTAATACTAGATTCAAAATAAGAGGGAATATTATTATAATTTCCATAAGAATTATTGTAGGAATTACCATAATTATTAGAGGAATTACTAGGAAATGGCCTAGAATTAAAATTACATCTATACGCGTTGTTACCAAAATTGTTCCTACCAACAAAATTCACATCCATAGATTCATTATTATTCTCAATCAAAGTAGACAAAGGCATATCATTAGGATCGGTAGGAGCACTCTTATTAGCAAACAATTTCATAAGTTCATCCATCTTTCCACTCAAAACATTAATCTCTTCAATTTCATGCACTTCTTTACTAGTAGATCTTTCCGTGTGCCATTGAGAATAATTAACCATAATATTATCTAGGAGTTTGGTAGCTTCTCCTAAAGTGATTTCCATAAAAGTGCCTCCCACTGCCGAATCTAAAAGATTTCAAGAAGCAAAGTTCAATCCGGCATAAAATTTTTGTATAATCATCCAAAGATTCAAACCATGTGTAGGTATCATTAATTTCATCCTCTCTCAAGCTTGTGCAACATGCTCATGATCAAGTTGCTTAAAATTCACAATATCGTTTCTAAGAGAGATGATCTTAGCGGGAGGAAAATACTTAGAGATAAAAGCATCTTTGCACTTATTCCATGGATCAATACTATTTTTAGGCAAAGACAAAAACCAAGATTTAGCACGATCTCTAAGAGAAAACGGAAATAGCTTAAGTTTAACAGTATCATTATCCACATCTTTCTTCTTTTGCATATCACACAAATCAACAAAGTTGTTTAGATGGGTAGCGGCATCTTCACTAGGAAGGCCAGAAAATGGATCTTTCATGACAAGATTCAGCAAAGCAGTATTAATTTCACAAGATTCAGCATCGGTAAGAGGAGCAATCGGAGTGCTAATAAAATCATTCTTGTTGGTGTTGGCAAAGTCACACAATTTAGTATTATCTTGAGCCATCGTGACAAGAAAGCAATCCAACACACAAGCAAACAAGAAACAGGCAAAAAGAGGCAAAGGGGAACGGAAAAAGAGGGTGAATAAAACGGCAAGGGTGAAGTGGGGGAGCGGAAAACGAGAGGCAAATGGCAAATAATGTAATGCGAAGGATAAGAGTTGTGATGGGTACTTGGTATCTCTTGACTTGGCGTAGATCTCCCCGGCAACGGCGCCAGAAATCCTTCTTGCTACCTCTTGAGCATTGCGTTGGTTTTCCCATGAAGAGGAAACGGTGATGCAGTAAAGCAATGTAAGTATTTCCCTCAGTTTTTGAGAACCAAGGTATCAATCCAGTAGGAGACCACACGCGAGTCACCTCGTACCTACACACACAAATAAGAACCTCGCAACCAACGCGATAAAGGGGTTGTCAATCCCTTCACGGCCACTTGCAAGAGTGAGATCTGATAGAGATGACAATAATAAGATAAATATTTTTTGGTATTTTTATTATATAGATTGAAAGTGAAGCTTGGAAAATAAAATAGATTGGAAACTTGTATGATGGAAAATAGACCCGGGGCCATAGGTTTCACTAGTGGCTTCTCTCAAGATAGCATAAGTATTACGGTGGGTGAACAAATTACTATAGAGCAATTGATAGAAAAGTGAATAATTATGAGAATATCTAGGCATGATCATGTATATAGGCATCACGTCCGAGACAAGTAGACCGAAACGATTCTGCATCTACTACTATTACTCCACACATCGACCGCTATCCAGCATGCATCTAGAGTATTAAGTTCATAAGAACAGAGTAACGCCTTAAGCAAGATGACATGATGTGGAGGTATAAATTCATGCAATATGATATAAACCCCATCTTTTTATCCTCGACGGCAACAATACAATACGTGTCGGTTCCCTTTCTATCACTGGGATCGAGCACCGCAAGGTTGAACCCAAAGCTAAGCACTTCTCCCATTGCAAGAAAGATCAATCTAGTAGGCCAAACCAAACTGATAATTCGAAGAGACTTGCAAAGATAAACCAATCATACATAAAAGAATTCAAAGAAGATTCAAATATTGTTCATAGATAAACTTGATCATAAACCCACAATTCATTGGATATCGACAAACACACCGCAAAAGAAGATTACATCGAATATATCTCCAAGAGAATCGAGGAGAACTTTGTATTGAGATTCAAAGAGAGAGAAGAAGCCATCTAGCTACTAGCTATGGACCCGAAGATCTGAGGTAAACTACCCACACATCATCGGAAGGGCCATGGGGTTGATGTAGAGGCCCTCTGTGATCAATGCCCCCTCCGACGGAGCTCCGGAAAAGGCCCCAAGATGGGATCTCTTGGGTACAGAAGGTTGTGGCGGTGGAAATAGGGTTTTGTGGTGCTCCTGGATGTTTTCGGGGTATGTCAATATATATAGGAGGAAGAAGCAGGTCGGCGGAGCAACGAGGGGCCCACGAAGGTGGAGGGCGCGCCCAGGGGGGTGGGCGCCCCCCCCCCTGCCTCGTGGCCGCCTCATTGATTGCTTGACGTCCACTCCAAGTCCCCTGGATCATGTTTGTTCGGAAAATCACGCTCCCAAAGTTTTCATTCCGTTTGGACTCCGTTTGATATTCCTTTTCTATGAAACACTGAAATAGGCAAAAAAAACAGCAATTTGGGTTGGGCCTCCGGTTAATAGGTTAGTCCCAAAAATAATATAAAAGTGTAAAATAAAGCCCATTAACATCCAAAACAGATAATATAATAGCATGGAACAATAAAAAATTATAGATACATTGGAGACGTATCACGTAGGCACACTCTCCCCTCTCATTGTTGTGCATCTCCTAGATAGATCTTACGTGATCGTAGGTAAAAAATTTGAAATACTGCGTTCCCCAACTGTGGCATAAGAGCCAGGTCTATGCGTAGATGTTATATGCATGGGTAGAACACAAAGAGTTGTGGGCGATAATAGTCATACTGCTTACCAGCATGTCATACTTTGATTTGGTGGTATTGTTGGATGAAGCAGCCCAGACCGACATTACATGAACGCGTTCATGAGACTGGTTCTACCACCGTGCTTTGCACACAGGTGGCTAGTGGGTGTATGTTTCTCCAGCTTTAGTTGAATCGAGTGTGACTACGCCCGGTCCTTGTTGAAGGTTAAAACAGCACACTTGACGAAAAATCGTTGTGCTTTTGATGCGTAGGTAAGAACGGTTCTTGCTGAGCCTGTAGCAGCCACGTAAAACTTGCAACAACAAAGTAGAGGACGTCTAACTTGTTTTTGCAGGGCATGTTGTGATGTGATATGGTCAAGACGTGACTATATAAATTGTTGTATGAGATGATCATGTTTTGTAACAAAGTTATTGGCAACTGGGAGGAGCCATATGGTTGTCGCTTTATTGTATGAAATGCAATTGCCATGTAATTGCTTTACTTTATCACTAAGCGGTGGCGATAGTCGTAGAAGCAATAGTTGGCGAGACAACAACGATACTTCGATGGAGATCAAGGTGTCAAGCCGGTGATGATGGTGATCATGACGGTGCTTTGGAGATGGAGATCAAAGGCACAAGATGATGATGGCCATATCATATCACTTTTTTGATTGCATGTGATGTTTATCCTTTATACATCTTATTTTGCTTAGTCTGGTGGTAGCATTATAAGATGATCTCTCACTAAATTTCAAGGTACAAGTGTTCTCCCTGTGTATGCACCATTGCTACAGTTCGTCGTGCCGAGACACCACGTGATGATCGGGTGTGATAAGCTCTACGTTCACATACAATGGGTGCAAGCCAGTTTTGCACATGCAGAATATTCAGATTAAACTTAACGAGCCTAGCATATGCAGATATGGCCTCGGAACACTGAGACCGAAAGGTCGAGCGTGAATCATATAGTAGATATGATCAACATAGTGATGTTCACAATTGAAAACTACTCCATCTCACGTGATGATCGAACATAGTTTAGCTGATATGGATCATGTGATCATTTAGATGACTAGAGGGATGTCCATCTAAGTGGGAGTTCTTAAGTAATATGATTAATTGAACTTTAATTTATCATCAACTTAGTCCTGATAGTTTGTGCATATCTATGTTGTAGATCAATAGCTCGCGTATAGCTCCCTTGTTTTATTTTTGATATGTTCCTAAAGAAAACTATGTTGAAATATGTTAGTAGCAATGATATGAACTAGCTCCATGATCTGAGGATTATCCTCATTACTGCACAAAAGAATTACGTCCTTGATGCACCGCTAGGTGACGGACCTATTGCAGGAGCAGAGGCAGACGTTATGAACATTTTGCAACCTCGGTATGATGACTACTTGATAGTTTAGTGTGCCATACTTTAGGCTTAGAACTGGGACTTCAAAAACGTTTTGAATGCCACGAAGCATATAAGATGTTCCAAGAGTTAAAATTAGTATTTCAGACTCATGCCGTGTCAAGAGGTATGAGACCTCTGATAGTACTTTGCCTACAAGATGGAGGAGAATAACTCAACCAGTGAGCATGTGCTCAGATTGTCTGGGTACTACAATTGCTTGAATCAAGTGGGAGTTAATTTTCCAGATAAGATAGTGATTGACAGAGTTCGCTAGTCACTATCACCAAGTTACTAAAACTTAGTGATGAACTATAATATGCAAGGGATGATGTAAAACGATTCCCGAGCTCTTCGCGATGCTAAAATCGGCAAAGGTAGAAATCAAGAAAAGCATCAAGTGTTGATGGTTGACAAGACCACTAGTTTCGAGTAAAAGGGCAAGGGAAAGAATGGGAACTTCAAGAATAATGGCAAGCAAGTTGCCACTCCCGTGAAGAAGGCCAAAGCTGAACCTAAGCCTAAAACTGAGTGCTTCTACTACAAAGGGAATGATCACTAGAATCGGAACTACCCCAAATACTCGGCGGATAAGAAGGATGGCAAAGTGAACAAAGGTATATTTGATATACATGTTATTTATGTGTACTTTACTAGTGTTAATAGTAACCCCAGGGTATTTGATACCGGTTCAGTTGCTAAGATTAGTAAACTCGAAACGGGAGTTGCAGAATGAACATAGACTAGTTAAGAATGAAGTGATGATGTGTGTTGGAAGTGGTTCCAAGATTGATATGATCATCATCGTACACTCCCTATACTTTTGAGATTAGTGTTGGACCAAAATAAATGTTATTTTGTGTTTGCGTTGAGCATGAATATGATTGGATCATGTTTATTGCAATACAGTTATTCATTTAAGTCAAAGAAAAATTGTTGTTCTGTTTACATGAATAAAACCTTCTATGGTCATATACTTGATATAAATGGTTTATTGAATCTCGGTCATAATGATACACATATTAATAATATTGATGCCAAAATATGCAAAGTTGATAATGATAGTGCAACATATTTGTGGCACTCCCGTTTAGGTCATATTGGTGTCAAGCGCATGAAGAGACACCATGCGGATGGATTTTTGGAATCACTAGATTATGAATCATTTGATGCTTGCGAACCATGCCTCATGGGCAAGATGACTAAGACTCTGTTCTCCGAAACAATGGAGCGAACCACTGACTTATTGGAAATAATACATACCGATGTATACGGTCCGATGAGTATTAAGGCTTGCGGCGGGTATCGTTATTTTCTGACCTTCACAGATGATTTGAGCAAATATGGGTATATCTACTTAATGAAACACAAGTCTGAAACATTTGAAAAGTTCAAAGAATTACAGAGTGAAGCGGAAAATCATCGTAACAAGAAAAAAAAGTTTCTACAATCTGATCGCGGAGACGAATATTTGAGTTACGAGTTTGGTATTCAATTGAAACAATGTGGAATCTGAAAGTGCGTTATATCGACTAGAGGGGATGAATAGGCGATTTTTATGAAAGTCTTCATGTTTTGAAGACAAACGATAGAAATAAACCTATTACCATGCAGCGGAAGTTAGACTACACTAGGTAAACCATAGTCATGTATTCAATGGAGTGAAAGCACAATGACTAATAGCAGCTAGGTAGTAAGGATCAGGCAGGAAGATATTAAGAAGCCAAACAGATCACACAGTCACTCAGTGAAGACAAAAGATAGTGCAAACATACAATGACTTCACATAGTGCAACAGTAAGTAAAGAGAAGGGAAGGATGAAACCAGTGAGTCGTTGAAGACAGTGATTTGTTGGACCAGTTCCAGTTGCTGTGACAACTGTACGTCTGGTTAGGGAGGCTAGGTATTTAAACCAAAGGACACACAGTCCCGGACACCCAGTCCTGAACACGCAGCTCAGGACACCCAGTCCTCACCGTATTCCCCTTGAGCTAAGGTCACACAGACCTCACCCCATCACTCTGGTAAGTCTTCAAGGTAGACTCCCAAACCTTCACAGACTTCGTTCACCGGCAATCCACAATGTCTCTTGGATGCTCAGACCATGATGCCTAACCGGCTAGAGGATGCACTGTCCTCAAGTGTAATAAGTCTTCAGATCACTCAGACAAGAAGACTTAAGTGATGCCTAATTCTCTTTGGCTCTGGGTGGTTAGGGCTTTATCCTCGCAAGGAATTCTCTCTCAAAGGCTTCGAGTTGGGTTGCTCTCAAACGACAAAAGCTGTACTCTGAATCTGAGCAGCCAACCATTTATGGTTGTAAGGGGTGGGCTATTTATACCCACTAGGCAACCCGACCTGATTTGTCCGAAATGACCCTGGGTCACTAAGGAACTGACACGTGTTCCAACGGTCAGATTTCAAACTCACACGACAACTTTACTTGGGCTACAAGCAAAGCTGACTTGTCAGACTCTGGACAATATTTGCTCTCATAGTCTTCACTCAAAGACATAGGTTTTTGTTTAAGCATCACTTCAGTCATTCTGACTGGTTCTCTTGGACCCCACTTAATAGTACGGTGGTTCCTATGACTCAACACAGAAGAAAAAGAACTACGAAAGATCTAAGTCTTCGAGCTCCATAGGCTTCATGCGGTGTCTTCTCTTGTCATAGTCTTCAATGTGAATATCTTCATATACCACCTTTGACATCAATGTCTTCATACATTTTTAGGGGTCATCTCTGGTGGGAAAACCGAATCAATGAGGGACTTCAACCTGTGTTATCCTGCAATTCTCACAAACACATTAGTCCCTCAACTAGGTTTGTCGTCAATACTCCAAAACCAACTAGGGGTGGCACTAGATGCACTTACAATCTCCCCCTTTTTGGTGATTGATGACAAACTAGTTGAAGTTTTCACCAGGGAATATAATATGTGAAATTGTAATGGATAAGGAATTGTCTTCATAAGTTGCAAGGGCTCCCCCTGAAGATGTGCATATAAGTAATTTGCTTTTGGAATGCAAATGCACATGGTAGGTTGTGCTTGTGGAGATCCACTTCAACTTATGATGACAATCCACTATGCATGTGAAAGTATGTGAAGATAAGGACATGCATAATGGAAAATGGACGTCTGCAACATGATCTAAGTGCGGAATTTATCGTCGCACATGCGGAATTTATCATCGCAACACAAGGTAGCAAATAGGTAGCAGACGACCATCAAGTTTAAGTGTTACAACTCAAAGACCCAAATGTTTCAAAAACGAGAGTTGTAAGCACGAAGCAAAATATAAAACACCCGCCCATATGGACCCGCTTGAAGACTATCAAACTCATATGCTTATCCCCCTTTTGTCAGTAAGGACCAAAAAGGCTTGAAGACATAGAGCCTCTACTCGTTCCCATGAGGAGTAGGTGAAGCAGCAAGGTCGCTGATGGTGTTTGGTGGTGCAGACGAACTTGGAGCAGTGTCGACGTGTGCTGAAGGAGGCGGCGAAGAAGTGGCATCATCTTCATCCTTGATCACTCTGGCATTCACGATTGCAGCAGAGGAAGAGAACTCAGAGTCTTCAAGTGATGGAGTTCGTCGCAGCACAGCCCTTCGAGGAGGTGTGGAGTCAAACTTGAAGCGCTCAGTGAAGCCATCCTCTTGCAGATCATCTTCAGAACACAGCAGCGTCAGCCCTTTCCATGTGCGTCGAGAGGTTTCATGAGCAACAAAGGCATTCTTGGTGGCAAGATTGCGAATGCGATTAACATCCACCAAGAGGCTTTGCATTTGACGCTTTAACCAGTCATGATGCCTATCCTGTTTCTGATGAAGGGCCACCAGAAGCTCTTGGTCGTTGAGAACACGAGTGCGCTTCTTGGGTCGTTGAGCAATGGTGCTATCAGTGGCTTCAGTGAGAGCAGGATGCGGTGCACGTGTAGTGCCAGCCAAAGGATACACACATGTTACTGCTTCAACGCCTTCAACATTCTGAGAAAAGCTTTGATGCTCTGCATTCTGAAGACTTAGGGGTTCCTTGGCAGGCTCAGGATATATGGCTTCAATAGACATATCCACATCAGGCAAAAAGATCCGATGATTGCGGGCAGATGGCTGATATGAGATAGCAGAATGAAGTTTGATCAGCCGCATCACCCAAGGGGCGTAGAACTTCAACCCAAACAGATCAGAGCCAAATGCAGCAAGTTGGCGAATGAAGAAATCCTGTGTATTGAAGCATTTTCCATGAAGAATATAGAAGACCAAAGTCTTCATTGCACCTTCCAGCTTGGCATGGGGAGAATGTCCTTTGATTGGCCAGAGAGTTCGCCTTATGATGTGATAAATGGTCCTTGGTAGATACTCAAGGTCTTCAACAAAGAACTCCGTGGGATAAGCAGCATCTTTGGGCAATGGCTTCATCATACTGAGCATCTGACTCATATTAGGTTCAGTCTTATGAAAGATGCTCTCAACAGCTTCACTGTAAAGCTGACAGCCATGCTCATAGAGATCGCCAGGAGTGGGCAAGCCAGTGAGCTCAATGATGTCAAAGGCTTTGGCTTCGTGATGAACGTTTCCAGTCATCCACTCCAGGACCCAAGTCTTCGGATCTCTGTTATACCTGCGGATGTGAAGTGTGGCATAGAATTGGAGCAGCAACTCTTCATTCCAATGCTCTTGGTCAGTGACGAACGGCAGCAGCCCAACTTCTTTGAAGCAGTCCAGAGCTTCTTCCAGACAGGGCAGACCAGCTATGGCTTCAATGTCAAGGCGCTTGTGTGGGAAGATGCGACCTTGGTTGTAAAGAATGCATGAATAATAGCTTCGCTGCTGATAGCTCCAGAACCGACCAGATGATATTGTTTCCCTAGAGTAGGGGTTCCTGGAGCTATTGAAGAATGTGTTGTCTGCTCTGAAGCCATTGATATTGAAGGAGCCAGGTGCTGATGCAGGACCTGGGAACCTGGGCAATCTTGGGATTGGCTTCTGGACCTGAGGCCTGTGCTCAACATGATAGTCGAATTGGGGATCGGCAGCAGACGCAGGAACAGAAGCAGCGGGATCAGTGGCTTCGTTGACTTTTGGTGCTATTGGGGGTGAGGGCTCCACATTAGCTTCAGCCATGACAGCGTTAGTGGCTTCAGTGGTGTTGATGGTGGCAGCCTCAAGATTTTCAACCTCCACTTGATGAGCTGGAGGGTCGGTCACGATCACGTTCTCCTCGAGAACCGCTTCTTGGTGGGGCAGGGGAGTAGCAGCTTGCGGGACTTCTTCATCTTCAGCGGCTGATGCAGCCGGATTGTCTTCAATAGTTTGATCTTCAGATGCAGAGACTTGCGGCCTTGGACCTTTGCGAAGCCTGCGCAACGCGGGCGACGCCTGTGGAGTTGGTGTTGGCTGGGCCTCAAGGTCTTCTTCCTCTTGTGGGCGATCCGCCCATGAAGCATCCTGTGCAATTGGCGTGAGTGGACGACCAATGCTGATGAGTTCGTTGTGCGTTAGCACAGGCGATGATACCTGTTGGTGCTCTAGCTGAGGAAGGGTTGCATCATCTTCAACACGGTCTTGGTGACCAATGTCTTCAGCTTCATGAGCCTCTGTGAAAGCAGGCTCATGGACAGTCAGGCGACGTTCTTCTGGATTAGCATCAGGGTGAACCATGGAAATGGGTTCAACAATCAAGGGCTCTGTGGGAGCAGCCCGTTCCTTCTTGGTCTTTCTTTTCTTCTTGGCGGGGGCAGTAGCAGAGGCTTCGTAATGTTTTCGTTTCCTTGCTTCAGCCTCAGCAGTCCTGGTCTTCTTCAGTTCTGAAGCGGTTGACCTGGCCTTTGACTTCGAGCCAGTCATGCTAGTTGGGAAGACTATGGGATCTACTTCCTGCCTTGGTGCTTCAGGTTCAGCCATAGCGGGCTTCTTCTTCTTCTTGGCAGCCATCCTGGGGTCGATGCCAGGACGCCCAAGGGCCTTGCGCTTCTCAGCCTCATTGTAGGCTTGCACACACCTATCAGCCAGGACTTTCATGCGCTCACGTGAACCCTGAGCTTCTGCACGTTTCTTTAGAAAGGCTTCTTTGAGCTCGTGCAACATAATCTTGAAGTTCTTCACGTCTTGCACGCTGAGCTTGGCCATATGCTTCTTGAACTGAGCTTTCTCATAGTTAATCTTCTGCTTCAGTTCAACAACGCGCTGGGTGATGGCTAACTCTGAAGCAATGGCGCCATGGAAGGCGACACTGAGGCCAATGGGTAGTTGGAGATCTTCGAAGCTAATGTTTGGCGTGTCAAACCACTCATCAATGAAGTTGTGGATGATTGATACATCAAAGAGTGGAAGATTATTGAAGATTTCTGCTTCTTCTTTGCTCTTGATGAGTTGCTCAAGAGCGTCATCTGCAAGATCTTCATCACTTGATAGATCAATGGCTTCGTTGCGCAGAATGGCCGCAGCAGTTAGCTCTTGGCCGGTGTGTGTCAGAGGCATCTTGACCTTCTGGGGCTTGGAGATGCGTGACAAGTCTTCAGACTGCACACTTTCTTCAGGAGGTGTAGTTGCCAGTGGCTTCGCCCTTGAGATTTTTGGTGAAGGGGCAGGCTTGGAAGCTTTGGGCTTCTTCAACTTCTTTGGCGTCGGCACTGCAGGTGCTTCATCTGATTCAGCGTCAGCAGCAGGCTCATTCACGGCTGTCCCTTGAACCAAGATATGGGTGATGAGACCTGCAAGGTTGTAGAAAGGACCGATGACATTGGGTTCCGCATCGCGTGTGCCGTCAGCCCTTGGAGCAGAAGGACCAGGGTTGAAGTCTAATCCAAAAGACTTCTTGTTCTGCTTCGCTGAGTTCTTGGCAAACTGGAAGTTGCGCTTGAACAGATTGTCGTCACGACACCATAGTAGTGACGATGGGTGTGCATCTGCAGGCTGTGGCCCACGGACCATGCAGGGATAGAAGCCTTGTTCAATGGCTTCTTCTCTGGACCTGGGTCGAAGATTCTTGTATAGGATGTCTCCCCATGGTCTCTTGATGGCATTTTTCTCAGCATATTCCTGGGTCACAAACCAGTATTTGAACCATTGTTCTGCCCAATATCTTTGAATCCATTGGATTCGGGTCTTGCGCTGATTGTAATCCTCTTCAGGATCTGTCTTGTAAAGCTCTGAGAGGTCATCAGGCAAATCTCTTGATGTTCCCCCACGATGCTGTCTACCACCCTTCCTTACTGATTTCTCTGCAGCCATGAACTTCAAACTGAAAGGCTTCAAAACGTTCAAAGGCTTCAAAGGTTTTCGCTTGCTGGACAAACAAGAACTGGCTTCGGGAGAATTTATATGATGCTGTAAGAATTCTGCAAATTAATGCAGAGTATGAGAACCAAGGGATTCTCCCATGGACATGTACCTGTGACAGCATTAAGGTGCGAAGGAAGGGGAAGAGGTCATATGCATTCTCAGAAGATTTTGAAGATAAATCGGTTTAGAAGACATTGACCTCATCGTGCGAAGACATTCACTCATAGATAAGGAGTTGGTTCCAGATTTGTACGAATCCAGAGATCAGTACAAGTGAGGAATCTAACTACTTGTGAAGCATAAGTGAATATACTAGGCATGTTATGAGATGCAGTATGAAAGAGATCCAACTTGTGTGAATAGAAACTTCTTGTGGTAGAAAGTGACAAAGCCATAGGATCAAAAGGGGCCGTAAAAAGAAGTTTTATTTACCACACTGGGAACTGCTAGACAGAGTGGAAGAGGAGGCCGAGCAGTTCGATCTTCCATGCCCTAACTTGGCGATGGAGGACACCTATGGCGACGGCAGAGAGGATGATGTCCGCGGTTGGCAGGAAGACGGCGTCGGAGAGGTTGCGGCAGTGAAGCGCTTCGTCGCCGGCGTCGTCGAGGGCTAGCGGTGGCGCTAGGGTTCGTGTGAGAGTGGAAGAAGAGATAATGACCACTGTGAAGGGTGTATTTATAGGTACAGGGGTGGCACTGTGTTATTACACAGGTGCCCCTGGCGATTCACATCTGAGGAACACGTGGCCATCATGCAGTATATTGGGGTCTGTTCCACGTCCCACGCACGCCTGGATTGTCGGGTGGTTGTTCCTACTTCTCCGGGTTTCATGTGGAGGAATGAGCATTGAAAACAAACTTAATGTTTGTCTCTGTATCTTCTGCTGACAAGGACACAGAGAAGACATTCGACAGTTTCAATAGAATGCATCTGATTTGGAGAGATAGAGTTTGACATAGAAAGCATAGAGAGGTTAGGGTCCTATCGAATTCACTTAGATCAAAAGATTCAACAAGAAGACATAGCTATAAGTGAATGCTGTAGAGGACAGAACACTAGTATATACATGAAAACATGTTGAGATTGAAACCAAACCAAATGTGAAGACATAGCAAGGTAACGTCATGAGTGAAACACTTCAAATAGAACATTTGGTGGTGGCGTTACCCACCGTATAGGAAGTATTAGACCCAGACACGGTGCACAATTATCGTGGCGCTCTGAAGTCAAATTCCACATTAATGTATTCACACTTAGAATGTATGTCTTCATTGATTGAAGATATACTTTACTTCGTGTGTTGCACATCTAAGTCATCAATATGCATAAGGGTTAGGATGTGTGCCAGATCACAGGACATTTGAGGATTCCAGGATATTTAGCTCACACCATAACTTGCAAAATCTCTTCTCATCCAAGGGCTTGGTGAAGATATCTGCCAATTGCTCTTCAGTGTTGACGTGTATGATATCAATGTCTTCCTTCACAACATGATCTCTGAGAAAGTGATGACGAATTTCAATGTGCTTTGTCTTCGAGTGCTGAATAGGGTTGTTGGCAATCTTGATGGCGCTTTCGTTGTCGCAGTAGAGTGGCACTTGCTTCAGATGAATGCCATAGTCCTTGAGGGTTTGCTTCATCCACAGAAGCTGAGCGCAGCAAGATCCAGCAGCAATGTATTCAGATTCAGCAGTGGAGACAGATACACAGTTCTGCTTCTTTGAAGACCAACATACAAGTGATCGTCCCAGAAAATGACATGTGCCTGATGTAGACATGCAAACCACCTTGTCACCAGCATAATCAGCATCCGAGATTCCAACCAAATCAAACTTTGAGCCCTTTGGATACCATAATCCTAGAGTTGGGGTGTGAGCCAAATATCGAAGAATTCGCTTCACAGCTAAGTGATGCGACTCCTTTGGTGCCGCTTGAAATCGAGCACACATGCAAACATTAAGCATAATAGCTGGCCTAGATGCACATAGATAAAGCAAAGAACCAATCATGGAGTAGTATACCTTTTGATCGAACTCTTTACCATTGTCGTCAGGACCCAGATGATGCTTGGCTGGCATTGGCGTCGTGAACCCTTTGCAGTCTTGCATACCGAACTTCTTAATGCAATCTTTGAGATATGAAGATGCCACTGCGTTGCTGTCATATTTGAAGACCGAGGAAGAACTTCAGCTCTCCCATCATGGACATCTGATATTGCTCTTGCATCATATATCCAAACTCTTCACTGTACTTCTGATTGGTGTAGCCGAAGATAATGTCATCCACATATATTTGGCACACAAACAGTTCACCATCATATGTCTTCGTGAAGAGAGTGGGGTCGAGGGAACCAGGTATGAAGCCTTTGCTCTTCAAGAAGTATTTGAGTGTGTCATACCAGGCCCGAGGGGCTTGTTTGAGGCCATACAGTGCCTTGTTGAGCTTGTATACCATATCAGGATGTTTTGGATCTTCAAAGCCAGGTGGTTGTGCAACATACACTTCTTCTTCAATCTTGCCATTGAGAAAGGTGCTCTTCACATCCATTTGATAAAGAAGTATGTTGTGATGATTTGCATAGGCCAGCAGTATACGTATGGCTTCAAGTCTAGCCACAGGAGCAAATGTTTCATCGAAGTCAATGCCTTCCACTTGAGTATATCCTTGAGCAACTAGACGAGCTTTGTTTCTGACAACTTGACCATGCTCATCTTGCTTGTTGCAGTATATCCATTTTGTGCCTATTATGTTGTGCTTCCGAGGATCAGGACGCTTAACCAGTTCCCATACATTGTTTAGCTCAAACTGTTGAAGCTCTTCTTGCATAGCTTGAATCCATTCAGGTTCCATGAAGGCTTCTTCCACTTTCTTGGGTTTTGTTATTGAGACGAATGCGAAGTGCCCACAGAAATTTGCCAGCTGAGTTGCCCTTGATCGAGTGAGCAAACCAGGTGCATTGATGCTGTCAATTATTCTCTCAATCTGCACTTCATTGGCAACACGAGGATGTACAGGGCGAAGATTTTGCTCTTGCTGATCATTGTCGTTGTTGGAGGGATTGTCTTCAGGTTGAGCATTGTCTTCAGGTTGATCTGGTGCGGAGATGATGAGTTCCTCTTTAGGATGAGCTTCAGAAGGTATGATTTCTCCAGTTCCCATTAGCTTGATTGATTCACTGGATGGAACTTCATTTAGCACATTTGGCAGGTGCTCTCTTTGTGAACCGTTAGTCTCATCGAACCGCACATCCACGGTTTCAACCACTTTATAATGAAAGAGGTTGAAGACTCTGTAGGAGTGCAAATCCTTTCCATATCCAAGCATAAAACCCTCATGTGCTTTTGGGGCAAACTTTGAAGCCAAATACTCTGAAGTAACTGACATTTGGCTTCTTGCCAGTGAGGAGCTCATACGATGTCTTGTTCAGAAGCTTGTGAATATAAACACGATTGATTGTATGGCATGCAGTATCAATGGCTTCAGGCCAGAATTTTCTTGGAGTCTTGTATTCATCTAGCATTGTTCTCGCCATCTCAATGAGTGTTCTGTTCTTGCGTTCGACGACACCATTCTGCTGTGGCGTGTATGGGGCTGAGAATTCATGTGTGATGCCCAAGGTATCAAGATATGTATCAAGGCCAGTGTTCTTGAATTCAGTGCCATTATCACTTCTGATGTGCTTTATCTTGGCGCCATAGTTGTTCATTGCTCGATTGGCGAAGCGTCTGAAGACATCCTGCACTTCAGTCTTGTAAAGGATTATATGCACCCAAGTGTATCTAGCATAATCATCAACAATGACGAAGCCATAGAGACAAGCAGTAGTAGTAAGAGTTGAGTAATGAGTGGGACCGAAAAGATCCATGTGAAGCAGCTCGAAGGGTCGAGTAGTAGTCATGATTGTCTTCGAGGGATGTTTGGCCCTCGTCATCTTTCCTGCTTCACAGGCATCGCATAAGTGATCTTTCTTGAACTTGACGCCCTCGATGCCTATGACATGCTTCTTCTTTGCAAGGGTGTGGAGGTTCCTCATGCCAGCATGCCCAGGCCTCCGATGCCAGAGCCAGCATTCTGAAGCTTTTGCTAGAAGACATATGGCAAGCTGTGGTCCTGCTGAAAAATCTACCACGTACAGATCATCTTTCCGATACCCTTCAAACACTAGAGACTTGTCAAATTCCATTAGAACAAGGCAACGATATTTTCCAAATATTACGATCATGTTCAAATCACATAGCATTGAGACAGACATTAAGTTGAAGCCAAGGGATTCAACAAGCATGACTTTATCCATGTGTTGATCCTTTGAGATTGCAACTCTACCTAGACCCAATACCTTACTTTTACCAGTGTCAACAAATGTGATGTGGCTCTTGTCGGATGGACGTAAGGTTGAGTCCATTAGAAGGCTTCTTTTGCCAGTCATGTGATTTGTACACCCACTATCAATAATCCATTCTGTAGACGCTGGTGTCGTACCCTACAGTGCAGTTAGGGGGATAGGCTTCACGAAGAGAGTTGTGAAGCAAAAACATTTGACGAACCAGTGGGTTATGAAAGCTTAGATCCAGATTAGGACTGTAGGGAGAGTAGCAAGCGATTCAGGAACGAAGTACATAGTAAGACCATTCGGGCATTTGATCTTGCGCCCTACAAGATGTTTAAGGTCCCCAGCGATAGCGTCAGAAGGTTTTGGTTTACTGCTGGAGACCTTTCCCTGCAAAAGAGAGTTAAGCCTTCTTAACCACCCACATCTTCAAGGGTGGCTTAGAAGCGATAAGTCTAAGTGCAGCGTCTGAAAACTTTGGCTTTGGGGCTCTAGCAAAATGTCTTGCAGGTGGACAAAAATACTCATAAGAATAAGCAGAATAGTTTTTGGTCTTATGAACATGGCGGTTCGATGACCCGCGCTCATATTCATTGGCCTGAGTATGGTTTCCCTGCAAAACATTTGCATTAGTGCGACTCAGGTGAGTCCTCTGTCTGTATGAAGCCTTTGGGCCATATGAAGCCTGTGGTCTGGGGTTTGTCTTCTTCATCTGTGGTGTCATGATGACATTCACCGGAAGATTCTCCAAACACCTTTTGGGCACCCAGATCTTCTTCATAGGCGGTCCATTCCTACAGTTAGTACCAATGTACCTGGCAAACACTTCACCATTCTGATTCTTAAATAGTTTATAGTTTGCATCAAAGGATTCATCAATGACAATGGGGTTAGCACAAGTGAAGCCAGATAGACTGGATGGATCTGCTGAAGGTTCCTTTGCAGCAACCCATGTGGTTTTGGGATACTGCTCGGGCTTCCAGTAAGAGCCATCAGCATTCATTTTCCTTATGAACCCGACATCCTCTTTCCTCGGGTTTCAGTTCAGAATCTGCCTTTTGAGGACATCACATAGTGTCCGATGCCCTTTAAGACTTTTGTACATCCCTGTTTCAAGCAATGTCTTCAACCTAGCATTCTCATCAGCAATCGCAGTAGTATCCTCAGTAGAGGGGTTAGTTACCACATCAACAGTTGAAGATATTGCAACAGTAGCAGCAGTAGAACATTCAGCAACAGAAGTAGCATTATCACGCTCAATGCATTTCAGACATGGTGGTTCAAATCCTTCCTGAGCGGAACTGATCTGTTCGGTGCGAAGTGACTCATTTTCCTTTTGAAGATCTTCATGAGCCGCTCTCAATTTCTCAAGATCTTGCTTCCTCTGAAGATAATCATAGGAAAGCTTTTCATGAGTTGTTGAGAGCGTTTCATGACGACTTTCAAGTTCCTCATACTTAACGTGAAGATTTTTTATGTCTTCAATTAAGGACTCAGATCGAGTCATTTCAGCGCCCAACAGATCATCGCTTTTGTCTAACGGTTTTTGAATATGTTCCATGGCTTTCTGTTGTTCAGTTGCAATTTTAGCAAGTGTTTTGTAGCTGGGTCTTGAATCACAATCAGAGTCATCGTCACTAGATGTTTGATAGTGAGTAGTGCATGTGTTTACCTTGGCACCGCGTGCCATGAAGCAGTAGGTAAGAGTAGAGTCGTCCTTGTCATTTGTATCGGCGTCGGTGGTGAAGTCATTGTCTTCAGTGTTGAAGATGGACTTGGCAACGTATGCTGTAGCCAGACTTGCAACGCCAGAATCGGACTCTGTCACACCCTGCATTTTGTAACTCTTCATTTGCATTATTAAAGCATGAAAAATTTGGACCAACAAAAACTTTTGCATTATTTGGCTTTTATTTGGAGTTGGTTTTCTCTCTGTGCTTTTCAAGTGCTCTTTGAAGTCAACACAACTCCACCCTCTATACCCCATATCCTTGCCCCAAACATCTGCCCAATGATCATGCCATGTGTATAGTGCAATATAGTGTTTTCTTACAAAAATAATTTGGCCAAAAAGTAGTTTTTTAAAATCAGTTTTCCAAAACCCCTTAAATTGAGATTTGCACTGCAAGTACTTGATTTGAGGTGTGAAAAATCTTTCCAAAAATTTATTTGAAACCTATTAGATATAGGACTCCCATAAACCACAAAAATATGATTTTAAAAGTTATTTTCCTATTTTATTTAAAAGCTTTTTCTTAAGGCCAGAAATGGTCTTTAATAGGGAAAAATTATTTTTAATGTTTCAAAAATATTTGAGAAAATTTAGGGAAACTCAGTGGACATATATTTTCCATATATAAGAGTTTCAACACATGGTCATGTTCAAAATATTGGACAAAACCTCCCAAAACCATTTCTGCCCCTTTCAAGGATTTGAAATATTTCTACAGGAAATATTTTCATAAAAATCCAAGAAAAATCCAGCAAGTCACAAATGCATATTTTGATCACCTTGCAAAGCCTCATGTCAATTAAAGTCATTTTGGTTCACCAAAATGCCCCAAAACCCTTCCTGTTCAGAACCAAGTTTGAACAACTCTACACTACCAACTTCCTCCCCTTGACCCCATCTTTTGTGAGCTTGCGAAAATCCTCAAATGTGGCCACTACACCAAGTGGTGCATCATGGAGAAGTGATTTGCTCAACTAGATCTTCACAAGTCCATTTCTGCTAATTTCTAGGGTTTGCCAAAGTTGCATTGGCCACTTTGCCCAAATGAGCTCAAATTTGGTGGAGCACCATAATTATATGTGTCATTCCATCCTGTTAATTCTCATTGCAATTGGAGTTCATTTGCTTGCCCAAAACCTACTCAAACACCTTCTGACATTTTGCAAAAACCACTGCTTTGACCTCTTCCACTATTCTTGGATAGCTCAAATTTTTACCACAGCCCCTTATGATCATGTTCTAACTCCAGTAAGTTTTCCTAGCCCAAACTCAATTAGAAGGGGGATGAAAACCTCCTTTTCTTTCTCTGGACAGCCACTTTCTCTCTCTCCCTCACCCTCTCTCCTCTCCTACTGGCTCTCCAGGGCATCCAATGCCCCCTCCCCTTTCTTTACTCCTCCCTAGACCTGCTAGACACCATTGGACGCGCTCTCCTTGCATAAAAGAATGGCATGCCGGCCATCTGGGCGCTCTGGAGCGCGCTACAGTGCGCTCCCGCACTGTAGCCGCCCCCAGCCAGGCGCATCCGGCCACCTCGGCTCTCCCCCTCGTGTTCCCCGAGGCTGCCTCGACGTTCGCAGCACGCCACGCTGTCGCCCCCCTCCTCTCTCCTCCTCCCCGCGCCTCCGCGCTAGCGAACAGAGGCCGCCCGAGCGCACCAATGGCGTGGCTCACACGCGCGCGCCTCTGCCCCCCCTGCTCCCTCCCTCTCTTCTTCCCCTCGCTCTGGACCAAGCCCACGAACGCCCCAGACACCGTGCCCGTCTCCCCCGAGCCCTGTAGCGACGAGCACGAGCTCGCCGGCGCACGGGTCTATGGGACCTCGCCGTCCGCCTATAAAGAGGCCTCCCCGAGCCTCCCAATCGCCATCACTCGCTCTCTCACTCCCCTAATCACCCCCCTGCGCCACTCACCCCTCTCCAGGAGCACCCGAGCTCGAGATCGAGCTCGAGCTCCGCCGCCTCGGGTCGTCGTCGATCCCACAGTACAGGCCTCCCCCGCTCCTCCCTTGCCTCGATCTGGAACCCCTGCTTCCCACTGACTGTTTCCCCTCTCTCCCCCGCCTCGTTTGCAGCCTAAAACGGCCGGACCCGTCGATGGCCGAAGCTGCTTCGCCGCGAGACCTCGTCGCCGGTGAACCCTTGCACCCCGGCGACCAACCCCGGCACCACCCGAACGGTGACACAATGAGGAGTCCAGCCGTGCCCTCACCCGACCTCGCTGTGCCAGAGAACGTCGCCGGTGATCTCGCTGCCCCTCTAGCCTAGGGTTGACGACGACGGCCGTGGGGCCCGTCAGTCAGCCTCACATACTGACGGGTGGGCCCCACCCGTCAGGTTCAAATGCACACGCGCGCTCACCGGTTCGCTGCGTCGGCTGAAGGCGTACTTTGCCTTTACGCCTTCGACGTGGCAGCCTGCGCGGGCTGGATTCCCTCTGGGCCTGCTGCACTGTGGCCTTTCTGGCCCAGTGGCACAGTGCCACTTTTCTTTTTCCTTTTTCTTTCTGTCTTGTAAAAATTCCACAGGATAAAATATTTGTCCAAATGGAATAATTCCAACTCCTAAAATCTTAGAAAAATCCCACCTATTTAATGGTGCCACTTTCATTCAAATCCAACCAACTTTTATGCACTGTTCAAATTTAAATTCAAATTTGAGCAGTTTAATCTCTGTTTCAAAATCCATATCCCCTCTTGTATAACTCCAAATCCAAAACTAGAAATTTTCCCCTTCTTAGATTTCCACCTAGTATTTTATAAAAATAAGTTGACATTTTTCTGAGCAATTTGGTTTTCTGTTTTAATTATTGCCTTATTTTCTCGATATTATTTTGCGACGATAGATTGCGTTGCTGATGAAGGAGTTGGACCAGAAGACTTTGAAGACCCAGAAGACCTCATTGAGCCAGGCAAGCAGCCCTTTGACCATGACTAAGAAACCCCTTTTTATGCATTTCATGTGGCACTTTACTATTGTTGCATCGGAATCATGTGAGAGGGGAGCCACATTGTTGGGTTGCCCTCGTCTCCTCCTTATTGATACTTGCATTTGTGCATGACCCTACCTCCTTATGAGGGTTATGCCGGTGGGATTAGATAGGATGCTATGTACTTGCTACGCAAAATGGGCGGGGATATGCATGGTGATGAGGCAAAGTGTTTTCACAGGACTTTTCAAAAAAAACCGTCGGGTGCCACTTATGCCCGAGGGAGATGATGAAATGGGTAACCACTTGATGACGAAGTGGTGTACCGAGGCAAGTGTGAGTGTTGTTTTCGTAAACGGATTAGATTTAAGATTTGTCGACTGTCCCAACCTTACATGCGCAACCACTCTACCCTTATATGGGAAAGGGCATTATTGATTACCCAGGCCGATACTAGCTTGGAGCCCGCATTACTAGTGACGGGAGAGTTGTTGGTGCACTCTCTCGGGACGGGGTCGTGCCAGGTAGGGCGGCCATGACTGTTTTCACAGGGCACCGGATACACCGTTGGTACCCCATGCCAGTGGTACGTGATGAATATAGGAGCGAGGCTCCACAATTTCAAGTTGTGAAATGTTGGGCACGGGGGTTACTACCAATCGAGTGGACTCCATGTTAGTGTCGTCTAGGGAAAGATAGTGATCGGGTGCTTACCCCGGGTACTTGAGGTACCGCGGGTCGTGGATGACATGGAAGTTCCCCGGATCTAGTGGGTAAAGTGTGCAACCTATGCAGAGTGTAAAACTATTAGAATAGCCGTGTCCATGGTCAAGGACAGTTGGGCGGTGCTGCTTAAACTACGTCCACATGTTTTCGAACCTGTGTGAGTATTTGAATAAATGGGAAGAACTGCTCGGGTCAAGTCAGAAGACTTGACATGATTGAGTTGGGTTGGTGCCCACTCCTTTTATGATGATACCACTACTTGGGTCAAGTCAGAGGACTTGACATGTTTGAGTTGGGTTGGTGCCCACTCTATCTATGTTGATATCTATAACCTGTCCTTATGGTTACTTGAATACTCCTGATGCATGTCTTACGAGTCGTTGAACATGTCATTGCACTCAAAACTAGCTTTCCGCAAAAATTTACCTATATCATGCCTTGTTGTACCTTGAACCAAAACATGGGTTGCTTGCGAGTACATTCAAAGTACTCATTGGCTTGCCACTGGTTATTTAATTGGCCAGGCATGGAAGAGCAGGAGTTCGAAGAAGAATTCTTTGAAGACGAACATGCGAACTAGGACGTTTCCCAGTCAGAATGCCTGTAGGGTTAAGGCAGATGGCATGGGTTCTACTTATCGACAAAGATTTCCTCTGTTTATGTTTCATTTGATGTTCAGCCCTTAAGGCTCTATCTATGTAAGACTTGACCATAATGGTCATAATTTGTGTAAGACGATATGTATGGATGTAAGACTCTTGTTATTCAGCTTCTGTGTGTCCAGTGAGCATTGATCTCTGGGATCACTGTACACGTGCATTCGGTGATCACGACTTATGAGGCGGGGTCCCCACAGAGCTGGTATCAGAGCCATCTTGACTGTTGGAAGCCTTAGTTAGCATGGACGTTAGTTAGCTTGAGACCATCTAAACTCCTCTTCTTCTCTAAGCTCATCCAACCCAAGATATATTTCCTTATTAACCTCTCCCACTCAACCTTTGTAGATGGCTACCGTACCTGAAGACTTCCTGACCACCGGATTTCCCGTGCTTCTCGAGGATAGCCTCAAGAAGTGCCAGTACAACCGAGCCCCCATTTACACCTACCATGAGCATTGGATCAATGACACCAAGACGGAGTATCATGTGGAAGTGATCGTAAAGGCCAATAACTCCCCAACAAGCTGGTTCTTTGAGGGACCCCAGATGGCAACACTAGTCCTTGCCGTCGAGACGGCAACCCTTAAGGCACTCACCCGCCTCCGAGACCTTCTTCCAGAGATGGCAGATGAGTTGGCAACCCGTTTCTTGCCTTATCGGAAGGAAGGTGAGGATGAGAGCAGTGCCCCAACTCCACCATTAGATGAAGGACTTCCACTTTGATTCCAGACCTACTTCAGCCTCTGTGCCGATAGTTTGGCACAACGCTTGGCCTCGGAATCGATGGAACTCCGAAAGGAACTTCATGAGACCAAGGCACTTCTTCTTCAAGCACAAGGGAAGAAGGATAGGATCAAGAAGGAAGGTGCTCCCCCTGGACAACCTGCAATCACATACAGAGGCGGAAGACCCCCAAAGTACGGAGAACCACCACAACAACACTGCATGAGCACAAAGGAATACCGCAAGCTCTTCGCACCTCCGACAAAGCAACGCCGTGTTGAGCTCCCCCACTCCCCCACCACTTCAAGTGAAGAAGAAAGTCAGGCCGCCGATGACGAGGAGGAAGACCCAGAAGAGTCAGACTACGCGACCGAGCATTCCACCACGTAGGCATCATTTGCAGCCCGGATATGCCCGTTAGTAACCCCTACGGTAGGATAGGTCATGTACCCCTATGCGAAGTCGAGTCCTTGTAATGGTTCATATGAAACCATGTAGCATTGTGTTTGCTTTTGGTGTGTTTGATGGACGTCGTACTTTCCTTCGGGAACTTGTAAGCGACTACATCACCCCTTTGGATTTTAATGAATGTGTTTTGGCCCTTTTGGCCCTTGCATGAAAATAGTTAGTGTCATACCAACCCCCTTACTAGGCATCCCATCTATTTTGCTTCCCCATCTTTCCCAATCATGAGACCTTGACCGCTCCGACAGGATGCCTGTTGTAACTCGTACTGGTACCTCTACCCAGCAGCCAGAAGCCGGAGAAGGAGCCAGTCAGGACCAAACCCAAGGACAAACTCCACCGCCGCCACCACCTCCAAGCATGGACATGGCTCAGCTTCTCCAAGCTTTCCGAGAGGAACGCCAAGCCAACACTGCAGC
Organism: Triticum monococcum; assembly: GCA_034509565.1. Lineage (NCBI taxonomy): Eukaryota > Viridiplantae > Streptophyta > Magnoliopsida > Poales > Poaceae > Triticum > Triticum monococcum. The sequence goes on from CM067842.1 coordinate 633,824,920, forward strand.
CCTCCAGATGATCGCTCAAGCTGTCAACCGCCGGCCGGCGGGAAACGGCAATGCACGTTCCACATTGGTGGAGTTCAAGAAGCATGCACCACCCACCTTCATCGAGACTGATGAACCTCTGGATGCAGACGACTGGGTCCGCACCATTGAGGATCTGCTGGAACTAGTCGGATGCACCGAAGACCGTGAGAAGGTGGCATATGCTGCTCACTGTCTCGGGGGAACTGCTAGAGCTTGGTGGGATGGATTCAAGGCCATGCATGCTGAGCAAAACATCACTTGGAGCAACTTCAAGGCAGAATTCCGCAAGGCCCACATTCCTTCCGGAATCATGGCCATCAAGAAGCGTGAGTTCTGAGCCCTGAAGCAAGGTAGCAACACTGTCAAGGAGTACATGCAGAAGTTCAGTGTTCTCTCAAGGTATGCCCCTGAAGATGTCAGCACTGATGCTGCCAAAAGGGAACGCTTCATGGAAGGCCTTAACCAGACACTGCAGTACTCGCTTGTTGTGTGCGACTGCCCGACCTTTCCTGATCTGGTGAACAAGGCACTCATGCTTGAAGACAAGCGACGCGCTTTGGATGACACTCGTAAGCGCAAGATGAACAGCAAGGGTAGCTCCAGCAACCAGAAGCCTCGCCCATGGCAGCCAGCCCCGGTCAAGCCAACCTATCAGCAGCCAAGAGCTCCTGCACCCCGCACCAACTATCCGCCTCAGCAGTATGCCAACCCCAGGCCAGCTTACAACAACCCCAATAACAATGCCGGCAAGAGCAGCAACCCCAATCAAGTCACTTGCTTCGGATGTGGTCAGGCAGGACACTACTCCAAGAATTGTCCCAACAAGAAGCCCGATGCACCGCGCCCCAATGCGCAGAACCCAGGACAAGGCCGTGGAATGCCACCAAGGAACCAAGCTCCCCGCAACCTGCCCAACAACGGCAAGGGTCGTGTGAATCATGTCACTGCAGGAGAAGCCCAGGAAGACCCAGACGTTGTGCTGGGTACGTTCCTTGTCAATTCAACCCCTGCAACTGTCTTGTTTGATTCTGGAGCCACGCATTCATTTGTCACCCAAAAGTTTGCACTAAAAAGTGGCATGACCCCTACACCCATGAATAACCCCATGGTGGTACAAACCCCCGGAGCAGAGATGAGAGCCAAGATAGGATGTAAAGGAGTCGGGATTGTCATTAATGGGGTAGACTTCCAAGCAGACCTTATCATCTTAAGATCGCAAGGCTTGGATGTGATCTTAGGAATGGATTGGCTCATCAAGCACCAAGGCTTGTTAGATTGTGCCAACCGGACTGTCACTATGACCAATGACCAAGGAGTCGAAGTTAGATATGCCTCCAACCCCTCCTATGCTCAGGCCACCCAAGTCAACTCTCTGTCAGAAGCTGGATTGGAGCAAGTGCCGGTAGTATGCGAGTACCCCGATGTCTTTCCTGATGAGCTACCGGGAATGCCTCCTGACCGAGACATTGAGTTCATCATCGAGCTCATACCCGGAGCAGGACCCATCTATAAGAAGCCTTATAGAATGGGATCGGAAGAGTTAGCAGAATCGAAGAAGCAGCTGGAAGAGCAGTTGAGGAAGGGATTTATCCGCCCTAGTGCCTCTCCTTGGGGATCACCTGTTCTGTTTGTAACGAAGAAGGACGGTACCATCCGCTTATGCATTGACTACCGCTCCTTCAATGAAGTTACAATCAAAAACAAGTATCCACTCCCCAAGATTGAGGATCTGTTTGATCAACTCAATGGAGCTAGGGTGTTCTCCAAGATTGATCTCAGATCTGGGTACTACCAGCTGAAGATCAGACCCCAGGATATTCCGAAGACGACATTTGTAACCAGATATGGCCTGTATGAGTGCACGATCATGTCCTTTGGATTAACCAATGCCCCAGCTTACTTCATGTATCTCATGAATAAGGTCTTCATGGAATATTTGGACAAGTTTGTCATTGTCTTCATTGATGACATTCTTTTCTTCTCGAAGACAGAAGAAGAGCATGAGCAACACTTGAGGATGGTCCTAGACAAGCTTCGAGAGCACCAACTGTATGCCAAGTTCAGCAAGTGTGAATTTTGGCTGCACGAAGTTGGATTCTTGGGTCATGTTTTGACTAAAGAAGGATTGTCGGTCGATCCCACTAAGATTGAAGCCGTGACTGAATGGCAATCTCCAAGCAATGTGAAGGAAGTCAGAAGCTTCCTCAGACTCGCGGGGTATTACCGCAAGTTCGTTGAAGGATTCTCAAGCATTGCACGACCTATGACTCAGCTCTTGAAGAAGGACAAGAAGTTTGAATGGACGCCGAAGTGTGAAGAGAGCTTCCAGGAGCTGAAGAAGAGATTGACCACCGCCCCAGTTCTGGCCACACCAGATATACACAAGGAGTTTGTGATATATTGTGATGCGTCAAGGACCGGACTGGGAGGTGTTCTGATGCAAGAAGGCAGAGTCGTAGCCTACCTTTCAAGGCAGCTACGGCCTCATGAAGAGAACTATGCTACTCATGACCTTGAGTTGGCAGCTGTAGTTCATGCCCTGAAAACATGGCGACATTACCTCCTAGGGAAGCGGTGTGAGATATACACGGATCACAAAAGTCTGAAGTATATTTTCACTCAAAAGGAATTGAACATGAGGCAAAGAAGATGGCTAGAGTTGATCAAGGACTATGACCTCAGTGTTCAATACCACCCCGGGAAGGCCAATGTGGTAGCAGACGCATTAAGCAGGAAGGCTTGTTCCTTGAATGCTATGCTTAAGGAGAGGCTACCCGCCTTGTATGAAGAACTTGAAAGCTTCGGGTTGGAACTGGTTGCACCAGGATTCTTAGCCAACCTTGAAGTCAAGCCTACCCTGATGGATGATATCAAGGAAGCTCAGAAGGGACACGAGAGTATTGAAGGCATCAAGAGGAAGATCAAGGCAGGCAAGGCCCCAGGATTCTCAGGGGATGAGCAAGGAATTGTGTGGTTTGGGAATTGCATTTGCGTACCCAATAAGATTGAGCTCAAGAATTTGATCTTGCAAGAAGCTCATGACACCCCGTATTCCATTCACCCCGGAGGAACCAAGATGTATCAAGACCTGAAGGAAAAGTTCTGGTGGCATGGCATGAAAAGGGAGATTGCCACCTATGTTGCAAAATGTGATGTGTGCCAAAGGGTCAAAGCTGAATATCAGTGACCTGCTGGATTGCTCCAACCACTCAAGGTTCCCGAGTGGAAATGGGATAAAGTCGGAATGGATTTCATCACTGGACTACCTAGGTGGAACAAGGGACATGACTCCATCTGGGTCATAGTCGATCACTTGACCAAAGTAGCCCATTTCATTCTGGTGAAGACCACTTATGATGGCAACCAGCTAGCAACTCTATACATCAGCAGAATCGTAAGCCTTCATGGTGTTCCCAAGGAGATTGTGTCAGACCGAGGAACCCAGTTTACCTCAAGATTCTGGAAGAAGTTCCAAGAAGCCATGGGGACCAAGTTATCCTTCAGCACTGCTTTCCACCCACAGATCGGAAGCCAGACAGAACGAGTAAATCAGATACTCGAAGACATGCTCCGAGCCTATGTCTTAGCATATGGAGCTAAGTGGGAAGATTGCCTCCCTTTTGCCGAGTTCTCCTACAACAACAGTTATCAGTCGAGCCTTCAGATGGCACCATTTGAGGTGTTGTATGGGTGCAAGTGCCGCACACCCCTCAATTGGTCAGAAACCGGAGAAGGACTAATATTTGGGCCTGAGATCCTCCGTGAAGCAGAAGAGCAAGTACAGCTAGTCAGAGAACAACTGAAGACCGCTAAGTCCAGACAGAAGAGCTATGCTGACACGCGTCGCCGACAAGTAGACTTCCAAGTCGGAGACCATGTATACCTACGAGTGACTCCCCTTAAGGGAACCAAGCGTTTCCACGTCAAGGGAAAACTCGCACCAAGATTTATCGGCCCCTTCGAGATCACCGCACGACGTGGAGAAGTGGCTTACCAGTTGGAACTGCCACCTGGACTATCTGATGTGCACAACGTATTCCACGTGTCCCAACTTCGGAAGTGTCTCCAAGCTCTAGGCAAGCCCGATCTTTACAAGGACATCAAGCACCAAGCCATTGACCTTCAGCCTGATTTGACTTACCGCGAGAGGCCCATCTGCATTTTGGATGAGGCAGAGCGACGCACTCGAAGCCACATGATCAAGTACTTCAAGGTCCAGTGGAGCAACCACACTGAAGCAGAAGCAACCTGGGAACGTGAAGACTACCTTAGATCCGAGTTTCCATATCTCTTTAAAGCCTAGTTTAGGAATCTCGGGGACGAGATTCTTGTAAGGGGGGTAGGTCTGTCACACCCTGCATTTTGTAACTCTTCATTTGCATTATTAAAGCATGAAAATTTTGGACCAACAAAAACTTTTGCATTATTTGGCTTTTATTTGGAGTTGGTTTTCTCTCTGTGCTTTTCAAGTGCTCTTTGAAGTCAACACAAATCCACCCTCTATACCCCATCTCCTTGCCCCAAACTTCTGCCCAATGATCATGCCATGTGTATAGTGCAATATAGTATTTTCTTACAAAAATAATTTGGCCAAAAAGTAGTTTTTTAAAATCAGTTTTCCAAAACCCCTTAAATTGAGATTTGCACTGCAAGTACTTGATTTGAGGTGTGAAAAATCTTTCCAAAAATTTATTTGAAACCTATTAGATATAGGACTCCCATAAACCACAAAAATATGATTTTAAAAGTTATTTTCTTATTTTATTTAAAAGCTTTTTCTTAAGGCCAGAAATGGTCTTTAATAGGGAAAAATTATTTTTAATGTTTCAAAAATATTTGAGAAAATTTAGGGAAACTCAGTGGACATATATTTTCCATATATAAGAGTTTCAACACATGGTCATGTTCAAAATATTGGACAAAACCTCCCAAAACCATTTCTGCCCCTTTCAAGGATTTGAAATATTTCTACAGGAAATATTTTCATAAAAATCCAAGAAAAATCCAGCAAGTCACAAATGCATATTTTGATCACCTTGCAAAGCCTCATGTCAATTAAAGTCATTTTGGTTCACCAAAATGCCCCAAAACCCTTCCTGTTCAGAACCAAGTTTGAACAACTCTACACTACCAACTTCATCCCCTTGACCCCCTCTTTTGTGAGCTTGTGCAAATCCTCAAATGAGGCCACTACACCAAGTGGTGCATCATGGAGAAGTGATTTGCTCAACTAGATCTTCACAAGTCCATTTCTGCTAATTTCTAGGGTTTGCCAAAGTTGCATTGGCCACTTTGCCCAAATGAGCTCAAATTTGGTGGAGCACCATAATTATATGTGTCATTCCATCCTGTTAATTCTCATGGCAATTGGAGTTCATTTGCTTTCCCAAAACCTACTCAAACACCTTCTGACATTTTGCAAAAACCACTACTTTGACCTCTTCCACTATTCTTGGATAGCTCAAATTTTTACCACAGCCCCTTATGATCATGTTCTAACTCCAGTAAGTTTTCCTAGCCCAAACTAAATTAGAAGGGGGGTGAAAACCTCCTTTTCTTTCTCTGGACAGCCACTTTCTCTCTCTCCCTCACCCTCTCGCCTCTCCTACTGGCTCTCCAGGGCATCCAATGCCCCCTCCCCTTTCTTTACTCCTCCCTAGACCTGCTAGACACCATTGGACGCGCTCTCATTGCATTAAAGAATGGCATGCCGGCCATTTGGGCGCTCTGGAGCGCGCTACAGTGCGCTCCCGCACTGTAGACGCCCCCAGCCAGGCGCATCCGGCCACCTCGGCTCTCCCCCTCGTGTCCCCCGAGGCTGCCTCGACGTCCGCAGCACGCCACGTTGTCGCCCCCCTCCTCTCTCCTCCTCCCCGCGCCTCTGCGCTAGCGAACAGAGGCCGCCCGAGCGCACCATTGGCGCGGCTCACACGCGCGCGCCTCTGCCCCCCTGCTCCCTCCCTCTCTTCTTCCCCTCGCTCTGGACCAAGCCCACGAACGCCCCAGACACCATACCCGTCTCCCCCGAGCCCTGCATCGATTAGCACGAGCTCGCCGGCGCACGGGTCTACGGGACCTCGCCGTCCACCTATAAAGAGGCCTCCTAGAGCCTCCCAGTCGCCATCACTCACTCTCTCACTCCCCTAATCACCCCCCTGCGCCACTCACCCCTCTCCAGGAGCACCCGAGCTCGAGATCGAGCTAGAGCTCCGCCGCCTCGGGTCGCCGTCGATCCCATGGTACAGGCCTCCCCCGCTCCTCCCTTGCCTCGATCTGGAACCCCTGCTTCCCACTAACTGTTTCCCCTCTCTCCCCCGCCTCGTTTGCAGCCTAAAACGGCCGGACCCGTCAACGGCCGAAGCTGCTCCTCCCCGAGACCTCGTCGCCGGCGAACCCTTGCACCCCGGCGACCAACTCCGGCACCACCCGAACGGCGACACGACGAGGAGTCCAGCCGTGCCCTCACCCGACCTCGCCGTGCCCGGGAACGTCACCGATGAGCTCGCCGCCCCTCTGGCCTAGGGTTGACGACGACGGCCGTGGGGCCCGTCAGTCAGCCTCACATACTGACGGGTGGGCCCCACCCGTCAGGTTCAAATGCACACGCGCGCGCACCGGTTCGCTGCGTCGGCTGAAGGCGTACTTTGCCTTTACGCCTTCAACGTGGCAGCCTGCGCGGGCTGGATTCCCTCTGGGCCTGCTGCACTGTGGCCTTTCTGGCCCAGTGGCACAGTGCCACTTTTCTTTTTCCTTTTTCTTTCTGTCTTGTAAAAATTCCACAGGATAAAATATTGGTCCAAATGGAATAATTCTAACTCCTGAAATCTTAGAAAAATCCCACCTATTTAATGGTGCCACTTTCATTCAAATCCAACCAACTTTTACGCACTGTTCAAATTTAAATTCAAATTTGAGCAGTTTAATCTCTGTTTCAAAATCCATAACCCCTCTTGTATAACTCCAAATCCAAAACTAGAAATTTTCCCCTTCTTAGATTTCCACCTAGTATTTTATAAAAATAAGTTGACATTTTTCTGAGTACTTTGGTTTTTCTGTTTTAATTATTGCCTTATTTTCTCGATATTATTTTGCGACGATAGATTGCGTTGCTGACGAAGGAGTTGGACCAGAAGACTTTGAAGACCCAGAAGACCTCGTTGAGCCAGGCAAACAGCCCTTTGACCATGACTAAGAAACCCCTTTTTATGCATTTCATGTGGCACTTTACTATTGTTGCATCGGAATCATGTGAGAGGGGAGCCACCTTGGTGGGTTGCCCTCGTCTCCTCCTTATTGATACTTGCATTTGTGCATGACCCTACCTCCTTATGAGGGTTATGCCGGTGGGATTAGATAGGATGCTATGTAGTTGCTACGCAAAATGGGCGGGGATATGCATGGTGATGAGGCAAAGTGTTTTCAAAGGACTTTTCAAAAAACCCGTCGGGTGCCACTTATGCCCGAGGGAGATGATGAAATGGGTAACCACTTGATGACGAAGTGGTGTACCGAGGCAAGTGTGAGTGTTGTTTTCGTAAACTGATTAGATTTAAGATTTGTCGACTGTCCCAACCTTACATGTGCAACCACTCTACCCTTATATGGGAAAGGGCATTATTGATTACCCAGGCCGATACTAGCTTGGAGCCCGCATTACTAGTGACGGGAGAGTTGTTGGTGCACTCTCTCGGGACAGGGTCGTGCCAGGTAGGGCGGCCATGACTGTTTTCACAGGGCATCGGATACACCGTTGGTACCCCGTGCCAGTGGTACGTGATGAATATAGGAGCGAGGCTCCACAATTTCAAGTTGTGAAATGTTGGGCACGGGGGTTACTACCAATCGAGTGGACTCCATGTTAGTGTCATCTAGGGAAAGATAGTGATCGGGTGCTTACCCCGGGTACTTGAGGTACCGCGGGTCGTGGATGACACGGAAGTTCCCCGGATCTAGTGGGTAAAGTGTGCAACCTCTGCAGAGTGTAAAACTATTCGAATAGCCGTGTCCACGGTCAAGGACAGTTGGGCGGTGCTGCTTAAACTACGTCCACATGTTTTCGAACCTGTGTGAGTATTTGAATAAATGGGAAGAACTGCTCGGGTCAAGTCAGAAGACTTGACATGATTGAGTTGGGTTGGTGCCCACTCCTTTTATGATGATACCACTACTTGGGTCAAGTCAGAGGACTTGACATGTTTGAGTTGGGTTGGTGCCCACTCTATCTATGTTGATATCTGTAACCTGTCCTTATGGTTACTTGAATACTCCTGATGCATGTCTTACGAGTCGTTGAACATGTCATTGCACTCAAAACTAGCTTTCCGCAAAAATTTACCTATATCATGCCTTGTTGTACCTTGAACCAAAACATGGGTTGCTTGCGAGTACATTCAAAGTACTCATTGGCTTGCCACTGGTTATTTAATTGGCCAGGCATGGAAGAGCAGGAGTTCGAAGAAGAATTCTTTGAAGACGAACATGCGAACTAGGACGTTTCCCAGTCAGAATGCCTGTAGGGTTAAGGCAGATGGCATGGGTTCTACTTATCGACAAAGATTTCCGTTGTTTATGTTTCATTTGATGTTCAGCCCTTAAGGCTCTATCTATGTAAGACTTGACCATAATGGTCATAATTTGTGTAAGACGATATGTATGGATGTAAGACTGTTGTTATTCAGCTTCTGTGTGTCCAGTGGGCATTGATCTCTGGGATCACTATACACGTGCATTCAGTGATCATGACTTATGAGTCGGGGTCCCCACAGACTCCTCCTCAGACTCCACCTCCGCCTCCTCAGAACCGGACTCCTCCTCTGAATCCATTTCCCTGCCAACAAACGCACGTGCCTTGCCAGATGAGCTCTTCTTGTGTGATGAAGACTTTGAGGAAGACTTGGAAGAGGACTTTCAGTATTTCTTCTTCTTCTTGTCATCAGAGTAATATTCCTTGCTCTTCTTCTTCTTTCTGTTCTCATTGTCCCACTGCGGATACTCAGAGATGAAGTGGCCAGTTTTCTTGCACTTGTGACATGTTTTCTTCTTGTAGTCATGAGCAGAAGCTTCATCATTCCTTGAGCTTGATCGTGAAGACTTTCTGAAGCCTTTCTTCTTGGTGAATCTTTGGAACTTCTTTACAAGCATAGCAAGTTCCTTTCCAATGTCTTCAGGATCGTCAGAACTGCTGTCAGATTCTTCTTCAGATGAGGAGACAACTTTTGCCTTCAGGGCGCGAGTTCGCCCATAGTTTGGACCGTAGATATCTCTTTTCTCAGAAAGCTGAAACTCATGTGTGTTGAGCCTCTCAAGTATGTCGGACGTATCGAGTGTCTTGAAATCAGGCCGTTCTTGAATCATCGGGGCTAGGGTGTCAAACGAACTGTCAAGTGATCTCAGTAGTGTCTTGACGACTTCATGCTTGGTGATCTCAGTGGCGCCGAGGGCTTGAAGCTCATTTGTGATGTCAGTGAGTCGGTCAAATGTGAGCTGGACATTCTCATTGTCATTTCGCTTGAAGCGGTTGAAGAGGTTGCGAAGAACGATGATTCTCTGATCTCTCTGGGTTGATACGCCTTCGTTGACTTTGGAGAGCCAGTCCCAGACCAGCTTAGATGTTTCCAAAGCACTCACACGGCCATACTGTCCTTTGGTCAGATGACCACAGATAATGTTCTTGGCAGTAGAGTCCAGTTGAACGAACTTCTTGACATCAGCAGCAGTGACACCTTCTCCAGCCTTGGGAACGCCATTCTTGACGACATACCATAGCTCGACATCAATGGCTTCAAGATGCATGCGCATCTTATTCTTCCAGTAGGGATATTCAGTTCCATCGAAGACGGGGCACGCAGCGGAGACTTTAATTATCCCTACAGTCAACATAGCTAAAACTCCAGGTGGTTAAACCGAATCACACAGAACAAGGGAGCACCAAGCTCTGATACCAATTGCAAGTGCGTTATATCGACTAGAGGGGGGGTAAATAGGCGATTTTTATGAAAGTAGTTTTGAAGACAAACGATAGAAATAAACCTATTACCATGCAGCGGAAGTTAGACTACACTAGGTAAACCATAGTCATGTATTCAATGAAGTGAAAGCACAATGACTAATAGCAGCTAGGTAGTAAGGATCAGGCAGGAAGATATTAAGAAGCCAAACAGATCACACAGTCACTCAGTGAAGACAAAAGATAGTGCAAACATACAATGACTTCACACAGTGCAACAGTAAGTAAAGAGAAGGGAAGGATGAAACCAGTGACTCGTTGAAGACAATGATTTGTTGGACCAGTTCCAGTTGCTGTGACAATTGTACGTCTGGTTAGGGCGGCTAGGTATTTAAACCAAAGGACACACAGTCCCGGACACCCAGTCCTGAACACGCAGCTCAGGACACCCAGTCCTCACCGTATTCCCCTTGAGCTAAGGTCACACAGACCTCGGCCAATCACTTTGGTAAGTCTTCAAGGTAGACTCCCAAACCTTCACATGCACAAGATGGAGATCAAGGTGTCAAGCCGGTGATGATGGTGATCATGACGGTGCTTTGGAGATGGAGATCAAAGGCACAAGATGATGATGGCCATATCATATCACTTATTTGATTGCATGTGATGTTTATCCTTTATGCATCTTATTTTCCTTAGTACGACGGTAGCATTATAAGATGATCTCTCACTAAATTTCAAGGTACAAGTGTTCTCCCTGTGTATGCACCATTGCTACAGTTCGTCATGCCGAGACACCACGTGATGATCGGGTGTGATAAGCTCTACGTTCACATACAATGGGTGCAAGCCAGTTTTGGACATGCAGAATATTCAGATTAAACTTGACGAGCCTAGCATATGCAGATATGGCCTCGGAACACTGAGACCGAAAGGTTGAGTGTGAATCATATAGTAGATATGATCAACATAGTGATGTTCACAATTGAAAACTACTCCATCTCACGTGATGATCGAACATAGTTTAGTTGATATGGATCATGTGATCATTTGGATGACTAGAGGGATGTCCATCTAAGTGGGAGTTCTTAAGTAATATGATTAATTGAACTTTAATTTATCATCAACTTAGTCCTGATAGTTTGTGCATATCTATGTTGTAGATCAATAGCTCGCGTATAGCTCCCTTGTTTTATTTTTGATATGTTCCTAAAGAAAACTATGTTGAAATATGTTAGTAGCAATGATATGAACTAGCTCCATGATCTGAGTATTATCCTCATTACTGCACAAAAGAATTACGTCCTTGATGCACCGTTAGGTGACGGACCTATTGCAGGAGCAGAGGCAGACGTTATGAACATTTTGCAAGCTCGGTATGATGACTACTTGATAGTTTAGTGTGCCATACTTTAGGCTTAGAACTGGGACTTCAAAAACATTTTGAATGCCACAAAGCATATAAGATGTTCCAAGAGTTAAAATTAGTATTTCAGACTCATGCCGTGTCAAGAGGTATGAGACCTCTGACAGTACTTTGCCTACAAGATGGAGGAGAATAACTCAACCAGTGAGCATGTGCTCAGATTGTCTGGGTACTACAATTGCTTGAATCAAGTGGGAGTTAATTTTCCAGATAAGATTGTGATTGACAGAGTTCTCTAGTCACTATCACCAAGTTACTGAAACTTAGTGATGAACTATAATATGCAAGGGATGATGTAAAACGATTCCCGAGCTCTTCGCGATGCTGAAATCGGCAAAGGTAGAAATCAAGAAAAGCATCAAGTGTTGATCGTTGACAAGACCACTAGTTTCGAGTAAAAGGGCAAGGGAAAGAATGGGAACTTCAAGAATAATGGCAAGCAAGTTGCCACTCCCGTGAAGAAGGCCAAAGCTGAACCTAAGCCTAAAACTGAGTGCTTCTACTACAAAGGGAATGATCACTAGAATCGGAACTACCCCAAATACTCGGCGGATAAGAAGGATGGCAAAGTGAACAAAGGTATATTTGATATACATGTTATTTATGTGTACTTTACTAGTGTTAATAGTAACCCCAGGGTATTTGATACCGGTTCAGTTGCTAAGATTAGTAAACTCGAAACGGGAGTTGCAGAATGAACATAGACTAGTTAAGAATGAAGTGATGATGTGTGTTGGAAGTGGTTCCAAGATTGATAAGATCATCATCGTACACTCCCTATACTTTTGAGATTAGTGTTGGACCAAAATAAATGTTATTTTGTGTTTGTGTTGAGCATGAATATGATTGGATCATGTTTATTGCAATACAGTTATTCATTTAAGTCAGAGAAAAATTGTTGTTCTATTTACATGAATAAAACCTTATATGGTCATATACTTGATATAAATGGTTTATTGAATCTCGGTCATAATGATACACATATTAATAATATTGATGCCAAAATATGCAAAGTTGATAATGATAGTGCAACATATTTGTGGCACTCCCGTTTAGGTCATATTGGTGTAAAGCGCATGAAGGGACACCATGCGGATGGATTTTTGGAATCACTTGATTATGAATCATTTGATGCTTGCGAACCATGCCTCATGGGCAAGATGACTAAGACTTTGTTCTCCGGAACAATGGAGCGAACCACTGACTTATTGGAAATAATACATACCAATGTATACGGTCCGATGAGTATTAAGGCTTGCGGCGGGTATCATTATTTTCTGACCTTCACAGATGATTTGAGCAAATATGGGTATATCTACTTAATGAAACACAAGTCTGAAACATTTGAAAAGTTCAAAGAATTACAGAGTGAAGCGGAAAATCATCGTAACAAGAAAAAAAAGTTTCTACAATCTGATCGCGGAGACGAATATTTGAGTTACGAGTTTGGTATTCAATTGAAACAATGTGGAATCTGAAAGTGCGTTATATCGACTAGAGGGGGGGTGAATAGGCAATTTTTATGAAAGTCTTCAAAACATGGAAGTTTTGAAGACAAACGATAGAAATAAACCTATTACCATGCAGCGGAAGTTATACTACACTAGGTAAACCATAGTCATGTATTCAATGAAGTGAAAGCACAATGACTAATAGCAGCTAGGTAGTAAGGATCAGGCAGGAAGATATTAAGAAGCCAAACAGATCACACAGTCACTCAGTGAAGACAAAAGATAGTGCAAACATACAATGACTTCACACAGTGCAACAGTAAGTAAAGAGAAGGGAAGGATGAAACCAGTGACTTGTTGAAGACAATGATTTGTTGGACCAGTTCCAGTTGCTGTGACAACTGTACGTCTGGTTAGGGAGGCTAGGTATTTAAACCAAAGGACACACAGTCCCGGACACCCAGTCCTGAACATGCAGCTCAGGACACCCAGTCCTCACCGTATTCCCCTTGAGCTAAGGTCACACAGACCTCGCCCAATCACTCTGGTAAGTCTTCAAGGTAGACTCCCAAACCTTCACAGACTTCGTTCACCGGCAATCCACAATGTCTCTTGGATGCTCAGACCGTGACGCCTAACCGGCTGGAGGATGCACAGTCCTCAAGTGTAATAAGTCTTCAGATCACTCAGACAAGAAGACTTAAGTGATGCCTAATTCTCTTTGGCTCTGGGTGGTTAGGGCTTTATCCTCGCAAGGAATTCTCTCTCAAATGCTTCGAGGTGGGTTGCTCTCAAACGACAAAAGTTGTACTCTGAATCTGAGCAGCCAACCGTTTATGGTTGTAGGGGGTGGGCTATTTATACCCACTAGGCAACCCGACCTGATTTGTCCGAAATGACCCTGGGTCACTAAGGAACTGACACGTGTTCCAACGGTCAGATTTCAAACTCACACGGCAACTTTACTTGGGCTACAAGCAAAGCTGACTTGTCCGACTCTGGACAATATTTGCTCTCATAGTCTTCACTCAAAGACATAGGTTTTTGTTTAAGCATCACTTCAGTCATTCTGACTGGTTCTCTTGGACCCCACTTAACAGTACGGTGGTTCCTATGACTCAACACAGAAGAAAAAGAACTACGAAAGATCTAAGTCTTCGAGCTCCATAGGCTTCATGCGGTGTCTTCTCTTGTCATAGTCTTCAATGTGAATATCTTCATATACCACCTTTGACATCAATGTCTTCATACATTTTTAGGGGTCATCTCTGGTGGGAAAACCGAATCAATGAGGGACTTCAACCTGTGTTATCCTGCAATTCTCACAAACACATTAGTCCCTCAACTAGGTTTGTCGTCAATACTCCAAAACCAACTAAGGGTGGCACTAGATGCACTTACAAAATCGTTTCGCAAACTCACGCCACCTGGAACACCACAGCGTAATGGTGTGTCCAAACGTCGTAACCATACTTTATTAGATATGGTGCAATCTATGATGTCTCTTACCGATTTACCACTATCGTTTTGGGGTTATGCATTACAGACAACTACATTCACGTTAAATAGGGCACCATCTAAATCCGTTGAGACGACACCGTATGAACTGTGGTTTGGCAAGAAACCTAAGCTGTCGTTTCTTAAAGTTTGGGGTTGTGATGCTTATGTCAAAAAGGTTCAACCTGATAAGCTCGAACGCAAATCGGAGAAATGTGTCTTCATAGGATACCCAAAGGAGACTGTTGGGTACACCTTCTATCACAGATTCGAAGGCAAGATATTTGTTGCTAAGAATGGATCCTTTCTAGAGAAGGAGTTTCTCTCGAAAGAAGTGAGTGGGAGGAAAGTAGAACTTGATGAGGTAATTGTACCTTCTCCTGAATTGGAAAGCAGTTCATCACTGTCGGCGTTCCGGGAATGGGGGTCCCCAGACTTGCCTGCCTGCGGCCTGCGGCGTGGCTTAAGTGGGGGCCCAGCGCAGCCCAACTTCATCTACACGAGGCTCAAGACCCTCGCGAGGGGCCAAGCCTTGCGAGGCGGACGACACAGTGCATCCTCAGGCACAGCCTCGTCAGGCCGGCTCACGAGGAGGCGGAGAGTTCAAGGCGGGGTACCTCGCGAGGTGCCCACGACGCAAGCCATGACGACACGGGGCACCAGGCAGGTGCCAGCGCGCGCAGTGTCCCTCTTTCCTCTTTTGTGCAAAGGGGGCAAGCGTATCCGCAGAGTACCGAGGCATCAGGCAAAGGTTGCCACTTCGGTGCAACGAGACCAAGACCAGGAGGACTACGAGACGGAGGTCACCATGGAGCCCAACGCGGCGTCATCACCAGAGCCTTTGGCAAGCGAAGACTGCTTTTGTCAGGATAGATGTACTCGCTGTCCCCCTTCAAATTAGCCCGCCATTGTTGGATCCCTTCCCGCTCAATATTTGGGGAGAGGACCAGGGCCTCTATAAATAGGACTAGCCACCCACATAGCAAGGGGTTCGATTCCTGGTTGTTCGGTCCGGGGTCTGAGAGAGAAAGAGAGAGAAAGGTGACTGAACTCTTCATAGCAGTTCATCACCACAGACAAGAACAGACCCTCGCGAGGTTGTTCTTCCTTGTATTGTTCATCCACACCAGCCCTAGGAGGCAATCCATCCACCACACACTGGAGTAGGGTATTACACCAAATCGGTGGCCCGAACCAGTATAAATCTTGTGTCTTTCGTGCAGCTCTTTTAGTAGTTTAGATCCCATCGAGACGAAGAGGTTGAAGGCGAGATTTCCGCGTGCACCCCAGTGTTCGAACCTTAAGGGTCTGCCGGAACCCGAAATCCGACATTTGGCGCGCCAGGTAGGGGTGCGCCGGAATTCGTCTCCCACCGCTCCGCTCTCCTCCGACCGTCGCATCCATGTCAGATGCTCATCGGGCCCGCGCCGAGCGCCGGGCCGCCATCGCTTCTCGCGTCGCCCAGACGGCCCCCGTCGGTGGGCATCCTCGTCGTTCCCCGTCGCTCACCGTCAACGCCGCCACCGGCCCGGCGGGGGGCGAGCAGCAGGCATCGTCTCAGAACCCATCCGTGCGGCAAGACGGCCGTACCGCCACCCCGTCACTCGCACCAGCTGGCTCTTCGTCCCGCGCACTCCGCGCACCCTTGGAGGCTCGAGTTGCGCTCATCGCGGCAAACGAGCTCCTACGCTACCGCCCCGTCGACGACGTCTACGAGGAGTGGCTCGACCGCGTCGCTGAGCTCGTCCGCGCCGCAGGGGGCTCTCCTCTGTCGTCCGCCCCATTGCGCCGCACTCCGCCCCGCGCGGGCAACGAAGCTCCGGCGGCGAACCAGCCGCCTCCTCTCCAAGAAGATGCCGTGGCTCCAAGGCGACTGGCCCCTGGGTGGAACCCACTCCACCAGGCGCCATCGCAACAAGAGCGAAGCTGCCAAGAAATCCCTTGCCCGCAGGGGGCTGCCCGGGCGCTCCCTGCTCCACCTCCGGCACTCCAACACCCTGCCTTGCTCCTAGCTGCAGCGCGTGGGGACCCTCAAGACCGAGCTCTCCACCAACCGAGGCCTTTCGTGGCCACCACGGGCTGCCGCGCCTACACCCCCGAGCTGCGCAGCATCGCGTGTCCCGGCAAGTTCAAGCCGGACCTGCCTCCTCGCTACGATGGCACAACTAATCCCGCGGAATTCCTCCAGCTCTATGAGCTGGGCATTGAGGCTTCCAATGGGGACGAGAAGGTCATGGCTAACTGGTTCCCCATGGCACTGAAGGAAGGAGCGCACACCTGGCTCCTGAATCTGGCTCCAGGAACGATCTCTTCCTGGGACCAGATGCGCACCCGGTTCATCGCCAACTTCCAAGGTACTCGCGACCGGCCGCCCGCAGTGAGTGACATGCGCCGCATCAAGCAACAACCCGGAGAGACCCTGCAAAAGTACATACAGCACTTCAACAGCGCACGCCTCAAGATCCCCAAGGTGTTCGAGGAGGCCATTATCTCGGCCTTCACCGATGGCGTGCGCGACATCAAGATGAAGGAGGAGCTGGTGATGCATGAGGACCTCTGCACCTCCTTGGAGCTGTTCAACTTAGCGAACAGGTGCGCCAGGGCTGAGGAGGGACGCCTCTCCCTCCTCGAGCTTCCTGCAGCGGACCTAGAAGAGAAGAAGCCCAAGGCCAAGGACGTGAAGCGCAAGGGGGCTGCCGTGCTCGCAGCCGAACCAGACATCAAGCGGGGCAAGGATCTGCCCGAACCCTCCAGAGGCAGCCGGTACTGTGTGTACCATGACCTCCACACCCACAACACCAACGAATGTCAAGAGCTCCGCGCCGTACAAGAAGGAAGGATCGGCCGTCGCCCTGACCGTGCTGACCGGGGCTATGGCCGAGGAGGAGGAAGAAACCCAGGGCGCTGGGAAGACCGCGGCCCGCACCAGGGGTGGCGCGACCAGCCTCGCGAGGACCGCTGGCAGGACCTACCTCGTGAGGGGGACTGGAGAGACCAGCCTCGTGAGGACCGCCCTCACGGCAACGCAGGCCTGCCTCCTCTACCGCCTCCACCAAGAAGGAACGACGACCCCCATCAAGACGAGGGGGCTGGGGGCTTCCAGGAGCCGCGCGCAATCGCCTGCATCCTGGGCGGAGCTCAAGCCCCGGCCTCCCAACGCATCTTCAAGCAGTTCGCCCGTGAGGTGAATGCAGCCCTCCCCAAGCTCGAAGCAACGCGCCCCCTCAGGTGGTCGGCGTGTGCCATCACGTTCAGTTCAGCGGATCAGCTCAAGTGCTCAGCCACCGCCGGAGTCCTCCCGATGCTTTGCTCCCCAGTCATCAGCAATGTGCTGGTCACCAAGACCCTCATCGACGGAGGGGCAGGGCTCAATGTCCTGTCCGTGGAAACCTTCAACAACCTCCAAGTGCCCTATGATCAGCTCCAGCCGACCAAGCCTTTCTCCGGAGTTACCGACGGTTCCACAGTCCCGATCGGGCAGGTCCGCCTCCCTGTCACCTTCGGAGCCCGCAGCAACTACCGCACCGAGCTCATCGACTTCGACGTCGCCCACATCCGCCTGCCGTACAACGCCATCCTCACCCAGCGCTGGCCAAGTTCATGGCCGTAACCCACCACGGCTACAACGTCCTCAAGATGCCAGGAAGTGGCGGCGTCATCATGGTGCCCTGTGAAGAGAGAGATGCAGTGTGTTCCCTGGAGCGAGCCTTTCAGGCCGCGTCGCTAGAAGACCCAGATCGCGGAAGCAGGAGGCTTCCTGAGACCATCCCCAAGAAGAAGAAGACGACGTCAGGCTCAGCCCCTCAGGAGGCAGGCCCCTCAGGGCCCGTGCCTCCTCAGGAGGGCCCTCCATCCATCGCATAGGAAAGCGCGCCCGACGCCCTCCTCAGGCAGGGCTCGGGGGCTCTCACCTGGAGGGCCACCGACCTAGCCGGAGTCACGAGGGAGGCGCTTGGGCACCACATGGAGGCGTGCTTCGAGGCACGTTTCCCTCGAGGAAGGGCCAAGCAAGGAGGGTCTGACCAGCACGAGTTCATTAGCAAAGCAATTCAAGAACTGCAGGAGGCAAGGATCATGAGAGGTTGCCGTCGCTCACCAGCTGTGGCCCCACATCCAGGCGAGGATGGTGGGCTGCGCGTCTGCGTCGATGTACCAGGGCTCAATCAGATCGCCACAACGGAGCGCCTCTGGCCCTCGCGAGTGGGGCGCTGCGGAGGTCCACCCCACAGCCGTGTTCGCATGCCTTACGGCCTGCTGAGCGCGGCTGCGGCGTGCCAGCGCCTCACGAGGGGCATTATGGAGGCCTAGGAAGACAGGCGGTCCGCGGCTCTGGCGGAGGTGGAGACAGCTCGCGAGGAGTCACCAGTGCCTCCGGAGCCTCCCGAGGTCCCGGGGCCTGGGGGCTCGTGAGGATCGGCTTCCGCAGCTCGCCAAGCCTGCTGCACCAACACCACCTTGCCAACGACATCCTCAGGTGACATCTTCCAAGCCTTATTCCCAGCTGGGAGCGCCCCCCCCCCAGGGTGCGTCACTCCCAGGCCACGTGGGTCCGTCCCTGCGGCATGTACCTGCATTTACTTTTCGGTAGTAAGCTTGCCTTGATTGGGGGCGCCCCTCGGGCTCCATCATCCCCAAGCCGCTGGGACCAGGCCCAGTGGCGTGTATCTCCGTCGCGTTTATTTCCAACTATGCATTTGCTTGTCACGCTTGATTGCTTGTTGCCCGTCCGCGGCATCCCTTTTTCTCCATGTCGACTACTTGCACGTTAAAGGGGGGGTGCCTGAGCATCGCGACTCAGGGCTCTTACTAGCTCTCCAGCCCTCACCCTCTGGCCTTGTCCACGGCATCGCGACCTGGCATACCAGCGACGGCTGAGACAAGCTCGAGGGCCGGGACCCGAGGACGTAGAGTACCGGCATCTAACCAAATTTTGCAGGGACACATCTCAAGATACGGCCTAGTGCCGGGCGCAACCCGCCCAGAGGTAGGGCCTCGGGAGTCCCGCGCTGGCTCACGGGTGCCCAGATACGCCTCGCCTACCTCAACCAGCAAGCTCTTGAGTGACTAACGATCGACTAATGGCCGCCGTGGCAACACCATCTTCTTTCTGTGATGACCCTGCAGGATCCCTGGAGGGAACCGCGCAAGCCGAGGCCCTCACGAGAATTCCTTCGCCCTCGCCCGCACGAACCGCTTGCACGTTAAAGGGGGGGTGCCTGAGCATCGCGACTCGGGGCTCTTACTGGCTCTCCAGCCCTCACCCTCTGGCCTTGTCCACGGCATCGCGACCTGGCATACCAGCGACGGCTGAGACAAGCTCGAGGGCTGGGACCCGAGGACGTAGAGCAGAAAGGGGAGCAGAGGCGGGGAAGAAGGGGCCTCGCGAGGACCTTGCCGAGCGTTTCCGCTCCTATCCACACACGGACCCAACGGCACACCTGGAACGGCCCCTGATCCTCAAGATAAGTTACCACCCACGGCACTAGCTGCTGCAGCACTACCCCCGCACCTAAAGCAACTTCGTACTAGCGACGTTGCTTCCCTTTCTCACTAAGTGATGGCTGCTTGGGCGCCAAAGGGGACCTCCTGAGCATCGCGACTCAGGGGCTCTTACCGGACCTCGGGTCGCTCACCTCCTGGCCTTGACCACGGCATCGCGACCTGGCATACCAGCGACGGCTGACGCCGCCTTGGGACTGGGACCTGTCGGCGTAGAGCACCAAGCCCTCGTGAGGTGCGAAAGGGAAGGCTGAACTATAACGGAGTTAGCAGCTCGCTCGGATCCACGTCAAAAGGTCATACATATTAACAAACAGGACTATAGACACCTTACAAGCCCCCACGGGGCGCATTCTGATTCCTCGCAGGGAGCGGATCCTAAGGGACGCTAACTACATGAGCTACTGCGGGAGACGCCATCATCAACAGTGGGCCGTCAGGCACCGGCGCCAACCCCATCCAGATCAGGGTTGGCGACGGCCTGACGCGTCCGCCCTGCTCCTGGAGCAGCGACGACTCGGGGGCTCATAGCTGTCGTCGCTCGTCTCCGGAGTCGCGAAGCCTTCGCTGGAGCCGTTGGACCCTCGGGCGCCACTACCAAGGGGGCGGTCGACGGGCCTAGCCCTCACCAGGGCGAGGTCCTGGCTGCCTCTGCCGTGGCAGCACTCCAGCCGGCGCCCGATCGCGTCGAAGACCTTGAAGAACATCACCGCCGCGCCATCATACTCCAGGTGGACCATGAAGAAGCCTCTTTCCCTGCAGACCCGGGTGATCTCCCTCCAGCCGCGGGACATGTAGACCGCGCCCGGGGCAGCGACGACGACCTCGGCCTCGGTCGCGGGGGCGCCGCTGTCGGCGTGCTGCAGCTGGAGCTCCAGAGGCCCCCCTGGAAGAACCATGGAGGCAAAGAAGGGAGGAAGGCGGACCCAGGACTAAAGAGGAGTGACGACGTGGAGCACGAACTCATGGGAGGAGCCCTCGGCATGGACTCCAGGAGGAACCACCCACGCCTTCATAACCCAACGGCACCGACGACGGTGCTGACCGCGGGGATCAGCATCAACACCTCCGGGGCCCTCGACGTGGGCGTACAAGGGCAGCGAGAACCCCGGGGGAGCCCGCTCGCCCCAGGGCCTCGCCACCACCGGATGGTCCTCATTGTCCCGGCTGCAATGGGCGAGTCGCTTCTTCGGCGGGAGAGGGTCTGGCCCTTCTCGAGGAGCCTTTCCCTTCTCCGCTGCAGAGAATCGGCGAATCGGAGCCATCACACCAAGACGGAGCAAGAACTGAGGCGAAGGAGAGAGCAAGAGGAGATGGACTGGACGGGCACGAGCTGTGCCGTACTTATAGCCGGCGAAGGCCAACCGCCGGTCTCCACGATCACAGGTAATCATAGCATGTTCTGCATGCAGGGACTTGTCCAACTCGCACGATCACCAAGGCATCGTGGGGAAGCGGAGGCGCCACGTCCAATCAACCGCCACGCGGCATCCAAGGCCGCAGGCTGTTGGGGCCCGCGGTGCTTCGCCCTTGCCTTTTCGCCTCTCGGCACGGCCAAGTCCATGCGCGCCTTGGGCCCGGGGGCTACTGTCGGCGTTCTAGGAACGGGGGTCCCCAGACTTGCCTGCCTGCGGCCCGCGGCGTGGCTCAAGTGGGGGCCCAGCGTGGCCCAACTTCATCAACACGAGGCTCAAGACCCTCGCGAGGGGCCAAGCCTCGCGAGGCGGACGACATGGCGCATCCTCAGGCACAGCCTCGTCAGGCTGGCTCGTGAGGAGGCGGAGAGTTCAAGGTGGGGTACCTCGCGAGGTGCCCATGACGCAAGCCATGACGACACGGGGCACCAGGCGGGTGCCAGCGTGCGCAGCGTCCCTCTTTCCTCTTTTGTGCAAAGGGGGCAAGCGTATCCGCAGAGTACCGAGGCATCAGGAAAAGGTTGCCACTTCGGTGCAACGAGACCAAGACCAGGAGGACTACGAGACGGAGGTCACCATGGAGCCCAGCGCGGCGTCATCACCAGAGCCTTTGGCAAGCGAAGACTGCTTTTGTCAGGATAGATGTACTCGCTGTCCCCCTTCAAATTAGCCCGCCATTGTTGGATCCCTTCCCGCTCAATATTTGGGGAGAGGACCAGGGCCTCTATAAATAGGACTAGCCACCCACATAGCAAGGGGTTCGATTCCTGGTTGTTCGGTCCGGGGTCTGAGAGAGAAAGAGAGAGAAAGGTGACTGAACTCTTCATAGCAGTTCATCACCACAGACAAGAACAGACCCTCGCGAGGCTGTTCTTCCTTGTATTGTTCATCCACACCAGCCCCAGGAGGCAATCCATCCACCACACACTGGAGTAGGGTATTACACCAAATCGGTGGCCCGAACTAGTATAAATCTTGTGTCTTTCGTGCAGCTCTTTTAGTAGTTTAGATCCCATCGAGACGAAGAGGTTGAAGGCAAGATTTCCGTGCGCACCCCAGTGTTCGAACCTTAAGGGTCTGCCGGAACCCGAAATCCGACAATCACAGAAATCAGTTCCAGTGATGCCTGCACCAATTAGTGAGGAAGTTAATGATGATGATCATGAAACTTTGGATCAAGTTACAACCGAACCTCGTAGGTCAACCGGAGTACATTCCGCACCAGAGTGGTACGGTAATCCTGTTCTGGAAGTCATGTTACTAGACCATGACGAACCTATGAACTATGAGGAAGCGATGATGAGCCCAAATTCCGCGAAATGGCTTGAGGCCATGAAATCTAAGATAGGATCCATGTATGAGAACAAAGTATGGACTTTGGTTGACTTGCCCGATGATCGGCAAGCCATAGAGAATAAATGGATCTTCAAGAGAAAGACGGACACTGATAGTAGTGTTACTATCTACAAAGCTAGACTTGTCGAAAAAGGTTTTTGACAAGTTCAAGGTGTTGACTACGATGAGATTTTCTCACTCGTAGCGATGCTTAAGTCTGTCTGAATCATGTTAGCAATTGCCACATTTTATGAAATCTGGCAAATGGATGTCAAAACTGCATTCCTTAAGGGATTTCTTAAGGAAGAGTTGTATATGATGCAACCATAAGGTTTTGACAATCCGAAAGGTGCTAACAAAGTGTGTAAGCTCCAGTGATCCATTTATGGACTGGTGCAAGCATCTCGGAGTTGGAAGGTATGCTTTGATAGTGTGATCAAAGCATATGGTTTTATACAGACTTTTGGAGAAGCCTGTATTTACAAGGAAGTGAGTGCGAGCTCTGTAGCATTTCTAATATTATATGTAGATGACATATTGTTGATTGGGAATAATACAAAATTTTCAGATAGCATAAAAGGATACTTGAATAAGAATTTTTCAATGAAATACTTCAGTGAAGCTGCTTACATATAGAGATAGATCAAGACGCTCGATAAGACTTTTCAATGAGTACATACCTTGACAAGATTTTGAGGTAGTTCAAAATGGAACAGTCAAAGAAGGAGTTCTTGCGTGTATTCCAAGGTGTAAAGTTGAGTAAGACTCAAAACCCGACCACGGCAGAAAATAGAAAAAGAGAATGAAAGTCATTCCCTATGCCTCAGCCATAGGTTCTATAAAGAATGCTATGCTGTGTACCAGACCTATTGTATACCTTAGCATGATTTTGGCAAGGGAGTACAATAGTGATCTAGGAGTAGATCACTGGACAATGGTCAAAATTATCCTTAGAGGACTAAGGAAATATTTCTCGGTTATGGAGGTGATAAAAGAATTCATTGTAAAGAGTTACGTCGATGCAAGCTTTTGACACCGATCTAGATGACTCAAAGTCTCGATCTAGATACATATTGAAAGTGGGAGCAATTAGCTAGAGTAGCTCCGTGCAGAGTATTGTAGACATAGAAATTTACAAAATACATGCGGATCTGAATGTTGCAGACCTGTAGAGTAAACTTCTCTCACAAGCAAAACATGATCACTCTTTGGGTGTTAATCACATAGCGATGCGAACTAGATTATTAACTCTAGTAAACCCTTTGGGTATTAGTCACATGAAGATGTGAACTAATCACATAAATATGTGAACTATTGATGTGAAGTCACATGACGATGTGAACTAGATTATTGACTCTAGTGCAAGTGGGAGACTGAAGGAAATATGCCCTAGAGGCAATAATAAAGTTTTTATTTATATTTCCTTACATCATGATAAATGTTTATTATTCATGCTAGAATCCGGAAACTTAGTACACGTGTGAATACGTAGACAAACAGAGTGTCCCTAGTATGCCTCTAGTTGACTAGCTTTTTTATCAAAGATGGTTATGTTTCCTAACCATAGAAATGTGTTGTCATTTGATGAATGGAATCACATCATTAGAGAATGATGTGATGGACAAGCCCCATCCATTAGCTTAGCATTATGATCGTTTAGTTTTATTGCTATTGCTTTCTTCATGACTTATACATGTTCCTCTAACTATGAGATTATGCAACTCCTGAATACCGGAGGAACACCTTGTGTGCTATCAAACGACACAACGTAACTGGGTGATTATAAAGATGCTCTACAGGTGTCTCCGATGGTGTTTGTTGAGTTGGCATAGATTGAGATTAGGATTTGCCACTCCGTATATCGGAGAGGTATCTCTGGGCCCTCTCGGTAATGCACATCACTATGAGCCTTGCAAGCAATGTGACTAATGAGTTAGTCACGGGATGATGCATTATGGAACAAGTAAAGAGACTTTCCGGTGACAAGATTGAACTAGGTATGATGATACCGATCGAATCTCAGGCAGGTAACATACCGATGACAAAGGGAACAACGTATGTTGTTGTGCAGTTTGACCGATAAAGATCTTTGTAGAATATGTAGGAACCACTATGAGCATCCAACTTATGCTATTGGCTATTGGCCGGAGATGTGTCTCGGTCATGTCTACATAGTTCTCGAACCCAAAGGGTCTGCACAATTAATGTTCGATGCTGATATGTATTATGAGTTATGTGATTTGATGTACCGAAGGTTGTTCGGAGTCCCGGATGATATCACGTACATGAAGAGGAGTCTCGAAATGGTTGAGACATAAAGATTGATATATTGGAAGGTTATATTCGGACACCGGAATGGTTCCGAAGTGTATCGGGTATTTTCCGGAGTACCGGGAGGTTACCGGAACCCCCCGGGGGATTAATGGGCCACAATGAGCCTTAGTGGAGAAGAGAGAGGGCCGGCCAGAGGTGGCGCCCCCCTTGCCCAGTCTGAATTGGACAAGGGGAAGGGAGGCGCCCCCCCCCCCTCCTTCCTTCTCTTCTCTCCTATTTCCCTTCTTCTCCTTCCTGGACTAGGAAAGGGGAAACCTACTCCTGCTAGGAGTAGGATTCCTCCCCCCTTGGCGCGCCCCTTGTGGCTGGCCGGCCTCCTCCTCCCCTCCTTCATATATGGGGGAGGTGTTGGGGAACGTAGTAATTTCAAAATTTTCCTACGCACACGCAAGATCATGGTGATGCACAGCAACGAGAGGGGAGAGTGTTGTCTACGTACCAACGCAGACCGACTGCGGAAGCGATCACACAACATAGAGGAAGTAGTCGTACGTCTTCTTCCGATCCGACCGATCCAAGTACCGTTACTCCGGCACCTCCGAGTTCTTAGCACACGTTCCGCTCGATGACGATCCTCGGGCTCCGATCCAGCAAAGCGTCGAGGAAGAGTTCTGTCAGCACGACGGCGTGGTGACGATCTTGATGAACTACAGCAGCAGGGCTTCGCCTAAACTCCGCTACAGTATTATCGAGGAATATGGTGGCAGGGGGCACCGCACACGGCTAAGGAATAGATCACGTGGATCAACTTGTGTGTCTATGGGGTGCCCCCTGCCCCCGTATATAAAGGAGCAAGGGGAGGAGGCAGTCGGCCAAGGTGTGGCGCGCCAAGGGGAGTCCTACTCCCACCGGGAGTAGGACTCCTAGTTGGACTAGGAGAGAAGGGGGAGAATAGGAGGAAGAGAGGAAGGAAAGGGGGGGCGCCGGCCCCCCTTCCCTTGTCCTATTCGGACTAGGAAGGGGAGGGGCGCGCGGCCACCTCTTGCCTCCTCTCCTCTTCTCCCTTAAGGCCCATTTTGGCCCAATAACCCCCCGGGGGGTTCCGGTAACCCCCCCGGTACTCCGATAAAATGCCGATTTCACCCGGAACAATTCCGATGTCCAAATATAGGCTTCCAATATATCAATTTTTATGTCTCGACCATTTCGAGACTCCTCGTCATGTCCGTGATCACATCCGGGACTCCGAACTAACTTCGGTACATCAAAATGCATAAACTCATAATTACTGTCATCGTAACGTTAAGCGTGCGGACCCTACGGTTCGAGAACAATGTAGACATGACCGAGACACGTCTTCGGTCAATAACCAATAGCGGGACCTGGATGCCCATATTGGCTCCTACATATTCTATGAAGATCTTTATCGGTCAGACCGCATAACAACATACGTTGTTCCCTTTGTCATCGGTATGTTACTTGCCCGAGATTCGATCGTCGGTATCCAATACCTAGTTCAATCTCATTACTGGCAAGTCTCTTTACTCGTTCCGTAATACATCATCTCGCAACTAACTCATTAGTCACAATGCTTGCAAGGCTTATGTGATGTGTATTACCGAGAGGGCCCAGAGATACCTCTCCGACAATCGGAGTGACAAATCCTAATCTCGAAATACGCCAACCCAACATCTACCTTTGGAGACACCTGTAGTACTCCTTTATAATCACCCAGTTACGTTGTGATGTTTGGTAGTACCCAAAGTGTTCCTCCGGCAAACGGGAGTTGCATAATCTCATAGTCATAGGAACATGTATAAGTCATGAAGAAAGCAATAGCAACATACTAGACGATCGGGTGCTAAGCTAATGGAATGGGTCATGTCAATCAGATCATTCAACTAATGATGTGACCTCGTTAATCAAATAACAACTCTTTGTTCATGGTTAGGAAACATAACCATCTTTGATTAACGAGCTAGTCAAGTAGAGGCATACTAGTGACACTCTGTTTGTCTATGTATTCACACATGTATTATGTTTTCGGTTAATACAATTCTAGCATGAATAATAAACATTTATCATGATATAAGGAAATAAATAATAACTTTATTATTGCCTCTAGGGAATATTTCCTTCAGTCTCCCACTTGCACTAGAGTCAATAATCTTGATCACATCACCATGTGATTAACATCGATAGTTCACATCATCATGTGATTAACACCCATAGTTCACATCGCCATGTGGCCAACACCCAAAGGGTTTACTAGATTCAGTAATCTAGTTCACATCGCTATGTGATTAACAACCAAAGAGTACTAAGGTGTGATCATGTTTTGCTTGTGAGATAATTTTAGTCAACGGGTCTGTCACATTCAGATCCGTAAGTATTTTGCAAAATTCTATGTCTATAATGCTCTGCACAGAGCTAATCTAGCTAATTGCTCCCACTTTCAATATGTATCCAGATTGAGACTTTAGATTCATCTGGATCAGTGTCAAAAACATGCATTGACGTAACCCTTTACGACGAACCTTTTTGTCACGTCCATAATCGAGAAACATATCCTTATTTCACTAAGGATAATTCTGACCGCTGTCCAGTGATCTACTCCTAGATCACTATTGTACTCCCTTGCCAAATCAGTGCAGGGTATACAATAGATCTGGTACACAGCATGGCATACTTTATAGAACCTATGAATGAGGCATAGGGAATGACTTTCATTCTCTTTCTATCTTCTACCGTGGTCGGGCTTTGAGTCTTTACTAAACTTCACACTGTCGGGGTAAATAGCTATGGGTAGCCCAGCCGGCTTCCCCTGGCCCCTCAGATAAAATCATGAGCCCATCCGGCTCATAAGAAGACTCAAGACTTGGGCCGCCTCCCCCCAGCCGGCTACCTTCCTGGCCGGCTTCGGGGGCGGCCCGCCTTTTCACCCTCCTGGAGAAGGCTGCGGAGGGCCGGCTACGGCAAGGCCGGCTGAGGCAGGGCCGGCTACGGCAGGGCCAGCTACAGCAAGGCCAGCTACCGCTAAGCCGGCTCCCATAAATCAGTCAACGTCGTACCTGCGATGTACGCGTCCACTCCGCAATGATGAAGCGGGGCGTGGCTACAGTCGAGCCTGCCACCCCCAAAACCCAGAGCACGCCTGGTATAGCGCGTCGTGCGGGCAGCTGCGGCCCGCCCGGCGCGGCACTGTAGCCACGGCGGCTCTGGCACCGTCCACAACGGGTCACCAGCGTGGCCCCCGAGGCGGCGGGCCCCTTCGGGCAGAGAGATGCCGAAGGCGGCCGCACCTCCTCTCAAGCCGGCAAGACAGAGGGCCGGCTTCACGTAGCCGGCCTTCCGCCCTCCTCGCAGGAGACGCCCATTAAGGAGACAAGATGCGGCGGGGCTACAGTAATCGCCCGTCAAGGCGGCGTTACTGTAGCCACGCTTACCCCGACCAAGCCTGCGTCAACGACACGAAGTAACAGTAACCAGCTGCCAACCAGGCCCTGGCCAGTGGGGCCGGCCTGTCGACCCAGGAGCCGGCAGCCGGCGGGACCCACCAGCCGGCGGGCCCCAGAAGCCAGCGGAGAAGCTGGCGAGCATAGTCACAGACAGCTGGGCCCCGCGCCCAGTCGGATTACCATTGTACCCCCGGGGGGTAGGCCTATATAAGCCCCCCGGTGCACCCATGCAAAGGGTTGGACTCTCATTCTAGACCTAGACACATACAAGGAGAGGAAGCAGGCTGAGCTGAGCCCTTCTTCCTCCTTCCACCCAAAACAGCTCAAGGAGCATTGTAGCTACTTGTCCACTTAGTAACCATGCGGAGACCCCGCAGAGCAGCAGTAGGGGTATTATCTCCCCGGAGAGCCCTGAAGCTGGGTAAGATTTGCCGGCGTGCATGTCTTCGCCTCATCCCGCTTCCAGGCACCGGCGATGTTCTATTGGCCCCCGCAATGATAAGCCACCCGTTGGCATATGTCGCTCCTACCACCCGACATTTGGCGCCCACCGTGGGGCCAGGTGCACCGTCGTCCGGAGACCTGTTCTGGACGGGAACCCTTTTCCTTCCTCGCGAGCGTAGCCAGCCTGGCTCGCCCGATGGCGCTTGCCGCGACGCGCTGCATGGCGTCGCCAACGTCTGCGCGGCTAGCGGCCTCGCCAACCTCTTCGACAAGGCCCGCATCTCCGACGAGCTTGCCTCCGATGCGGGCACAGATCACCTCGCCAACCTCCTCAGCCAGCTCCACGTCTCCAGCGAGCCCGCTGCGGATTTGGAGTCGGTTGGCTCCACCGACCCGATGCCCGTCGACTCCGACACGGCATCCTACGATACCTTCCCCACCAACGTCACGGTCTACAACGACCCGCTCCCTCCGGCTGGCGATCGCGATTCTGACGCCCCCGAGGTGATGGTTATCGGCCTCGACGGCCCGACTGACGAGGGCGCCCGCGACGCCCCACGCGCGGCTGCCCAAGACTTGTCCGCCCCCCTCCCGGCCGACGCCAGCGACGAAGTTCTGGAGGCACGCCGCCTCGCCCTCCTCGCGGAGGGCCGGCGGCTGGCCTCCGTAAGACGCCTCACCGAGGCCTACCAGCGCGAAGCTGACCGCGCCGCCTTCGGCACGCCGGCTCCGGCTGGCCCTAGCCGGGCTGGCGTTGTCAGGCAACGCGGCGCCGTCATCACCGACACGCTTGGAGTGGATCGCCCGGTCAACGCCACCCCGCTCGAGAACCTGCGCGCCGCCTAGGCGGCCGTAGACGAGCTGGACGGCTTGGAAGCCGAAGACCTCCCCCACATGACGCGGCGCATCCAGCAACTAATCGATGCGGCCGCACGACGGCACGAAGCCGACGCCTGCGCGGGGAGCCCTCCCCCGCGCCGCGAACACGGCGCGACTTCCCGGTCGCTGACTAACAGCTACACCCGCGCGCGGCGCGAGAAAGAGCCGGCTTCCAGCCGAAGCCGGACCCAAATCTCCATCGAGCGAGACGCAGACGGCCGCCCCCGAGCCATGGAATGGCGGGGCACCCCGCCTCCGCCTCGAGCTCGCGGAGAGAGATATCCTACCCCGCCCCCAGTGGCTCACCCGACTCTCAGTGGCCGGCTTGGTTGTCGCGAGGGAATCGGCGAAAACGACGCCCGCCACCGGATCGACCGCCTGGCCCGATCCCTGGCGCTAGAAGAAAAAGACGATGTCGGCCCGCCTTGCTTTGGCCCCCGCATCCGCGACGATCCCTTCCCCAAAGGGTTCTCGCTCCCAAGAGACACACCCAAGTACAACGGCTCGGTGAAGCCGGAAGATTGGCTGACCGACTACTCCACAGCCGTCAGCATCGCCAATGGCAACCGGCGCGTTGCCGTAAAGTACGTGCCCCTCATGCTGCAAGGCACGGCACGGACTTGGCTTAACAGCCTCAAGCCCCTCAGCATCAACAGCTGGGTGGATTTCACTGAGGCCTTCGTTCGCAACTTCACCAGCAACTACAAGCGGGCTCCCAAGCCCAGACAGCTTTCCCTGTGCGTACAGGGCCCAGCCGAGTCCACTCGCGACTACCTGACGCGTTGGGCCGAGCTCCGCAACTCCTGCGAGGGGGTGCACGAGGTGCAAGCCATCGAATACTTCACTGCCGGGTGCCGAGAGGGCACCCTCCTCAAGCACAAGCTTCTCTGCGATGAGCCGACTACCCTCGACGAGCTCCTGAACATCGCTGACAAGTACGCCACCGCCGACTCCTCGATGAAGACCGAGCTCCGGGTGGACGCATCCGGAAAAGTGCTCAATCCGGCGCCCCAAGCACCGGCTGGAGACGGCGGCCGACGCCAACACCAGAATGATCAAAAGCGCAAGGGCCCTGCGCCGCCTCCCGCCAGCCGGCAGGTGGCCATGGTCGAAGACGCGCCGCCTGAAGGGCGGCCCGCACCCAAGAAGCCCAAGGGCGGCCGGCCGGCTTGGCAGCCAGCCTTCTCCTACGAGCAAACCCTTGATGCCCCGTGCAAGTTCCACAGCGGCGCGAAGCCGTCCAACCACATGACCCGCAAATGCAGCTGGCTCGCCCGAATCTCGAAGGTCGAAGGGCTCACGCCGACTCCACCTGCCGGCCCGCCGCCGCCGGCTCCGCCGCCCAAAGCCGCCCGGCCCGCGGTCGACGCCATGCAGGACGAGTTCCCCGATGAGCAAGCATCTTATGTTGTCTTCACGAGCCAACCCGAAGACCGGCGCAGCAAGCGCCGAGAGCAACAAGAAGTCAATATGGCCACCGCCAGCCCAGCCGGCCACATGCACTGGTCGGAGAAACCCATCAGTTGGAGCCGGGTCGACCACCCAGAGGTGATGCCGTCCCCCGGCTCCTACGCATTGGTCCTGGAGGCCACCCTTGCAACGGATACGCGCGCCGCACGCTTCTCCCGCATGCTGATCGACGGCGGAAGCAGCATCAACATCCTATACCGCGACACCATGGAGAAGCTGGGCGTCAAGGCAAAGCAGCTTGCGCCGACTCGAACGGTGTTCCACGGCATCGTGCCCGGTTTGTCATGTGCCCCCATCGGCAAGATCAAGATCGATGTACTCTTTGGGGGCAAGGACCATTTCCGCCGGGAAGCAATCTGGTTTGAGGTGGTGGACCTGGAGAGCCCGTACCATGCCTTGCTTGGCCGACCCGCCTTGGCCAAGTTCATGGCGGTCCCTCACTATGCTTACCTCAAGATGAAGATACCGAGCTCCAAGGGTGTCATCACCATCGCTGGCGACTACAAGAAGTCCGCTGACTGCGCCGCGGCCAGCAGCCGGCTGGCCGAATCCCTCGTGATCGCTACAGAGAAGAAGACGCTGGACCGGGTCGTGGCCCTGGCCAGCAAGCAGCTAAACCAACCTGCCGACTCCAAGGAGTACGATGCCCAAGGATCTTTCCAGCCGGCCAAGGAGACCAAGAAGATACAGCTCGACCCCGAGCACCCCGAGAGGTTTGCCATCATTGGGGCGAGCCTGGATAACAAATAGGAAGGCGAGCTCGTCGATTTCCTCCGTGAGAATCGGGATATCTTTGCATGGTCCCCCAAGGACATGCCGGGTGTTCCAAAGGATTTCGCCGAGCACAAATTGCACGTGCGGGAGGATGCTAAACCAGTCAAGCAGCCCCTCCGCCGACTGTCAGAAGAGAAGAGAAGGATCGTAGGGGAGGAGATAGCCCGGCTTCTTGGAGCCGGCTTCATCATGGAAGTTTTCTTCCCTGAGTGGCTCGCGAACCCGGTTCTCGTGCTGAAAAAGAATAACAAGTGGCGCATGTATATAGATTACACAAGCCTCAACAAAGCCTGCCCAAAAGATCCCTTCGCTCTGCCCAGGATTGATCAAGTGATAGACTCCACAGCCGGATGCGAGCTGTTGAGCTTTTTGGACGCCTACTCGGGATACCACCAGATCAAGCTGAACCCGGATGACCAAATGAAGACCGCCTTCATCACGCCGTTTGGAGCCTTCTGCTACCTGACTATGACGTTCGGCTTGAGGAATGCCGGCACCACTTTTCAGCGTTGCATGCAGAAGTGCCTCCTCACACAGCTCGGCAAGAACGCCCATGTTTACGTGGATGATGTTGTGGTGAAGACGGAGAAGCGTGGCACTCTGCTGGAAAACTTGAAGGAGACATTCGAGAACCTGCGCCGGTTCCGGATCAAGCTCAACCCGGAGAAATGCGTGTTCGGAGTGCCAGCCGGCCAACTCCTAGGCTTTCTGGTCTCCGAACGCGGCATAGAGTGCAACCCTGTGAAGATCAAGGCCATCGAGAGGATGGCGGTCCCAACCAAGCTTAGAGAGATTCAGAAGTTCACCGGGTGCCTGGCCTCTTTGAACCGCTTCATCAGCAGGCTTGGAGAAAAAGCTCTCCCCCTCTACCGCCTCAGGAAGAAGAGCACTCACTTTGAGTGGAACGACCAGGCCGACCAAGCTTTCCACGAGCTGAAGAAAATGCTGTCCACGCCGCCTGTCTTGGCGGCACCGACTGAGAAGGAGCCCATGCTCCTATATATTGCCGCCACTAGCCGGGTGGTCAGCACCGTCATTGTGGTCGAACGCCCCGAAGAAGGCCGAGCCCAGCCGGTCCAGAGGCCGGTTTATTACCTGAGCGAGGTGTTGTCCGCCTCAAAGCAAAATTACCCGCACTATCAGAATATGTGCTATGGCGTGTACTTCGCCGCCAAGAAGCTGAAGCCGTACTTTCAAGAGCATCCCATCACGGTCGTATGCACTGCCCCGCTAGCCGAGATCATAGGCAGCCGGGATGCATCCGGCCAGGTGGCTAAATGGGCCATAGAGCTGGCCCCCTACACGATCTTCTACCAACCCCGCACCTCCATCAAGACGCAAGCACTGGCCGACTTCCTCGTCGACTGGGCCGAGACCCAGTACTTACCACCAGCGCCCGACTCCACCCATTGGCGCATGCACTTTGACGGATCAAAGATGCACACCGGCCTGGGAGCCGGCGTCGTCCTTACCTCTCCAAAGGGCGACAAGCTCAGATACACGCTGCAGATCCACTTCGCCGCCTCCAACAACGTAGCCGAGTACGAAGCGCTCATACACGGGCTCCGGCTTGCCAAGGAACTTGGCATTCGCCGGATCCTGTGCTATGGCGACTCGGATTTGGTGGTGCAGCAGTCTTCTGGCGACTGGGACGCCAAGGACGCGAACATGGCGAGCTACCGCTTCCTAGTGCAGCAAATCAGCGGATACTTTGACGGGTGTGAATTCCTTCATGTACCGCGAGCCGACAACGAGCCAGCAGATGCTCTGGCCCGAATAGGCTCCACGCGGCAAGCAATACTAGCCGGCGTCGCCCTACAGCGCCTCCTCAAGCCATCAATCAAGCCGTCTCCGGAATCCAACTCCATCTTCGTGCCGCCTAACCCCGAGGAGGCCGGGTCCGGCTCGAAGAATCAAGCAGCCGGCCCGGGGACTTCAATATTTGGCTCGGGGACTGCAGTACCCGGCTCGGAGACTACCGCACCCGGCCCGGGGACTGCGGTAGCCGGCCCGAGGACTTCTTCAGCACAGCAAGCGGCAGCCGACTCCAGCACTGCATTACCCAGCCCGCCCACCCTGGTGGCTGTGGCCACATTAGTGGCAGAGGAAGTCGCCGCCCCATCATGGGCCCAAACCATCCGCAACTTTTTGGTGAACCATGACCTGTCGGCTGACAAAAACGAAGCAAGACAAGTTCAGCGCCGGGCTGGAGCATACACAATCGTCAACAGAGAGCTTGTCAAGCGCAGCGCCACCGGAGTCTTGCAGCGATGCGTCGAGCAGGAGAAAGGCATCGCGATCCTTAGGGATATACACCAAGGAGAGTGCGGCCACCACGCCGCATCAAGATCACTTGTCGCCAAAGCCTTCCGCCACGGTTTCTTCTGGCCGACTGCTTTGGACGACGCCAAAGAGCTAGTCAAACACTGCAAAGGCTGCCAGCTTTTTAGCTCGCAGCAACACATGCCGGCTTCAGCACTCAAGACCATTGCCATCGACAAATTCACCAAGTGGATCGAGGCGAAGCCGATCAAGAAGCTGAATGGGCCGACTGCAGTGACTTTCATTGCAGATATAACAACCCGGTACGGCGTACCGCACAGCATCATCACCGACAACGGCACGAACTTTGCCAAAGGTGCCTTGGCACGGTTCTGCGTTGCGCAAGGTATCCGGCTGGACCTTGCGTCAGTCGCCCACCCGCAGTCAAACGGCCAAGTGGAGCGAGCAAATGGCCTCATTTTGTCCGGCATCAAGCCTTGACTGGTCGTACCTCTGGAGCGTTCAGCCGGCTGCTGGCTCGATGAGCTGCCGGCTGTCCTATGGAGTCTGCGCACTACTCCCAACAGATCAACCGGCTTCACTCCCTTCTTCCTTGTATATGGTGCCGAGGCGGTCATCCCAACAGATATCGAGTTCGACTCGCCTCGGGTAACCATGTACACGGAAGCGGAAGCCAAAGAAGCACGAGAAGACGGCGTCGACCTGCTGGAAGAGGCCCGGCTATTAGCCCTCAGCCGGTCTGCCATCTACCAGCAGGGTTTGCGCCCCTACCATAGCCGGAGGGTCCGACCAAGATCCTTCCAGGAGGGCGACCTTGTGCTCCGGCTGATCCAGCGAACAGCCGGCCAGCACAAGCTCGCAGCCCCCTGGGAAGGCCCCTTCATCATCAGCAGAGCCTTGGGCAACGACGCCTACTACCTCATCGACGCGCAGAAGCCGAAGGCACGCAAGAGAGACGACTCCGGCAAGGAGTCGGAGCGACCATGGAAAGCAAATCTCCTTCAGAAGTTTTACAGTTAAAACGAAGTATGTGTTATGCCCACTTTTGTATTATGTACGAAACAGTAGGCTCCCCGAGAAAGACTCGGGGACTGCCACCCTTTATTTTATGAATGAAAGTTATCATGCGTATGATATTACCTATTCATTTATTTTGTCCGGTACCGGGTCCGACGAGTCGGCCCGGGGACTGGCCGACTAGAGTTATATTAGGAGCCCTACCCGCAGTCAGACAAGTAATGTGCCGACACCCAGGCTTGGCTCTTGCCGAAATCGCAGCTTGAAGAACCGACTGCCCGGCTGGCAAGAGCCACAAGCCGGAAAGGGTGCGCACATGAAAAACGGCTAAGGACCAAACAGGCTCGCATATATAACAAAAGCCGGGTAACTGCCTCCCGCCGACCGACTACCAGAGTAGCCGGCCGGCCGGCTTACATTCAGTCTGCTTCAAATCCAAGAAAGCTCAAGTACTTGCCTTCCCAAAGAGGGAAGGCGGCAAAGGAAAGAGCCTAAGGACAAAAGAGTACACTTGAATGAACGCCAACACATGCATATATTAATATTTACACAAAAGGCCTCCAGAGAGGTCGACATCCAACATTGTTTGATACACCCCCAGTGGGTGGAATTGCAGAAACTTAAAATTGTCCAAAAAGAAAAACAGGGACAAAAGGAACGGCAGATCAAGCCGGCCGGGCCGCAGACGAGACGGGCTAGGTGGTGGAAGCAGTCGCGCCGACTGGAGGAGCGGCCGGCTGGCCAACCTCGGCTTGATCGTCGTCTCTGGCAGAGGGCGCGCTCCCGCGCGGCTCGTTGCTGGAGGCACGGTTGGCTGGGGGGCGGCCGGCCATCTCACCAGTCGGCTCGGCGTCTTCGCCCTCCTCCTCCTCGTCGTCCTCGCCCTCATCGCTGGAGGCGATCTCTTCGGCCGAGTCCTCGCTGTCCGCCGGGTTCAGCCCGAACCATTCCTCCGGCTGGGCGGCGCCATCGTCGTTGAGCTCCGACGCGAAGACGCTGGTGTCGGTGCACTCGGCGATCGTCGAGGCGCGTTGCGCGATCGCCGGCCGCACCTCCTCCAGCTCCGCGTCGGCTTCCGACCGCCACGTCCGCAGCTGGTCTAGGCTTAGCCCTGGGTACCACGCGCGGACGAACTCCAGCGCGCGCCCGGCTCCAAGACGGGCCGCGGACGCCTTCCAGGCCTCGAAGCGGCCGACTGCGACTTCGAGCCAGTCGGCCGTCCGGCTTGGGGTGCGGGGAATTGCCTGGCTGGGCCAGAGCGCGGCCAGCATCGTCGCCCCGGCACGTTGGAGCCGGCGGAGCAGCCGGTGGGCCGGCTGCAGCCGCGCCTGGACGGTGATAAGCTGCTCCGACAATGTCCGATTCGCGTCCGGCGGAATCACAACCCCGGCCTGACGGCGCTCCTCGCGGTAGGCTTCGATGGCTTGGGCGGCGAGGACGGATTGACCGGGAAAGTACTCTGCGCAAGATAGCAAACACATGTTAAAACAAAGCCGCAGGCGGCCGGCGGATGGAAGAAGAGCAAGAAGGACGGCCTACCATCGATAAGATCCTCGATCCGGCCGAAGCCTTCTTCCAGCGCCTGGCGCGTCTCGGCCCAGCTCGCCTCCCTGGCCTCGAACTCCGCCTTCAGGGTAGCCTCGCCATCCTGCGCCTTTTGCAGGGCCGCCTTGTGGCTCTCCTCTTGGTCGGCCAGCTTTGTCGCCAGGCGGTCGCGCTCTTGAACCAAGTCAGCATACTCGGCGTCCTTGGCGCGAAGAGCGGCCTGCACCTCGCCGAGTTCCCTCCCCAGGTCGGTGTTGGCCTCTGCACGAGCAAAAGATAAAGAGAAAAGGTCAGCAAAGGAAAAGTCGTCAAGTAAGATCCGACCCGACTGCGCTGAAGTCGGCCCAGATCTCGGGGACTACACCCAGTGGGTGCGCTGTCGCGCCCCCACGAGAAATAAATAAGGACAAAACACTTACGCCGGCTGCTGGCGAGGTCTTCGGTCCTCCGGCTCAGCTCACGAGCCTGGGAGTTGAAGGCGGCAGCACGAGAATTATGATAATCCTAAGAGATCAGAAAAAAAACAGTCAAAGATAGTCGTCGAGTAAGATCCGACCCGACTGCGTTGCAGTCGGCCCGGATCTCGGGGACTACACCCAGTGGGTGCGCTAGCGCGCCCCCACGGAAAAAATTCAAAGGATCAGAGCGGTCAATGAGTGAAGACTTACCCGGATTGCAGACCGCGTCGACAGAAACTCCTAAGTAAATTGCCTCAGGAGGCCGGCCTGTGCCTGCAGCCGGCTCCGAACCTCTTGAGCCGCGATGTTCAGCTCGCCGCTCCCTCCGCTAGGAGTCCATCCGGACGTAGCGGAGCTGGCCGCCACCAAGGCGTCTGCCGTCTGCTCAGCCCCCGCGGCTCGGCGCGTGTCCGGCGGGGCCGTGCCCCCTCCGGCATGCCGGCCCGCCGCCAGCTCGATCTCAAGGCCGGCTCTGGCCTCGGGCGCGGCCCGGGCCGGCTCCTCCGGCACCGCCGACGATTGGCCGCCTTCGCCTGCTCCAGCTGGCGCTGCCGGCGACGTCCTCTCGACGGAAATCTCGAAGACTTCGTCCCTCTGCACCGGCGGTTGCTCGGGGATAATCTCCTCCGCCGTGGGCAGAGGGATGTCCGGATCCAAAGTTTGGAGGGGGATGGCGAGTAGCGGAGGCTGGCTACGCGCGCCTTCCGCCTCCGTCTCCGCGGCCGCCCGCTCCGACGGAGTCTCGGTCGCCGCGCTCGCTCGCCCCGGCGCCGTCTGGGCGGCCTCCCGCTCCGCCGCCTCCCGCTCGGCCGCCTCCCTCTCTCGACATGCCTCGCGAGCGTTGCGCTCCATGGCTGCGTCAAGTTCGGCGCGGGGGTCCACGCGGCGGGACCCTGAGGATCCGGCACTCGGCCCGACCACGGAGCCGGCTGGGCCTCGCTCGAGGGAGAGCGGCACCCTGCTCAGAAAATCAGAGAAGCATTCAAGTAAAGGAAGACTTCAGAATAACAAGCACGTAGGCGGCTACTAGACTTACGCGGAAACTGAGGGGGGCTTCTTCACCGCCTTCCGGAAGCGGGCCGCCTTCGCCGCCGCCTCCTCGCGCTTCGTGGCCGCGGCGGAGGCCTTCGGCTTCTTCGGCCGGCTTCCGAAGAGCGGGAGCGCGGCCCGGCGTTTCCCCTTTCCACCACCGGCAGTCGGCGCGGCAAACGAGCCCGCGCCGCGGTGGTCGGTTGCCGGCTGGTGGCGCGGGATCTCTTCGGCTCCGAAATCATCCGGCCAGTCGTCAAAACTGGCCGAGAGCCCCGTGCCACCGAGCTCGGCGGCATCCTCCATGGCGACTGCGGAAAGGTCCGGGTCGTCGAGGTCGTCCACCGTGCGGTCCGGGGCATACTCGCGATCGACTCCAGCCGCCCCGACTGGCGGCGGGAGGAGAGGATTCTGATGAAGAGAAAAAAGAGAAGAGCCGCCTGGTCAGAAGCCGGCTGACTCAAGCCGGCAGACGACAAGAAGAAAGACTTACCACAGGCGGAGGATGGGCGCGGGAGTACGGCGCCTTGCCGAATTGCCACTCGTCGGTGAGCTTCAGGTTGGCGATGTAGTTCGCCATCAGAGCCACCTCGGCATGGGGCATCTCCCATGTGCTCAACCGGCAAGGGTCGAACCGGCCACTCATCTGGCACATCATGTGCGGCCGGCTTTGGAGGGGCAGAATCCGGCGCTCGACGAAGGCGACTACCAGGTCGGATGCGCGCAGGCCTTCCGACTGGATCATCACCCGAAGCCGGGCGATGGAGGCGTTGCCAGCCGGAGACAAGGACTTCAACCTGTAGCCCCAAGTCCGCCGCCTCCCAGCCGGCGGGCCGGCTACATAGGCCGGCAGATTGACGTAATCGCCGTGCGGGGTGATGTTCTTGACGTAGAAGTAGGATTTCTGCCAAAGCTTGACAGACTGGATCAGAGGAATGTGGGGGAAGGGGTTGTCGTCGCTTGCCCTCTTCATCGCGATGAAGGCGCCGCAGGGAGCCGGCACGCCGGCGGAGATGGTGCCGAGCTTGTTCTGGAACAGCTCCGCCCAGAGCTCCAGCGTCGGCAGCACCCCCAAGAATCCTTCGCAGAGCGAGACGAAGGCCGAGAGTTGTAGCACTGCGTTGGGCATGACGTGGTGTGGTTGGAGGTTGTAGAATTCGAGGAAAGAGCGCATGAAGCTGCTCGCCGGGAAGCCGAAGCCACAGAGGAAGTGCGCGCGGAAGACGACGCGCTCGCCTTCCTCCGGCGCCGGCGAGACCTCCTTCGTGGGCGCCTGACGCACCTGCACGAGGTTGGCGGCGGGCAGGCGCCGGGTCTGGCGGAGGAATTCGATATGGTCCTCGTGGACATTGGACCCGTCCCACGAGCTCGACAAAGCCAGAGACATAGCGGCGTGGGTGGGCTGCGGCGCGAAACTGCGTCAGGCACGAGGAAGAAGAAGAAGAAGAAGAAGAAGAGGAGCAGGAGGGACGGAGAGCGGGGGAGCGAACGGGCCTGTGCCTCTCCCCCTCCCCCCTACTTGTAGGCGCGTGCGCCAGAGCCGAGGAGGCGCGGCGTGGGGGATCGTGGGGATCGATCGTGCCCATCTCCCCCACGCTCGCGTTAATTGCGCACCTTGATGACGCGAGGTAACGGCCGCGGGGAGGCGGGCAGTCCCCTCGGGCCACAGAAGATCTGCGCCCGGGCCGAGGCCAGGGAGTGGCGGGCCCGGGCCTGCGGCGGCGTCCCGTCGCGCGCGTGTGACGGCAGGACTTCCCCGCCACATGGCATGTCATGGGGCCCGCGGCCGGCCCGCGGGTCAACCACTGCCACCCTGATAAACAAAAAGTGCTCCGGAGTCGGCTGCAACGACGAGGTCGGCCCCTCAGGGTATGAAGCCGGCCAAGCTTCCCGTCCTTCCGTCCACCGTGAAGCTCGCCCGCCTTCGGGGACTACTGTCAGGGTAAATAGCTATGGGTAGCCCAGCCGGCTTCCCCTGGCCCCTCAGAAAAAATCATGAGCCCATCCGGCTCATAAGAAGACTCAAGACTTGGGCCGCCTCCCCCCAGCCGGCTACCTTCCTGGCCGGCTTCGGGGGCGGCCCGCCTTTTCACCCTCCTGGAGAAGGCTGCGGAGGGCCGGCTACGGCAAGGCCGGCTGAGGCAGGGCCGGCTACGGCAGGGCCAGCTACAGCAAGGCCGGCTACCGCTAAGCCGGCTCCCATAAATCAGTCAACGCCGTACCCGCGATGTATGCGTCCACTCCGCAATGATGAAGCGGGGCGTGGCTACAGTCGAGCCTGCCACCCCCAAAACCCGGAGCACGCCTGGTACAGCGCGTCGTGCGGGCAGCTGCGGCCCGCCCGGTGCGGCACTGTAGCCACGGCGGCTCTGGCGCCGTCCACAGCGGGTCACCAGCGTGGCCCCTGAGGCGGCGGGCCCCTTCGGGCAGAGAGATGCCGAAGGCGGCCGCACCTCCTCTCAAGCCGGCAAGACAGAGGGCCGGCTTCACGTAGCCGGCCTTCCGCCCTCCTCGCAGGAGACGCCCATTAAGGAGACAAGATGCGGCGGGGCTACAGTAATCGCTCGCCAGGGCGGCGTTACTATAGCCACGCTTACCCCGACCAAGCCTGCGTCAACGACACGAAGTAACAGTAACCAGCTGCCGACCAGGCCCTGGCCAGTGGGGCCGGCCTGTTGACCCAGGAGCCGGCAGCCGGCGGGACCCACTAGCCGGCGGGCCCCAGAAGCCGGCGGAGAAGCCGGCGAGCATAGTCACAGACAGCTGGGCCCCGTGCCCAGTCGGATTACCATTGTACCCCCGGGGGGTAGGCCTATATAAGCCCCCGGTGCACCCATGCAAAGGGTTGGACTCTCATTCTAGACCTAGACACATACAAGGAGAGGAAGCAGGCTGAGTTGAGCCCTTCTTCCTCCTTCCACCCAAAACAGCTCAAGGAGCATTGTAGCCCTGGAGCTCGACGACCCTGGGAGGCGGACGAAGAGGTCGTCTCTCACCCTCAGGTATCTGCCGGAGCCAGAGGCGGTAGAGGAGGAAGGCTGGTCATCAGCCCCCTCCTCCTCGGCAACGGGCTCGCCGGCCTCCCCGGCAGGTCCCTTACCGGCCTCCTCGGCAGTAGCCTTGTCGGGCTCCCCGGCAGGCCCCTTGGTGGCGTCCTAGGCAGCACCCTTGGTGGCCTCTTCGGCGGTGGTCTTCTCAGCCTCCGTCATGGCGTTCTTGGTGACATCCTCGATGACGGTGTCCAGGTCCTCCCAGTCTGCCGGGAGAGGATCTGGGTATCGAAAGGGGGTGAAGCCAAGACCAGGATTCAAAGAGAACAGAAGAAACAGGATGGAAGGCGAATGGCTTACCCATGTCAGGCTGGGAAGACGAGGCCCCCTCCCCGCCAACATCAGGCGCTGAGGTGTGGCCACCGGTGCCCAAGTTTGCCTCCTCCTCCTCCGTGTGCATGGGCTCAGTGCTTGGCGCCCTTGCCAGGGACACCCCTTGGGGCGGCATGGTTGATGGAGGCGGCGGGTTGGGAGTGGCCCTCAGTGGCTCCTCCTGCTGCTGTCCTCCTCCTGCAGTCGCGGCAAGGTCAGCTCCAAGAACCATGCCCTTGGCGCACGTCGACGAGGGGCGAGTGGCGAACTTACGCTGGGGGCTGCGCCGGG
Source organism: Triticum monococcum (assembly GCA_034509565.1). Lineage (NCBI taxonomy): Eukaryota > Viridiplantae > Streptophyta > Magnoliopsida > Poales > Poaceae > Triticum > Triticum monococcum. The sequence continues at coordinate 633,866,794 of CM067842.1, forward strand.
GGCTGCTGTCCAGACTGCTCACCACGATGTGATGCATGCGTGCAGAAACCGTCCCATGCATGACCCCCACATCACGCACAACCCTCCACATCGCGCGTTCAACGCAAGTCATGGGGGAAGCGCAGCGGACGAGAAGCTACTGCGGTAAAATCCGCCCCACCTGCCCGGGCACCGTTCTGGGCCTAGCCTAACAACACGTCGCGCTTATGTGTGGCCCAGGCCCGGGGGCTCCTGTCGGTGTACAAAAGTAGGGGCTCTCCTTTTGACCCCTTTACTTGTGCACGGGCAGTCAGAGCCATGCGTCGCGGCCACACTTAACAGGGCAGAGGAGGGAAGCCGGAGAGAAGCCAAAGCACAAGACGACCAAGGCAACGCCAAGACCAGAAGCACAGGAGGGCAAGAGGGCGAGGTGGGCTCTCTCGGCAAGATCCTTGCCGGGGTGGCCCCCCTCAGCCCCGGCAAGAGCCTTGCCGGGGGCAACTTGCCCGATGCCAGTAGAGTGAATCACCCTTGAGCCCACCGGCTCCAACCTAACCAGACGCGTTGGAACCAGGGCTTGGGAGGCGCCTCTGTGGTGGCATGCAAATCTTCGTCAAGCTCACAAATATATGAGCTCAGATGAGGACTAGAAGACGGCGACCCTCGGTAGGATCCTAGCCGAGGAAATCCACAAGACCCCCGGCAAGATCCTTGCCGGGGATGACAGCAACGCCATAGCAAGACCCTTGTCGGGCCCCCGGCAAGACCCTTGCCGAGGGCGTCAGTAGGGCCACTGTCAGGCCCGCACCAGCCAAGATCCCGCCGCCGTTCGCATGCAGCTGCCAGCCCAACCAGCTGGGCAGGCACCTGCATGACAACATGCAGCTTCCAGGCTAACTCAGTAAGCTCCTGCATGGCGGCATGCAGATCTTCCTAAAGGCCCTACCATCGCGCCACCTCAGTTGCCTGCCTGCCCACATGGCATTGCATGCATCGCTAGCCTGGGCGCGTGTCGAAGCGAGGCGCAGCGGCGACGGATGGGACAGGCCTCGTTCTTGTCCCCGATAAAGCTAAGGGACACCTAAGCGATGCATTAAATGTGTCTTGTCTTGTAATACGGGTGATAAGCTGTAGGCCTTTCCACCTCCTGTGTGCCACTGTGGCAGCCCCTTTCGACTATAAAAGGAGGCCCATGGCGTACTGGAGGGGGATTCGGCTCTTTTGAACTACACAGCCATCGTAGCTAGTTCGAAAGCCAAAGAACACTCAATACATCCACCAAAGCAGGACTAGGGTTTTATGCGTCCTCGCGGCCCGAACCTGGGTAAACGACCCGTGTGCTTGCTCCTAGACCTGCTCTCCTCACGACGCCGCACCCGCCGACCGTAGAAGGGATCCCAGTGATTCCATAGGTATCGTTCCCACCGACAGGCTCCGGTATGCATGAACGGCCTCCGGCAAAACAAGGTACGTGCCTGAAAATATGTTGAACAAAGAGGGAGCGGGCAAGGTAATAGTCTCAAAGTAATTTTTATCAAATATCAGTCTATAGTTAAGCATCTTCTTCTTATTCTTAACAATAAAATCATGTGCTATCATACTCTTATAATCTAGAAAAATAGGAGGCAACAACTTTTCCTCTTTCTCATAATGCCTAATAGGTATGTTAAAGTGTGCAGCAAGGCGCGAAGCAAAGATGCCTCCAAAGATGGGACCCTTTGTACGGTTCAGATTTAACCGCTTAGCAACAATAGCGCCTAAACCAAAAGTGGTATCACGAAACAAAGCATGGCGCAAAATAACAATATTAGGGGCACTAAGGTTTCCACAGTTCCCGCGACCAAATAATAATCTACTAGCAAATATTGCAAAGTAACGTAGAACAGGAAAATGTATGCTAGTAATTCTTGCATCGGAAACTTTCCTCGTCTCCCCTATAGCAATCATATCAATAAACCCTTCCACATCATTACGATGTGGTTCCTCTATGCTGCCCTCAAAGGGCAACTTTCAAACCCCACAAAAGTCATAAAGTGACATCTCCTTATACTCATCATACAAATAAAAATCCATAGAAGGTGGCGACCTCCTAGCATGGAAATGAAAATTTTGCACAAAAATATTAGTGAGTATGAGATACTGTTCGAGCAGGTCGTGCAGGAAGTCGGTTAGGCCTGTATTCTCAGCCAAATAATAAAAATCTTCATAAATCCCGGCTTCTCTCAAGAACTCATCACAAGGCCATTCACACGGCCGAACTTCCGCAGTGTGAGGGAGATTATATTTGGGCTTCTTATTCTCTTCACTTTGCTTATCCTTCGAGCTCCAGCTCGAAGAGCCCCTCAACAATCTCTTCATCATCTCCTCTGAAAAATTTCTGAAATTTTTAGTGACTCAAAACAAAAGTGAATCAAACTCAACAAGATTGATAGCAACTACTCCTACAAGTGCCTAGAGACTATATCATGCATTAAAACTACTTTTGACCACATAAATTTGACATGCAAGCTCAAGAACAGGGTCACCTAAGCAGCAAAAATTTACAATAAATAAAGCACTAGAACAAAAACTAATTGGACCATTGGAGGAGTCATATACCAAAGAACAATCCCCAAAGAAGTTTTGTGAATGGAGCTTTGAGCAAGGAGATCGAAAATGGCAGCAAGATGAGCTAGAACTTGGGTTTGAGCTGGTGGATGATTTTTTCTGGAGGAAGAGGAAGTGTGCGGGTGCAAGAATAAGTGGAGGGGGCCCACGTGGGGTCCACGAGGCAGGGGGCGCACCCTCCACCCTCGTGGGCACATGGTGAGGCCCCCTGGTGTGTTCTCAATGCCAATAATTCTTAAATATTGAAAAAATCATATTAAATTTTCAGGGCATTTTGAGAACTTTTATTTTCTGGGTATTTTTTATTGCAAGGATAATTCAGAAAATAGACAGAAAATACTATTTTTCTTTATTTAAACTAAATAACAGAAAGTAAAAAAAGTATAGAAAGTTGTGCTTTCTAACTTCATCCATCTCATGCTCATCGAAAGGAATCCACTAACAAGGTTGATCAAGTCTTGTTAACAAACTTATTCCAAATCGCATGAAACCGGAGAATTTCGAATAACACTAGGTTACCTCAGCGGGGATATGCACATCCCCAACAATAAGAATATCATATTTCTTCTTGACAGTAGGAAGAGGAATTCAAAACCTCCAATAATAATCGTTGAAATTTTCCAATAGAATTGATACTATGGACTTGAGGTTGTTTCCTCGGGAAGTGTACCGTATGCTCATTACCATTAACATGAAAAGTGACATTGCCTTTATTGCAATCAATAACAGGCCCTGCAGTATTCAAAAAGGGTCTTCCAAGAATAATAGACATACTATCATCCTCGGGAATATCAAGAATAACATAGTCCGTTAAAATAATAACGTTTGCAACCACAACAGGCACATCCTCACAAATACCGACATGTATAGCAGTTGATTTATTGGCCATTTGCAAAGATATTTCAGTGGGTGTCAACTTATTCAAATCAAGTCTACGATATAAGAGAGAGGCATAACTATAACACTGGCTCCAAGATCACATAAAGCAGTTTTAACATAGTTTCTCTTAATGGAGCATGGTATAGTTGGTACTTCGGGATCTCCTAGTTTCTTTGGTATTCCACCCTTAAAAGTGTAATTAGCAAGCATGGTGGAAATTTCAGCTTCCGGTATCTTTCTTTTATTTGTAACAATATCCTTCATGTACTTAGCATAAGGATTCATTTTAAGCATGTCAGTCAAACTGAAAGTGCTAGTGATCGACTAGAGGGGGGTGAATAGGCGATTTTTATGGAAGTCTTCAAAACATGGAAGTTTCGAAGAAAAATGATAGAAATAAACCTATTACCATTGCAGCGGAAGGTAGACTACACTAAGCAAGCCATAGTCAAGTATTCAATGAAATGAAAGCACAAAGACTAATAGCAGCTAGGCAGTATAGATCAGGATGGAAGATAGTATGAAACCAATCAGAACAAGCAGTCACACAGTGAAGACAAATAGATAATGCAAACAGGCAATGACTTCACAAGGACCAATCTGCAAACAAAGAGATGAGAAGGATAGAACCAGTGCCTCGTTGAAGACAATGATTTGTTAAACCAGTTCCAGTTGCTGTGACAACTGTACCTCTGGTTAGGGAGGCTGAGATTCAACTCAGAAGACCGTGTCTTCACCTTATTCCCCTTGAGCTAAGGACACCCAGTCCTCGCCCAATCACTCTGGTAAGTCTTCAAGGCAGACTTCCAAACCTTCACAGACTTCGTTCATCGGCGATCCACAATGACTCTTGGATGCTCAGAACGCTACGCCTAACCGGCTGGAGGATTCACTGTCCTCGAGTGTAATAAGTCTTCAGATCACATAGACGGAAAGACTTAAGTGATGCCTAACACTCTTTGGTTCTGGGTGTTTAGGGCTTTGTCCTCGCAAGGAATTCTCTCTCAAAGGCTTCTAGGTGGGTTGCTCTCAAACGACAAAAGCCGTACACTGACTCTGAGCAGCCAACCAATTTATGGTGTAGGGGGTGGGCTATTTATAGCCACTAGGCAACCCGACCTGATTTGTCCGAAATGACCCTGGATCACTAAGGAACTGACACATGTTCCAATGGTCAGATTTCAAACACACACGGCAACTTTACTTGAGCTACAAGCAAAGCTGACTTATCCAGCTCTGGATAAGATTTGCTCTCATTGTCTTCGCTCGAAGACATAGGATTTTGGTTAAGCATCACATCAGTCATTCTGACTGGTTCACTTGGACCCCACTTAACAGTACGGTGGTTCCTATGACTCAACAAAGAAGAAAACGAAACAACGAAACAACTAAGTCTTCGCGCTCCATAGTCTTCACAACATGTCTTCTCTTGTCATAGTCTTCAATGTGAATACCTTCACATACCACCTTTGTCTTCAATGTCTTCATACATTTTTAGGGGTCATCTCCGGTAGGTAAACCGAATCAATGAGGGACTTCTACCTATGTTATCCTGCAATTCTCACAAACACATTAGTCCCTCAACCAGGTTTGTCGTCAATACTCCAAAACCAACTAGGGGTGGTACTGGATGCACTTACAATCTCCCCCTTTTTGGTGATTGATGACAAACTGGTTGAAGTTTTCAACGGGGAATATAATATGTGAAATTGTAAAGGATAGGGTATTGTGTTCATAAGTGGCAAAGGCTCCCCCTGAAGATGTGCATATAAGTATTTTGCTTTTGAATGCAAATGCACATGGCAGGTTGTACTTGCGGAGCTCCTCTTATACTTATGAAGACAGTTCATCATGCATGAAATGATATAATGAAGATAATAACATGCATAATGAAAAATGGACGTCTGCACAATGACTTCGTGCGGAATTTATCGTCGCACATGCGGAATTTATCATCGCGTCACATAGTGTCGAAAAAGGTAGCAGACGACCATCAAGTTTAAGTGTTACAACTCAAAAACAAACCAAATGAATCAAAAGCGAGAGTTGTAAGCACTTGTTAAATGTAGCAAAAAAAAGGTAAAGCAACCACCCATATGGACCCGCTTGAAGACTATCAACTCATATGCTTCTCCCCCTTTTGTCAGTAAGGACCAAAAAGGTTTGAAGACATAGAGCGCCTACTCGTCCCCATGAGGTGCAGGCGAAGCAGCAGGGTCGTCGTTGAGGTTCGGTGGTGTAGAAGAACTCGGTGCAGTGTCGACACACGCTGAAGTTGGAGGAGGTGAAGTGGCATCATCTTGGTCATCGATGACTCTAGCATTCATCGTCGCAGCTGAGGACGAATAGTTAGAGTCTTCAAGTGAGGGAGTCCGACGCAAGTGAGCATTCCTTTGGGGAGTTGAGTCAAACTTGAATCTTTCTGTGAAGCCATTGTCTTGCAGATCAGCTTCAGCACTAAGCAATGTCAAACTCTTCCAAGACCTCCGACATGTTTCATGTGTAACAAAGGAATTCTTGGTGGCAAGATTGCGATTGACGTCCACCAAGAGGCTTTGCATCTGACGCTTAAGCCAGTTATGATGCTTATCCTGTTTCTGATGTCGCGCGACGAGAAGCTCTCGGTCATTGAGAACACGAGATCGCTTCTGAGGCCTTTGGGCAATGGTGCTTCCAGTGGCGTCAGTTTGAGCGCGAGGGGCACGTGTGTTACCAGCCAAGGGATAAACACGAGAGACTGCCTGAACTCCTTCAATGGGCTGGGTGAAGCTTTGACGATCAACATTGTGAAGATAAATCGGATCCTTAGCAGGCTCTGGGTAAATAGCTTCAACAGACAGATCAACCTCTGGCAAGAATACAAGATGATTGCGCGCAGACGGCTGATAGTTGAAGGCAGAGTGCAGCTTGATAAGATGCATTACCCATGGAGCATAGAACTTCAAACCAAAAATGTCGGAGCCTGATGCAGCCAATGGTCTGATGAAGAAGTCTTGATCATTGAAGTTGATGCCATTGAAGATATAGAAAACCAAAGTCTTCATTGCTCCTTCAAGCTTCGCTGCAGATGAATGTCCTTTGACATGCCATAGAGTTTTTCTGATGATATGGTAAATGGTGCGAGGCAGATACTCTAGGTCTTCGACAAAGAATTCAGATGGGTAGTCAGCATCGTGAGGCAAAGGCTTCATCATGCTCAACATTTGGCTCATGTTGGGTTCTGGCTTCTGAAAAATTCTCTCCAAAGCATTCTGGTGTTGTTGACAACCTGGTTCATAGTATTCACCAGGTGTGGGTAGGGCTGTGAGCTCAATGATATCAAGAGCTTTGGCTTCATGATGGACATTGCCTGTCATCCACTCAAGGACCCAAGTCTTTGGATCCCTGTTGTAGCCTCGAATGTGAAGAGTTGCATAAAACTGTAATAGAAGCTCTTCATTCCAGTGTTCCTTGTATGTGACAAATTGCAGGAGTCCAACGTCTCTGAAGCAATCCAATGCTTCTTCTAGACAGGGCAGGCCAGCTATAGCTTCAGTGTCGAGACGCATATGTGGAAATATGCGTCCTTGATTGTATAAGACACATGAATAGTAGCTACGCTGCTGATAGCTCCAGAACCGATCCGATGAAATGCGAGGTTTGGAGTAAGGGTTCTTGGCGTTGTTGAAGAAGGTGTTATGTGCCACGAAGCCATTCACATTGAAGACCCCAGGTGAGGTTGCAGTGCCTGGGAATCTTGGAAGTCTTGGCTTGGGCTTCTGGACTTGAGGCCTGTGCTCAACATGATAGTCAAATTGTGGACCCGCAGCAGGTGGAGGAACCAGAATGGGCCATCGGACCATAACAGGCTGGCCACGATCAAATGCCAGCTCAACAGTATGAGGTCTTGGAGGGGGTATAGGAGCATTGGCATTTTCGTTGACATGGGCTGCAAGTGGCACAATAGCTTCAGGAGGAATGATTATGCCTGGTGCTGCATTGGCTTCAGGGGCCACATTGGCTTCAGGTGCTTCATTATCGACTTCGGCCATGACAACATCAGTGTCGTCAGCAGTGTTGTTGGTGGTGGTGACGTTAGCTTCAGGCGCCACATTAGCTTCAGCCATGACAACATCATTGGCTTCAGTGTTGATGTTTGTGGCCGCCTTAGTATTGGTAACCTCCACTTCAGGAGCTGGAGGGTCAGACACGTTCTCCTCGAGAATAGCTTCAGGAATGGTTGGTAGCAACTCTTTCTTCATCACGTGGTGCTTCTTCTTCATCGGCTGATGCAGCCAGAATATCTTCAGCCGTTTGGGCTTCAGACTTAGAGGCGTTCACAGTTGGAGTGGCTTCTGGAAACACTTGACATGCAACAGATTTGTGGGGCACTTCTCCTTCTGGAATGCTCGGAAGTGTGACTTGGGGCCTTGGTCCTTTGCGAAGCCTGCGTAATGCTGGCGACGCCTGTGGAGATGGAGTTGGCTGGGCCTCAAAGTCATTGTCATCTTGATCTGGTGAGGTGACTTGTGGTTGGGGAGAACTTGGGGTGTCTTGTTGTTGTGGGTGATCAGCCCACGATGCATCCTGAGCAGTTGGCGTCAGAGGACGACCAATGCTGATGAGCTTGTTGTGCGTGAGCACAGGCGATGATACCAAATTGTGCTCGATTTGAGGAAGGACTTCATCATCTTCAACATTGTCGTGAGGACCAATGTCTTCAGCTGCGGTGGGGTCAACAGTTGGATTGTCTTCAGCTTTAGGAGCCTCTGTGGAAGCAGGCTCATGAACTATCAACTGGCGCTCTCGATGTTCAGACGCAGGACGAGCAGCAGAAATTGGCTCGACAAGATGGTGCTCTGTGGGAGCAGCCCAGTCTCTCTTCTTTGTTTTCCTTTTCTTGGTTGGGGGAGCATCATCAGTGGTGGCTTTGGTCTTGCGCTTTCTGGCTTCAGCTTCAGTTGCTCTAGTTTTCTTGAATTCTAAAGCCACTGTGGGGACCTTAGGCTTCGAGCATGTCATACTGGCTGGGAAGACAATGCGAGGTTCTTCCTGCCTTGATGCTTCTGGTTCTGCCACAGCTGGCTTCTTCTTCTTCTTGGCAGTCATTCTAGGGTCGATGCCTGGTCGCCCCAAGGCCTTGCGCTTTTCAGCTTCATTGTAGTCTTGAACACATTTGGCAGCAAGATTCTTCATGCGCTCATGAGAACCTTTTGCTTCTTCTCGTTTCTTGTGGAATGCCTCCTTGAGCTCATGCATCATGACCTTGAAATTTTGAATGTCTTCAACATTGAGCTTGGCCATGTGCTTCTTGAACTGAGCCTTTTCATAATCGATCTTATGCTTCAGCTCAACAATTTTCTGAGCTAGAGCCGGCTCAGGAGCAATGGCTCCGTGGAAGCGACGTTGAGGCCAATGGGAAGCTGAAGATCATCAAAGCTGACATCTGGGCTATCAAACCACTCGTCGATGAACTTGTTTAAGATCTCCACATCAAAGAGAGGAAGATCATTGAAGATTTCCACCTCTTGCTTGCTCTTGATCAACTGCTCAAGAGCATCATCGCCAAGATCGTCGTCGCTGGACAGATCAATGGCGTCATTCTCGTTTCTCAAAACAGCAGCAAAGGTCAGTGCTTGACCAGTGGGTTGCATGGGCTTTTTTGACTTGGTAGACTTGGAGATGCGTGAGAGATCTTCAGATTGCACACTGGCTTCAGGAGGTGCAGTGGCCAGAGGCTTCGCCCGTGAGACCTTTTGTGCAGATGAGGGCTTTGAAGCCTTTGGTACTGAAGAGGGATTTGAAGCCTTGGGTTTCATTTGCTTCACAGGCTTCGGTGGTGCAGGCGCTTCGTCAGAATCAGCGTTGTCTGCAGGTTGATCCACGTCTGCCCCTTGAACCTTGATGTGAGTGATGAGACCTTCTAAGTTGTAGAAGGGCCCAACCAGATTGGGTTCAGCTTTGCGTGTGCCATCAGCATGTGGCGCAGAGGGGCCTAGGTTAAAGTCTAATCCCAAAGACTTCTTGTTTTCCTTGGCCGAGTTCTTTGCAAACTGATAGTTGCGCTTGAAGAGATTATCTTCTCGACACCATAACAAAGAGGATGGGTCAGCATTAGCAGGCTGAGGTCCACGAATCATGCAGGGGTAGAAGCCTTGAGCAATAGCTTCAGACTTTGACTTGGGCTGAAGACCTTTGTATATTATATATCCCCAGGGGCCCTTGATGGCACTCTTCTCAGCATATTCGTCGGTGATGAATCTGTACTTGAACCATTCCTCTGCCCAATGTCTTCGAATCCATTGGATTCGGTTCTTGCGTTCTCCATAGGTCTCTTCTGGATCTGACTTGTATAGCTCATAGAGATCTGGTGGCAGGTCCTTAGCAATGTTTCCACGGTGCTGTCTGCCGCCCTTCCTGACTGATTTTTCTGTTGCCATGAAGTTTAGACTGAAAGGCTTCAACACTGTCAAAGTCTTCCGTCTACTGGTTAGAAAAGAACTGGCTTCAGGAGAATTTATATGATGCTGTAAGAACTCTGCAAATGAATGCAGACTATGAGAACCAAGGGATTCTCCCACGGATATGTACCTGTGACAACATTAAAGGTGCGAGGGAAGGGAAAGAGGTCATATGCATTCTTAGAAGATTTTGAAGATAAATCAGTTTAGAAGACATTGACCTCATAGTGCGAAGACATTCACTCATATGTAGAGAGTTGGTTCCAGATTTGTACGAATCCACAAATAAGTACAAGTGAGGAATCTAACTACTTTGTGAAGCATAAGTGAACATACTAGGCATGCTATGAGATGCAGAATAAGATAGATCCAACTTGTGAGAACAGAAACCACTTGTGGTTGAAAAGGATGAATCTATCGGATCAAAAAGACTATAAAAAGAGGTTTTATTTACCACACGAGGAACTGCTAGACGGAGTGGGAGAGGAGGCCGAGCAGTTCAATCTTCCGTGCCCTAACTTGGCGACGGAGGACACCTACGGCGACGGCGGAGAAGACGATGTCTGCGGCCGGCGTGAGGATGGCATCGGTGACGTCACGACAGCTAAGCGCTTCGTCGCCGGCGTCGTCGAGGGCTAGCGGTGATGCTAGGGTTTGTGCGAGAGTGGAAGAAGAGATAATGACTAGGGTGAGGTGTGTATTTATAGAGACAGGGACGGCACAGCGTTATTACGCAAGTGCCCCTCGCGGTTCACATCTGAAGGACATGTGGTGATCATGCAACACATTGGAGGTTGTTCCATGTTCCCACGCATGCCTGGATTGTCTGGTGGTCGTTCCCACTTCTCCGGGTTTCAGGTAAAAAGGATTGAGCATTGAAAACAGATTAATGTTTGTCTTTGTGTCTCCTGCTGACAAGGACTCAACGAAGACATTCGACCATTTCAATAGAATGCATATGATTTGGATAGATAGACTTGAGACGGGAGCAAAGAAAGGTTAGGGTCCGATCACATTCACTTAGTTCAAAAGATTCAATGTGAAGACATAGCTATAAATGAATGTTGTAGAGGACATAAACCAAATCAGTACATTTGGAGATAATCATGAGGCCATGTTAACATTGAAGACAAACAAAATGTGAAGACTTGCAAATGTAACGCCATGAGAAAAACACTTCTAAAGGAAGAATTTGGTGGTGGCGTTACCCACCGTATAGGAAGTATTATACCCAGACACGGCGCACAATTATCGTGGCGCTCCAAAGTCAAATTCCACATTAATGTATTCACACTCAGAATGTAAGTCTTCATTGATTGAAGATATACTTTACTTCGTGCATTGCACATCTAAGTCTTCAACATGCATAAGTGTTAGGATGTGTGCCTGATCACAGAACATTTGAGGATTCCAAGATATTTAGCTCACACCGTAACTTACAAAACCTTTTCTCATCCAAGGGCTTTGTGAAGATATCTGCCAGTTGCTCTTCAGTGTTGACGTGTATGATATCAATATCTTCCTTCATGACATGATCTCTGAGAAAGTGATGACGAATTTCAATGTGCTTTGTCTTCGAGTGCTGAACTGGGTTGTTAGCAATCTTGATGGCGCTTTTGTTGTCGCGGTATAGTGGCACTTGCTTCAGATGAATGCCATAGTTTTTGAGTGTTTGCCTCATCCATAGAAGCTGAGCGCAGCAAGATCCAACAGCAATGTATTCAGATTCAGCAGTGGAGAGAGATACACAGTTCTGCTTCTTTGAAGACCAACATACAAGTGAGCATCCCAGAAAGTGACATGTGCCTGATGTAGACTTGCGATCCACCTTGTCACCAACATAATCAGCATCTGAGAATCCAACTAGATCAAACTCTGAGCCCTTTGGATACCATAATCCTAGTGTTGGGGTGTGAGCCAAATATCAAAGAATTCGCTTCACAGCTAAGTGATGTGATTCCTTTGGTGCCGCTTGGAATCGGGCACACATGCAAACACTAAGCATGATATCTGGCCTAGATGCACATAAATAAAGCAAAGAACCAATCATGGAGCGGTATGCCTTTTGATCGAACTCTTTACCATTGTCGTTGGGACCCAGATGGTGTTTAGCTGGCATTGGCGTCATGTAACTTTTGCAGTCTTGCATTCCAAACTTCTTCAGGCAATCTTTGAGGTATTTCTCTTGAGATATGAAGATACTGTTGCGTTGTTGTCGTATTTGAAGACCAAGGAAGAACTTCAACTCTCCCATCATGGACATCTGATATTGCTCTTGCATCATGTATCCAAACTCATCACTGTATTTCTGATTAGTACAGCCGAAGATAATGTCATCCACATATATTTGGCACACAAACAGTTCACCATCATATGTCTTCGTGAAGAGTGTGGGATCTAGGGAACCAGGTTTGAAGCCTTTGCTCTTCAGGAAGTCTTTGAGTGTGTCATACCAAGCACGAGGGTCTTGTTTGAGGCCATACAGTGCCTTGTTGAGCTTATACACCATGTCAGGATGTTTTGGATCTTCAAAGCCAGGCGGTTGTGCAACATACACTTCTTCTTCAATCTTGCCATTGAGAAAAGCGCTCTTCACATCCATTTGATACAGAAGAATGTTATGATGATTTGCATACGCCAGGAGTATGTGTATAGCTTCAAGCCTAGGCACAGGAGCAAATGTTTCATCGAAGTCAATTCCTTCAACTTGAGTGTATCCTTGAGCAACGAGACGAGCTTTGTTTCTGACAACTTGACCATGCTCATCTTGCTTGTTGCGATATATCCATTTAGTGCCTATGATATTGTGCTTACGAGGATCAGGACGCTTGACCAGTTCCCATACATTATTCATCTCAAATTGTTGAAGCTCTTCTTGCATAGCTTGAATCCATTCAGGTTCCATGAAGGCTTCACCAACTTTCTTGGGTTCAGATATTGAGACGAATGCGAAGTGCCCACAGAAATTTGCTAGTTGTGTTGCCCTTGAACGAGTGAGTGGACCAGGTGCATTGATGCTATCAATTATTTTCTCAATATATACTTCATTTGCAACACGAGGATGAACAGGACGAAGATTTTGCTCTTGTTGATCATTGCCATCGTTAGAAGGATTGTCTTCAGACTGAGCATTATCTTCTGGTTGATCAGGTGCAGAGATGATGAGTTCCTCTTCGGGCTATGCTTCAAACGGTATGATTTCTCCAGTTCCCATAAGCTTGATGGATTCACTGGATGGAACTTCATCTAGCACATTTGGCAGGTGCTCTCTTTGCGAGCCGTTAGTCTCATCGAATCGCACATCCACAGTTTCAACCACTTTATAGTGAAAGAGGTTGAAGACTCTGTAGGAGTGCGAATCCTTTCCGTATCCAAGCATAAAACCTTCATGTGCTTTCAATGCAAATTTTGAAGTGTGGTATGGATCCTTGATCCGGCACCTGGCACCAAATACTCTGAAGTAACTGACATTTGGCTTCTTACCAGTGAGAAGCTCATACGATGTTTTGTTCAGAAGCTTGTGAAGATAAACACGGTTGATGATATGGCATGCAGTATCAATGGCTTCAGGCCAGAACTTTCTTGGAGTCTTGTATTCATCGAGCATCGTCCGGGCCATCTCAATGAGTGTTCTGTTCTTGCGTTCCACGATGCCATTCTGCTGCGGCGTGTACGGAGCTAACAACTCATGAGTGATGCCCAAAGTATCAAGATAAGTGTCGAGGCCGGTGTTCTTGAATTCAGTGCCATTGTCACTTCTGATGTGCTTGATCTTGATGCCATAGTTGTTCATGGCTCGATTGGCGAAGCGTCTGAAGACATCCTGCACTTCAGTCTTGTAGAGGATTATATGCACCCATGTATATCTTGAATAATCATCAACAATGACGAAGCCATAGAGACAAGCAGTAGTGGTAAGAGTTGAGTAGTGAGTGGGACCGAAGAGGTCCATGTGTAGCCGTTCGAAGGGTTGAGTCGTTGTCATGATTGTCTTCGAGGGATGCTAGGCCCTCATCATCTTTCCAGCTTCGCAGGCACCGCATAAGTGATACTTTTTGAACTTGACTCCCTCGATGCCTATGATATGCTTCTTCTTTGCAAGAGTGTGCAAGTTCCTCATGCCAGCATGCCCTAGCCTCCGATGCCAGAGCCAGCATTCTGAAGCTTTTGCAAGAAGACATACGGCCAGCTGTGGTCCTGCTGAGAAATCTACCATGTACAAATCATCTTTCCGATACCCTTTAAAGACTAGAGACTTGTCAGATTCCATTAGAACAAGGCAACGATATTTTCCAAACATCACAATCATGTTTAAATCGCAAAGCATTGAGACAGGCATTAAGTTGAAACCAAGGGATTCAACAAGCATCACTTTATCCATGTGCTGATCCCTTGAGATTGCAACTCTACCTAGACCCAATACCTTGCTTTTACCAGTATCAACAAATGTGATGTGACTCTTGTCGGATGGACGTAAGGTTGAGTCCATGAGAAGACTTCGCTTGCCAGTCATGTGATTAGTACATCCACTATCAATAATCCATTCTGAAGCAGCTGGTGTCATACCCTACAGTGTAGTTAGGGGGATAGGCTTCACAAAGAGAATTGTGAAGCATAAACATTTGACGAGCAAGTGGATTATGAAATCTTAAATCGAGGTTAGGACTGATAGGGCAAGTAGCAAGCGACTCAGGAACAAAATACATAATAATACCATTTGGGCATTTGATCTTGCGCCCTACAAGATGTTTAAGGTCCCCAGCAATAGCTTCAGACGCATTTGCTTTTCGGCTGGAGACCCTTCCCTGCAGAAACAAGTTAAGCTTTCTTAGCCACCCACATCTTCAAGGGTGGCTTCGAAGCAACGAGTCTAAGTGCAGCATCTGAGAACTTTGGCTTTGGAGCCCTAGCAAATAGTCTTGCAGGTGGACAATAGTACTCATAAGAATAAGCAGAGTAGTTCTTGGTCTTATGAACATGGCGGTTTGATGAAACACGCTCATATTCATAGGCCTGAGTATGGTTTCCCTGCAAAACATTTGCGTTAGTGCGACTCGGGTGAGTCCTCTGTCTGTATGAAGCCTTTGGACCATATGAAGCCTGTGGTCTGGGGTTTGTCTTCTTCACTTGTGGTGTCATGACGACATTCACAGGAAGATTCTCCAGACACTTTTTCGGCACCCAGACTTTCTTCATAGGTGGCCCATTCCTGCAGTTAGTACCAATATACCTGGCAAACACTTCACCATTTGGATTCTTAAACAGTTTATAGTTTGCATCAAAGGATTCATCAATGACAATGGGATTAGTACAAGTGAAGCCAGATAGGGTGGATGGATCCACAGAAGGTTCCTTTGCAACAACCCATGTGGTTTTGGGATACTGCTCGGGTTTCCAGTAAGAGCCATCAGCATTCATTTTCCTTTCGAACCCAACACCCTCTTTCTTAGGGTTTCGGTTCAGGATCTGCCTTTTGAGGACATCACATAGTGTTTGATGCCCTTTGAGACTTTTGTACATCCCTGTTTCAAGCAATGTCTTCAACCTAGCATTTTCATCAGCAATAGCAGTGGTATCCTTAGCAGAGGGGTTAGTTACCACATCAACAGTTGAAGATATTGCAACAGTAGCAGCAGTAGAACATCCAGCAACAAAGGTAGCGTTGTCACGCTCAATGCATTTAATACATGGTGGTTCCAATCCTTCCTGAGCGGAACTGATCTGTTTGGCGCGAAGTGACTCGTTTTCCTTTTGAAGATCTTCATGAGCCGCTCTCAATTTCTCAAGATCTTGCTTCCTTTGAAGATAATCATAGGAAAGCTTTTCATGAGTTGTTGATAGCGTTTCATGACGACTTTCAAGTTCCTCATACTTAACATGAATATTTTTAATGTCTTCAATTAAGGACTGAGATCGAGTCATTTCAGCGTCTAACAGGTCATCGCTTTTGTCTAACAATTTTTGAATATGTTCCATAGCTTTCTGTTGTTCAGTTGAAATTTTAGCAACTGTTTTGTAGTTGGGTTTGGAACCACAATCAGAGTCATCTTCACTGGATGTTTGATAGTGAGTAGTGCGTGAGTTTACCTTGGCACCGCGTGCCATGAAGCAGTAGGTGGGAGCGGAGTTGTCCTTATCATCAGCATCGGCGTCGGTGACGAAGTCATTGTCTTCAGTGTTGAAGATGGACTTGGCAACGTAGGCTGTAGGCAGACTTGCAACGCCAGAATCGGACTCCTCCTTAGACTCCACCTCCACCCCTTCAGAAGCAGATTCCTCCTCTGAATCCATTTCCTTGCCAACAAACGCACGAGCCTTGCCAGATGAGCTCTTCTTGTGTGATGAAGACTTTGAGGAAGACTTGGAAGAAGACTTTGAGTATTTCTTCTTCTTCTTGTCGTCAGAATCATATTTCTCGCTCTTCTTCTTCTTCTTGTTCTCATTGTCCCATTGCGGACACTCAGAGATGTAGTGACCAGGTTTCTTGCACTTGTGGCATGTTCTCTTCTTGTAGTCATGAGCAGAAGCTTCATCATTCCTTGAGCTGGATCGTGAGGACTTTCTGAAGCCTTTCTTCTTGGTGAATTTCTGGAACTTCTTCACAAGCATAGCAAGCTCCTTTCCAATGTCTTCAGGATCATCAGAACTGCAATCAGATTCTTCTTCAGATGAGGAAACGGCTTTTTCCTTCAAAGCACGAGTTCGCCCATAGTTGGGACCATAGATGTCTCTTTTCTCAGAAAGTTGAAACTCATGTGTGTTGAGCCTGTCAAGTATGTCAGACGGATCGAGTGTCTTGAAGTCAGGGCGTTCTTGAATCATCAGGCTAGGGTGTCAGACGAGCTGTCAAGTGATCTCAGGAGTGTCTTGACGACTTC
Source organism: Triticum monococcum (assembly GCA_034509565.1). Taxonomy (NCBI): domain Eukaryota; kingdom Viridiplantae; phylum Streptophyta; class Magnoliopsida; order Poales; family Poaceae; genus Triticum; species Triticum monococcum. Next base: position 633,883,577 of record CM067842.1, read on the forward strand.
ATGCTTGGTGATCTCAGTAGCGCCAAGGGCTTGAAGCTCATTTGTGATGTCAGTGAGTCTATCAAACGTGAGCTAAACATTCTCATTGCCGTTTCTCTTGAAGCGGTTGAAGAGGTTGCGAAGGACACTGATTCTTTGATCTCTCTGGGTTGAGACGCCTTCGTTGACCTTGGAGAGCCAGTCCCGGACTAGCTTGGATGTTTCCAGAGCACTCACACGGCCATACTATCCTTTGGTCAGATGACCACAGATGATGTTCTTGGAAGTGGAATCCAGTTGAACGAACTTCTTGACATCAGCAGCGGTGACACCTTCACCAGCCTTGGGGACGCCATTCTTGACGACATACTAGAGGTCGACATCAATGGCTTCCAGATGCATGCGTATCTTATTCTTCCAGTAGGGATATTCAGTTCCATTGAAGACTGGGCACGCAGCGGAGACTTTGATTATCCCTGCAGTCGACATAGCTAAAACTCCGGGTGGTTAAACCGAATCACACAAAACAAGGGAGTACCTTGCTCTGATACCAATTGAAAGTGCTAGTGATCAACTAGAGGGGGGGTGAATAGGCGATTTTTATGAAAGTCTTCAAAACATGGAAGTTTCAAAGACAAACGATAGAAATAAAACTATTACCATTGCAGCGGAAGGTAGACTACACTAAGCAAGCCATAGTCAAGTATTCAATGAAATGAAAGCACAAAGACTAATAGCAGCTAGGCAGTATAGATCAGGATGGAAGATAGTATGAAGCCAATCAGAACAAGCAGTCACACAGTGAAGACAACTAGATAATGCAAACAGGCAATGACTTCACAAGGACCAATCTGCAAACAAAGAGATGGGAAGGATAGAACCAGTGGCTCGTTGAAGACAATGATTTGTTGTACCAGTTCCAGTTGCTGTGACAACTGTATGTCTGGTTAGGGAGGCTGAGATTCAACTCAGAAGACCGCGTCTTCACCTTATTCCCCTTGAGCTAAGGACACCCAATCCTTGCCCAATCACTCTGGTAAGTCTTCAAGGCAGGCTTCCAAACCTTCACAAACTTTGTTCACCGGCGATCCACAATGACTCTTGGATGCTCAGAACGTGACGCCTAACCGGCTGGAGGATTCACAATCCTCAAGTGTAATAAGTCTTCAGATCACACAGACCGGAAGACTTAAGTGATGCCTAACACTCTTTGGTTCTGGGTGTTTAGGGCTTTGTCCTCGCAAGGAATTCTCTCTCAAAGGCTTCTAGGTGGGTTGCTCTCAAACGACAAAAGCCGTACACTGACTCTGAGCAGCCAACCAATTTATGGTGTAGGGGGTGGGCTATTTATAGCCACTAGGCAACCCGACCTGATTTGTCCGAAATGACCCTGGGTCACTAAGGAACTGACACATGTTCCAACGGTCAGATTTCAAACACACACGGCAACTTTACTTGAGCTACAAGCAAAGCTGACTTATCCAGCTCTGGATAAGATTTGCTCTCATTGTCTTCGCTCGAAGACATAGGATTTTGGTTAAGCATCACATCAGTCATTCTGACTGGTTCACTTGGACCCCACTTAACAGTACGGTGGTTCCTATGACTCAACAAAGAAGAAAACGAAACAACAAAACAACTAAGTCTTCGTGCTCCATAGTCTTCACAACATGTCTTCTCTTGTCATAGTCTTCAATGTGAATACCTTCACATACCACCTTTGTCTTCAATGTCTTCATACATTTTTAGGGGTCATCTCCGGTAGGTAAACCGAATCAATGAGGGACTTCTACCTGTGTTATCCTACAATTCTCACAAACACATTAGTCCCTCAACCAGGTTTGTCGTCAATACTCCAAAACCAACTAGGGGTGGCACTAGATGCACTCACACAAACACATACGCAAAAAGATGGGTCTAATCATTTCAACAAAGCACTCAAAATCCTCATCATCCTTTTTCTTGGATGGTTTAGGAGGAAAAGGCATGGGTTTGTGAACCCATGGTTCTCTTTCTTTACCGTGCTTCCTAGCAACAAAGTCTCTCTTATCATAATGTTGATTCTTTGTTTGTGGGTTATCAAGATCAACAACATGTTCAATCTCTACATCATTGTTATTACTAGGTTGAGCATCAACATGAAAATCATCATTAATATTATCACTAGGTTCATGTTCATTACCAGATTGTGTTTCAGCATCAGAAATAGAAATATCATTGGGATTCTCAGGTGTGTCAACAACAGGTTCACTAGAAGCATGCAAAGTCCTACCATTTTTCTTTTTCTTATTCTTAGAAGAACTATGTGCATCAATATTAGTTCTCTGAGAATCTTGCTCAATTATCTTAGGGTGGCCCTCAGGATACAAAGGTTCCTGAGTCATTTCACCCCCTCTAGTCATAACTCTAACAGCATTATCATTTTTCTTATTATCTAATTCATTGAGAAAATCATTATGAGCCTTAAGTACTTGTTCTACTTGAGTGGTCACCATAGAAGCATGTTTACTAATAAGTTTAAGTTCGCCTTTAACTCTAGGCATATATCACTCAAGTGTTCAATCATATAAGCATTACGCTTCAATTGTCTACCAACATAAGCATTGAAATTTTCTTGTTTAACCATAAAGTCATCAAACTCATCCAAGCATTGGCTAGCAAATTTAGTAGATGGGATTTCACCCTTATCAAATCTACAGAGAGAATTTACCTTTACTACCTGTGTCAGGTTATCAAGACCATGTATTTCTTCAATAGGTGGTAAATTCTTAACATCTTTAGCTTTAATACCCTTTTCTTTCATAGATTTCTTTGCCTCTTGCATATCTTTAGGACTGAGAAATAGAATACCCCTTTTCTTCAAAGTTGGCTTAGGAGTTGGTTCAGGAAGTGTCCAATCATTTTCATTACTCAACATATTATTCAATAGCAATTCAGCTTGATCAACAGTTCTTCCCCTGAAAACACAACCAGCACAACTATCCAGGTGGTCTCCGGAAGCATCGATTAGTCCATTATAAAAGATATCAAGTATTTCATTTTTCTTGAGAGGATGATCGGGCAAAGCATTAAGTAATCGGAAAAGCCTCCCTCAAGCTTGTGGGAGACTCTCTTCTTCAATTTGCACAAAATTATATATTCCCTTAAGGCGGCTTGTTTCTTATGAGCGGGGAAATATTTAGCAGAGAAGTAATAAATCATATCCTGGGGACTACGCACACAACCAGGATCAAGAGAATTAAACCATGTTTTAGCATCACCCTTTAATGAGAACATAAACAACTTAAGGATAAAGTAATAGCGAGTTTTCTCATCCTTAGTGAACAGGGTGGCTATATTATTTAATTTAGTAAGATGTGCCACAATAGTTTCAGATTCATAGCCATAAAAAGAATCAGATTCAACCAAAGTAATTAACTCGGAATCGATAGAGAAATCATAATCCTTATCAGAGATACAGATAGGTGAAGTAGCAAAAGTAGGGTCATATTTCATTCTAGCATTCAAAGATTTTTCTTTCAGCTTAGCTAACAGTTTCTTAAGATCATATCTATCATTGCAAGCTAAAAAGTCTCTAGTAGTTTCTTCATCCATAACATAACCCCCAGGAACAACAGGCAATTCATATCTAGGGGGAGAATCTTCATCATCACTTTCATCAATATTATCAGTTTTAATAATTTCATTCTCTCTAACCCTAGCAAGTTGTCCATCAAGAAATTCACCTAATGGCACAGTATTATCAAGCATAGAAGTAGTTTCATCATAAGTGATACGTCTCCATTGTATCTATAATTTTTGATTGTTCCATGCCAATATTCTACAACTTTCATATACTTTTGGCAACTTTTTATACTATTTTTGGGACTAACATATTGATCCAGTGCCCAGTGTCAGTTCCTGTTTGTTGCATGTTTTTTGTTTCACAGAAAATCCATATCAAATGGAGTCCAAACGGGATAAAAACTGACAGAGATTTTTTGGAATATATATGATTTTTTGGAAGAAAAATCCACGCGAGACGGTGCCCGTGGGGGCCATGAGGCAGGGGGCGCGCCCGAGGGGGGCATGCGCGCCCCTGACCCTCGTGGCCACCTCGTAAGGCAGTTGGTGCCCTTCTTTCGCCACAAGAAAGCTAATATCCGGATAGATATCGTGTCAAAATTTCAGCCCAATCGGAGTTACGGATCTCCGGGAATATAAGAAACGGTGAAAGGGTAGAATCTGAGAAGGCAAAAACAAAGAGAGACATAGAGACAGATCCAATCTCGGAGGGGCTCTCGCCCCTCCCATGCCATGGAGGCCATGGACCAGAGGGGAAACCCTTCTCTCATCGAGGGAGGAGGTCAAGGAAGAAGAAGAAGGAGGGGGCTCTCTCCCCCTTGCTTCCGGTGGCGCCGGAGTGCCACCGGGGGCCATCATCATCACCGCAATCTTCACCAACAACTTCACCACCATCATCACCAACTCTTCCCCCCTCTATGCAGCGGTGTAACCTCTCTCTTACCCGCTGTAATCTCTAATTAAACATGATGCTCAACGCTATATATTATTTCCCAATGATGTATGGCTATCCTATGATGTTTGAGTAGATCCGTTTTGTCCTATGGGCTATTTGATGGTCAAGATTGGTTTAAGTTGCATGTTTTGTTATTGGTGTTGTCCTATGGTGCTCTCCCTGTCGCACAAGCGTGAGGGATCCCCGCTGTAGGGTGTTGCAATACGTTCATGATTCGCTTATAGTGGGTTGCGTGAGTGACTGAAACACAAACCCGAGTAAGGGGGTTGTTGTGTATGGGATAAAGTGGACTTGATACTTTAATGCTATGGTTGGGTTTTAACTTAATGATCTTTAGTAGTTGCGGATGCTTGCTAGAGTTCCAATCATAAGTGCATATGAACCAAGTAGAGAAAGTATGTTAGCTTATGCCTCTCCCTCATATAAAATTGCAATAATGATTACCAGTCTAGTTATCGATTGCCTAGGGACAAATAACTTTCTCGTAACAAAAAGCTCTTTACTAAAACTAACTTAGTTGTGTCTTTACCTAAACAGCCCCTACTTTTTATTTACTTGCTCTTTATTATCTTCCAAACCTATCCAACAACACCTACAAAGTACTTCTAGTTTCATACTTGTTCTAGGTAAAGCGAACGTCAAGCGTGCATAGAGTTATATCGGTGGTCGATAGAACTTGAGGGAATATTTGTTCTGCCTTTAGCTCCTCTTTGGGTTCTACACTCTTACAGTCTTACTTATCGAAAACTGTTGTGATCCCCTATACTTGTGGGTTATCAATAAGCATCATGCAAAGCAGAAGTGGCATCATCAATAACATCCGGCATATTAGAATGAATAGCAGGAGTAGGTGTCGCAAGTTTATTCAAAACAGAAGGTGAATCAAGTGCAGAGCTAGATGGCAGTTCCTTACCTCCCCTCGTAGTTGAGGGAAAAATCTTGGTTCTTTTGTCTTTCAAGTTCTTCACAGTGATCATCAGATATAAATCTCAAGTGACTCAAAGAATAGAGCTATGCTCCCCGGCAACGGCGCCAGAAAATAGTATTGATAACCCACAAGTATAGGGGATCACAATAGTTTTCGAGGGTAGAGTATTCAACCCAAATTTATTGATTCGACACAAGGGGAGCCAAAGAATATTCTCAAGTATTAACAATTTAGTTGTTAATTCAACCGCACCTGAAATACTTAATATCTATAGCAAAGTATTTAGTACCAAAGTAATATGGAAGTAACGGTAACGGTGGAAAAAGTAACAGTATTGGTTTTGTAGTGATTGTGATAGTGGCAACGGAAAAGTAACTAAGCAAAGGTCAATATGTGAAAAGCTCGTAGGCAATATCAGTGATGGATAATTATGTCGGATGCGATTCCTCATGCAACAGTTATAACATAGGGTGGCACAGAACTAGCTCCAATTCATCAATGTGATGTAGGCATGTATTCCGAATATAGTCATCCGTGCTTATGGAAAAGAACTTGCATGACACCTTTTGTCCTACCCTCCCGTGGCAGCGGAGTCCTATTGGAAACTAAGGGATATTAAGGCCTCCTTTTAATAGAGTGCCGGACCAAAGCATTAACACTTAGTGAATACATGAACTCCTCAAACTACGGTCATCACCGGTGAGTATCCCAATTATTGTCACTTCGGGTTAATGGATCATAACACATAACGTGTTACTATAGGCTTGCAAGATATGATCAAGAACTCACATATATTCATGAAAACATAATAGGTTCAGATCTGAAATCATGGCACTCGGGCCCTAGTGACAAGCATTAAGCATAGCAAAGTCATAGCAACATCAATCTCAGAACATAATGGATACTAGGGATCAAACCCTAACAAAACTAACTCGATTACATGATAAATCTCATCCAACCCATCACCATCCAGCAAGCCTACGATGGAATTACTCACGCACGGCGGTGAGCATCATGAAATTGGTGATGAAGGAAGGTTGGTGATGACGATGGCGGCGGATTCCCTTCTCCGGAGCCCCGAACGGACTCCAGATCAGCCATCCCGAGAGAGATTAGGGCTTGGCGGCGGCTCCGTATCGTAAAACGCGATGAATCCTTCTCTCTGATTTTTTTTCTCCCCGAACGTGAATATATAGAGTTGTAGTTGAGGTCGGTGGAGCACTAGGGGGCCCACGAGGGAGGGGGCGCGCCTAGGGGGGTAGGCGCACCCCCCACCCTCGTGGACTGGGTGTGGGCCCCCTGGCCTTGATTCTTTCGCCAGTATTTTTTATATATTTCAAAAATATTCTTCGTTGATTTTCATGTCATTCCGAGAACTTTTATTTCTACACAAAAATAACATCATGGCAATTCTGCTGAAAACAGCGTCAGTCCGGGTTAGTTCCATTTAAATCATGCAAGTCAGAGTCCGAAACAAGGGCAAAAGTGTTTGAAAAAGTAGATACGATGGAGACATATCAGTGACAAATCCTAATCTCGATCTATGCCAACCCAACAACTCCTTCGGAGACACCTGTAGAGCATCTTTATAATCACCCAGTTACGTTGTGACGTTTGATAGCATACAAGGTGTTCCTCCGGTATTCGGGAGTTGCATAATCTCATAATCAAAGGAACACGTATAAGTCATGAAGAAAGCAATAGCAATAAAACTTAACGATCATTATGCTAAGCTAACGGATGGGTCTTTTCCATCACATCATTCTCCTAATGATGTGAACCCATTCATCAAATGACAACACATGTCTATGTCAGGAAACTTAACCATCTTTGATTAACGAGCTAGTCAAGTAGAGGCATACTAGGGACACTATGTTTTGTCTATGTATTCACACATGCATCAAGTTTCCGGTTAATACAATTCTAGCATGGATAATAAAAATTTATCATGATGTAAGGAAATATAAATAACAACTTTATTATTGCCTCTAGGGCATATTTCCTTCAGTGTCCCACTTGCACTAGAGTCAATAATTTAGATTACATTGTAATGATTCTAACACCCATGGAGTCTTGGTGCTGATCATGTTTTCTCGTGGAAGAGGCTTAGTTAACGAGTTTGCAACATTCAGATCCGTGTGTATTTTGCAAATCTCTATGTCTCCCTCCTTGACTTGATCGCGGATGGAGTTGAAGCGTCTCTTGATGTGTTTGGTTCTCTTGTGAAATCTAAATTCATTCGCTAAGGCAATTGCTCCAGTATTGTCACAAAAGATTTTCAATGGACCCGATGCACTAGGTATTATACCTAGATCGGATATGAACTCCTTCATCCAGGCTCCTTCATTTGCTGCTTCCGAAGCAGCTATGTACTCCGCTTCACACATAAATCTCGCCACGACGCTCTGCTTGAAACTGCACCAACTGACAGCTCCACCATTCAATATAAATACGTATCCGGTTTGCGACTTAGAGTCATCAGGATCGGTGTCAAAGCTTGCATCGACGTAACCATTTACGACAAGCTCTTTGTGCCCTTTTATTTCTCGCACCTCCACTAACAAGTGGCCCCCCACGAACACACACACACACACACAGAGCGAGCGAGCTGCCGCCGCAGTTAACAGAGGATTACCATTGTGCCGTCAGATTTAACAGAATTGTAGTAAAATATTCTGTTAAGCAAGTTGTAGGACTACTTTTATGGGGTTTTTAAGTTCTTGTATGACTTTGTTCCCACCACTACAAGTTTATGTACTAATAGTGGTATTAACTCAAAGAAAATTATGGTTTAGTTGTGAATTGTAGCGATTAATTCAATCAATCTTGGTTGCAACTCAACAACCATGGCATCTTAGTCGATGTTTACTGTAATGTAATGATGCCCCGCGCATTGTTGCTGATTTTTCTAATGGGTGCTAGAAAATTAACTGCTTCCTCTAACGAGATTAAAAGTAATACAAAACAATTATTAGGGTGTTCTTGATTTGCGTTATACTAGTTAGCATAATGCCATTTTCTACCAAAACAGTTGTGAACCATGAACTACCTACGTATGTTGGAAACAAGTAACAAGTCTGATCATGTTAGTGTGATATTTACCTTATGCTCTCTACAAGGTTGTGAGTGGTTCTGCAGAAAAAACAAGGACAAAAAATGTTTAAAGGAGTATGCAAGAGACACTCAGAAGGCGAATGATGTCTTCCAACAAACGCGTGGTTGAAATCCTAATGTTCGGAGTCTATGTTGACACCGCCCGGGGTATGTTGGATGCTTTGTTGTGGACTTGTTCGTGTGTAGCTGTAATAGAGATGTTTCGGTGCTTTCAGGGCCGGCCCATAGGCCGGGGCAACGGGGCGACCGCCCTGGGCCCCTGGGAGGTAGGGGCCCCGGCCCAGGTAGTAGTACAGTATACACATATTATGATGTTTCTTCTTTAGATCCAGAAAAATAAGAGGAAAAAACAAGGCCCAAGCCCACCACGTAGCTAGCACTCAGGGACCAAAATAATCGATGGGTTCGCTACGCTGTTGCAGCATTCATCGACCTCCTCGGCTCTAGTCTCCTCGCCTCCTCGGCTCCTCCCCCAAATTTCTCCAAACCCTAGACAACAGCGCCACCGCTCCCGTGCACTTCCAAATTCGAGGCGCTGCTCCTTGCATCCATTAGTGGAGATCAACAGTGCTATTCCCTTCCCAATCATCTCTCTTTGCATTCTCACAATTCCCCATCAAGTAGACGTTTGAGGGATCATCATATCAGAGATGGTACGTCTACCTCCTTCCCCTAATCAAGTATTCTTTTGATTTGCTGTTAAATAGCCCGGTGCTCCGCCTTTGATTGCTCCATCTGACATCTCCAATTCTTCTCTTCCTAGTTCCCACTCTTCTGTTGGCCTTTTCTTCAAAGCTTCATTGGATCCAGGGATGAGAAGGGGGAACGGGGAATGAGTGTTGCAGCCTTGTAGATCTGGGATGCTACATCAACAGTTCGACATCAAGCCATATGCTGATATTCAGGTGTTTTTGTTCCATGTATTGACTGTTTTTCTCCAATTTTTTTGGTGACATATCTTCTTGAAAATGTTTATCAGTGACAAAAGGAAGTGAAAAAAATAGAGAGATGAACTGGTAGAACCCAGAAAGGTTCGATTGACATTTTTGTAGAACAGGTAGTTCTACCAGAATCGTTTGTGCCATTGCGTGTTACGGTGGTTCGTTTGTTAGAGACATAGACTCTTGTCCAAATATATTAATAGCTTATCGAATTTTATTTACTGCACTAGTCAGTCATTGTAGCATAAGCTTAACACAGTTTCTCAAAAGTTCAAGTTATTGGGAAACTATTTGAAATCATCAATGTCACAGGAAAGGTTGAATGGTCTTGCTACATTATGCATTGAGAAAGAAAAGTTGGATGAAATAAATATTGAAGTGGTTATTGATGACTTTTCTTCCAGAAGTGTTAGGAGAAACAACAAGATCTGATCATCATATTCAGGAAGCTTTGGAGACATTTTCTTTGGGTGAAGACATCGATTGACGAACAGATTGAAGAGAATAGAAACTGATGTAAGTTCTCATGCATTAACATTGTATCTCATGATAACACAAACGCTTCAAGTTGCTATCAGTTTTGACAAGGTTTTCACACTTAGAAGAGCAAGATGATGGTCTCTTTGTGCCACTTACAAGAGCAATCTTTTGTAGAATTATATTTTTTTCCATACTATTATGATATAGTAGTTCTATGGACCGTTACAAATAAATAATTTGTGGCATGTGCTTTTTAGTTCAAAGACCATCAATCTATGTTATCTACTAAATTGCTTTCAAAATACAATATATTCTAAATTTTTATTTGTCCACAAGGGCCCCATTTTGTCGTCTCGCCCCAGGGCCCCGAATATGTATGGAGCGGCCCTGGGTGCTTTTATATCTACTCTAGGTAATATTTCCACATCCTTTATGTATGGATATATGTCTAGGGATGTAAGTTTTTTTTAGATATGGCAATATGTCGGGTTGATACATATGTGTTGCATAGTGTAATGGATTACGTGTTGTATCCTGAACTCCAAATCGTAAAGCAAATGGGGGTCGTGTGGCCTCTTATCTTGGAAAAAAAAACATATGTAGGCTTCAAATATTGTACACATATACCGTATATGTCAATACTAATATACTATTACCTTATTTTTTTACTAATAAAGCAAGATGCATTTCGTCAATTTTTTCATCCGTTCATAGTCGAAAAGATTTTTTTTTTCTATCCAAGATGGTACTAAATTCTTATGAGTTCGTCTGTTAGAAAAAAAAGGCTATTCCAGAATTCCGTTTGTGGGCCGCTTGCTGTGGCCCAGCGAAGCTAGCCCACTTATTTTTCTGCCCATGCAGTTGGGAAAATTCTATTTTCCGCACAGGTCGACAAATAGTTGGAGCCTCGCACAGGACAACCAATAATGGCTGCCCCATTTTTATTTGTTTCTGTGTTGTACTTCTATTTTTATTCTCCTTCCCCTATCTCTTTTTTCCCTTCCAACTTTATTTTTCTCATAGAATTTATTTCAAAAAATCAAAATTCTCAAAAAACATTCCGAATTTCAAAAAAATCACATTACAGAAAATGTTTAGAATTCCAAATTTTTGTTGCTATTTTGAAAAATATTCGGAACTTGAAAAAAGTTTCCCATTTTTTCAAAAAAGTATTGTTTTTCAAAATTGTTCAAGATTTCTAAAAAGAAAATGACATTTAAAAAATGCTTCAAATTCGAAAAATATTCTTGTATTAGTGAATTTTCATACTTCAAGATGATGTTAAAAGATACACATTTTTAAAAAATGTTATGAATTTTTAACACATGTTCCCGTTCTAAAAATATGTTCACAAATTCAAATAATTTTCATGTTTTAATAAAAAAATTGGTGTTTTCAAACAATGTTTGTGAATTTTAAAAGATGTTCCTATTTGAAATTTAGTTTCCGTTTTTTTGAAAGTGTACATAATTTTCAAAAAAACTTTTAGGATTTAAAAATGTTTCATGTTTTCTATAATATTCAGAAACTTCATACCTTAAAATCTCCTCGATTGAAAGGAAAAGTAAATTGAATCATTCATGGGCCTTCTCTGGCGTATGATGATGTGACAAAACTCTTAAATGCGCTAGATTAATGAATGGAAAAATAACGGATTGATTACTTCACACTCCCATTTGCGTCAAAATGGTACTCGGCCAAAGTAGAGTCACATGAGTAATGATGGGCATAATTTATAGAGCTCGCTCCGTAAACGACCTCACATCCTTTATATTTTGGAGGTTGAGGGGGTCAAGTATGAATTGCTCCAAAGCCCAATTGTCAACACAGGGAAGTTTCAGCTTCTTCCTCCTCACGCCACAATTGGGTTTTGAAGTTGTGCACCCTCTGAAGCACCACCCGGCCATTAATGCCACACCCACTTCATTGAATTCCTATGATAGTCCATCATATGGACGCCACACGACATCATCTCGTAGCTAGTGTGTGAGCTAGGGATGGCAATGGGTACCCATTACCCACGTACCCTGTGGGTAAAAACCCTATTAGGGCAAGGGTATGGGTAAAAAAAATACCCATGGATACATAAATAGGAAAATTTCATACCCATCGGGTATAATGGGTACAGGTATGGTTTAGTACAACCCATACCCATATACCATGTACCCGCATATATTCTTACAAATAGGACTTATATATTATTTATTCAGATATCAAACATATTATATGTACATAAATCCCACAGCCCTGGAAAGACCTCACCATGGATTCATGTTAGGCCGCTGCACCATAATGGCTAGCCCATGAACGATTATGTGTTGCTGTCATGACGTGTTGTTGTTTATAAATTATTATTATAAGTTATTGTTTATGACTATGTAATGCTCAAATTGAAGTGTTGCAAATCTGGGTAATTTTACCCGCGGGTACCCATTTACCCTGATGGGTGACGGGTATGGAAAAAAAATCCACGGGTATGGGTAAGGTTTGGAATGACGGGTAAGGGTATGGGATGGCTCCACCCATACCCAAACCCTGCGGGTGCCATCTCTAGTGTGAGCGGGACCGTGTTTCCCATCCGGAAGGACGCCCCTTGATGGCTGCCTGCTGCCTCCTCAACTGCCACTTAATGGTGGCCCTGACAACCTATAAAACGTCGTCGCTACCTTCCCTCTTCGATTGCCTTCTCCGGCACCTCCCTAATCTCCCTGGCCCGCATTCATTCCACCTCCTCTCCAAACATGTTCCCGAAACCGCCGCCAGATGCTTAGCCCCTTTCTGGGAGCAGTTGTAAGTGGGCCTTTGCTAAGTTCACAAGGGATGCGGCGAAAAGGGAGTGGCGGATTAGGGATTGTGCGCATGCGCCCACCCCCACCGTGGAAGCATGGTCGGCCCGGGACGAGTGCGCTAAAGCCATCTTCCAAGGCATCGAGACCCACAATGCCACCACCACCATCGCGGAAGCATGGCCGCTATGAGATGAGCGCATCGAGGCCATCTTCCGAGGCATCGCGGCATGCATTGTCGCATCCCCATTTACCCCTCCCCCGCCAGCTACGGCAATGATCACCATGGAGGTGGTGGCCGTGGCCGCAACTAGGCCCCGCCGACGAATCCATCCGTCACCTAGGCAACTACAATATTAACTAATTAGTTTATATATACGTAAAAAAACTAATTAGTTTATATTTTCTTGACATGGAATACTTCTATTCCATTTACGACACGACATAATCGCTGGTTACAACATAGAATTGTTGGTCACAAGTTTACAAGACATGTTCATACCAAACATGGCTAGAAACACGATATAAACATGTACCCAAAGCCGCCATCATATGCGCTAGCTAGTCTCGAGGGACATACACATCTCCGCAACAATGAATTGCGTGTGTATTTTGAACTTGATCTCTCTAAACAGGTGGATATGAGTGGGCTGAGGTCGAAGGAGCTGGAACCAATGGCCTGCGATGAACTAGTTTTTATTTTAACCAAGCATTAGATGTTGGGAGCTTCTATGTGCCGCTCTTTGCGGCAAATTGCCGGACGCACGCACAGGCGCATACCTGACTGGGCCGGCCCAAGCTAACGACCAGCCGAACTGTATAGCGCGAGTCTGTTCACGTCTACAAAAAAATGAGTACTGTCTGTAGGGATCGAGCCCGGGAACTCTGGTGAAAGAGGCGACAATGCTAGCCAGTAGACCTAAGAACACACCGAATGATTACATGTGTAGCGCCATAATATAAGAACCAAAAACAACGAAGATCCAAACGTTTTTCTTTTCTTTTTTCGTGTTTTTGATTTTTTGCTCGAAATTCCAGAAAAAAATGGGAAAAAGGTAAAATAATGAAATTTTCGAACAATGTTTGAAACAGGAACAATTTTGGAAGTACCAAAAAAATTACAACATGAACATTTTTTTAAACTGCAGAACAAATTTAAAACATGAACAATTTTTTGAAACAGAAACATTTCAGGAAATTTGCGAACAACTTTCGAAAACAGGAACAATTTTTGGAAACACAAAAAGCTGAAAACGGGAACATTTTCTGAATCTGTAGAATAAATTTGAGAACGTGCACAATTTTTGGAAAGATGAACACTTTTTGAAAACTAGAACATTTTTTTTCTGAAAACTGAAACATTTTCCATATTCCAGAAGAAATTTTGGATATGCAAACATTTTTCTTAAAATGGGAACATTTTTTCAAACACCTGAAAGTTTTTGGAAAAACAAACATTTTTTAAAATTTACGAACATTTTTTGAGCTCTCCAAAAAAATTAAAACACGAACATTTTTTCAAATTCACGAACAATTTTTTAAACTCCTGAACAAAAATTGTAAAACATAAAAAAATCTTGAAATTTCTGAATAATGTTTGAAATAGGAACATTTTATCAAACTCCCAAACAAAATTTGAAAATATTAACATTCGTTCTAAAACAAATTGTGAACAATTTCCCAAAATTTAAGATGAAATCATTTTTTTGAAGTCTTGAACAAAGATTGAAAAGTTTTGAAATTTTGAACAAAATCATAAAGAAAAGAAAACAAAAAGGGAAAAAAGAATATAGAAACAGAAAATGAAAGAAAGAATAGAAACAGAAAAGGAAAAGGAAAAAACAAAAGCAAAAACAAAAAGAAACCAGAAAACCAGTCCAAGAAACGGCTCGGGAATCAACTAGAAGGTTCCCAAAACCATTAGAAACCTGGGCCGGAACCTTCCAGAAAGTTCCTAAAAACCAGATGCGATCTACTCGTTAGCCATATAGATGGGCCGACCCAGTCGTTCGGTTAGTTATCCTAGCTGTGTGCGTTACCTCGACTGTTCGACGCAGAGAGCGTCGAATAGGAAATTCCTTAGATGTTTTATAAATGCAAGTCGCAATGCAACTAATTTTTGGCCCAAGACTAAAATCAAGTCGAGTTGAATCAAATGTGTTGAGAACTTTGGGTTATTGGGGAAGAACCGTTGTAGTCAATGACAAGCAGGACCTACATGTAAGAAAAATAATATGAAAACCAACTTTTGGCGAATCCATGTTTACGTGTTTCCTCTTCATCTGCGATATGGAGGCTGCCCATATGGCTGACTTCTGCTAGAGTTGCTCTAATGACTACTGGCTGACAAGTAACGTGTAAATGTGTATAGTAAGATTGTCAAAATCAAAGAACGACAGTGATGACTTTCACAAAAGAAGGAACGCCGGTGATGAAATTACCAAGTCTTGAAACTGAAAACGTCTGCCCACGTAACCTATGTAGGAGTATTTCCTGCGAAAGTGTAAACTCTCTCTTTCTCCTGTGGCCTACATTTCTAACATCCCTGTAGAAACATTCCTCCAAGGAACCGTGTACAATGAGGAAAATTCTCACGATCATTTTACTTTTGATATATAAGACAGGGTCCATATAAATAGCTGACGATAGGAACTTCGAGGCTTCCATCTCATACTTTATCGTCCAGCTCCGACTGTGGCGACTTCTGGGCCTTCTCGCTCGCCAGACCCTGCCGCTCCTTGCCTCCGGGTTTCGAAGACGCGCTGCTGTACCATATCATCCCAACAATGGCGAGGATCATCCCAAACGCCACATGGAAATTCAGGCCTTCTTTCCCGAACAACAGAAATCCCAGGGTTAGCACGAGAATTGTCTTCATGTGTCCGATCACTTGAAACGTGACGGCGGTGAATCTCCCAATGCATATGAATTGGCTGAGATTGGTCCCGACTGAAATAACGCATGACAGCACAATGAAGAACTGAAAGGCCATGGGGAAATGGAGTCAGTCAACAGCAGAAACTGGTGATGTCAGAAAGCAAGCCATAAGTAGAACTGATACAAAACAAAGAATGCGTCCAGCAGTCATTCATCTCTTTTAAGGCTCAAAGTATAATATTCTAAATACCAAGGAATGGATAAATTATATTTATTTTTATAGTATATTACTAGCTAACTTTGCAGACAACTGGATCCTTCCATCACTATGCAACCTTAATCATGCAACCAACTACCTGTGTTTTGAGTGACTGGTTATTACAGATAATGATTCAGAATTAATCCAGTTCTAAAAGCAAACAAATGAAACAACAATTGAGCTGCAGTAATCTTTGTATTATATATGATGTATTTGCCAATCACTGCAATGTCATAAAATGATGTACTATGGAATGTTGGCAAGCATCATGATGTGATATATATTCTTCATTTGGTTACATACCGTCACTGTGCTGGTGTAGTGAAAAGTGTCGATTCTATTCCTGGTCAGCCAGAAGTCCACGAATGGGCCTAATATCAACAGTGAAGCTGCTTGAGCTGGTGCAGTGTGACCCAAGAGTTTGAGTGAGTTGAGCGAGTACTTCCGTTGAAGGTAATTGACATACTGCAAAATGAAGGATCCAGACAATAATAAATACAAGAGAAGAAAGGGTTGTTACAAAACTTCTGTGGTCACAAATAAATATGTGATAAATGAAGTAGAACCTTTTACTACTTAATAGTATGTTTTTGAGACATTAATTGGGCAGAGGTTTCTGTATATGTATAAGTCTCGCTTAAAATATAGGGAGTCAAAGAATATGGTATAAAAGAGATATCAGAGAACCTCAGCTAAGTGAAATAAATAATGAATATGCACAATAACCTATGACTTCAGATGCAAGCCTTCCATTGGATCTCATGCGGACCCAGTCTAGTATCTTGTATTTATTATAACCAGGAATAGTAGCTAAGGCATCATCGGTCAATGCAGTCGATATTTTTGCTGTCCAACAAACTTAATGAACAAACACTGCAGTTTAACATGAGAAATACATGATAGCCTGGAACTCTACAAAGACTGAATTCTGTAAGCAGAAATAAAACATGTAGTGTGGTAGGAACCAGGAATAAGACATCAGTATGATATAAATTGATGCCCATTAAGAAAGTACTATATAATACTCCCTCCGTCCTAAAATAAGTGTCTCAACTTTGTACTAACTTTAGTACAATTTTACTAAAACTGAGACACTTATTTTAGGACGGAGGGAGTAGTATGCAACAGCAAACAAAATGAATTCACTGACATTCTTGTACTTACATGCTGTTGTAATGCAGTGCCGCAAACTGCTATTACAGCAGCTACCAATCCTTGCGCATTTACACTAACATCAGAAACTGTACACACTCCCACACCTACAAGGACAACCACTATACTAAGCTTTGTATCCCTCGAGTAACGGAAATTTTCGAACAGGACCTCCATAATGCATAGAAGTGGAATAATAGATAGCTTCGCAATCTGAACACAAAAATGATGAAAAAACAGTTTAGTATGTAAACTACAATGATAAATAGAAAAGAGCGGGAGTTGTATATTGTACCTGATAAAAGCCAACAGAGTTCCACATCAAGCTAACATTCATCCCAACAATTGATAGGTTTGCAAAAAATACAAACTTTACTAGCTCCGACAGAGGTAAATGAGATGGCTGAACGTATCCTAACCATTTCATTACCAATGTCATCAAAGTGGTAGTTGCAAAATGCATCCCAGTCAATGTTGTGGCTGCACCAACAAGCACAATAATAACACAACATTAGTGGCACAAAAGATGGTAAATGAAACAATACACATACTCCATTTATGGGCTTAAGGTCATCAGCCTCTAAATAAGTAGTTCTAATAAAATTCCCGCAAATGTTATACCTGAATACACATCTCAAGCTAAAGTGCACATACAGTGACTTACAAACATTTTTAGTGCTCCCATAAAGTCTATCAATCTCTTTACTACATCTCCATTGGAAGTCAAGATCACTGTCTTATTTATTGGAAATTCGAGGCCTCTTGATTTCTAAAATTGCAAGTTCAACCAGTTTAATGTTCCATGGTAAATGTGATGAAATCTTTCATAGAAAGAAACAGAATTACAAGTCCAGCAAAATTTAGATAAGGACATATGTATAGCACCCTAGTTGAACCAATCCAATGTTCCATGGGGTCCAAGCTTGTAAATTTGCAAGTTAAACCAGTTCGATGTTCCATGATAAATGTCATAATATATGGCTTCCATTGACATAAATAGAATTACAAGTCCAACAAAATTTAAATAAGGATATATGTGTCCTGTCCTAGTTTGATCAATGTGATACAAGCAAGGGAAAGCAGCGAAGGAAGAGACAATGTAGGGAACACACAGTTCAGTTTGAGATTACAGCGATACCCGATGTTCTATTTTGCTAGAAACATTAGATGTTCTATAGATAAAAATACCAAAGTGTTGCAGTATATTCTTACCAAAGCTAAAACCATGTGTAGCCATTAAGGCCTTGTTGACCATGATTATGCCAACCGAAGTTACAACATTGAACATCCATGCCCCAGCATCCAATGCTGCTTTTTTCTCTGCCTTGCTTCCTGGTGCCATGGTTTCTTATCATGTAGGGTCTAATGCTAATTTAATATACAAAAAGGCCTGCCTTCAGTGTACAATGGGGTGCACCTAACATAAAAAAGGCAGTTATCATAAGTAGAGCAGTTAATGCCATTAAAAAAAGGTAGCACCAGACACCACTAGATTTGTAGCCAAGAGTGTGAAACAGAACTATCAGAGAACGCCAATGATGCGCAAAGGTGAAATTCCAAAACCAAGCAATCATAATTGGAGATATACATAATAAAGTAACGACATGAACTAGCTGAAATGGCAAACCAAACATGGATATGAACACAAATTTTTTTAACGCCACTGAGTTCCTATTACTTGAACGATCGAGTGGGTTTAGGGCCAACTAACTACATCTCCCAAAATGGCGGGATCTAGATGGCGTGCGGACTTTGTGCCGGCACAGGGGAAATTTGTGGAGGGGTTTTTAGGTAATCGCTGAATGACTAAAAACTCATATAGTACCTCAAAACAGGTGTCCACAGTTCAAATTCAGCAACGGGGTAATCGAACCCTAGAAAACGGAACAATCGCGGTGGCTCTCACGCGGAGCTAATTCCAGTGTGTCCACAGATCTCAGGCACAAATGAACAGAAAGCAAAGCCCCGTACGACGACATGAGATTGGCGGACGTGGAGTTTAACGGAGGGGAGGAGGGGGGGGGGGGGGGGGGAATTGCAGGGCTGTTCGTACCGGCGGCGCGGCGGGAGTCGGGACCGGAGATCGCGGGGGCGGGCGGGCGGCTGGGCTCTTCAGTCTCCGGGGGCACCGGCCGGCGCCGTGCCACTGGGAGGGGGGAGAGGGAGGAAAGGGAGCAGCGAGAGGCGGAGTGGAGTGGTCCAAAGCGTGTGCGGATCTGGTTGGCTTGCGCGTCGGCCTGCCTTGATGCCGAGTCGATCACATGGGGCCTGAGAAACAAGTAAAGAAAGAAAGGAACGGGGAACGAAACGTGCACCACGCACTCACGAGCGAGCGTGCTCGGTGGGTTTGCATTTTCTAAGCGCTAATAATTCTGTTGAGAATCCTGAGAATGTTCTTTATGTTATTTTTATCCTTCTGACCTCGATACTCTGGTACTCTTCTTTTCCCAAAAATTCTGATCTATTCATGTTCAATATAACAAACACCAGAAATAATAAAAATTACATCTAAATTTGTAGAGCACCTAGCGACGACTAAAAGCACTAAAACGAGTCGAAGGCGCACCACCATCATCGCCCCTCCCTTGTCGGAGCCTAGCAAAACTTGTTGTAATAAACAGTCGGGAAGTCGTCGTGCTAAGGCCCTGTAGGATCAGCACACCAGAACGACGACCGCCGTCGACAAAGAGTAGCGTAGATCGGAAAGATCCAATCTGAAGACACACAGACGAAAGCGAATGATGACCAAATCCGAACGGATCCATCAAAGACAGATCCACCGAAGACACACCTCCACACGCCTACCGACGATGCTAGACGCACCACCGAAACGGGGACTATATGGGGAGAATTTGTCGGGGATGTGTAGCGACATATGCAAGGGGTGGCTAATCATGGAGAGAGATAAGAGTACGTCACCGGGCTCTAGAAGCGGGAGTGAGCGAGACCGCATGCGCCTGCTAATCTTACCCAGGTTCGGGGCTCTCCGTGGAGATAACACCCCTAGTCCTGCTCTGCGGGGTCTCCGCATGATGGCTATGATCAAATAGAGTAGCTACAAGTTGCTCCTTGAGTTGTTTTGCTAGAGGAGGAAGAAGAACAAGGCTAGCCCTACTCCTCTCTCTATATGGATGTGTGTGATCTCTAAGATCTGAACCCTTTGCATGGGGAAGCCTGGGGGTTTATATAGGCCTACCCCAGGGGTACAATGGTAATCCGGCTGGGTGTGGGACCCGGCCGTCAGTGTCTCTAGACGTCGGCTTCTCCGCCGGCTGCTGGGGCCCGCCGCTTGGTGGGCGTTCACTGTAGCCACTGCTTTGCGGGTCTAGTTGATCGCTTTGCACTGTAGCCTTGCTACTGATGATGGATGCTTTGTCGGGGGGAGCATGGCTACAGTACCGCCGTCGGGTGGGCGTTCATTGTAGCCACTCCCTGTTTCCTCTGGTTAATGGTGCACAGACTTTGAGGGGGGAGGGGGACGCCTGCTAGGAGGCGGCCCGCCCCCGTTGCCGTCTGCTGGGGATTCACCGCCTTCTGAGGCTTGCCGACAAGTAGGGCCCGCCGCTTGCGGGCCGTACCGACAGACCGTCGTGGGAGCGTAACTCCCTAGGTAGTAGGTGATGTCATGGGCTTCGTGGCTACAGCACCCCGCCGGGTGAGGGGCGTCCACCGGGTACACCCGTACTGTAGCCGCGCTCAACTCTAGATTCGGGGGTGGCAGGTCGCACTGTAGCCACGCCCCATCCCGTCACAGTTATGTGGGTGCAAACTTTGAGGGCACGAGAGGCCGCCTGCTAGAAGTCGGCCGCCTTCTGGTATCCTGCAGCCTTCTAGCAGCCGGCCTCCCAAACCAGCCGGCCCTAGAAGCCGACCGTTCGCATAGGAGGGGTGAGGGGCCCAGCTAGCCCCGATGTCTTGAAATACCATAGGGAGCTGATGAAGCTACCCGTGGTCATTTACTCTGACAGTAGTCCCCGAAGCTGGTGGGGCGTCACGGCCGAAATCGAGGAGCCTCAACAGCTTCCTACTCTGAGTGTCTTGGTGATCTTGTTTCGTCCGTCTTCTGGAGAAACCGACTGCTAGGAGTCGGCCGGGGAGCAGTCGCCCATCTGGTGAATTCAAACCGTCTTGGTGGGGGCCGGGTGCAAAGCCAGCCGGCTGGTGGGCACGCCGCTCGTTCCTCGCCCGCCACGCGGCGCCAGCAAGCCAGGCCGGCCTGCCAGCCCACGCGCGTGACGAGACATCGCCGCAGGCCAAGGTGTGACACCCCCGATTTGACCGTACACTAATCATACACGCAAATGTATACAATCAAGATCAGGGACTCACGGGAAGATATCACAACACAACTCTAGACACAAATTAAAATAATACAAGCTTTATATTACAAGCCAGGGGCCTCGTGGGCTCGAATACATTAGCTCGAAAACACAAGAGTCAGCGGAAGCAACAATATCTGAGTACAGATATAAGTTAAACAAGCTTGCCTTAAGAAGGCTAGCACAAACTAGGATACAGAACGAAAGAGGCGCAGGCCTCCTGCCTGGGATCCTCTTAAACTACTCCTAGTCGTCGTCAGCGGCCTGCACGTAGTAGTAGGCATCTCCAGTGTAGTAGGAGTCGTCGTCGATGGTGGTGTCTGGCTCCTGGGCTCCAACATCTAGTCGCAACAACCAGGTATAGAAAGGGAAAAAGGAGGAGCAAAGCAACCGTAAGTACTCATCCAAAGTACTCGCAAGCAAGGAACTACACTGCATATGCATTAGTATCAATGAAAGGGGTAGTATATGTGGACTGAACTGCAGAATGCCAGAATAAGAGGGGGGTAGCTAGTCCTACCGAAGACTACGATTCTAGCAGCCTCCATCTTGAAGCATATAGAAGAGAGTAGATGGTAAGTTCACCAAGTAGCATCGTATAGCATACTCCTACCCGGCGATCCTCCCCTCGTCGCCCTATGAGAGAGCGATCACCGGGTTGTATCTGGCACTTGGAAGGGTGTATTTTATTAAGTGTATGATTCTAGTTGTCATAAGGTCAAGGTACAACTCCGGGTCGTCCTTTTACCGAGGGACACGGCTATTCGAATAGATAAACTTCCCTGCAGGGGTGCACCACATTTCCCAACACGCTCGGTCCCCTTTGGCCGGACACACTTTCCTGGGTCATGCCCGGCCTCGAAAGATCAACTCGTCGCAGCCCCACCTAGGCACAACAGAGAGGTCAGCATGCCGGTCTAAATCCTATGGCGCAGGGGTCTGGGCCAATCGCCCATTGCACACTTACACGTTGCATACTGATGACCCACAAGTGTAGGGGATCTATCGTAGACTTTTCGATAAGTAAGAGTGTCGAACCCAATGAGGAACAGAAGGAAATGATAAGCGGTTTTCAACAAGGTATTCTCTGCAAGCACTGAAATTATAGGTAACAGATAGTTTTGTGATAAGGTAATTTGCAACGAGTAACAAGTAATGCAAGTAAATAAGGTGCAGCAAGATGGCCCAATCCTTTTTGTAGCAAAGGACAAGCCTGGACAAACTCTTATATAAAGGAAAACGCTCCCGACGACACATGGGAATTATCGTGAAGCTAGTTTTCATCACGTTCATATGATTTGCGTTCGGTACTTTGATAATTTGATATGTGGGTGGACCGATGCTTGGGTACTGCCCTTACTTGGACAACTATCCCACTTATGATTAACCCCTATTGCAAGCATCCGCAACTACAACAGACGTATTAAGGTAAACCTAACCATAACATGAAACATATAGATCCAAATCAGCCCCTTACGAAGCAACACATAAACTAGGGTCTAAGCTTATGTCACTCTAGCAACCCATCATCTACTTATTACTTCCCAATGCCTCCCTCTAGGCCCAAACAATGGTGAAGTGTCATGTAATCGATGTTCACATGACACCACTAGAGGGATGACAACATACATCTCATCAAAATATCGAACGAATACCAAATTCACATGACTACCTATAGCAAGACTTCTCCCATGTCCTCGGGAACAAACGTAACTACTCACAAAGCATAATCATGTTCATAATCAAAGGGGTATTAATATGCATAATAGATCTGAACATATGATCTTCCACCAAATAAACCAACTAGCATCAACTACAAGGAGTAATCAACACTACTAGCAACCCACAGGTACCAATCTAAGGTTTGGATACAAAGATTGGATACGAGAGATGAACTAGGGTTTGAGATGAGATGGTGCTGGTGAAGATGTTGATGGATATTGACCCCCTCCCGATGAGAGGATCGTTGGTGATGAAGATGGTGATGATTTCCCCCTCCCAGAGGGAAGTTTCCCCGGCATAACAGCTTCGCCGGAGCCCTAGATTGGTTCCGCCAAGGTTCCGCCTCGTGGCGGCAAAGTTTCGTCCCGTGAGCTTGCTTATGATTTTTTCCTCGACGAAAGACTCCATATAGCCAAAGGTGGGCATCAGAGGGCCACCAGGGGGCCCACGAGGCAGGGGGCGCGCCCCCACCCTCGTGGACGGTGGGTGGCCCCCCTCTGGTACTTCTTTCGCCCAATATTTTTTTATATATTCTGAAAATAATTCTCGTGGAGTTTCAAGACTTTTGGAGATGTGCAGAATAGGTCCCTAATATTTGCTCCTTTTCTAGCCCAGAATTCCAGCTGCAGGCATTCCCCCTCTTCATGTAAACCTTGTAAAATAAGAGAGAATATACATAAGTATTGTGACATAATGTGTAATAGCAGCCCATAATGCAATAAATATCGATATAAAAGCATGATGAAAAATGGACGTATCAACTCCCCAAGCTTAGACCTCGCTTGTCCTCAAGCAAAAGTCGATATCGACAAATATGTCCACATGTTTAAAGATAGAGGTGTCGATAAAATAAAATACGTACATGAGGGCATCATGATCATTCTTAGAACAACAACATATATATATATATATATATATATATATATATATATATATTCATATGATCTCTTATGCTAAAGTAACAATTCATCCACATACTCAAGTATGAATCATAAACTTCATTAAAAACTAACAAACTGTAATATCAGTCATTGAAGCAATTGCGATTTATCATAACATAGGAAAGAGTCAATATAAGAGCTTCTTAGCAAGTCCACATACTCAACCCTCATTTAGTCTTTCACAATTGCTAACATTGATGCGGTATTTATGGTTATGAAGTTTTAGTTGGACACACAGAAAGATAGGGGCTTATAGTTTTGCATCCCAACCTTTTACCTCAAGGGTAATGTCAACAATAATAGTTCATGAAAACCCACATGCAATTAGCCATATATATCAGGATCTTTCAACACATTGTGCTTGCCAAAGGATAAAATGTAAAAAGGAAAGGTGAAGATCACCATGACTCTTATATGAAGTAATAGACAAGAATAAAAGATAGGCCCTTCGCAGAGGGAGGCAGAGGTTGTCATGTGTTTTTATGGTTGGATGCACGAAATCTTAATGCAAAATAACATCACTTTATATTGCCACTTGTGATATGGACCTTTATTATGTAGTCCATCGCTTTTATTTATTCCACATCACACAATCGTATAAAGCTTATTTTCTCCACATTAATAAGTCATACATATTTAGTGATAAATTCTTATTGCTTACAACGATAACAACTTACTTGAGGGATCTTACTCAATCCATAGGTAGATATGGTGGACTCTCATGGCAAAAATGGGTTTAGGGATATTTGGAAGCATAAGTAGTATCTCTACTTGGTGCAAAGAAATTGGCTAGCATGAGAGGGAAAGGCAAGCTCAACATGTTGGATGATCCATGACAATATAATTTATCTCAGATGTAAGAAAACATAACCCATTACGTTGTCTTCCTTGTCCAACATCAACTCTTTAGCAAGTCATATTTTAATGAGTGCTCACAATCATAAAAGATGTCCAAGATAGTATATTTATATGTGAAAACCTATCTTTATTACGTCCTATTAATTGCAACGATGACCAAAACTATGTTTGTCAACTCTCAACAATTTTTATTCATCATACTCTTTATATGTGAGCTCATTACTCTCCATAAGATCCATATGATCTATTTATTTATTTTTATTTCTTCTCTTTTATTTTATTCTATTCCCTCAAGATCATAGCAAAATAATCTAGCCCTTGACTCAACACTAATCTTTATTATATATAGCTCACGGACTCGATTACATAGAAGGATCATAAAGCTAAACTCACAACTAGATCACAGTAAAACTTTATTCTACTAGATCAAGATATTATCAAAAGGATCGAACTAAGAAAAATGGTAAAGATAAAAGTGATGGTGATACAATACCGGGGCACTCCCCCAAGCTTGGCAATTGCCAAGGGGAGTGCCCACACCCACGTGTTTATGTTTCCTTCCTCGGAGGTGGTGATGAAGGAGTTGGTGATGATGGATAGTCGCACATCGAGCGTAGGAGATCCTCCAATTTGTGGATAATGCCCTTGAGTGCGATGATATGCTCCTTCAACAAAATATTTTCACTTGTGAGATACTTGTTTTGAATACAAGCCAACTCAATCATCTTGAAAGCCTCAATCTCCGTTGGGGTAAAGAGATTGTGGTGAGGTTGAAGGATGTCTTCTTCTGCTACTGCCGGAACTTGGTCCCCCATGGCCTTCTTGATCCCATCATCCTTGTTGATCTCTTCGGGCTCTTCTCTCTTCAGCTCTATCTTCATTAGCCAAGCATTGTTGCCCTCATTGTTGGAGGAGGTGGAAGACGACATGATGCTTGGCCTTGACTACCTTGGCAGAAAACAGCTCGAAACAAAAACATGAGATATTTGCGTGATACGGTGGTCAAAACCTTCGGGAGATTATATAGTGAATTTTTACCGACCAAAAGAAGTATCGTGCAAGAAAACGGAGTCCGAAGAGCACACGAGGTGCCCACGAGGCAGGGGCGCGCCCAGGGGGGTAGGGCACGCCCTCTACCCTCGTGGAAGCCCCGTGTCCTTTCCAGTCTGCTTCTTATTTTCCTATTTTCTTAAATATTCCAAAACATAGAAAAATTGCCATTAGAACTATTTTGGAGTCGGTTTACTTACCGTACCATGTACATATTCCTTTTCGGAGTCTGAAACGTTCTAGAAAGTGTCCCTTATGTATTCCTCCGGGGTTACGGTTTCAATAACATTAGTTTCAACATTTATAGGATTACCTAAGATATAATGTTTGATTCTTTGGCCGTTCACCACCTTCGTATTTGTGCCTTCGAAGTTGTTGATTTTTATGGCACCGGAATGGTAGACCTCCTCGATGATGTAAGGACCTTCCCATTTAGAGAGGAGTTTGCCTGCAAAAAATCTTAAACGAGAGTTGTATAACAATACATAATCACCTACATTAAACTCACGTTTTGTATCCTTTTATCATGCCATCTTTTAACTTTTTCTTTAAATAGTTTGGCATTCTCGTAGGCCTGGGTTCTTCATTCATCAAGTGAGCTAATGTCAAAAAGCCTCTTCTCACCGGCAAGTTTAAAGTCATAGTTGAGCTCTTTAATAGCCCAATATGCCTTATGTTCTAGTTCAAGAGGTAAGTGACATGCTTTACCATAAACCATTTTATATGGAGACATACCCATAGGATTTTTATATGCAGTTGTATAAGCCCATAATGCATCATCAAGTTTCTTGGACCAATTCTTTCTAGATCTATTAATAGTCTTTTGCAAAATTAATTTAAGCTCTCTATTGCTAAGTTCTACTTGACCACTAGACTATGGATGATATGGAGATGCAATTCTATGATTAACATCATACTTAGCAAGCATTTTACGAGAAGCACCATGAATAAAATGTGAACCACCATCAATCATTAAGTATCTAGGGACTCCAAACCTCAGAAAAATAAATTCTTTAAGCATCTTAATAGAGGTGTTATGATCAACACTACTAGTTGGAATAGCTTCTACCCACTAGTAACGTAATCAACATCAACTAAAATATGAATATACCCATTAGAGGAAGGAAAAGGTCCCATATAATCAAAGCCCCAGACATCAAATGGTTCAATAACAAGTGAATAGTTCATAGGCATTTCTTGACCTCTACTAATATTACCAATTCTTTGACATTCATCACAAGACAAGACAAACTTACGGGCATCCTTGAAGAGAGTAGGCCAATAAAAACCGGATTGCAATACCTTGTGTGCAGTTCTATCTCCAGCATGGTGTCCCCCGTAAGCCTCGGAGTGGCACGTGTGTAGGATTTGTTCCTATTCATGCTCAGGTACACAACGTCTAATAACACCATCTACTCCTTCTTTATAAAGATGTGGGTTATCCCAGAAGTAGTGTCTTAAATCATAGAAGAACTTTTTCTTTTGCTGGTATGTGAAACTAGGTGGTATAAAATTAGCAACAATATAATTAGCATACCATGGAGCAGTACGAGAAGCATTTATGACAGCTAATTGTTCATCAGGAAAACTATCATCAATAGGTAGTGGGTCATCAAGAACATTCTCTAACCTAGACAAGTTGTCTGCAACAGGGTTCTCAGCTCCCTTTCTATCAATAATATGCAAATCAAATTCTTGTAGCAAGAGAACCCATCTAATAAGTCTAGGTTTAGCATATTTCTTTTCCATGAGATATTTAATAGCAGCATGATCAGTATGAACAGTTACTTTAGAATCAACAATATAAGGTCTGAACTTATCACAAGCAAATACAATTGCTAAGAATTCTTTTTCAGTAGTTGCATAATTTCTTTGGGCACTGTCTAGAGTTTTACTAGCATATTGAATAACATTTAATTTCTTATCAACTCTTTGTCCTGGAACAGCTCCTACAGCATAATCACTAGCATCACACATAATTTCAAAGGGTAAATTCCAATCAGGAGGTTGAACAATAGGTGCAGAAACCAAAGCTTTCTTAAGTATTTCAAATGCTTCTACACAATCATCATCAAAGACAAAAGGAACATCTTTTTGTAAGAGATTAGTCAGAGGCCAAGAAATTTAAGAAAAATCCTTAATGAACCTCCTATAAAAACTAGCATGACCAAGGAAACTTCTTATACCTTTAATGTCCTTGGGACACGACATCTTTTCAATAGCATCAACCTTAGCTTTATCAACTTCAATACCTCTTTCAGAAATTTTATGCCCCAAGACAATACCTTCATTAACCATAAAGTGGCACTTCTCCCAATTCAAGACAAGATTAGTTTCTTCACATCTCTGCAAAACTCGATCAAGGTTGCTTAAGCAATCATCAAAAGAAGTCCCATAAACAGAGAAATCATCCATGAATACCTCAACAATCTTTTCACAGAAGTCAGAGAATATAGCAGTCATACATCTTTGAAAGGTAGCATGTGCATTACATAAACCAAAAGGCATACGTCTATAAGAAAAGGTACCGAAAGGGCAAGTAAAAGTTGTCATTTCTTGATCCTCTTTCGACACAGGTATTTGAGAGAAACCAGAATAACCATCTAGAAAGCAAAAATGTGTATGTTTGGATAATATTTCTAGCATTTGATCAATAAAAGGTAAAGGGTAATGATCCTTTTTAGTAGCTTTATTTAATTTGCGGAAATCAATTACCATTCTATAACCTGTAGCAATTCTTTGTGGCAGTGGCGGATCCAGGATTTGAAGTTAGCCGAGGCGGACATTTAAAGGAAATAAAATATCAAAGCCATGATGCAATCAACACAATAAATTCGTCAATTGGTCATCAATCGAAACAATATCCTTGTTGCAGTCTATCTTAGCATTAACAGTATTCAAGAAGGGTCTACCAAATATAATGGGACAAAAGTCATCTTGTGGGGAACCAAGAACAAGAAAATCAGCAGGATATTTAACTTTCCCACACCAGACTTCAACATCTCTAACAATCTTGACTGGTGAAATAGTATCTCTATTGGCAAGCTTAATTGTAACATCAATTTCCTCTATCTCGGCAGGTGCAATATCATGCATAATTTCTTTGTATAAGGAATGAGGTATTGCACTTGCACTAGCACCCATATCACATAAGCCATGATAGCAATGATCTCCTATTTTAACAAAAATAACAGGCATGCCTACAACATGCCTATGTTTATTTTTAGTATCAGGTCTAGCAATTCTAGCAGATTCATTGCAGAAGTAAATAACATGCCCATCAATATTATCGGCCAAGAGATCTTTAACCGTAGCAACACTAGGTTCAACTTTAATTTGCTCAAGGGGTTTAGGTGTCTTAATATTACTTTTGTTAACCACGGTTGAAGCTTTAGCATGATCCTTTATTCTAACAGGGAAAGGTGGTTTCTCAATATAAGCAGTAGGAATAACATGATCATTATAAGTGATAGTCTTTTCTTCAACTTTAATAGGTGCAAATACTTTTACTTCAATGGGAGGATTATATTTAAACCACTTCTCCTTATGGAGATCAATATGAGTAGCAAAGGATTCACAAAAAGAAGCTACTATCTCAGAGTCAAGTCCATATTTAGTGCTAAATTCACGGAAAGCATCGGTCTCCATAAAAGATTTAACACAATGAAACTTTGGTGTTATACCTGCCTCCTTACCTTCGTTGAGGTCCCAATCTTTAGAGTTGCGTTTAATTCTTTCCAATAAATCCCATTTGAATTCAATAGTCTTCATCATAAAAGATCTAGTACAAGAAGTATCGAGCATGGATCGATTACTGAGAGAAAGCCGAGCATAAAACTTTTGAATAATCATCTCTTTTGAGAGCTCATGATTGGGGCATGAATATAACATTGACTTAATCCTCCCCCAAGCTTGAGCAATGCTTTCTCCTTCGCGAGGCCAAAAATTATATATATAATTATGATCACGATGAACAAGATGCATAGGATAAAACTTCTGATGAAATTCCAATTTCAATCGTTGGTACTTCCATGATCCAATATCATCACATAGCCTCAACCAGGTCAATGCATCTCCCTTCAAAGATAAAGAGAAGACCTTCTTCTTGATAACATCCTCGGGCATACCTGCAAGCTTAAATAATCCACAAACTTCATCCACATAGATTAGGTGCAAATCGGGATGTAATGTTCCATCACCTGTGAAAGGATTAGCTAGCAGTTTCTCTATCATACCCGAAGGAATTTCAAAGTAAACATTTTCAGTAGGTTCAGTAGGTTGAGGAGCAACTCTTTGCTCTACTGGTCGGGGTGAAGATACCCCGAACAAGCCCCTCAAAGGATTATGTTCCATAGTAACAAGTGACAGTAAATTTCAGCACACTATATAATTTTTTCCTTACCAAATTCCACCTACCAAAGGCACTTCACTCCCCGGCAACGGCGCCAGAAAAGAGTCTTGATGACCCACAAGTGTAGGGGATCTATCATAGCCTTTTCGATAAGTAAGAGTGTCGAACCCAACGAGGAGAAAAAGTAAATGATAAGTGGTTTTCAGCAAGGTATTCTCTGCAAGCACTGAAATTATCGGTAACAGATAGTTTTGTGATAAGGTAATTTGTAATGAGTAACAAGTAATGCAAGTAAATAAGGTGCAGCAAGATGGCCCAATCCTTTTTGTAGTCAAAGGACAAGCCTGGACAAACTCTTATATAAAGGAAGACGCTCCCAGGGACACATGGGAATTATCGTCAAGCTAGTTTTCATCACGTTCATATGATTCGCGTTCGGTACTTTGATAATTTGATATGTGGGTGGACCGGTGCTTGGGTACTGCCCTTAATTGGACAAGCATCTGTAACATCCCAAAATTCTAAATTTTGGAATGTTATATTAAATAAATAATTATGATTGTTTGTTTGATTGTTGTGTGATTGATTGTGTGGAATTGAGTGGGAATTGAAAATTTTGAAAGTTGAATGAGAGGGAATAAAAGGACTTTCCCAAAATTTTCATCTTGCATTTTGATCTCCATTAATTCAAATTCATCACAAAACCCTAGCGTGAAGATAATATGACTTCTTCCATTTAAAGAAATGAAATGGGGTTTTGAAGTAGATTTGAATTCCATTTGAAAAATAGTCCAACTCAGAAACTTTATGCCACTCAAGGATTTTCATGAGAGAAGATAATAAGACTTCTTCAAAATGTATGAAATAGAGTGGTAAGTTATGAGGAGCACTTTTGAGTTTCATTTGGTTCACTTTTGGAAAGTTTTTCTTTTTGAGTTTCAAAATCATTTCCATTCATTCAAATAAAATAAAGAGAGAAGGAAATGACTCCTTCAATTATCAGAAAGAAAAATGGAAATGGATTATGAAACCAATAGACGTTATTTTAAAATAATATTTGAAATCATTTGCATCTCATGATTTATCGCATGTTGGAGTTTTCTCAAATGTTCAAATATTATTTTTCACTCAAAGAAAATAAAGGAGAGGGGATAAAATGAATTCCTCAAACATAAAGGAGTTGGAAGATTCATTATAGTAACATTTGAAGTTTTTGGAGTTTATTTGGATTTTATTATATTGGCCTAAAGTGCATTTATTGCATTAGAAAATTATTTTCAAAATTATCTGTGCTGGAATTAATGTTCATTATTCCCTATATTTTCAATAGTGATTTTATAAATTTATGTGGAATTTTTAGAAATTCATTTAAATTTTTTCGGGCCACATATGTTTTCTGTTTTTTAAAGAGACGCACGCGCACACACACACACGCGCGCTCACTTAGCCAGCGGCCCAGTCGGCCGTACGGCCCAAGTCCCAGCCCCGGGTCGCCCCCAACCTCCCGCTGGCCCGCACGGGATGAGCACGCGCCCGTGCTCCCGAACCCGTCGGCTGCATCCCCGTGGGTGATGCTTATCCCATGGCCGTCGCATCCCCTCACCTCGCCTATAAAAATCCCTCAGCGCCCTCTGCCGATTCCACCACTTCGTTCGTCCTCTCATCGCTCATAGCCGTCGCACTCACCCTCTAAATCTCGCCGGAGCCAAAACCCTCCGCCGACGATTACGTCATCGGTGGTGCACCCGAGCCACTCTTTTCTTTGTCAACCTAATCCCCAAGCCTGTGCACATCGTTTTGACATATTGGTTCCCCTAGGTCGCACCAAAACAGCCAAACCAACGACCCCGAGCCGCCGGAGTTCGCGCAGCTCACCGGAGCTCCGCCGCCCTCCCTCCGCTCGTCTGGATGCCACCAATGCCCCGCACCATCACTCCACGGACGCCCTCGACGCGCCGGTCTCCTTCTCCTTCTTCCCCGTCGTCGAGGAACACCGCAGCTGCCGCCCCGTCCGACGCCTAACGCCATCGCCGTCGTCTCCTATTCGTCGTTGTCGTCACCGTAAGCGAGCCTCCTCCTCGTTTGTTTAGTTTTCTATTAGATCGGTTAACCGGGGTTTTCTTAAACCGCGGTTTTATTAAAAACCGAACGGTTTTTGTTTTAGTTAGCCGCCGCCGCCGTTTTGCTTAGATAGCGACCATTCATCGTATAAGCTTCCACAGTGAACACTGCTCAGCCAGCCATGAGCCGCCACCTGGCCGAGGGCCTGTTCGTAGTTTTATTTTTGTTTTCTATTTCACTGCTAGGTCCCTGTAAATTTCAGTTTAGCCCCTAAACTTAGATTGGCCACAACTTTTTAATCGCAGATCCAAACTCGATGAAACCAGCGGCAAATTCTACGTCATGATTAGATCTATCAAGTGGTATCATACTTGTAAACTTTTGTCTGATTCAAATGTGAATTTATTCAGATTCGAATTCGAACTTCAAATGGCCATATCTCCTAAACCGCAGCTCCAATTAAGTCGATTCTTTTTGTATTTCATCACCACAGCCAATCCCTACCACTTGCACCAATCTCACAATAATTTTCACATACTTAGGATCTGTCCATTATGTTTCTACTCATATGCCTTGTATGCACCATACTTCACATCACAAATTTTGGCACCCATGCCCTATGTTGTTTTGCACTTAGTATTTTGTTTTGATAGTTAAGTGTGTTGTGTGTTCATCTGGATTTTTTGAGTCTTTTCATGTTGCATGTTATTTGGTTCTTCAAAATGATTGCTTATGTGAATGTAATGTTTGACTTTATAGATTTTCATCAGAGAGTGACGAATAGTTCTATTAAGTAAATTTCCGAGAGTGATATAATCTTCATCAACTATTACCAGGCAAGTTCACATTTGATCATTCCTTCAATTAGCTATGTTTTATATTATGCACTTAGCCCTTTTGTGGTAGGATTGCATGGTAGGATTTATTGTTGCCAGATGGCTATACCGTTACCTAGTAGTTCATTTGAGGTAGGTCTGATCTATACATCCTTGTCATCATCATGTAAGTTTATTTTTGCCTCGCTAAATGTAGACGTGGTTTGGGAAGCGAACATGGTGAGACATGAGTGACAAAGTAGTAATCAGGACCAAGACTTGTAAATGAACTACCTGGGCGGTATTTGGTTTGAATGGTGGCGAAGTACAGTGGGAGCATGCATGGTTAATCCATGGTGGTGCACCACTAGTGGTCGGCCACCCAGGCTCAATGAGATCAATCATATTCTCATCTCTAGAAGCTTACGTGTGCAGCCACAAGCCAATATGGGCTCTGGCTTAGTTGAGTAGTTAGTGTGACCCCTTCAGGGATGGGCTAGCATATGTAGAATGATGTAGGTGTACCGGTCTATCCGTGGGTTAAGGGGGAACATTTTTGAAAGACTATGTCTCGATCATCCTGTTCTCAAACGCCAGGCAGTGCGAGAACTTCAAGGGAGGTGATTGAGTCTTGTGGAGAAAAGTGTGCAAACCTCTGCAGAGTGTTAAAACCTAATCAATTAGCTGTGTCCCCGGTTACAGACAACTTGAGCATCTATTAGTGGAAATGCTGGGAGATCTCATCACCCTTAATTAAACAGTTGGGTTTTAAATGAAACTTTGGGAATGGTTGAGTTGGGTTTGCCAACTCATCCTATGCAATGTTGTAGTAGTAGAATAATATCTTTTATCCTAGGGAAAAACTAGCTTTATGCAAAAAACTAAACTTAGAGCTTTCCACCAGCCAAATTGCATGTACAAAGGTTCATTATTCTTATGATGTGACTTGCCAGTACATTCAATGTACTAACCTACAGGGCTGCAACGTCTTATGTTGCAGGAATTTCTACGACGAGTAAGAGTTACGTTGTAGGGTTACAGTCTACACTCAACTTGCCGTTGGTGTTGATGGGACTCCACACCCGTCTGATTGTTTTCGCTGAGACTTATGAGGTATATATTAGTTTTACATTATTTATACATGTGATTGCACTTTGATATATACATTGATGTGCTGTGTGTGCCAGCATACCGATCCAGGGATGGCACAGATACACAGAGGCTTGACCGTTTGAGGTCGGGTCTCTACAGAGATGGTATCAGAGCACATGTTGACTATAGGACGTGACCCTAGAAACTGGAAAGCCCTTAGGAAAGGATTTCTCTTAAAGTTTATTTTAGAAAAAGATCCTTTACCTCTCTTCTTTTCTGAGCTTTATCAAATATTTCCTTTTACCTCAAATAGTTAGACAATACCCCTTTTCCCTTTGACCACACGGAGGATCAACTGATGAGACCACTCCGAGAAGGGCAAGATATCGGACAACTGAGGACCACTTCAGAGTAAAAGAGGACTTCACCATACACTAGAAGAATTAAAGCTACAACAGTCAAAGACTCGAAGAATTTGAGGACACTGAAGAATTCCAAGATTTATATAACCTTTAGAAGACCAAACCCTTGTTGTATACCCATGTTAGATGCGATGATTTGTGAGCTGTCATATTTGGTGTGTGTTTTCCGACAGCAACAAATAAAACTTATTTTCAAAACTATATTGTTTGTATTGGGTGTATCTATCTCCATCCCTCTTATCTCATCCCAAATCCCTTGGACCAAATAGATGATGATTGAAGATGGACTTGTATATTCTCTCGACCGATCACTCTGTTGGAGGCAGAGCTATGGATTCAAAACATGGAGAATCACTTCAGGAGCAATTTGGTTGCAAGGAAGTATGAGGTTCAATACGCCCTTCAGTACTTTAGAAAAAGTGCTACAACCTGGTGGAAAATGCATCAGGCAGGATGTAATGGAGCAAAAACATGGGAGGAATTGAAGAAGACTCTGTTGGGATCCCGTCTTATCCGGAAGCACAGTAATAAACCGATGAAGGAACCTTGTTCCTGCAAGATATGTGGAGAAATAGGACATACCCATGAGGAACACAAGGATGGATGCCCTCATTGTGAAGGAAATCACTGAGCTGAAGAATGCCCAACTAGGCAGGTTACTTGTTTCTTGTGTGAAGGAACTACACACTACCCTGCCCAATGTCATATGTATCCCAAGGTACAAGAAATTGGCAAGCGGCAGAAGGGAGCAATGAAAGAAGCCCTCAGGGAAAGTTTAAAAGAACCTGTGATGAAGGAAGATGTTGGCGACCCTGATGGAGAAGGCCTAACCAGATTTTACTCCAATGCCTGCTATTCATGTGGAGAAGACGGACATTTTTCACAGTATTGCACAAAGGAAAGCCAAGAGTATCTGGGAGACTTCTCGACGAAAGAAGTGGAGTTTGATCGACAAGAGATAGAAGAATTAATCAGAACGAAGTAGTCGAGGAAGAGAAAGAGCATGTATCCCCAAAACAACCCAATTTCTGCAGAAAAGGACCTGAGTCATATCACTTGTTACAGGTGCAAGGATTTAGGTCATTACGCTAGCAAATGCCCAGCAAGGAAGCCAAGAACCCAAGGAGCCAAGATAACCACCAGGAAGCCCCTGGATTTGTCTGAAGTCATTTGTTTTACGCTGCAAAGGAGTAGGACACTTTGCCAAAGAATGTTTAGACCCGAGGAAAGCTTGAGCAGAGTAGTTGAGATCTTGATATTGGAATAAAGCATGTAATAAATGTGGAACACATTTTTATTTTCATTGGGGATGTTGAGTTGAGTTATCAAATGGAGATTTTAATAGCTCGTGAAGCAATAAAAGTTGATATGTTTGGAATCTCATATGAGATGCCATGAGTTGTTTGTTGAATGTGAGTGCCTCTCTCACAATGTCACCCAGACATAAACCTTGAACCCATGGACAAGATGATCCCAAACTTTTCCCGGAAAACAACCACATTTCACCCAAGGAAATACATACATTATCCTGAGTACCCCTTCTATCTTATACCTACAGATGACAACCCTTTACGAGTCTTTTTCCAAGGGCCCAGAAACGATCATGACCCTGGCTAGTGATCAGGATTATCCAAAAATCTTGAAGGACGTGATGAAGCATATTCATCTTGAAGGAGGTGCAGTCTACAAGGGTTATCCTTTCATGGAGAATGGAGTTGAACTTTGGTATGTGGAGGTACACCTCCACCGTGTGAAGGGAGTTTGCCCAAAGACTATGGGGCAATACTTTTTCATTTCTCGAGTACCCCGAGCAACATTCTTCGACTCTGTTCATGAAGCTGCTATGGAAGCCATACGTCAGATTGGAGAAATACTTGAAGCCAGACTTTGTTATACTCAGGAATACGTGAGGGAGGTGCATGCAGAGATGATGGAGATGAAGCTCATGGCCACCATGATGAAGCAAAAGGTCGATGGTTTCAAGGACCACATTGTACAATTCCAGTGGGACTAAAGCATCTTCAAGAATGGCAAATGAATAAAGATGGGAGTAATGCTTGACCATACCAAACTATGTGGATGACAGCTTTTGTAATAGAGTACTTTTGAAATTTGAGTTTTGAGTAGTGGTTAAGGATATAATAAAGGATTTGATATGAAGAGAATATGAATTATGGATGAACCAGTGCATTTTTGGCGATACTTGTCTGTGTGAACACCT
Source organism: Triticum monococcum (assembly GCA_034509565.1). NCBI lineage: Eukaryota > Viridiplantae > Streptophyta > Magnoliopsida > Poales > Poaceae > Triticum > Triticum monococcum. The sequence goes on from CM067842.1 coordinate 633,920,464, forward strand.
GACCAATGGAAAGGAAAATGTATTCCGCAGAGTAGAGTTTGGACAAAATACATTAGAGTTTTGATTTAGTTATGATGGTTACCCCAAGAGTATGAAGGAATGAAGTGCTATTGGAATTAAAGGAGATGTAATGTTGGAATACGGAACAATAGTAACTCCAAGGATGAGTTAAAGATATACAAGTTTGAAGTGGGCCATAGCCCACAGGACCCAGGATTTAGAAAGGAACAAGCACAACCTTGTTGCAGGAAGAATTATGGAAGAAGCTGTGATTTCATCAGCAGATGTTCCATAGGAGGTTACGTAAACCCGAGAGTTTTGAAGAAACGATAGAGGTTTTGTTTGGCTTGCAGAACCAATGGATTTATCCAGACCCAGTTCATGGATAAGAGAAGTTCTGCAATGCGTGTGAGGATGCCCAAGTGTTAGAATACGTGATTCACTATCTGCGTATGTGGTATTGATTCAAGTACGGGATGGATTGGCCCCCATACCGAAGACTTCTATCATGAGCTATCATATGTTGATGGAAAATCAGAGAGCCTTAAAACCCTAGAAGAGTGTCAACACAACAAGCCAAAACCCTAGAATGGCAGGACAATGGAAACCATGTACACGCACCATTGCCAATCGTAGGTTATACGGTGAGATCAAACCCAGACCCATTTCCTGCAGGAGAAACCAAAAATTATCGACCATCATGAGGTTTCGATAGTTGTTTAGCATTGGCGCCAGACTTGTCAAGTCTCAGAAGGATCTTATGTTGATGCAAGGACTCCAGATTTTGAAGAAAATGTTATGCCCTTACCGGAAGAGCACTAGCGAGGAAGCTATCTCGGAGAATATGAGAAGAATGACACCGTCAACGCAGAGGATGGAGTATAGGAGTTTTGTTGGAGCCGTAACCATGCTTCCAAGGGTGGTAGCACCCCATACCTTGTGTTGATGAATGGATTTTCAAGGAGACCCCCAAACCTAACTTTCTTTCTAGCCTCTCCGAATCTCGAGGACGAGATTCATTTTAAGGGTGGTAATTTGTAACATCCCAAAATTCTAAATTTTGGAATGCTATATCAAATAAATAATTATGATTGTTTGTTTGATTGTTGTGTGATTGATTGTGTGGAACTGAGTGAGAATTGAAAATTTTGAAAGTTGAATGAGAGGGAATAAAAGGACTTTCCCAAAATTTTCATCTTGCATTTTGATCTCCATTAATTCAAATTCATCACAAAACCCTAGCGTGAAGATAATATGACTTCTTCCATTTAAAGAAATGAAAAGGGGTTTTGAAGTAGATTTGAATTCCATTTGAAAAATAGTCCAACTCAGAAACTTTATGCCACTCAAGGATTTTCATGAGAGAAGATAATAAGACTTCTTCAAAATGTATGAAATAGAGTGGTAAGTGATGAGGAGCACTTTTGAGTTTCATTTGGTTCACTTTTGGAAAGTTTTTTGTCTTGAGTTTCAAAATCATTTCCATTCATTCAAATAAAATAAAGAGAGAAGGAAATACGACTCCTTCAATTATCAGAAAGAAAAATGGAAATGGATTATGAAACCAATAGACGTTATTTTAAAATAATATTTGAAATCATTTGCATCTCATGATTTATCGCATGTTGGAGTTTTCTCGAATGTTCAAATATTATGTTTCACTCAAAGAAAATAAAGGAGAGGGGATAAAATGCTTCCTAAAACATAAAGGAGTTGTAAGATTCATTATAGTATCATTTGAAGTTTTTGGAGTTTATTTGGATTTTATTATATTGGCCTAAAGTGCATTTATTGCATTAGAAAATTATTTTTCAAAATTATCTGTGCTGGAATTAATGTTCATTATTCTCTATATTTGAAATAGTGATTTTATACATTTATGTGGAATTTTTATAAATTCATTTGAATATTTTTGGGTCACATATGTTTCCTGTTTTTTTAAAAGATGCACGCGCACACACACGCGTGCGCTCACGCAGCCAGCAACCCAGTCGGCCATACGGCCCAAGGCCCCGGGTCGCCCCCAACCTCCCGCCGCCCCGCACGGGACGGGATGAGCACGCGCTCGTGCTCCCGAACCCGTCGGCCGCATCCTTGTGGGTGATGCTTATCCCGTGGCCGTCGCATCCCCTCACCTTGCCTATAAAAATCCCTGAGCGCCCTCTGCCGATTCCACCACTCCATTCGTCCTCTCATCGCTCATAGCCGTCGCACTCACCCTCTAAATCTCGCCGGAGCCGAAACCCTCCGCCGACGATTACGTCACTGGTGGTGCACCCGAGCCACTCTTTCTTCGTCAACCTAATCCCCAAGCCTGTGTGCACCGTTTTGACATATTGGTTTCCCCTAGGTCGTGCCGAAACAGCCAAACCGACGACCCCAAGCCATTGGAGTTCGCGCAGCTCACTGGAGCTCCGTCGCCCTCCATCCGCTCGTCTGGACGCCGCCGATGGCCCGCACCATCACTCCACGGATGCCCTCGATGCGCCGGTCTCCTTCGCCTTCTTCCCCGTCGTCGAGGAGGACCGCAGCTGCCGCCCCGTCCGCTGCCAAACGCCAGCGCCGTCGTCTCCTGTTCGTCGTCGTCATCATCGTAAGTGAGCCCCCTCTCCGTTTGTTTAGTTTTTTATTAGACTGGTTAACCGGGGTTTTCTTAAACCGCGGTTTTATTAAAAACCGAATGGTTTCTGTTTTAGTTAGCCGCCGCCGCTGTTTTGCTTAGATAGCAACCATTCGCCGTATAGGCTTCCATAACGAACGCTGCTCAGCCAGCCACGAGCCGCCACGTGGCCGAGGGCCTATTCGTAGTTTTATTTTTGTTTTCTGTTTCACTGCTAGGTCCCTGTAAATTTTAGTTTAGCTCCTAAACTTAGATTGGCCACAACTATTTAACAGTAGATCCAAACTCAATGAAACCAGCGGCAAATTCTTCGTCATGATTAGATCTATCAAGTGGTATCATACTTGTAAACTTTTGTTCGATTCAAATTTGAATTTATTCAGATTTGAATTTGAACTTCAAATGGCCATATCTCCTAAACCACAGCTCCAATTACGTCGATTATTTTTGTGTTTCGTCACCATAGCCAAACCCTACCACTTGCACCAATCTCACAATAATTTTCACACACTTAGGATCTATCCATGATGTTTTTACTCGTATGCCTTGTATGCACCATACTTCACATCACAAATTTTGGCACCCATGCCCTATGTTGTTTTGCACTTAGTATTTTGTTTTGATAGTTAAGTGTGTTGTGTGTTCATTTGGATTTTCCGAGTCTTTTCATGTTGCATGTTATTTGGTTCTCCGAAATGATTGCTTATGTGAATGTAATGTTTGACTTTATAGATTTTCATCGGAGAGTGATGAATAGTTCTATTAAGTAAATTTCTAAGAGTGATATAATCTTCATCAACTATTATCAGGCAAGTTCACATTTGATCATTCCTTCAATTACCTATGTTTTATATTATGCACTTAGCCCTTTTGTGGTAGGATTGCATGGTAGGATTTATTGTTGCCAGATGGCTATGCCGTTACCTAGTAGTTCCTTTGAGGTAGGTCTGATCTATACATCCTTGTCGTTGTCGTGTAGATTTATTTTTGCCTCACTAAATGTAGACGCGGTTTGGGAAGCGAACATGGTGAGACATGAGTGACAAAGTAGTAATCAGGACCAAGACTTGTAAATGAACTACCTGGGCGGTATTTGGTTTGAATGGTGGTGAAGTACAGTGGGAGCATGCATGGTTAATCCATGGTGGTGCACCACTAGTGGTCGGCCACCCAGGCTCAAAGAGATCAATCGTATTCTCATGTCTAGAAGCTTACGTGTGCAGCCACAAGCCAATATGGGCTTTGGCTTAGTTGAGTAGTTAGTGTGACCCCTTCCGGGATGGGCTAGCAGATGTAGAATGATGTAGGTGTAGCAGCCTATCCATGGGTTAAGGGGGAACATTTTTGAAAGACTATGTCTCGGTCATCCTGTTCTCAAACGCCAGGCAGTGCGAGAACTTCAAGGGAGGTGATCGAGTTTTGTGGGGAAAAGTGCGCAAACCTCTGCAGAGTGTTAAAACCTAATCGATTAGCTGTGTCCCCGGTTATGGACAACTTGAGCATCTAGTAGTGAAAATGCTGGGAGATCTCATCACCCTTAATTAAATAGTTGGGTTTTAAATGAAACCTTGGGAATGGTTGAGTTGGGTTTGCCAACTCATCCTATGCAATGTTTTAGTAGTAGAACAATATCTTTTATCCTAGGGAAAAACTAGCTTTATGCAAAAAAACTAAACTTAGAGCTTTCCACCAGCCAAATTGCATGTACAAATAGGTTCATTATTCTTATGATGCGACTTGCCAGTACATTCAATGTATTGACCTACAGGGCTGCAACGTCTTATGTTGCAGGAATTTCTACGGCGAGTAAGAGTTACATTGTAGGGTTACGGTCTACACTCAACTTGCCGTTGGCATTGATGGGACTCCACACCCGTCTGATTGTTTCCGCTGAGACTTATGAGGTATATATATCAGTTTTACATTATTTATACATGTGATTGCACTTTCATATATACATTGATGTACTGTGTGTGTCAGCATGCAGATCCAGGGATGGCACGGATACACAGTGGCTTGACCGTTTGAGGTCGGGTCTCTACAACATCCCACTTATGATTAACCCCTATTTCAAGCATCCGCAACTACAACAGAAGTATTAAGGTAAACCTAACTATAACATGAAACATATGGATCCAAATCAGCCCCTTATGAAGCAACACATAAACTAGGGTTTAAGCTTCTGTCACTCTAGCAACCCATCATCTACTTATTACTTCCCAATGCCTCCCTCTAGGCCCAAACAATGGTGAAGTGTCATGTAGTCGACGTTCACATGACACCACTAGAGGGATGACAACATACATCTCATCAAAATATCGAACAAATACCAAATTCACATGACTACTTATTGCAAGACTTCTCCCATGTCCTCAGGAACAAGCATAACTACTCACAAAGCATTACCGTGTTCATAATCAGAGGGGTATTAATATGCATAATGGATCTGAACATACGATCTTCCACCAAATAAACCAACTAGCATCCAGTACAAGGAGTAATCAACACTGCTAGCAACCCACAGGTACCAATCTGAGGTTTGGATACAAAGATTGGATACAAGAGATGAACTAGGGTTTGAGATGAGATGGTGCTGTTGAAGATGTTGATGGAGATCGACCCCCTCCCGATGAAAGGATCGTTGGTGATGAAGATGGTGATGATTTCCCCCTCCCGGAGGGATGTTTCCCCGACAGAACAGCTCCGCCGGAGCCCTAGATTGGTTCCGCCAAGGTTCCGCCTCGTGGCGGCGGAGTTTCGTCCCGTGAGCTTGCTTATGATTTTTTTCCTCGACGAAAGACTCCATATAGCCAAAGATGGGCATCGGAGGGCCACCAGGGGGCCCACGAGGTAGGGGGCGCGCCCAGGGGGTAGGGCGCGCCCCCACCCTCGTCGACGGTGGGTGGCCCCCCTCTAGTACTTCGTTCGCCCAATATTTTTATATATTCTGAAAATAATTCCCATGGAGTTTCAGGACTTTTGGAGATGTGCAGAATAGGTCTCTAATATTTGCTCCTTTTCCAGCCCAGAATTCCAGCTGTCGGCATTCCCCCTCTTCATGTAAACCTTGTAAAACAAGAGAGAATGGGCATAAGTGTTGTGACATAATGTGTAATAACAGCCCATAATGCAATAAATATCAATATAAAAGCATGATGCAAAATGGATGTATCATGTACGCGGCTGGTGAGCAGACCTAGCAACCTCCATTACAAAGGAAGTTGCGTTACGCGGTCCAACCTGGCGCGCGCCGCTCAGTCGCTGACGTCACGAAGGATTCAACTGATACCATGACGTCGAGTGCCCATAACTGTTCCCGCGTAGTTGGTTAGTGCATATAGGCTAGTGGCCAGACTCAGATCAAATACCAAGATCTTGTTAAGCATGTTATTTTGAAGTAACCGCGAATGCCGACTAGGGCCAGGCCCACCTCTCTCCTGGGTGGTCTCAACCTGCCTTGTCGCTCCGCCACAAAGATCCACCCAGAGGGCCCTCAGGACAAAGGTCCTTTCAACCCCCAATCTGTGAATCACTCGTGGGTACTCTACGAGCCGACCCATCTTTAGTCATCACATGTATCATGTATATGTATATAAGTATATACCCGTGATCACCTCCCTAGTGATCATGGCCCGATAGTATAACACGGCAGACTGACAAGAATGTAGGGCCACTGATGATAAACTAGCATCCTATACTAAGCATTTAGGATTGCAGGTAAGGTATCAACAACTGTAGCAACAATGACAGGCTGAAAGTGCGTTATATCGACTAGAGGGGGGGTGAATAGGCGATTTTTATGAAAGTATTCAAAACGTGAAGGTTATGAAGACAAACAGTACAGATATGCCAATCACTTAAGCAGCGGAAGTTAGATTACACTAGGCAAGCCATGGTCAAGTATTCAATAGAGTAAAAACACAAGACAAGTAGCTGCAGTGTAATAAGGATCAGGTAGGAAGAAGTTATGAAGCCAAACAGATCATACAGTTATGTTGTGAAGACAGAAGATAAAGCAAGCATGCAATGGCTTCACAGTGTGTAACAGAAAGTAAAAGGAAGTGAAGATGAAACCAATGACACGCTGAAGACAATGATTTGTTGGACCAGTTCCAGTTGCTGTGACAACTGTATGTCTGGTTGGAGCGGCTAGGTATTTAAACCAAAGGACACACAGTCCCAGACACCCAGTCCTGAACACGCAGCTCAGGACACCTAGTCCTCACCGTTTTCTCCTTGAGCCAAGGTCACACAGACCTCGCCCAATCACTCTGGTAAGTCTTCAAGGTAGACTCCCAAACCTTCACAGACTTCGTTCACTAGCAATCCACAATTTCTCTTGGATGCTCAGAACGCGACGCCTAACCGGCTGGAGGATGCACAGTCCTCAAGTGTAATAAGTCTTCAGATCACTCAGACACAGAGACTTAAGTGATGCCCAATTTACTCTGGCTCTGGGTGGTTAGGGCTTTTCTCCTCGCTAGGAATTTTCTCTCAAAGGCTTCGAGGTGGGTTGCTCTCAAACGACAAAAGCCGTGCACTGAAATCTGAGCAGCCAACCGTTTATGGTTGTAGGGGTGGACTATTTATAGCCACTTGGCAACCCGACCTGATTTGTCCGAAATGACCCTGGGTCACTAAGGAACTGACACGTGTACCAACAGTCGGATTTCGAACTCACACGGCAACTTTACTTGGGCTACAAGTAAAGCTAACTTGTCTGACTCTGGACACGATTTTCTCTCATAGTCTTCGCTCGAAGACATAGGATTTGAATTAGGCATCACTTCAGTCATCCTGACTGGTTCTCTTGGACCCCACTTAACCGTACGGTGGTTCCTATGACACAACATAAATGAAGTAAAACTACGAAGGATCTAAGTCTTCGAGTTCCATAAGCTTCATAGGGAGTCTTCACATGTCATTGTCTTCAATATGAATATCTTCATAAACCACCATTGTCTTCAATGTCTTTGTACATTTTTAGGGGTCATCTCTGGTAGTGAAACCGAATCAATGGGGGACTTCTACCTGTGTTATCCTGCAATTCTCACAAACACATTAGTCCCTCAACTAGGTTTGTCGTCAATACTCCAAAACCAACTAGGGGTGGCACTAGATGCACTTACAATCTCCCCCTTTTTGGTGATTGATGACAAACTAGTTGAAGTTTTCAACGGGGAACATAATTTGTGAAATTGTATATGAATTGTCTTCATAAGCTGCAAGGGCTCCCCCTGAAGATGTGCATATAAGTAATTTGCTTCTTGAATGCAAATGCACATGGCAGGTTGTACTTGTGGAGATCCACTTCAACTTATGATGACAATCCACTATGCATGTTAGAGTATACAAAGATAATGACATGCATAATGAAAATGGACGTCTGCAGAATGATCTAAGTGCGGAATTTATCGTCGCACATGCGGAATTTATCTTTGCATAACAGAGTGACAAACAGGTAGCAGACGACCATCAAGGCTACGTGTTACAACTCAAAGAAGCAAATGTAGCAAAAACGGGAGTTGTAAGCACGAAGCAAAATGTAGCAAAATATGAAAGGCACCAGCCCATAGTGACCCGCTTGAAGACTATAAACATCATATGTTTCTCCCCCTTTTGTCAGTGATGACCAAAATGGTTTGAAGACATAGAGTCTTCTACGCGTTCCCAGGCGCAGCAGGGTCGGTGGAGTTGGGTGGCGGTGCAGACGAGCTTGGTGCAGATTCGACGCGAGCTGAAGTAGGTGGAGGTGATGTAGCATCATCTTCTTCTTCGATAATTCGGGCGGACACGGTGGCAGCAGAGGAAGAGAACTCTGAATCTTCAAGTGATGGTGTGCTTTGCATCACAGCTCTTCTAGGAGGTGTGGAGTCAAACTTGAATCGCTCTTTGAAGCCATCCTCTTGAAGTTCAGCTTCAGTGCACATCATGGTGAGGCCTTTCCAAGTGCGGCGACAGGTTTCGTGTGTGACGAATGCATTCTTGGTGGCCAGATTGCTGATGCGATTGACGTCTTGCATGATACTTCTCATCTGCCTCTTGAGCCAGTCGTGATGCCTATCTTGCTTTTGGTGAAGAGCCACAAGAAGTTCTCGGTCATTGAGTGCATGAGCGCGTTTCTTGGGTCTCGGTGCAGCTGTGCTGTCAGTGGCTTCAGTTGATGCAGGGGCACGTGTGGTGCCAGCCATTGGATACACTCTTGAGATGGCTTCAACACCTTCATCATTCTGAGTGAAGCTCTGGTGTTCTGCATTCTGAAGACTTAATGGTTGCTTGGCAGGCTCAGGATATATTGCTTCAGCAGAGGTGTCCACATCGGGTAAGAAGATCCTATGGTTGCGGGCTGAGGGCTGATAGGAGATAGCAGAGTGAAGCTTGATCAGCCTCATAACCCAAGGAGCATAAAACTTCAAACCAAAGAGATATGAGCCAGACGCTGCAAGTTGGCGTATAAAGAGATCCTGTGCGTTGAAGCATTTGCCATGCAGGATATAGAAGATGAGAGTCTTCATTGCACCTTCAACCTTGGCATATGGAGAGTGCCCCTTAATGGGCCATAGAGTCCGCCTGACAATGTGATATATGGTTCTGGGCAGGTACTCTAAGTCTTCAACGAAGAACTCAGTTGGATAAGGTGCATCATGAGGCAATGGCTTCATCATTGAGAGCATCTGACTCATATTTGGCTCAGGCCGCTGGAATATGCTCGCAATTGCTTCAGCATGGAGTTGGCAGCCTTCTTCGAAGAGTTCGCCAGGAGTGGGTAGGCCGGTAAGCTCAATGATATCGAATGCATTAGCTTCATGATGGACATTGCCGGTCATCCACTCCAGGATCCAAGTCTTCGGATCTCTGTTATAGCCTTTGATATGCAGGGTGGCATAGAACTGGAGCAGAAGCTCTTCATTCCAGTGCTCTTCATCGGTGATAAACGGCAGCAGACCCACTTGCTTGAAGCAATCCAGTGCTTCTTCCAGACCAGGCAGACCAGCAACAGCTTCAACCTCAAGGCGCTAGTGAGGAAAGATGTGGCCTTGGTTGTATAGGATGCATGAATAATAGCTGCGTTGTGGGTAGCTCCAGAACCTATCTGATACAATCCGTTCCCTTGAATAAGGGTTCGTGGAGCTGTTGAAGAACGTGTTATCTGCCCTGAAGCTGTTGATGTTGAAGGAGCCAGGAGCTGATGCAGGACCTGGGAACCTTGGCAGTCGTGGGATCGGCTTCTGGACCAGGGGCCTGTGCGCAACATGATAGTTGAATTGTGGACCGGCAGCAGACTCAGGCACAGAAGGTTCAGGTGTAGTAGCTTCAGTGTCTCTTGAAGCTGTTGTTGGGAAGGGCTCCACAATTGCTTCAGTGTTGGTTGTGGCAGCCTCAACGTTTTCAGCCTCAACACGTGTAGTGAGAGGGACGGATTCAGGTACGTTCTCCTGGAAAACTGCTTCTTGTTGGTGCGGGGGAGATGGAGCTTGAGGTTCTTCTTCAATATCTTCGGCGGATGCAGCCGGAATGTTGTCAGCAGCCTGAGCCCTTGGCCCTTTGCGAAGCCTACGGAATGTAGGCGACGCCGGTGGAGTTGCAGTGGGCTGGGGCTCATTATCTTCCTCCTGTGGGCGATCTGCCCACGATGCATCTTGTGTGATTGGTGTCAATGGACGACCAATGCTGATCAGTTCGCTTGTCTCAAGCTGAGGAAGGGCTGTATCACCTTGTACATTGTCTTGGAGACCAATGTCTTCAGCAGTGTTGGGGTCGGCTGCTGGAATGTCTTCAGCATGCGGAGCCTCTATGAAAGCAGGCTCATGTACTGTCAACTGATGATCTTCGTCAGGATAGCGGACGGAGAGGGGTTCGACTATCAAGGGCTCTGTGGGAGCAGCCCGAGATTTCTTGGTCTTGCGCTTCTTGATGGTGGGGTCAGAAGGAGAGGCTTCAGAGTGTTTCCTCTTCCTTGCTTCAGCTTCGGCTGTCCGTGTCTTCTTGAGCTCTAAAGCATTTGACCGGTTCTTTGGCTTCGAGCCAGTCGTAGCAGTGGGGAAGACAATCGGAACAGCTTCTTGCCTTGGTGCCTCTGGTTCAGCCACAGCAGGCTTCTTCTTTTTCTTCACGGCCATCCTGGGGTCGATGCCGGGACGCCCAAGTGCCTTGCGCTTCTCGGCCTCATTGTAGGCCTGCACACAACGATCAGCCAGAGTCTTCATTCGCTCCTGCGAACCCTGAGCTTCTGCACGTTTCTTCAGAAAGTTTTCCTTTAACTCATGCAACATGATCTTGAAGTCCTTGACTTCCTGGACGCTGAGCCTGGCCATATTCTGCTTGAACCGAGCCTTTTCAAAATCAATTTTCTGCTTCAGTTCAACAATGCGCTGGGCAATTGCAAGTTCTGAAGCAATAGCGCCTTAGAAGGCGACGCTGAGGCCAATGGGCAGCTGCAGATCATCGAAGCTGATATTTGGTGTAGTAAACCATTCATTGATGAAGTTGTGGATGATGGCGACATCAAACAGAGGCAGATTGTTGAAGATTTCAGCCTCCTCCTTGCTCTTGATGAGCTGCTCAAGAGCATCATCTCCAAGATCTTCATCGCTTGAAAGATCAATGGTTTCGCAGTGCAGAATGGCAGCAGCTGTGAGCTCTTTGCCTGTGTGTGGCTGAGGCTTCTTGGCTTCTTGGGGTTTGGAGACTCATGATAAGTCTTCAGACTGCACACTGGCTTCAGGAGGTGCAGTTGCCAATGGCTTCGCTCTGGAGATTTTGGGAGAAGCGGTTGGCTTTGAAGCTTTTGGCTTCTTCGTCTGCTTCGGCTTCGGTGCAGCAGGAGCGTCATCAGACTCAGTGTCTGCTGGAGGGTCGTTCATGGCAGTCCCTTGGACTAGAATGTGAGTGATGAGGCCTGCGAGATTGGCATACGGCCCGATGATATTGGGATCGGCATCGCGTGTGCCATCCGCCCTTGGTTCAGAGGGACCAGGGTTGAAGTCCAACCCCAGCTTCTTCTTGTTTTGCTTCGCAGAGTTCTGAGCAAATTGGAAGTTGCGCTTGAACAGATTGTCATCGCGATAGCAGAGAAGTGATGATGGATGTGCTTCAGCTGACTGTGGTCCTCTGACCATGCATGGATAGAAGCCTTGAGCAATGGCTTCGTCTCTGGACCGGGGTACGAGATTTTTGTATAGTACGTCTCCCCACGGTCTCTTGATGGTGCACTTTTCTGCATATTCCTGAGTGACGAAGCGGTATTGGAACCACTGCTCTGCCCAATATCTTCGAATCCATTGGATTCGTGTCTTGCGCTGACCATAGCTCTCTTCAGGATCAGTTTTGTACATTTCTGCCAATTCATCAGGTAGATCTTTGGACGTTCCACCACGTCTCTGTCTGCCTCCCTTCCTGGCTGCTGTTTCTGAAGCCATGAATCTTAACTTGGAAGGCTTCAAGATGTTCAAAGTCTTCAAAGGCTTCCTTTTGCTTGACCAACAAGAACTGGCTTCAGGAGAGTTGATGTGATGCTGCAAGTACTCTGCAAATGAATGCAGACTATGAGAACCAAAGGATTCTCCCACGGACATGTACCTGTGACAGCATTAAGGTGCGAGGGAAGGGGAAGAGGTCATATGCATTCTCAGAAGACTTTTGAAGATAAATCGGTTTAGAAGACATTGACCTCATCGTGCGAAGACATTCACTCATAGATAAGGAGTTGGTTCCAGATTTGTATGAACCCACAGATCAGTACAAGTGAGGAATCTAACTACTTCATGATGCACAAGTGAATATTCTAGGCAGGTTATGAGATGCAGATTGAGAGAGATGTAACTTGTGAGAGCAGAAACTTCTTATGGCAGTAGGTGACTGAACTATGGGATCAAAAGAGGCTGTAAAAGAGGTTTTATTTACCACACTTGGAACTGCTAGACGAAGTGGGAGTTGAGGCCAAGCAGTTCGATCCTCCGTGCCCTAACTTGGCGACGGAAGACACCTACGGCGACGGCGGAGAGAGCGATGTCCGCTGTCGGCGTGAAAACAGCATCGGAGAGGTTGCGGCAGTGAAGCGCTTCGTCGCCGGCGTCGTCGAGAGCTAGCGGTGGTGCTAGGGTTCATGCAAGGGTGGAAGAAGAGATAATGACCGCAGTGAATCGTGTATTTATAAGGATAGAGGCGGCACTGCGCTATTACTCAGGTGCCCCTGGCGATTCGCATCTGAACAATACGTGGCCATCATGCGGTATTTTGGGGGCAGTTCCACATCCCATGCACGCCTTGATTGTCGGGTGTCATTCCTACTTCTCCGGATTTCTTGTTGATGAAAAAGCATTGAAAACGGTTTTAAAGTTTGTCTCTGTGTCTTCTGCTGGCAAGGATGCAGTGAAGACATTCGACAGTTTCAATAGAATGCATACGACTTGGAGAGATAGAGTTTGAGGTAGGAAGCATGGAGAGGTTAGGGTCCGATCACATTCACTTAGTTCAAAAGATTCAAACAAGAAGACATAGCTATAAGTGAATGCTGTAGAGGACAGAACACCAGTACATATATATATATATATATATATAATTAACGCAGTGAAGAAAATCATGAAGACAAATTGATTGAAGCCAAACCAAATGTGAAGACATTGCAAGGTAACGCCATGAGTGAAACACTTCAAATAGAACGTTTGGTGGTGGCGTTACCCACCGTATAGGAAGTATTAGACTTAGACACGGCGCACAATTATCATGGCGCTCCGAAGTCAAATTCCATGTTAATGTATTCCCACTTAGAATGTATGTCTTCATTGATTGAAGATATACGTTACTTCGTGTGTTGCACATCTAAGTCATCAACATGCATAAGTGTTAGGATGTGTGCCTGATCACAGGACATTTGAGGATTCCAAGATATTTAGCTCACACCGTAACTTGCAAAATCTCTTCTCATCCAAGGGCTTGGTGAAGATATCTGCTAATTGCTCTTCAGTGTTGACGTGTATGATATCAATATCTTCCTTTGCAACATGATCTCTGAGAAAATGATGACGAATTTCAATGTGCTTTGTCTTCGAGTGCTGAACTGGGTTGTTGGCGATCTTGATGGCGCTTTCGTTGTCGTAGTAAAGTGGCACTTGCTTCAGATGAATGCCATAATCCTTGAGGGTTTGCTTCATCCATAGAAGCTGAGCGCAGCAGGATCCAGCAGCAATGTATTCAGATTCAGCAGTGGAGAGAGATACACAGTTCTGCTTCTTTGAAGACCAACATACAAGTGATCGGCCCAGAAAGTGACATGTGCCTGACGTGGACTTCTGATCAACCTTGTCACCAGCGTAATCAGCATCCGAGAATCCAACCAGATCAAACTCTGAGCCCTTTGGATACCATAACCCTAGAGTTGGGGTGTGAGCCAAATATCGAAGAATTCGCTTCACTGCTAAGTGATGCGACTCCTTTGGTGCCGCTTGGAATCGAGCACACATGCAAACACTAAGCATAATATCTGGCCTAGATGCACAAAAATAAAGCAAAGAACCAATCATGGAGCGGTATACCTTTTGATCGAACTCTTTACCATTGTCGTCAGGACCTAGATGATGTTTGGCTGGCATTGGTGTTGTGAAACCTTTGCAGTCTTGCATACCGAACTTCTTCAGGTAATCTTTGAGATACTTTTCTTGAGATATGAAGATGCCATTGCGTTGTTGCCGTATCTGAAGACCAAGGAAGAATTTTAGCTCCCCCATCATAGACATCTGATATTGCTATTGCATCATATATCCGAACTCCTCACTGTACTTCTGATTGGTGCAGCCGAAGATAATGTCATCCACATATATTTGGCACACAAACAGTTCACCATCATATGTCTTCGTGAAGAGAGTGGGATCTAGGGAGCCAGGTATGAAGCCTTTGCTCTTCAGGAAGTATTTGAGTGTGTCATACCAGGCCCGAGGGGCTTGTTTGAGGCCATATAATGCCTTATTGAGCTTGTAAACCATGTCAGGATGTCTTGGATCTTCAAACCCAGGTGGTTGTGCAACATACACTTCTTCTTCAATCTTGCCATTGAGAAAGGCACTCTTCACATCCATTTGATATAAAAGTATGTTATGATGATTTGCATAGGCCAGCAGTATACGGATGGCTTCAAGTCTGGCCACAGGAGCAAATGTTTCATCGAAGTCAATGCCTTCCACTTGAGTATATCCTTGAGCAACGAGACGAGCTTAGTTTCTGACAACTTGACCATGCTCATCTTGCTTGTTGCGGTATATCCATTTGGTGCCTATTATGTTATGCTTCCGTGGATCAGGACGCTTAACCAATTCCCATACATTGTTCAGCTCAAACTGATGAAGCTCTTCATGCATTGCTTGAATCCACTCAGGTTCCATAAAAGCTTCTTCAACTTTCTTGGGTTCTGTGATTGAAATGAATGCGAAGTGTCCGCAGAAATTTGCCAGTTGAGTTGCCCTTGAACGAGTCAGTGGACCAGGTGCATTGATGCTGTCAATTATTCTGTCAATCTACACTTCATTGGCAACACGAGGATGTATGGGTCGAAGACTTTGCTCTTGCTGATCTATGTTGTCGTGGGGAGGAATGTCTTTAGGCTGAGCATTGTCTTTATGTGGATCAGGTGCTGAGATGATAAGTTCTTCTTCAGGATGAGCTTCAGAAGGTATAATTTCTCCAGTTCCCATTAGCTTGATTGATTCACTGGCTGGAACTTCATCTAGCACATCTGGCAGTTGCTCTCTTTGTGAACCATTGGTCTCATCGAACCGCACATCCACTGTTTCAACCACTTTGTAGTGAAAGAGATTGAAGACTCTGTAGGAGTGCGAATCCTTTCCATAT
The DNA here is from genome assembly GCA_034509565.1 of Triticum monococcum. NCBI lineage: Eukaryota > Viridiplantae > Streptophyta > Magnoliopsida > Poales > Poaceae > Triticum > Triticum monococcum. Next base: position 633,935,927 of record CM067842.1, read on the forward strand.
CCAAGCATAAAGCCCTCATGTGCTTTTGGTGCAAATTTTGAGGTGTGGTGTGGGTCCTTGATCCAGCATCTTGAGACAAATACTCTGAAGTAACTGACATTTGGCTTCTTGCCAGTTAGAAGTTCAAAAGATGTCTTGTTCAGAAGCTTGTGAAGATAAACACGGTTGATTGTATGGCATGCAGTGTCAATGGCTTCAGGCCAGAATTTTCTTGGAGTCTTGTACTCATCTAGCATTGTTCTGGCCATCTCAATGAGTGTTCTGTTCTTGCGTTCGACGACGCCATTCTGCTGTGGCGTGTACGGAGCTGAGAATTCATGTGTGATGCCCAAGGTATCCAGATATGTATCAAGGCCAGTGTTCTTGAATTCAGTGCCATTGTCACTTCTGATGTGCTTTATCTTGGTGCCATAATTGTTCATAGCCCGATTTGCGAAGCGTCTGAAGACATCCTGCACTTCAGTCTTGTAAAGGATTATGTGCACCCAAGTATATCTAGAGTAATCATCAACAATGACAAAGCCATAGAGGCAAGCAGTAGTGGAAAAAGTTGAGTAGTGAGTGGGACCAAAGAGATCCATATGAAGCAATTCGAAGGGTCGAGTAGTGGTCATGATTGTCTTCAAAGGATGTTTTGCCCTTGTCATCTTCCCTGCTTCACAGGCACCGCATAAGTGATCTTTCTTGAACTTGACGCCCTCAATGCCTATGACATGCTTCTTCTTTGCAAGGGTGTGAAGATTCCTCATGCCAGCATGTCCAAGCCTCCGATGCCAAAGCCAGCATTCTGAAGCCTTTGCCAAAAGGCACACTACAAGTTGTGGCCCTGCTAAGAAATCTACCACATACAGATCATCTTTCCGATACCCTTCAAACACTAGAGACTTGTCAGATTCCATTAGTACCAGGCAACAATATTTTCCAAAAATTACAATCATGTTCAAATCGCAAAGCATTGAGACAGACATTAAGTTGAAGCCAAGGGATTCAACAAACATGACTTTATCCATGTGTTGATCCTTTGAGATTGCAACTCTACCTAGACCCAATACCTTACTTTTACCAGTGTCAGCAAATGTGATGTGGCTCTTGTCGGATGGACGTAAGGTTGAGTCCATAAAAAGACTTCTTTTGCCAGTCATGTGATTTGTACACCCACTGTCAATAATCCATTCTGAAGACTCTGAAGACGCTGGTGTCGTACCCTACAGTGCATTTAGGGGGATAGGCTTCACGAAGAGTATTGTGAAGCAAAAACATTTGACGAACTAGTGGGTTATGAAAACTTAGATCCAGGTTAGGACTAATAGGGAGAGTAGCATGTGATTCAGGTACAAAATACATAGTCATGCCATTTGGGCATTTGATCTTGCGCCCCACAAGATTTTTAAGGTCCCCAGCAATAGCGTCAGAAGATTTTGGTTTTCTACTGGAGACCTTTCCCTGCAAAAGAGAGTTAAGATTTCTTAACCACCCACATCTTCAAGGGTGGCTTAGAAGCAATAAGTCTAAGTGCAGCATCTGAGAATTTTGGCTTTGGAGCCCTAGCAAACAGTCTAGCAGGCGGGCAATAGTACTCATAAGAATAGGCAGAATAGTTCTTGGTCATATGAACATGACGGTTTGAAGAACCGCTCTCATATGCCTGAGCATGGTTTCCCTGCAAAACATTTGCATTAGTGCGACTCAGGTGAGTCCTCTGCCTGTATGAAGCCTTTGGACCATATGAAGCCTTTGGTCTGAGGTTTGTCTTCTTCATGTGAGGTGTCATGAGGACATTCATAGGAAGATTCTCCAGACACGTTTTTGGAACCCAGATCTTCTTCATAGGCGGTCCATTCCTGCAGTTAGTACCAATGTACCTGGCAAATACTTCACCATTCTGATTCTTAAACAGTTTATAGTTTGCATCAAAGGATTCATCAATGATAATAGGATTAGCACAAGTGAAGCCAGATAGATTGGATGGATCTGCTGAGGATTCCTTTGCAGCAACCCATGTGGTTTTGGGGTACTGCTCAGGTTTCCAGTAAGAGCCATCTGCATTAATTTTCCTCACGAACCCAACACCCTCTTTCCTAGGGTTTCGGTTCAGAATCTGCTTCTTGAGGACATCACATAATGTCTGATGTCCTTTGAGACTTTTGTACATCCCTGTTTCAAGCAATGTCTTCAACCTAGCATTCTCATTAGCAATAGCAGTGGTATCCTCAGCAGAGGGGTTAGTTACCACTTCAACAGTTGAAGATATTGCAACAGCAGTAGCAGTGGAACATTCAGCAACAGAAGCAACATTATCACGCTCAATGCATTTAAGGCATGGTGGTTCAAATCCTTCCTGAGCGGAACTGATCTGTTCGGCGTGAAGTGACTTGTTTTCCATTTGAAGATCTTCATGAGCCGCTCTCAATTTCTCAAGATCTTGCTTCCTTTGAAGATAATCATAGGAAAGCTTTTCATGAGTTGTTGAGAGAGTATCATGACGATCTTCAAGTTCCTGATACTTAACATGAAGATTTTTTATGTCTTCAATTAAGGATTCAGATCGAGTCATTTCAGCACCCAACAAATCATCGCTTCTGTCTAACAGTTTTTGAATATGTTCCATGGCTTTCTGTTGTTCAGTGGCAATTTTAGCAAGTGTTTTGTAGCTGGGTTTTGAATCACAATCAGAGTCATCGTCACTAGATGTTTGATAGTGAGTAGTGCGTGTGTTTACCTTGGCACCGCGTGCCATGAAGCAGTAGGTAGGAGTAGAGTCGTTCTTGTCATTTGCATCGGTGTTTGTGATGAAGTCATTGTCTTCAGTGTTGAAGATGGACCTGGCGACGTAGGCTGTAGCCAGACTCACAATGCCAGAATCGGACTCCTCCTCAGACTCCACCTCTGCCTCCTCAGAAGCGGATTCCTCCTCTGAATCCATTTCCTTGCCAACAAACGCACGAGCCTTGCCAGTTGTGCTCTTCTTGTGTGACGAAGACTTTGAGGAAGACTTGGATGACGACTTTGAGTATTTCTTCTTCTTCTTGTCGTCAGAGTCATATTCCTTGCTCTTCTTCTTCTTTCTGTTCTCATTGTCCCACTGTGGACACTCAGAGATGAAGTGTCCAGTTTTCTTGCACTTGTGACATGTTTTCTTCTTGTAGTCATGAGCAGAAGCTTCATCATTCCTTGAGCTTGATCGTGAAGACTTTCTGAAGCCTTTCTTCTTGGTGAATTTCTGGAACTTCTTCACTAGCATTGCAAGTTCCCGTCCAATGTCTTCAGGATCATCAGAACTGCTGTCAGATTCTTCTTCAGATGAGGACACAGCTTTTGCCTTCAAGGCACGAGTTTGCCCATAGTTTGGACCGTAGATATTTCTTTTCTCAGAAAGCTGAAACTCATGTGTGTTGAGCCTCTCAAGTATGTCAGACGGATCGAGTGTCTTGAAATCTGGACGTTCTTGAATCATCAGGGCTAGGATGTCAAACGAACTGTCAAGTGATCTCAGCAGAGTCTTGACGATTTCATGTTTGGTGATCTCAGTGGCGCCGAGGGCTTGAAGCTCATTTGTGATGTCAGTGAGCCGGTCAAATGTGTGCTGGACATTCTCATTGTCATTTCGCTTGAAGCGGTTGAAGAGATTGCGAAGAACACTGATTCTCTGATCTCTCTGGGTTGAGATGCCTTCATTGACTTTGGAGAGCCAGTCGCAGACCAGCTTGGATGTCTTCAAGGCACTTACACGGCCGTACTGTCCCTTGGTCAGATGACCACAGATGATATTCTTGGCAGTAGAGTCCAGTTGAGTGAACTTCTTTACATCAGCAGCAGTGACACCTTCTCCAGCCTTGGGAACGCCGTTTTCGACGACATACCATAGGTCGACGTCAATGGCTTCAAGATGCATGCGCATCTTATTCTTCCAGTAGGGATATTCAGTTCCATCAAAGACGGGGCACGCAACGTAGACTTTAATTATCCCTGCAGTCGACATAGCTAAAACTCCAGGTGGTTAAACCAAATCACACAGAACAAGGGAGCACCTTGCTCTGATACCAATTGAAAGTGCGTTATATCGACTAGAGGGGGGGTGAATAGGCGATTTTTATGAAAGTCTTCAAAACGTGAAGGTTATGAAGACAAACAGTACAGATATGCCAATCACTTAAGCAGCGGAAGTTAGATTACACTAGGCAAGCCATGGTCAAGTATTCAATAGAGTAAAAACACAAGACAAGTAGCTGCGGTGTAATAAGGATCAGTTAGGAAGAAGTTATGAAGCCAAACAGATCATATAGTTATGTTGTGAAGACAGAAGATAAAGCAAGCATGCAATGGCTTCACAGTGTGTAACAGAAAGTAAAAGGAAGTGAAGATGAAACCAGTGACACGCTGAAGACAATGATTTGTTGGACCAGTTCCAGTTGCTGTGACAACTGTACGTCTGGTTGGAGCGGCTAGGTATTTAAACCAAAGGCACACAGTCTCGGACACCCAGTCCTGAACACACAGCTCAGGACACCCAGTCCTCACCATTTTCTCCTTGAGCCAAGGTCACACAGACCTCGCCCAATCACTCTGGTAAGTCTTCAAGGTAGACTCCCAAACCTTCACAGACTTTGTTCACTGGCAATCCACAATTTCTCTTGGATGCTCAGAACGCGACGCCTAACCGGCTGGAGGATGCACAGTCCTCAAGTGTAATAAGTCTTAAGATCACTCAGACACAGAGACTTAAGTGATGCCCAATTTACTCTGGCTCTGGGTGGTTAGGGCTTTTCTCCTCGCTAGGAATTTTCTCTCAAAGGCTTCGAGGTGGGTTGCTCTCAAACGACAAAAGCCGTGCACTGAAATCTGAGCAGCCAACCGTTTATGGTTGTAGGGGTGGACTATTTATAGTCACTTGGCAACCCGACCTGATTTGTCTGAAATGACCCTGGGTCACTAAGGAACTGACACGTGTACCAACGGTCGGATTTCGAACTCACACGGCAACTTTACTTGGGCTACAAGTAAAGCTAACTTGTCTGACTCTGGACAAGATTTTCTCTCATAGTCTTCGCTCGAAGACATAGGATTTGAATTAGGCATCACTTCAGTCATCCTGACTGGTTCTCTTGGACCCCACTTAACAGTACGGTGGTTCCTATGACACAACATAAATGAAGTAAAACTACGAAGGATCTAAGTCTTCGAGTTCCATAAGCTTCATAGGGAGTCTTCACATGTCATTGTTTTCAATATGAATATCTTCATAAACCACCATTGTCTTCAATGTCTTCGTACATTTTTAGGGGTCATCTCTGGTAGTGAAACCGAATCAATGAGGGACTTCTACCCGTGTTATCCTGCAATTCTCACAAACACATTAGTCCCTCAACTAGGTTTGTCGTCAATACTCCAAAACCAACTAGGGGTGGCACTAGATGCACTTACACAGGCTATGCATCATAATAGGATTAACGGAAAGCAGTAACATGCTACACTACTCTAATGCAAGCAGTAGAGAGAAGAATAGGTGATATCTAGTGATCAAGTGGGGGGGGGGGGGCTTGCCTGGTTGCTCTGGCAAGGAGGGGTCATCCACAACGTAGTCGATAGGGGCACTAGCAGCGGCATTAGTCTCGTAGTCTATCAGAGAGAAGAGGGGGAAGAAACAATGAATACAATGCAAATAGATGCATATCGATGCATAACATGACAAGTAACGGTGCCAGGTGTGCCCTAACATAGTAGGAGGTGATACCGGCGAAGGGGGAAACATCCAGGAAAGTATCCCCAGTGTTTCATGTTTTCAGACAGATTAACCGGAGGGGGAAAGGTTTGCTATGCTAGGGATGTGTGGCGGACGAATGGGTTGCGTATCCGGATTCGTCTCGTCATTCTGAGCAACTTTCATGTACAAAGTATTTTCATCCGAGTTACGGTTTATTTTCTATTATTTATCAAAGTTTTATGCATTTTTGAAATTTATTTAATTATTTAAATCAAACATTATCGGGCCATAGAAAATCCCCTTCGCATCAACTCCGAGCACTCCAAGCAAATGGATCCGGTTGAGTTTTCGTCCTTAAACGAGCTCCTAGATCGCACCGCCGCCTTGGGAATCGTCATAGATTACGATCAGATCGGGCCTAAAACCGATCAGGGAGAAACCGAAACTCCACCGGTCACCCACCAGATCGCGGTAGTCCTGGAGTAGGACGACGAGTCTTCTTCTATATTGAAGATGAACTATGTTTGGGCCGCCGTTCATGAAGAGCCGGATACTTGATATGTCTCCGCCGTATCTACTTTTCCAAACACTTTTGCCCTTGTTTTGGACTCTAACTTGTATGATTTGAATGGAACTAACCCGGACTGACGCTGTTTTCAGCAGAATTGCCATGATGTTGTTTTATGTGCAGAAAACAAAATTTCTCGGAATGACCTGAAACTCCACGGAATATCTTACAATAAATAAAAAAAATCCTCGCCAAAGATGAAGACCAGGGGGCCCACACCCTTGCCATGAGGGTGGGGGCGCCCCCCCCTAGGGCGCGCCCCCTACCTCGTGGGCCCCCTGGAGACCTCCTGACTCCAACTCCAACTCTATATAACTGCTTTCGGGAGAAAAAAATAAGAGAGAAGAAATCATAGCGTTTTACGATAAGGAGCCGCCGCCAAGCCCTAAAACCTCTCGGGAGGGCTGATCTGGAGTCCGTTCGGGGCTCCGGAGAGGGGAATCCGTCGCCATCGTCATCATCAACCATCCTCCATCACCAATTTCATGATGCTCACCGCCGTGCGTGAGTAATTCCATCGTAGGCTTGTTGGACGGTGATGGGTTGGATGAGATTTATCATGTAACCGAGTTAGTTTTGTTAGGGTTTGATCCCTAGTATCCACTATGTTCTGAGATTGATGTTGCTATGACTTTGCTATGCTTAATGCTTGTCACTAGGGCCCGAGTGCCATGATTTCAGATCTGAACCTATTATGTTTTCATCAATATATGCGAGTTCTTGATCCTATCTTGCAAGTCTATAGTCACCTATTATGTGTTATGATCCGTTAACCCCGAAGTGACAATAATCGGGATACTTACCGGTGATGACCGTAGTTTGAGGAGTTCATGTATTCACTATGTGCTAATGCTTTGTTCCGGTTCTCTATTAAAAGGAGGCCTTAATATCCCTTAGTTTCCATTAGGACCCTGCTGCCACGGGAGGGTAGGACAAAAGATGTCATGCAAGTTCTTTTCCATAAGCACGTATGACTATATTCGGAATACATGCCTACATTACATTGACGAATTGGAGCTAGTTCTGTGTCACCCTATGTTATGACTATTACATGATGAACCACATCCGACATAATTATCCATCATTGATCCGATGCCTACGAGCTTTCCATATACTGGTTTACGCTTATTTACTTTCCTGTTGCTATTGTTACAATCACTACAAAATACCAAAAACATTACTTTGCTTTCGTTACTCTTTTGTTATCGTTACCATCACTATCATATTACTTTGCTACTAAACACTTTGCTCCAGATACTAAGTTTCCAGGTGTGGTTGAATTGACAACTCAGCTGCTAATACTTGAGAATATTCTTTGGCTCCCCTTGTGTCGAATCAATAAATTTGGGTTAAATACTCTACCCTCGAAAGCTGTTGCGAGCCCCTATACTTGTAGGTTATCAAGACTAATTTCTGGCGCCGTTGCCGGGGAGCATAGCTCTATTCTTTGAGTCACTTGGGATTTATATCTGCTTATCATTATGAAGAACTTGAGAGATCCAAAAACCACGATCTATCCCTCAACTACGAGGGGAGGTAAGGAACTTCCATCTAGCTCTACACTTGATTCAGCTTCTGTTATGAGTAAGCTTGCGACACCTACACCTTCTTCTGCTATTCGTTCTGATATGTCGCATGTTATTGATGATGCTACTTCTGCTATGCATGATACTTATGATGAAACTACCTCTATGCCTGATACTACTATGCCACTTAGTGATTTTCTCGAGGAACGACTTGCTAGGGCTAGAGAGATTGAAAATATTGAATTTGATTATGAAGATGAAAGTGATGATGAAGAATCACTTGTTATTCCTGAGGGTTATTTATTTGATCAAGAAGCTTCTTTAGCTATTTTAGCTTGCAAAGATAGATATGAACTCAAAAGGCTATTAACTAAATGGAATAAGCAATCTCTAAATGCTAGGATGAGACCTGACCCTGCTTTTGCTACTTCACCTATCTGTGTTACTGATAAGGATTATGAATTCTCTGTTGATCCTCATATAATTACTTTGGTTGAATCTGATCCTTTTTATGGTTATGAATCTGAAACTGTTGTGGCACATCTTACTAAATTAAATGATATAGCCACCCTGTTCACTAATGATGAGAGATCTCGCTACTTTTATATCCTTAAAATATTTCCGTTCTCATTAAAGGGTGATGTTAAGATATGGTTTAATTCTCTTGATCCTAGTTGTGTGCATAGTCCTCAGGATATGATTTGCTACTTCTCTGCTAAATATTTCCCTGCTCATAAGAAACAAGCTGCTTTGAAGGAAATATACAACTTTGTGCAAATTAAAGAAGAGAGTCTCCCACAAGCTTGGGGGAGGCTTCTCAAGTTACTTAATGCTTTGCTTGATCATCCTCTTAAGAAAAATGAAATACTTGATATCTTTTATAATGGACTAACCGATGCTTCCAGAGATTACCTGGATAGTTGTGCAGGTTCTCTTTTCAGGGAAAGAACACCGGATGAAGCTGAAATCTTATTGAATAATATGTTGACAAATGAAAATAATTGGGCACTTCCCGAGCCAGCTCCTGCTCCAATTAATGATCCTATTCCTAAACCAACTCCGAAGAAGAGAGGTGTTCTATTTCTCAGTCCCGAAGATATGCAAGAGGCAAAGAAATCTATGAAAGAAAAAGGTATTAAAGCTGAAGATGTTAAGAATTTACCTCCTATTGAAGAAATACATGGTTTAATTTACCGCGTGCCGAAGAAACATATGATCTTGATCCTTTACTTATTGAAGAACCTCCAGACCTCGATAACCCGACACAGGTAGTAAAGGTAAATTCTCTCTATAGATATGATAAAGCTGAAATCCCTCCTACTAAAATTGCTAGTCAATGCTTGGATGAGTTTGATAATTTTATGTTTAAGCAAGAAGACTTGAATGCTTATTTTGGTAGATAATTAAAACAAGATGCTGATATGATTAAATACTTGGGTGATTATATGGCTAATATTAGAGGTGAACTTAAACTTGTTAGCAAACATGCTTCTATGGTTACCACTCAAGTAGAACAAGTACTTAAAGCTCAGAAGGAATTGCTCAATGAGATGGATAGTAAGAAAAATAATTATGCTGTTAAAGTGGCTACTAGAACTGGTAGAATGACTCAGGAACCTTTGTATCCTGAAGGCCACCCTAAGAGAATTGAGCAAGATTCTCAGAGAAATAATATTGATGCACCTAGTTCTTCTAAAAATAAGAAAAAGAAAAATGATAGAACTGTGCAAACTTCTAGTGAACCTATTGCTGAACCACCTGATAATCCAAATGATATCTCTATGTCTGATGCTGAAACACAATCTGGCAATGAACATGAACCTAATGAGAATGTTAATGATGATGTTCATAATAATGCTCAGCCTAGTAATGATAATGATGTAGAAATTGAACCTGCTGTTGATCTTGATAACCCACAATCAAAGAATCAACGTTATGATAAGAAAGACTTTGTTGCTAGGAAACATGGTAAAGAAAGAGAGCCTTGGGTTCAGAAGCCCATGCCTTTTCGTCCCAAACCATCCAAGAAAAAGGATGATGAGGATTTTGAGCACTTTGTTGAAATGATTAGACCTATCTTTTTACGTAGGCGATTAATTGATATGCTCAAAATGAATCCTTATGCTAAGTACATGAAAGATATTGTTACAAATAAAAGAAAGATACCAGAAGCTGAAATTTCCACCATGCTTGCTAAATATACTTTTAAGCATGGAATACCAAAGAAACCTGGAGATCCAGGAGTACCTACTATACCATGCTCCATTAAAAGAAATTATGTTAAAATTGCTTTATGTGATCTTGGAGCCGATGTTAGTGTTATGCCTCTCTCTTTATATCATAAACTTGATTTGAATAAGTTGACACCTACTGAAATATCTTTGCAAATGGCTGATAAATAAACTGCTATACCTGTCGGTATTTCTGAGGATGTGCCTGTCGTGGTTGCAAACATTACTATTTTAACGGACTTCGTTATTCTTGATATTCCCGAGGATGATAGTATGTCTATTATTCTTGGAAGACCTTTTCTTAATACTGCAGGGGCTGTTATTGATTGCAACAAAGGCAATGTCGCTTTTCATGTTAATGGTAATGAGCATACGGTAAACTTTCCGAGGAAACAACCTCAAGTTCATAGTATCAGTTCTATCAGAAAAATTCCATCGATTATATTTGGAGGTTTTAAATTTCCTCTTCCTACTGTCAAGAAGAAATATGATATACTTATTATTGGGGATGTGCATATCCCCGTTGAGGTAACCTAGTGTTATTCGAAATTTCTCTGGTTTCATGTTAATCGGAATGAGTTTGTTAACAAGACTTGATCAACCTTGTTAGTGGATTCCTTTTGATGATCATGAGATGGATGAAACTAGAAGCACAACCTTCTGTACCCTCTCTACACTTTCTGTTATTTAGTTGAAATAAAGTAAAAATAAATAATTTTCCGTCTCTTATCTGATTATCCATGCAATATAAAAATACCTCGAAAATAAAAGTTCTCCAAATGCCCTGAAAATTAAATATGATTTTTTCTAGAATATTTGAGGATTTATGGAACAAAGAACACACCAGGGGGGCCAACCACCTTGCCACGAGGGTGGAGGGCGCGCCTGTAACGCCCATGATGCGGCTATATCTCCCACGTGTCGAAGCACGACTTAGAGGCATAACTGCATTGTAAGAAATGTCGCTAGTGAGGTAATCTTCACACAACCCATGTAATACATAAGGGAAAGAGATACATAGTTGGCTTACAATCGCCACTTCACACAATACATGAATAAAGCATTACATCATCCAGATACAATCAAGGTCCGACTACGGAACCAAAATAAAAGAAGACTACCCCAAATGCTACACAGATCCCAGATTGACCCCAACTGGGCTCCACTACTGATCGACTGAAATGAAACAACACAATGGACAAGATCTTCATCGAGCTCCTCCTTGAGCTTGGTTGCGTCACCTGCACGATATCATCGGCACCTGCAAGCTGGTTTTGGAAGTATCTGTGAGTCACGGGGACTCAGCAATCTCACACCCTCGCGATCAAGACTATTTAAGCTTATAGGTAGGGAAAAAGGTATGTGAGGTGGAGCTGCAGCAAGCAATAGCATATATGGTGGCTAACATACGCAAATGAGAGCGAGAAGAGAAGGCAAAGCATGTTCGAGAAACTATGATCAAGAAGTGATCCTAACAACCTACGTTAAGCATAACTCCAACACCGTGTTCACTTCCCGGACTCCGCCGGAAAGAGACCATCACGGCTACACACGCGGTTGATGCATTTTAATTAAGTCAAGTGCCAAGTTCTCTACAACCGGACATTAACAAATTCCCGTCTGCCCATAACCGCGGGCACGGCTTTCGAAAGTTCAAATCCCTGCAGTGGTGTCCCAACTTAGCCCATCACAAGCTCTCACGATCAACGAAGGATATTCCTTCTCCCAAGAAGACCCGATCAGGCTCGGAATCCCGGTTACAAGACATTTCGACAATGGTAAAACAAGACCAGCAAAGCCACTCGAATGTGCCGACAAATCCCAATAGGAGCTGCACATATCTCATTCTCAGGGCACACCGGATTGTCCAAACTTCCGGTAGGCCAGCCCAGAGTTGCCCCTGGTGGCCACCGGCGGCTGACAACTTGGACCAACACTCAGAGGAGCACTGGCCCGGGGGTTTAAATAAAGATGACCCTTGGGCAGGCCTACCCAATGGAAAGAAAAGGCTAGGTGGCAAATGGTAAAACCAATGTTGGGCCATGCCGGAGGAGTTTTATTCAAGGCGAACTGTCAAGGGGTTCCCATTATAACCCAACCGCGTAAGGAACGCAAAATCCGGGAACATAACACCGATATGACGGAAACAAGGATGGCAAGAGTGGAATAAAACACTAGGCATAAGGCCGAGCCTTCCACCCTTTACCAAGTATATAGATGCATTAATATAATAAGAGATATTTTGATATCCCAACAAAATAACCATGTTCCAAACATGGAACAAGCTCCAATCTTCACCTGCAACTAACAACGCTATAAGAGGGGCTGAGCAAAGCGGTAACATAGCCAAATAACGGTTTGCTAGGACAAGGTTGTTAGAGGCTTGGCTGAACAATATGGGGGCATGATATAGCAAGTGGTAGGTGTCGCAGCATAGGCATAGCAAAAGAGCGAGCATCTAGCAAGCAAAGATAGAAGTGATTTCGAGGGTATGGTCATCTTGCCTAAGATCCCGCAAGGAAGAAGAACGAGTCCATGAAGAAGACAAACGGACGTAGCCAATGGATCCTCACAAACGCGACATTATCAGAACCAACCCGAGGAAGCAACACCGGAAAGAAGCACACAACATAGTAAACAAACATCACATAAGCATGGCACGATGCGCAGGCAAGTATGATGCATGTCCGGTTTAATGAAGCATGACATGGCAAAGTGCACAAGCAATCCTACAAATTAAGTGGAGCTCAATATGCATCGGGATGCATATTGACAAAACACCACATTCCATTGTTTAGTTCGATCTCGTTTATGTACCCAACAATATTAAATGTTGATTAACATGGCAAGGGGTGAAGCACAACAAAACTACCTATCTAGGCAAGTTTAAATGAGGCCGGAAACAACGAACAACAAGTCCGGAAACTCCTCAAGTGCATATTTTAAGGTTTGGTACTGTTCTGCCCTAAACCATATTTTATAGTTGTTGAACATGCAAAGAAAAGTCACCATGATAATCCATGCATTTTTCTACCTCATTTACATATAAAGTTTGTTAAATTCGGAGTTACGGTTATTTAGTTATGAAATAAAACATTTTAACATGGCATTAAGTAAAATAAATGCAAACAACAATAACATTTTAAACATGGATGAAAATGGCATATTATGAAACTAGACAAGATTTTAAGCATTTTTCATATAAAATGTTGTTACAAATTGTGCATGGTTTTTAAGTTATTATAAGCATGAAGCTCAAGGGGTTTTCTGCAAAACTGACGTTCCCTGGATAAAGCTAAAATCGCAGTCAGTGGGAAAAACATCAACGGGCCAAAATCTGCTGGCCCAATCGGAGAAAAAACACACAAGGAGGTGCGCTGGAGGGGCAACTCACCCATGGGCCCAGCCCAGCTACAAATGAGGCCGAGCAGGCTCGCTCGCTGGATCAAATCGAGGTTGACCCGGTGCAGTCAACACACGGCTGCACCGAGCGAACTGTTGCTGCTCGTTACTGAAGAACGAACCACAGAAGCAGCAACAGGTTCACAACGATGCAGGCGCCGGGGAGGTTCCAGCGACGGGGTCGACAGAAACCAGCGGGTTGGCGTCGGAGATGGCCGGACCTGGTGTCAATCCGGGTTGGGGAGGCGAGGAGGTAGCAGGGTAGGCCGGCGAGGCAGGGGAAACTTGGTGCGGTAGTGGCGAAGGCGAGGGCAACCGGATCCCGGGGCGAAGGAAGCAGACTGGCGACGGGGCGCAGCGCCGAGGGACTTGGTGTGGTCGAGGACGACAGCCTTGGGGAAGAACTCGAGGGGGATGGCTCAATATCGACGGGACTTGGTCTCGGAGTAGTGGGGCGACGGCCATCCATGGCATCGGGCAGGGGAGGCCCACGGCAGCGAAGACGGCGAGTGGGTGAGGCGCTGCTGCGCTGGCGGGGTCGACGGAGCATGGAGGGGGGGGGTCCCTGGTGGTGGTGCTGGTCCGGAGATGGGACTCGGTGACCTGCGGATTTTCAGCCGGCGATGGAGATGCTCCCGCTAGTGGCACGAGGCGATGGTGATCGAACAGAGGAGGCCGACCATGGCGTTCCTGGGACTTGGGCGGCTCGACCGCGGTGGTGAATGCAAAGGGGCGGCGCTCGGAGGAGGCCTGGGACGCACCGAGGTCCTCGCTAGCTGTCTCGAGCGCATGGACGAGGACGGCCGGGGCGCAGCTGGCGGCGGGACTTGGCGCTGGCGACGGAGACGAACGTGGCATGGCTGGAGCGTCTCGATGATAAGTCAACGCAGGGGCGCTCGCTGGATGCGTCGTCCTCTTCCCGCAGTAGAGGAAAGGGGAGGCCAGTGGGGTCCTGGACGGCGACGCGGTGGTGAGATCCGGGCGCGGGGGTTTCATTCCTGGCGCCGGAGTGGAGGCAGGGTGCACCGGCGAGGAGAGGAGCGCTTGGGCACTGCGCTGCTGCTACTGGTTCGAGGAGAAGCAGAGGAGGAGCTTCGGGGAAGGAGGAGGTGGATCTCAAGGAAAAATAGGAGGAGTGGATCTGGTTGGTTGGCTGAGAAAAATGAGGAGGATGCAGGGATTGGTTCGGCGTGGAATCCGAGGAAGTGAGTGGCGGCGGCTCGACGGGACAAAGTCCCTAGATTTTAGGGTTTGTCCAAAAGACTAAGGGTGGACTATATATACATCATAGATTAGGTTAGGGCTACCTCGGTCCCTATGATCGAAATCAGACGGTCGAGATAAATAGGCTAGGGAGACCAAAAAGAAAAACGGAGATGTTTTGTAGATGTTTGGGGATGATCCGGACCCAATGGTGACGACTGCCCGGGTCGGGTCCAGGGCAGTTTCGGATGCGCACGTGAGGGGTTCGATGCACTGTGCAGAGAGGGTTTCGGGGCCTGGCGGTTGTCAGCGGACTGTGCAGAAAGCTTTGGGCTGAGAGAAGAGAAGAGAGAGAGAGAGAGAGACCTGGCGACTGTTTCCGGAGACCGAAAATGTTCGACGTTAGACCGGCTATACTTCCGCTATAGTTATCCGTTGGGGCATCAAACGATCTCCGAATGCGATGAAACTTGACAGGCGGTCTATCTACACTATAATAAGACCACACGTCAACTCTCATCCCATTCCGAGAACAGTTTCCGGCCACTTATAAAATACTATTTCGGACATGCCGTGGGCGTGCAAGTGTGGTTGGGCTCAGAACGGATAACAGAGAGAACTCGGAGAACCCGGACGAATACAAGTTTTAAAATATGATGATGCAATGCACCAGATGACATGATAAGATGCAACACGAAAGCGAATGACATGGCAACAACAACGAATAACTGGACGACACCTGGCGCAACGGTCTCGGGGCGTTATAGCGCCCACCCCTCCAGGGTGCGCCCCCTGCCTCGTGGGCCCACGGTGGCCCTCCTCCACTTATTCCTGCACCCATCCTCTTCTTCTTCCTCCCAAAAACACAAAAAACTAACTCAAGCATGAGTTCCCGCCCTCTTTCCTGCCATTTTCGATCTCCTTGCTCAAAGCACCTCTCACAAAACTGCTTGGGGAGATTGTTCCTTGGTATGTGACTCCTCCATTGGTCCAATTAGTTTTTGTTCTAGTGCTTTATTCATTGCAAATTTTTGCTGCTTAGGTGACCCTGTTCTTGAGCTTGCATGTCATATTTATATGGTCAAAAGTAGTTTTGATGCATGATATAGGCTCTAGGCACTTGTAGGAGTAGTTGCTATCAATATTATTGAGTTTAGTTTACTTTTATTTTGAAGTTACTAAATATTTCAGAATTTTCCAGAAAATGATAAGGAGATTATTGAGGGGCTCATCGAGCCAAAGCTCGAAGGAAAAGGCACCAAAGCCTAAGTATAATTTGCCATGCACCGTGGAGGTTCGGGCATGTGAATGGCCTTCCGAGGATTTCTTAAGAGCAGCTGGGATTTATGAAGATTTTCATGAGTTGGCTCATAATGCAGGCCTCACCACTTTCCTCCACGACCAATGCGTTCAGTATCTCTTACTCACAAATACCTTTGTGCAAAACTTTCATTTTCATTCTAGGAACTCACCACCTACGGTGGAGTTTCATTTATATGATGAGCATAAGGAGATGTCACTTTATGATTTCTGTCGGATTTGTTTAGTCCCTTTTGAGGGCAAGACAGAAGAACCACATCGTGATGATGTGGAGGGATTTATTAATACTATCACCGTAGGGGAAACTAGGAAGGTTCCCGATGCACGAATCACTAGCATACATTTTCCTGTCTTACGTTACTTTGCATTATTTGCTAGTCGTTGCTTAATTGGTCGTGGAAACTATGGAAACCTTAGTATCCCTGATATTATTATTTTGCTCCAAGGTTTATACAGTGATAACACTTTTAGTATGGGCGGCATTATTGCTAGACGGTTAAGTATGAACCGTACTAAGGGTCCCATCTTTGGAGGCATCTATGCTACATGCCTAGCTGCACATTTTAACATACCTATTAGGTATGATGAGAAGGAAGAAAAAGTGTTGCCTCTTGTTTATTTAGATTATAAAAGTATGGTGGCACATGATTTTATTGTTAAGAATAGGGCAGGAGAGCTTAAATATCAATTGTTCTTTAATAAACATCATCCTGAGACTATTACCTTGCCTGCTCCTTCTTTGTTTGATTTGACTGTAGGCACGTACCTTGTTCCGTTGACGGCTATTCACGCCTACCGAAACCCTGCACCAGCCGAGGAGCCAGAACCGGAACCACAATTTGATCCTTCACGACAGTCTAACTATCAGTGGGATCCGGAGATGATTGCCAGTCAGTGGCAATTGGAGCCCTCTTCTTCCTCATCGCAGTATGACCCCAACAACTATTATTATGGATATCAGCCAGGCCAGCCGTGGCCATAAACCAACTTAGGCCAAAAGCCTAAGCTTGGGGGAGTACGTATTTCTCACCGACATTACATTTATGTTCACACACACTCATTGCTAGATGTCGGTGCTCATACTTTTTCATTGTATCATCCATGCTAGTTTATTTCCTTTTATGCTTTCTTCTTGTGTGTTTAATAAACCTTAAGAAAAAACCAAAAAATTAGTTGTAGCTTTTAATTAATTTACTTTCCATGTTTGTAGTAGTAATTAAAAAGAAAACCCAAAAATATTTCCTGTTCTTCTTTTGCTTGTTGGGAGCTTTCCCGTGTAAATAGTTTTATTTTTTTTCTTTTCTTTGGGGGTCAGTAGGAGAAGACCATGATTAAATTGTTGAAGTGGCTCTTATATGCTTTATTGTTGATTTAACCAAGAGCCCATATTGCCTTGTCTTCTCCTATTTATTGAATGCCTGCAGATTCCAGCTTAGTCCAATGCACGTGCACTCTTATTATTATTCACATCGTTCGGTCGTGCAAGTGAAAGGCAATTATGATGATATATGATGGAATGACTGGGATGAGAAAAGCTGGCATGAACTCAACCTCTTTTTTTGTAAATATGATGAGTTCATCGTTCTTGATTCAGCTTGTTATGAATAAACATGTTCACAATGACAATTAGAGATCATAGTTGCTTATGCCATGCTTGATTAGCTATGGGTTATAATGGCTTACCTTGCGTGCCAACATGCTATTAAAATGGTTATGATAGGGTGTTATCCTCCTCTGAATGATTTAAGTGACTTGACTTGGCACATGTTCACGCATGTAGTTGAAACAAATCAACATAGCCTTCACGATATTTATGTTCATGGTGGATTATATCCTACTCATGCTTGCATCCAATGTTTATTAATTTTAATGCATGTACATGGCTGTTGTCGCTCTCTAGTTGGTCACTTCCTAGTCTTTTGCTAGACTTCACCTGTACTAAGCGGGAATACTGCTTGTGCATCCAATCCCTGAAACCCCAAAGTTATTCCACATGAGTCCACTATACCTTCCTATATACAGTATCTACCTGCCGTTCCAAGTAAATTTGTATGCGGCAAACTCTAAACCTTCAAATAATCATCCTGTTTTGTATGCTCGAATAGCTCATGTATAAACTAGGGCTGTCTGTATCTTCCATGTTAGGCGGGTTATTCTCAAGAGGAGTGGACTCCGCTCCTCACTCACGAGATAAATGGCTGGTCACCGGGATGCCCAGTCCCATGCTTTATGCAAACTAAATCAAAATAATTGCAAACAAAACCCCCCTTGGGACCTGATGTATGTTGGAGGCACTCGTTGTTTCGAGCAAGCCGTGGATTGATGTTTGTTGGTGGAGGGGGGTATAAACTTTACCATTCTGTTTGGGAACCGCCTATAATGTGTGTAGCATGGAAGATATCGCCATCTCTTGGTTGTTATGTTGACAATAAAAGTATACCTCTCAAAATGTTAATTACCTCTATTTCAAAACCGAGCTCTGGCACCTCTACAAATCCCTGCTTCCCTCTGCGAAGGTCCTATCTATTTACTTTTATGTTGAGTCATCACCCTCTGATTAAAAAGCACTAGCTGGAGAGCGCAGCTGTCATTTGCATTCATTATTGTTAATTTATATTGGGTATGACTATGATTGGATCTCTTTAACATGAATTACAATGTCTAGTCAGTCCTTGGTCTTTAAAGGTGCTCTGCATTTATGTTTTGCGGTCTCAGAAAGGGCTAGCGAGATACCATCTTGTTATATCATATTATGATTGTTTTGAGAAAGTGTTGTCATCCGAGATTATTATTATGGCTTGCTAGTTGATTATGCTATTGATATGGGTAATCATGAGACCTGAGAATTATTGCAAATGTGGTTAGTTATAATCTTTGCTGAAAACTTGAATGCTAGCTTGACATATTTACAACAACAAGAGCAAACAGAGTTTGTAAAAGTTTTTCTTTATTTCTTTTAGTTTTTCAATTGAATTGTTTTCATCAATATATGAGAGTTCTTGATCCTATCTTGAAAGTCTATAGTCACCTATTATGTGTTATGATCCGTTAACCCCAAAGTGACAATAATCGGGATACTTACCGGTGATGACCGTAGTTTGAGGAGTTCATGTATTCACTATGTGCTAATGCTTTGTTCCGGATCTCTATTAAAAGGAGGCCTTAATATCCCTTAGTTTCCATTAGGACCCTGCTGCCATGGGAGGGTAGGACAAAAGATGTCATGCAAGTTCTTTTCCATAAGCACGTATGACTATATTCGGAATACATGCCTACATTACATTGATGAATTGGAGCTAGTTCTGTGTCACCCTATGTCATGACTATTACATGATGAACCACATCCGGCATAATTATCTATCATTGATCTGATGCCTACGAGCTTTCCATATACTGGTTCACGCTTATTTACTTTCCTGTTGCTATTGTTACAATCACTACAAAATACCAAAAACATTACTTTGCTTTCGTTACTCTTTTGTTATCATTACCATCACTATCATATTACTTTGCTACTAAACACTTTGCTGCAGATACTAAGTTTCCAGGTGTGGTTGAATTAACAACTCAGCTGCTAATGCTTGAGAATATTCTTTGGCTCCCCTTGTGTCGAATCAATAAATTTGGGTTAAATACTCTACCCTCGAAAGCTGTTGCGATCCCCTATACTTGTGGGTTATCAATACTCACTCGCGAAAGGACACAACCAGCCCTCCGAACATAGCATCAGACAGTGGTTCCAAACAATCAGAAGATATTCCGGAACCCGGACTGTCTAGTCCGGAAGGTCGTCGGACTCCGGACAACCGGTTAGGTCGGGGTTCGGATTTAATTCCACCCACCCACCCGGACATAGAGGCTCTCACGAGCATAAAAAAACAATCCCAGGAGAAGGTCCACCACTTGTGGGCCAGATTCCTCCTTGTCAAGGACAAGGTAAAAGATTGCCGTGACAAGAACGCAATATCAGCATTCTGCAAAAACTGTGCAGACGAAGGAATCCTCAACGCCATCAATCGACGCCGCATACTAAAATTTGCTGACTTAGCAACCATCGTACAAAAATACTGTGTGATGGAAAGTGCCTGGGAAACTCGGGCAGCTCGCTGGGAACCACCAGCCCCAACCCAACTTCCCCTACAGGTGAAAAGGGCGTACCCTCGGGGTACACCTAGTCAAACAGTCAAAAAACACAAAGCCACTATACGTCACGACACCGTTTTGGAAGGGTGGCTCAATGGCCCATGCAAAATACATACAACAACAGGTACCATGGCAACCCACAACCTTAGAGGATGTTGGATACTATGACAGGTAGCCAAGAGCGGCGAGGACATCCTTATCAAGGACACCCAGAACAACACCCCCCAGAAGACGACGACCCAAGAGTATTGACAGTCTTCGAGACATTCGCTTCAAATAACAAGCGCAAAAGGGCACTTTGCGAGCTCAACGAAGTCTGCCAAATTGCTGTACCAAACCCATGGAACGACACGGCTATAACATTCAACGCCGGTGACGAACCAAAGTACAGAACAGTACGAGCACCAGCCGCGTTAGTCCTCAGCCGCATCGTGGATGGGTTTCGACTCACCAAGGTCCTCATGGACGGCGGCAGCGGACTAAATCTCATTTATGAGGACACACTCCATAAAATGGAAATAGACAGGAGCCACATCAAACACAGTAACACAACCTTCCAGGGAATTATTCCTAGTCGGGAGGCATGGTGCGTGGGCAAAATCACACTTGACGTGGTATTCGGATTGCCGGAGAACTATCGGTCTGAAGAAATAACCTTCCAAGTGGCCCCTTTCAGCAGCGGATATCACGCCCTGTTGGAGCGGGATGCTTTTACACGCTTTCAAGCTATACCTCACTACGGATATATGAAGCTCAAAATGCCCAGACCAAAGACTATAATCACTCTCGTCAGTGATCCAGACATAGCACTCCGTGCTGAAAACAAAACCGCATCCCTGGCCCTGGAGGCGCTATCCGAAGTCCTCGCGGCCGAAGAATTAACCGCACTACGCTCCACAGTGGACAGTGGCGATGTGACCCTCGACAAATGCCCCAAATCCAC
Source organism: Triticum monococcum (assembly GCA_034509565.1). Taxonomy (NCBI): domain Eukaryota; kingdom Viridiplantae; phylum Streptophyta; class Magnoliopsida; order Poales; family Poaceae; genus Triticum; species Triticum monococcum. The sequence goes on from CM067842.1 coordinate 633,956,964, forward strand.
CTCGTTCAAACCGGCAGAAGAAATAATCAAATTCCAATTCCACCCAACGGACCCCAAGAAGACAACATCCATCGGAGCTCAACTGAACCCAACAGTCGACACCACACCACGAGAATTCCTGCGCGAAAACTGGGACATATTTGCCTGGCACCCTTCGGATATGCCAGGGATCCCACGCAAGTTGGCTGAAAATAGCCTCAACATATTAAAGGGATTTAAACCAGTCAAGCAAACGCTTCGGCACTGTTCCGAACCCAAGCGACAAGCCATAGGAGAGGAGCTGGCCAAGCTCATCGAGGCCGGATTCATCAGAGAAATCAAGCATCCGGACTGGCTGGCAAACCTGGTAATGGTACCAAAGAAAGATAAATCCTGGCGCCTATGTGTCGATTTCAAGGATCTCAACAAGGCTTGCCCTAAGGACCCCTTTCTCCCAGGATTGATCAAATCATTGACGCCACCGCAGGACACGACTCACTGTGTTTCCTCGATGCATACTCCGGATACCATCAAATTAAAATGAAGGAATCCGATCAAGCTGCAACAACATTTATTACCCCATACGGGCCATTTTGCTTCAATACCATGCCCTTTGGGCTCAAGAATACCGGCGCCACATATCAACGCATGATTCAAACATGCCTGGAGAAACACATTGGCAAAACAGTAGAAGCTTACGTTGATGATGTCGTCATCAAAACCAGGCACGTGGAAACACTAATAGACGACTTACGTCTTACATTCGACAACCTCAGGGCGTATGACATCAAGCTCAACCCGGAAAAGTGTGTCTTCGGCGTCCCCGCTGGAAAACTACTGGGCTTCATCGTCTCCAATAGGGTAATCAAAGCAAACCCAGCCAAAATCTGAGCTTTGTCACAATTGGCTAAGCCAACAGACCTTAAAAAAGTTCAAAAACTTGCAGGTTGCGTGGCAGCTCTAAGCCGCTTTATCTCCAGATTAGGAGAAAAGGCACTACCACTCTATCGCCTTCTATGGCGAACCGACCACTTCGAGTGGACGGACGCGGCAACAGCCGGACTGGAAGAAATAAAAACCCTTCTTGCGAGCAATCCAATCCTGGCCGCACCAAACGCCGGCGAACCGATGTTATTACACATATCGGCAACACATCAGGTGGTGAGTGCCATACTCGTCGTTGAACGAGAATAGGACGGACATAAATTCCCGCTTCAGAAGCCAGTATACTACGTATCTACTGTCCTTACACCATGCAAATCCCGGTACCCTCATTATCAAAAAATAGCATACACGGTCTTCATGGCATCCCGAAAGCTCCGTCACTACTTCTAGGAGTGTTCGATCACGGTGGCCTCCGAAGTACCACTCAATGACATTATAAACAACCGCGATGCTATGGGCCGGATTGCCAAATGGGCCATCGAGCTCCTGCCATTTGACATTACATATAAACTACGTCGAGCTATCAAATCCCAAGTACTGGCCGACTTCATCGCTGAATGGACAGAGGCCGAACTCCCTAAAGAGTACGATACATACTCCAATTGGGTCATGCACTTCGACGGCTCCAAAATGCTGGCAGGATTAGGAGCAGGTGTTGTTTTAACGTCCCCTACCGAAGACATCGTCTAGTACGTTCTCCAAATACTACATACAGACTCCAAGAATGCAGCCGAATACGAGGCCTTATTGCATGGTCTCCGGATGGCTGTCTCCATGGGTATACAATGCCTAGAAGTGTGCGGGGACTCAAACCTTGCAATATCTCAAATAAATGGAGATTTTGACGCTAAATATCCGAAGATGGCAGCGTATCGTAATGCACTCATAAAAATGTCGGCCCGGTTCGAGGGGCTCGAGTTCCATCATGTGGCTCGAGAATGTAATCAAGCGGCGGATGTTCTTGCTCGTATTGGCGCTAAGAACGACCCCGTCCCACCTAATATATTCTTGGAAAGGATCTTTAAGCCATCCGTGGTGTGGCAGGGGGAAAACGACAATACTAGTCCGGACCAAAACATAACCCCAGATCCCGGAAACACCGACATAACACCGTCGACACATCTCATCATGGCAGTCATTGCCCCATGGACCGAACCCTTCCTGGCCTACCTTAATAGGAAGGAGCTTCCTAAGGACCAGAATGAGGCCCGCTGCATTGTCCGGCGCTCAAAGGCCTACAAGGTTCATGATGGAGAGCTCTATAAGAAAAGTGCCACCGGAGTCCTTCAACGATGTATATCCGAGGAAGAGGGGCGGCAGCTCCTGGCTGAAATTCATGCCGGACTCGGCGATCACCATGCCGCAGCTCGGGCCCTTGTTAGCAAGGCCTTATGTACAGGGTTTTATTGGCCGACGGTCCGAGCAGATGCACAGGACCTTGTCCAACGTTGCGTCGGATGCCAACTCTTTGCCAATCAAAGCCATATGCCCCCACTGCCCTACAAACAATCCCCATCACTTGGCCTTTCATGGTCTGGGGACTTGACATGGTTGGACCCTTAAAGGAGGAATCCATAAGAAAAAAATATCTGTTGGTTATGGTGGACAAATTCACTAAGTGGATAGAGGTTAAACCGGTCAAAACGGCTGAGTCCGGCCCGGTGATAGACTTCATATCCGATGTTGTGCACCATTATGGTGTCCCACACAGCATCATCACTGACAACGGCTCCAATTTCACAGCCGACAAGGTAAAAACCTGGTGTACTAATCTGGGTATTAAACTATATTACGCCTCCGTCTACCACCCACAAACCAACGGTCAAGCCGAACGCGCCAACGGTCTTATTATGAGCGGCATCAAGCGCAGACTAGTGCGGTCTTTGAAAGAATCAGACAAGCACTGGGTTGAGGAGCTCGACTCTGTACTCTAGGGGCTGCGGACCACGCCCAACCGTACTACCGGGTACACACCTTTCTTCATGGTATATGGTGCAGAGGTCGTATTGCCCTACGATATTATTCACGACTCACCTAGAGTGCATATGTATGAAGAGAGAGAAGCCGAGCTCGATTGGTAGGACAACCTAGATGCCCTGGAGGAGGAACGCGATGTCGCAAAAGCCCGTTCAGTAGTTTACCAACAGCAGGCTCGAAGATATCAAAGCAGAGAAGTACGGTCCAGGACTTACAATGTTGGTGAACTCGTTCTACGGCTCCCGGAGAAGAAAAAGGACAAACTCAATCCCAAATGGGAGGGTCCCTTCATAATTGACGAAGTTCTCACCGGAGGATCGTACCGTCTTCGCGATGCATCAGACAATCGCCTCGAGCTGAACCCCTGGAACGCAGCCAGACTCCGGAGATTCTACGCCTAGTGCTAAACCCCTTGTTCGTCTCCTCCACCCCTATAGTTTCCATTATTTTTCTCTCTTTTCCGATTACTTTCTTCTTTCTCGCTTTAAAGCTTTGGTGCGGCTAGACCGCACACCATTGGCACATACATCTTTAAAAATGTACGCCACTTGTACCTGGGGGCTTCTCGGATAGAAGTTCTTGTCATTCCTTGAGCATCAAGCTCCTCACATATGAGTTTTTCCATATGTACCTTTTCTTTGCCATTATATGCATCGATATGACTTAAGTTTTGGCCAAGCTGGGTTGCCTGGCTCCTGTGCTTATGCCCTACGTTCCCGTTAGTTAGGCTAGGGCATAAAGGGAGCACCTCTGCAATTGTTACCGCCGGGTCATCCGGACGTGTACCTCAGACTAGGTGAAGCCGAAAGCTAGCGTTCTTAAGGGAATATTCGGTCGGCGAATTAAAGATGTTTTTAAAAGCTCACTCCATTATGCACCCCCAGAAGTTATACAAACCGTGGTTCTCACATCACAATTCGGACATGCGCATTAAATGCATACACACCCAGGGAAAGGAACCCTTAACGGAACTATTCACTCTGGAAGATGTTTCTTACGATACCAATGTAATATAACATAGCTAGCCAGATACAACTTGTCTGTTCAAGCAACTATGACACCTACACCTAGTTTTCCAGGCATACCCCGGCTATTCGGCTGCAATGGTATTCGGAAACACTCCGCACCTTCGGGACCGGAGGTTGAAGCGAAAAGGTCTGCCATGATAAATGATATACAATTCAATTAGATGAGGAAAGTACATAGTCACTTGGACTCGAAAACCTCCTCCTCTACACCTTCCAACAGGCAGTCTAACTTACAATCCTGTTGGGAATATTTGGCGGCCACCTCTACTTGGTCATATACTAAACTAACGGGAATTTCTTCCCCATTCGAACCTACGGGTCCGACCCGAGCCATGTGATTAGGATCCAGCTTGGTATATCACGTCTTCACCATGGCCCAGGCCTCTCGCGCACCCTCTCGGCATGCCGATATCTTCCACAGCCGGACACGCCGCCGCGCTCCCTTGAACAGCTCTACCAGCTGCTCCATGCTTCCTGGAGGGGGGTCGGATGGCCATAAAGCCTTGGGTACACTCCGTATCGCCTGCCGAGCTTGCTCGTGCAACTGCGACAGCCCTTGGAGAAGATCACTCGATGATCCGAACACCTCCTCTTCAGGGTGGTTCGTCAAAACACCTGCAATTACAGCTATGTCAGCTACCGTCACCTCCAAAACTGTTATAAAACAAAAGTGGCCACATACTGAATATGCCGCCTCGCAGCTTCTTGTTCTCCTTCACAGAGTCAGCTAGCTGACCTCGCACATCTTTTGGTTCTTCGCCCAGTTTGGAGTTCGAGTCCTAGAGTTTCTTTTTCTCTTGAACGACTTTTGCCAATACACGCTCGCCCGCTGCTAGTAGCTTTTTGGCTCCGCGTTCTTCGCTTCGAGCGGCGTCCAGCTACTCTTGCACTTGGTCTAACGGCCGAACACAAAGATTAACACCCAGATTCGCACTATTGGTGCATCATTATGAATTTTCGATAGAAGGAAACATTACCGGGAGATGCCTTGTATTTCTCCAGTTCGGCATTGGCAGCAAGCAGCCGGCGCTGACACTTTTCCAGCTCCTGAGCTAGCTGGGTGTTCTTCTCCGTAAGCACCTGGTCATACATTGATCCTTAAATCAGTTGTTTCAACTCCTTTAAGTCTCGGGGGCTACTGGCATATGGTTATCATAGTCAGACAAAATAAATTTACCTGCACATCTTTCAAATGTTGCTTTGTGGCCCTGTTAATCCCATCTCGAGCAGCTCGGATGTATGCATTGGCCAAGTTGAAGGCGTTAAATGACTCTTCTGAAAAGCCTGGGTCTTGTAAAATGGCCCAGCGGCACCAATGATTCATCGCACTCTCCACTTCCGAGTTGGTGACGGATACATCATCCGAGTCCTCGGCCGAAGGACAGTCCGGCTTCGCCTCCACATCGGCCCCCGTCTTCATGGCAGGATTTGAATCCTGGCTGCGAGAAGTATGGCCGCTCGAGCCTCCGGATACGGTCCGGCGCGTCTTTCTCCTGACACATGAATAACAGGAAGGTCACGGTTGGACGTGACTGCTGAGGTGCAGGTTGGCGAATTCATACCTCTTTGATGAGGGCATGGCCGTATCTTTGTTTGCTTTCCTCTTGGAAGGTTCGCCCGGAGTGGGGGACGCTCTCTTCGGAGGTACCCTTGGAGTAGTACGGCGCGCCAAACCCTTCTGTGCCATCGCAGCTTACGTGTGAAGCTGGAAGAAGAGAGAGGTGGGTAAGAAGGAAGGAGAGATCTCTTTTGAATAAGGTGTGTTCGGATCACTTATGTGTGAAGCTGGAAGAAGACCGGGGTAGTCGGCGATGATGGCCACTTCTGTGCCATCGTAGCTCGTCTGGTAAAACACCCCCTCCACAAGCACCACAAATATATCCGGATCCTCTTAGAACCCGGGATCGAGCTCTCGATTGTGGTCCTCCGGCTGTGGGGCGGGACTATAAAATCCCTCGGTGACCTTTCGCCAGTGCTGTCTTAAGCAAACGGGCTAGAAGTTTATCAAAGGCAATTCAAAGATGGAAGAAGTAAAAACAGAGGGGTCAGGCCTTTCCCAGCTAGGAGGGTTATACATAGAGTACCCGTCTCTACATTTGATGCGGGTAAATTCCTTTTCCTCCCCTTTGAACAGTTCGGCTAATATCTTAGCCAAAGCGGCAGGGGTATCCGGACTGGGTGAGCTCTTTTATCCTGCTCATCAGCTGACGAACCTCCGCGCCGGCTTCCTCTTCAAGACTCCGGGGACGCCAACTGTGGCGTTTCTTCAGCGGGACGCGCGCAAATTCAGGAGGACCCTTTTGAATCGGGTCGGGAACTGCAACGTCCTCTATATAAAACCATTCGGAGGGCCATTCATTAGGTGTCTTCCTTGGTGTGCCAGATGGATATTCGGTATCGGCGACGCGCCATATTTCGGCTCCGCCCACTTCAAATATTGACCCTTCATGATTGCGCGGCACGAGACAGAACAACTTCCTCCACAACTCGAAATGAGCCTCGACGCCCAGGAAAAATTCGCATAAAGCGACGTAACCCGCAATGTGCAGAATAGAGGCTGGAGTGAAGTTGTGCAGCTAGAGGCCGTAGTATTCCAAAAGCCCTCAGTGGAATGGATGGATTGGAAATCCAACACCTTTTAGTAGGTAGGGAGAAAACATACTCGCTCCCCCCGGACGGATTGGGGAAGTCCTGTGCCGTAGTCCCCTCATTGAAGAAAGCTAGCCCCGTTCAAACAAGGACTAGATCTGCATGGGGAAGGAATCCCTGCGTTTGCAACTTCGTCAATCGACTATGAGACACGGAACACCTCTCCCACTCGCCTTTCTCTGGGCCAGGACGAGCGGAGGAGCTGGGAACACTAGCCATGCTTGAATGGTTTCTCCTAAGCAGTCTCTGGGGATTTCTTCTATGTAGCACTGAATGGATCTGGGATCCAATCTCTTTAAATAGGCGCTCTTCCTCGCATGGATAGGGTGTTATTCGCAAAATACCCTGACTTCCACATTCACTCGACACGTGGAGGACGAAGATTATTCAAACGAGCAGAAGCCAAGGAGGCGACATTGGATCAATGGACGAATACATTTCTTGGGGATCGGTGAAGGGGGAACCCGCCTTGCAATGCCGAAGACAATATGTGTCGAGCACCTCGCTATTGAAGACTGGTTCTGGGGCTACTGAGGGAGTCCTGGACTAAGGGGTCCTTGGGCGTCCGACCTGTTATCCATGGGCCGGACTGATGGGCTGTGAAGACATGAAGGCCGAAGACTGCACCATGTACGGATTGGACTCTACTTGGCGTGGAAGGCAAGCTTGGCGACTGAAGATTCCTTCTTATGTAACCGACTCCATGTAAACCCTAGATCCCCTCGGTGTCTATATAGACCGAAGGGGATAGTCCGGAAGGACGACATATACTCATTACCATATTCATAGGCTAGACTTCTAGGGTTTAGCCATTACAATCTTGTGGTAGATCAACTCTTGTAATACTCATATTCATCAAGATCAATCAAGCAAGAAGTAGGGTATTACCTCCATAGAGAGGGCCTGAACCTGGGTAAACATCGTGTCCCCCGTCTCCTGTTACTATCGATCCTAGACGCACAGTTCGGGACCCCCTACCTAAGATCCGTCGGTTTTGACACCGATAGCGGGTGTGCGCGATGGTCGTGGTGGGTGAAGATGGGCGCGTGTGGGCGCGGGTAGCGCAGGGGGTGTGGCAAGGTACTGGGGCGGACGAGCGCACACGTGTGGGAATGGTGGCGGATCCGCCTGGGAGGAAGAGGGGAAGGGAAGAGGGGCTCACAACGCCCTGTAGTTGAGCAAGGCGTGCTCGGGGAGGAGTCGGGGCAGCCATGGATGGAGCACGCGTGGAGCTCAAGGAATACGATGTGGTGCAGGAGGGAGAGAAAGGAGGCCAAGAGGGGCGGCGCTGGCGAGGTGGTGTCGCGGAGGAGGTCGGAGGCGCGGTGGGGCGGCGTCAGGGGCATTTCCCCCGATCTGGATCCGGGGGACAGAGGGAGGAGAGGGGATCGTGTGGGGAGAGGGAATCGTGTGGGGGGGGGGGAGTCGGGAAGTGGGGTTTCGATCTAGGGTTACGAGGTGCGAGGAGGTTAAGTGGTGGGCGATGGGCCGGTTGACTGGGCTTAGCCCAGTGGGGCCAGGGGGACCTGATAACCCAGTTGGGCCAAGGGGTGTGGTCTAACCTTTTTATTTTGTTTTTCTTATATTTCATTTTCTTTTTTGTTTATTTAATCATTCAAATTGTTTTAGTTTTGTAAAACATATAGTTAGTACCTAAATTAGTAATAGTGATTATACCACTGCCACAATTAACTTGGCACCTAGAATATAATAGTTGTAATTGTTTATCATTTTAAAAGCATTTAATTAATTGTTTTTTGCTACCGTTTAAATCCTTATAGTCCATTTAAGCACTTCATAAAAGCTTGATTTCTCCACCATATTTACTTACGATTTATTTGACACAACCCGAACATTTTAGTTTTAATTTTTGAAAACTTTTGTTGTTTGCCTTTCTTTTGAATTTGAATTTGAATCGGTTTTGAACTAATGTGAGATTAACAACAGTAACTGAGGTGACGTGGCATCATTAACAGAGGTTTACTGTAGCTTAATTATCCGGGCGTCACAATTCTCCTCCACTACAAGAAATCTTGTCCCGAGATTTAGGAGGAGAGTAGGGGGAAGGGAATTGGTTACAAAATTCTAATGGGTCTTCTCTGTCTTGGTTGCCCTTCTTGAAGAGGTCGATCCATTACGTTGATGTCTTCATTTCTCTGTTTCAGGTCATCATGAAGAAGTCGGCATCCTTTCTTCGGGAACTCCATCGTACTTACGAAAGAATAAAGGGCGGGTATTTCAGGAGAACAGACCTCTGCAAGGTCGACTATCTAGTTGATAACATCGGGGAAGGTGGTGGAAGTAACTCTCGAATTGGAACTTAAGAAGTTATCGAGAGTAAAGTCAGGAGGTACCATGAGAAGTTTCAAGCGGGTAGGTAATCGTTCGATGCCTGAAACAAAGTGTGAAAGGGGACTGGAGCAACGAGAAAAAGTATTTGAAAGTGCAACTATCCCTGGGTGGTTTTGGTAATTCCTAACAACATATAGCTCATTGAGCTAACATTATTCCAAGATTAATATTTCAGGAAAAGCTCACTGAATGGCATGGCATGGATGAGGAAAGTGGACCCCTCAAAATACTAAGGACAAAAAGATTGGCTCAAGCTCAAAGCTCAAGACTCTACATTTTATATTTTAGTGATCCAAGATCACATTGAGTCTATAGGAAAAGCCAATACTATCAAGGAGGGATGAGGTGTTGCTTGATGAGGTTCTTGCTTCATAGTGCTTAGTGATATGCTCCAAAAGCCTCAACTACCTTCCCACATCCACATATGACCTAAACCAAAAGTCAAACTCGGCCCCACCGATTCTTTCTATCCGGCGCCACCGAGTTCAGATGTCATAGCCACTGCCACAAACCCTAGGCAAATCGGTCTCACCGATAGGGATCTCGGTCACACCGAGATGGGGTTGTAATCTCTCTGTTTCCCTTCGTAACGTTTCGGTCCTACCGAGATGAGCGATCGATCCCACCGAGATTGCAATGTAAACTCTCCGTTTTCCTTTTGTAACATTTCGGTCCCACCGAAATGAGCAAATCGGTCCCACCGAGTTTACCTGATCAACTCTCTGGTTAGCTTATTACCAAAATCGGTCCCACCAAGTTTGTGTAATCGGTCACACCGAGATTACGTTATGCCCTAACCCTAACCATATCGGTCCTACCGAGTTGCATCTCAGTCCCACCGAAAATCCTAACGGTCACTAGGTTTGCTAAATTGGTCCGACCGAGTTTCTCAATTCGGTCTCACCGAGATTGGTAAATTGTGTGTAACAGTTAGTTTTTGTGTGGAGGCTATATATACCCCTCCACCCACTCTTCATTCATGGAGAGAGCCATCAGAACATACCTACACTTCCAATACACATTTTCTGAGGGAGAACCACCTACTCATGTGTTGAGGCCAAGATATTCCATTCCCACCATATGAATCTTGATCTCTAGCCTTCCCCAAGTTGCTTTCCACTCAAACCTTCTTTCCACCAAATCCATATCCTGTGAGAGAGAGTTGAGTGTTGGGGAGACTATCATTTGAAGCACAAGAGCAAGGAGTTCATCATCAACACACCATTTGTTACTTCTTGGAGAGTGGTGTCTCCTAGATTGGCTAGGTGTCACTTGGGAGCCTCCGACAAGATTGTGGAGTTGAACCAAGGAGTTTGTAAGGGCAAGGAGATCGCCTACTTCGTGAAGATCAACCGCTAGTGAGGCAAGTCCTTCGTGGGCGATGGCCATGATGGGATAGACAAGGTTGCTTCTTCGTGGACCCTTCGTGGGTGGAGACCTACATGGACTCGCGCAACCGTTACCCTTCGTGGGTTGAAGTCTCCATCAACGTGGGTGTACGATAGCACCTCCTATCGGAACCACGACAAAAACATCCGTGTCTCCAATTGCGTTTGAATTCTCCAAACCCTTCCCTTTACATTCTTGCAAGTTGCATGCTTTACTTTCCGCTACTCATAGACTCTTTGCATGCTTTCTTGAATTGTGTTAAGATTGCTTGACTTGTGCTAAGATAGCTAAAATCTGCCAAAGACTAAAATTGGGAAAATGATATATTTTTAATTTGTCAAGTAGTCTAATCACCCCCCTGTAGACATACTTTCGATCCTACAGTATTGCGTATGATACCAGAATAGATTACTAGGAAAGTGATCCCGTGAATTACATACGAAACCAAGTGCAAGGGGTAACTTTGAAACATGGATGTACAGGAGAGTCAGGTTTCGATCCTGGGACCTGTGGGTTAAAAGTAGGAGTGGAGACATCTTGCACGGTTATGAAGCAAAGCATGTCAGAGAATAACCTGTCAGTTATGCCGGCAACCACATCGGTACCAAGGGCGAGGGACAAAGAGAACCATCTTCCTGCTCGTTGAACGAGTCAGACCAATAGGTAAAGTTCTCGTCCATCGGTGGCTATGGGAATGTCATGAACAATAGTAACAGGGTCTTACTGACAGCGTTGTACACCGAGGTGTTTACATAAGCAGGGTAATTTTACTACTTAGATCAAACAAATCGCAAGAAAGGTTAAACAAAACAATGGAAAGGAAAAGGTGATTATCAGGTTAAATAGAACAATGGAAAGGAAAATGTGTTTAAACACATATTTCAAGGGTATATCCTTCCCAAGGACAAGCAGATCATGATATCCAGGACAGGATATAATGTTGAAAACTCTTTAGGTAAGGTGAGAGAAATTTCATGATATTACCAATACAACGGTGTTTGGATAATTGAGCGAGAAACATTTAGCATTGGGCTTCAAATGTTCTTGTTGAAAATCGGATTACCACAGACAGGCTTCGAGATAGCATTGACATGTTCTTCAAGCAAAGGTCATACTTTGGATACTCAAAGGATCCATCAGGAATATCCCATAGGATAAGTCTTACAATTTCCTCATGGAAGAATGGATAACTTGATAAAAAGGAAACTATAACAATAGGTCTTCCGGTCAAGTGTGCTAGGCATGACAACACCTTACCGAGTCATATAAAAACCAATGTTATAACTCTTGTAAATATGATCCAACCATCATACCTGACCGAGATTCAGATCTGGTTGGTGTTAGGATACCTTAGACTCATGATGCGTGAGAAGGAAGGGGAGCAACACAATTTAATGAGATGGAGTTACAAGATTCTCGAGAAATGAACTATGAAAGCAAGTTCTGAAATAAGAGTTCATCATTAAATCAAGGAGAGGGTGAGGAGGTGGCTGATGGACTCAGCGACAATTCACTGAGATTTCCAAAAAGATGGATGTCCACAATTATGTGAACAAGGAGATAACATTTGTTGGATCAAATGATATAATGATGTATGCTCAAGGAAAACATACACAATTTAAACACTGGTTGAATGGTGCACCCGAATTATGGGCTTAGGTAGCAAGATCCATGATAGAAGGCTGAATCGCTATCCAATACACAAAGAATGTAACTATCGTTCATTAACTTACAAGCATTAGGGTTCCTAGAAGTTTTGAATTTTTCACATCACAGTCCATTTTTCGGTATTCCGCTTGGAACACGGGGGCCATGAAAAGAATGGTGATGATGAGAAGCATCACTTGCACCAATAATTCCTAAGAGGTGGTGAAATTCTCACGACATACTTGACATAAAAGATGGTAATATTCCAAGGTAAAGAAGAACAAACTGTAACGCCCCATATGTAACTTGTCATATTTGTATTCCAACTCTTGCCATTTTCGGCACTAAATTATGATATTCCCTCATGGTTGGGTTTTGTCTTTGTTTTGCATTTTGTCCATGTCATGCATCTCATATCATGTCATCATGTGCATCGCATTTGCATATGTGTTCGTCTCATGCATCCGAGCATTTTCCCCGTTGTCCGTTTTGCATTCTGGCACTCCTATGTCCTCCGGCGTCCCTTTTTGCCTCTTTTGATGTGCGGGTGTTAAATGTTCTCGGATTGGATCGAGACTTGCCAAGCGGCCTTGCTATACTACCGGTAGACCATTTGTTAAGTTTCGTACCATTTGGACTTCGTTTGATACTCCAACGGTTAACTGGGGAACCGTAAAGGCCTCGTGTGTGTTCCAGCCCAACACCCCTCCAAAGTGGCCCAAAAACCATCTAAACCCCATCCATCTTCTCGGTCGTTCGATCACGATCGCGTGACCGAAAACCGCACCTCATTTGGACTCTCCTAGCTCCCTCTACCTATAAATAGGTGCACCCCTCCGAAATTCGCGGATGAAACCCTAGCTAACCTCCCTCCTCGTCGCCGGACACGTCCGGACCGCACCGGACACGTCCGCCCGCCGCCGCCCAACGAACCAGGGACTGCCACATGGCGCCGCCAACCACCAGCCGCCGCCGGCCCGCTCGGCCCGTGCGGGGCCCCCGTGGCCCGACCGCGCCGCCGCTCGGCCTCCCGCGCCCGCGGCCGCACTCCCTCGCCGGCCGCCGCCCGCGCTGCGCGAGCTCCGCCGCCCGATGCCCCATTCACCGCCTGCCCGCGCCGGCGCGTCTCCGCCGCCACCCGCCGGCCGCCTCCGCTCCGCCGGCGTGCACCACCGCCTTCACCGCCCCCGGCCACCGGCGCCTCATCGCCCCGTCCACCTCTCCGGCTCCAGTCGCCGGCAAGTCCCACTCCGGTGAGCCGCCCCCTGGTCCTCTTCTTCCCAGATTCCTGCAAGTCCCCGGCGAAGCCTCCGGCAATCCTCGAACCGCGTGGTAGATCTAGATCCGAGAGACCTAGGTTGACCTCTCTTTTTCTAAGTCATTTTTTTGCGTTATTTTCTAGCCATGTTTGTCATACCATATCTCTGCATCCGTAGCTCCATTTTGGGCGTGCAATATATCAAATTGTTCGCCTCGATGTGCTCTTCATTTCATTCCATTTCACGTTGCTTGTTTGAGTCCATCTTGATGCCGAAAATACTGTTGCAAGAGTGCTATAAAATGTTAGTTTCTGTTTCTTAACAGATTATGGACATTTGTCATTTTTGCCGTGATTAATGTGTGCCTCCTATGAACTTGAGCCCTACATGTGTTTTGGGCTATGCCATGCCATCTTTACAGGGGTGTATGCCATGTATTTTTATGATCAATGTGGTGACTAGCACATGCATGCAAAGTAGCTCTCGTGATCTTGCTATTTCCAGGGACTTAGAATTCTTCTAAGTCATTTCCCTGATGTTATTTTTATGCCATGTATTCATGTGGCTACAGAGTGACCCATGCCTCTTTTGAGCATGTTTAGTAAAGATGATTTTGAGATATTGTTATGTTATATCCATCCATGTCTTTGTTTGAAATTATGGAGTACCCTAGCATGACTCAATCTTGCTCTACTTTTGCTATAAAATGTTCCTGGCAGATTGTTTACGTGTTAATCAATTTTGCCGAGGTTGTTGTAGTTGATCCATGCATGATATGAGATTGTTCTTGCCATGTTTAGCTCCTTGAACATGTCTTCTTGCTGGGTGTATGCTTATTTTGTCATGAAATGCCTTGTGGTGAGTGCATCGAGCTCGCAAACATGCCTACGTAACTCTATATTTGCCATGTCCAGTTTTCTACAAGTCTGAATCTATTAACGGAACTTGCTATGTTTACATGGGTGCCATCATATCTTATGATCCTTTTTGGCTTATGGTCAGTAAGGGACTTTTGTTACATGCCTTGAGTAGATTCATGCCATGCCTTGCTTTGGCATGATACGTTCCTGTAGCATGTTGTTATCTTGCTTTAAACATTGCTTCCTGATGTTAAATACTGACATGTTATTTTCACTAAGTCTGTGATGCTGTTATCTTTTGCACTTTTGCCATGCTTGTTTGAACCTGCTATTGTGTTATTTAGCCGTAGCTCAGTGTTCATCTTTTATCAAGCATCTTGAGTGGATCACTGCCATGTGCTTTGTTGCTATGTTAGAGTGCAGTAGCTTAGTTTCTTGTTGCATTTTAGATGTCATCGTGCTGTTAATCGCATAATAGTGCCTTTATTGTTTTGCTTGCCATTTGCAAACCATGCATCTGATTCCGGTGATCTTTATATTGGTTTCGACCGAAATCAACCCATCTTTCCAGTAGCGCTCTTGTTTTGCCAAGTTGAGGCCTGGTTCAATCTTTCCTTTCTGAAGCACGCATATGCATTGCATATTACATCTCTCATATCATGCCATGTTTTGCATCATGTTGCTAGCGCATTGCACCGTGGTTGATTGTGGTTGCCTTTGCTGGTGTTCTTGCCTTGGGTAGATCCAGGAGACGAGTACGTGATCGAGGAACCCGTTGAGTACGCGCACGAGGATCAAGCTTACGTCAACTCGGAGAAATTTGCAGGCAAGATGACCATACCCTCGAAATCACTTCTATCTTTGCTTGATAGTTGATCGCTCTTTTGCTATGCCTATGCCTCGATACCTACCACTTGCTATATCATGCCTCCCATATTGCCATGCCAAACCTCTAACCCACCTTGTCCTAGCAAACCATTGTTTGGCTATGTTACCGCTTTGCTCAGCCCCTCTTATAGCGTTGCTAGATGCAGGTGAAGTTTGGAGTTTGTTCCTTGTTGGAACATGATTATTGTTGGGATATCATTATTATATCTTGTTTACTTTAATGCACCTATATACTTGGTAAAGGGTGGAAGGCTCAGCCTTATGCCTGGTGTTTGTTCTACTCTTGCCGCCCTAGTTTCCGTCATACCGATGTTATGTTCCTTGATTTTGCGTTCCTTACGTGGTTGGGTTATAATGGGAACCCCTTGACAGTTCGCCTTCAATAAAACTCCTCCAGCAAGGCCCAACCTTGGTTTTATGATTTTCCACCTAAGCCTTTTTCCCTTGGGTTTCGCGGACTCAAGGGTCATGTTTATTTTAACCCCCCGGGCCAGTGCTCCTCTGAGTGTTGGTCCAAACCGAGCTGCCTGCGAGGACAACTCGGGAAAACTTGAGGGTTGGTTTTACTCGTAGCTAGTCTCATCCAGTGTTTCCCTGAGAACGAGATACGTGCGACTCCTATCAGGATTTGTCGGCACATCGGGTGGCTTTGCTGGTCTTGTTTTACCATTGTCGAAATGTCTTGTAACCGGGATTCCGAGTCTGATCGGGTCGTCCTGGGAGAAGGAATATCCTTCGTTGACCGTGAGAGCTTGTGATGGGCTAAGTTGGGACACCCCTACAGGGATTTGAACTTTCAAAAGCCGTGCCCGCAGTTATGGGCAGATGGGAATTTGTTAATATCCGGTTGTAGAGAACTTGACACTTAACTTAACTAAAATGAGTCAACCGCGTGTGTAGTCGTGATGGTCTCTTTTCGGCGGGGTCCGGGAAGAGAACACGGTCTCGTGTTATGCTTGAACATAAGTAGTTCTAGGATCACTTCTTGATCATAGATTCTCGAACATGCTTTGCCTTCTCTTCTCACTCTCATTTGCGTAAGTTAGCCACCATATATGCTAGTGCTTGCTGCAGCTCCACCTCCTACCTTTTCCTACCCATGAGCTTAAATAGTCTTGATCGCGAGGGTGTGACATTGTTGAGTCCCCGTGACTCACAGATTACTTCCAAAACCAGATGCAGGTGCCGATGATACCATTCTAGGGGATGCGACTGAACTCAAGTGGGAGTTCGATGAGGACTCAGGACGTTACTATGTTTCCTTTCCAGACGATCGGTAGTGGAGCCCAGTTGGGGCGACCGGGGATCTTATGCATTTGGGGTTGTCTTTATTTTGGTTCCGTAGTCGGAGCTTGATTGTATCTGGATGATGTAATGCTATATTTATATATTGTGTGAAGTGGCGATTGTAAGCCAACTCTGTACCTCTTTCTATTTCGGTACATGGGATGTGTAAAGATTACCCCGCCTGCGACATGCCTACAATGCGGTTATGCCTCTAAGTTGTGCTCCGACACGTGGGAGATATAGCCGCATCGTGGGTGTTACAAGTTGGTAATCAGAGCCTTCCCTGACTTAGGAGCCCCCTGCTTGATAGAATCGCTGGCGTTGTTGAGTCTAGAAAAATGTTTTGAGTCTTTTAGGATTATATATATCGGAGAGTAGGATTCTTTTACTCCTCAGTTCCTTCGTCGTTCTGGTGAGGCATCCTGACGTAGAGTTTTGACTCTTCTCTTCTCAAATTTCACAAAAAAAAATTAGGATCACGCGGGTATCTTGGAATCGTTTCGATGGTTTTGTGACGAGAACATTGTTCTTGGTGCCTCCGGACATTTAGGGGTTGTGGCAGTGTCCCGGGGAGTTGAGCTCCGAGGTGTTGTTGTCACAATTTTATCGTTGCAGTTCTGGAATACCTGAGTTTCGCCGACATCGAAAATCTCTTTTATGCAGTTGTTGGTGAGATAAACTTGACACCACCCAGTACTGGGGCGGGAGTTCGGGAGTATTGCCATAACTCGTATAACGGATGCTTTTCGAAGGTTGAGGTAAATGATTTCCGAAGGTTTCTTGGTTATGTGTTGAAGGATGGATACAACTGGATGTAGGATTTGCTAGTTTTGGGTGAGACATTATGCTTCCCCTGTATCCCCAACACCTGATTGCATAACCGGAAAGTTTCGGGAGTTTCATAGGTGGGAATTCATGTAGCTCTAGTATTTCTTCCGCATATATTTGTTTTGTAATTCGGTAATCCTTACCAATTATTTGTTCGTGTCCGTACCTTCTTGTTTTATTCATCTACCTCTATCTAAGTGGCTTCTCAATTTATGGAAGTGTGACCATTTAATTTGGAATTCATTCGTCCATTCTTGTCCGAATGTTAAGGCTATATGTTGCAATTTCGATCCATTTGATTCAGCTTGAATATATATCTGTCAAGATGCTAACGGATGTCACCCTCTTCAGGATGGCTCCTCCAACGCGTCAGAATCCGGAACCTCCGCCACCACCTCCACCTCCGGAGGCATGGCAAGCTGTGATGGCCGCTACCAACGCCAACACGCAGTTGATTATGCAACTCTTGCAAGAGCGCAACCAAGGAAATCAAGTCAATGGCAAAAATCAAACTCAGTTTGCTATCCTCAACCAGTTCCTCACAAACCAGCCGAAATCTTTCAGTAACTGTGTCGAGGCCATAGACGCTGATGATTGGCTCATGGATATCTGCAAACATTTTGAGTGCAGCAACGTCAGGCCTAAGGACTTTATCAAGTTTGCTTTGTTCCAACTCAAAGACCAAGCTGCTGAGTGGTATCAACAATACAAATATTCTAGAGGAGGTCGTGTGATTACCTGGGATGATTTTCGTCAAGACTTCAAAGCTCACCACATTCCTCAGAGTGTTGTTGAGAGCAAGCATGAGGAGTTCCGCAATCTGAAGCAAGGTAGCTTGTCTGTTTACCAATACACCATCCTGTTCCAGAGGCTCGCTCGTTTCGCCAAGCAAGACGTCCCTGACGAGAAGAGCATGATTTATCAGTTCAGGGGTCGCCTCAGAGAAGATCTGCAACTAGCTCTTACGCTTTTTGAGCCGAAAAAGTACGATGAGTTCTACAATATGGCACTAAAGCAAGAGGCTGCTCAGTTCAAGTGTGATGCTTCCAAGAAAAGAGTCAGGGATGCAACTCCTTCTTCTTCTTCAACTCAAGTGGCAGCTAAGCAGCAAAAGTATTGGTTGCCTCCTCCTCCTCCGTTCCGGCAGCCTTACCAGCAGAAGAGCAAAGGTGGCAATGGATCGTCCCGAGATCTAGGACTGGAAAAACTCCAGATATTCGGAATGGAGGAGTGATGCTGTTATCTTTTGCACTTTTGCCATGCTTGTTTGAACCTGCTATTGTGTGATTTAGCCGTAGCTCAGTGTTCATATTTTGTCAAGCATCTTGAGTGGATCACTGCCATGTGCTTTGTTGCTATGTTAGAGTGCAGTAGCTTAGTTTCTTGTTGCATTTTAGATGGCATCGTGCTGTTAATCGCAGAATAGTGCCTTTATTGTTTTGCTTCCCATTTGCAAACCGTGCATCCGATTCCGGTGATCTTTATATCGATTTCGACCGAAATCAACCCACCTTTCCAGTGGCGCTCTTGGTTTGCCAAGTTGAGGCCTGGTTCAATCTTTCCTTTCCGAAGCATGCATATGCATTGCATATTACATCCCGCATATCATGCCATGTTTTGCATCATGTTGCTTGCGTATTGCACAGTGGTTGATTGTGGTTCCCTTTGCTGGTGTTCTTGCCTTGGGTTGATCTGGGAGACGAGTACATGATCGAGGAACCCGTTGAGTACGCGCACGATGATCAAGCTTACGTAAACTCGGAGAACTTTGCAGGCAAGATGACCATACCCTCAAAATCACTTCTATCTTTGCTTGCTAGTTGCTCGCTCTTTTGCTATGCCTATGCCTCGATACCTACCACTTGCTATATCATGCCTCCCATATTGCCATGCCAAACCTCTAACCAACTTTGTCCTAGCAAACCGTTTTTGGCTATGTTACCGCTTTGCTCAGCCCCTCTTATAGCGTTGCTAGATGAAGGTGAAGTTTGGACTTTGTTCCTTGTTGGAACATGATTATTGTTGGGATATCATTATTATATCTTGTTTACTTTAATGCACCTATATACTTGGTAAAGGATGGAAGGCTCGTCCTTATGCCTGGTGTTTGTTCTACTCTTGTCACCCTAGTTTTCGTCATACCGGTGTTATGTTCCTTGATTTTGCGTTCCTTACGCGGTTGGGTTATAATGGGAACCCCTTGATAGCTCGCCTTGAATAAAACTCCTCCCGCAAGGCCCAACCTTGGTTTTACCATTTGCCACCAAAGCCTTTTTACCTTGGGTTCCGCGGACTCAAGGGCCATCCTTATTTTAAACCCCCCCAGGGCCAGTGCTCCTCTGAGTGTTGGTCCGAACCGAGCTGCCTGCGGGGCCACCTTGGGGAAACTTGAGGGTTGGTTTTACTCGTAGCTAGTCTCATCTGGTGTTGCCCTGAGAACAAGATACGTGCGACTCCTATCGGGATTTGTCGGCACATCGGGTGGCTTTGCTGGTCTTGTTTTACCATTGTCGAAATGTCTTGTAACCGGGATTCCGAGTCTGATCGGGTCATCCTGGGAGAAGGAATATCCTTCGTTGACCGTGAGAGCTTGTGATGGGCTAAGTTGGGACACCCCTGTAGGGATTTGAACTTTCAAAAGCTGTGCCCGCGGTTATGGGTAGATGGGAATTTGTTAATATCCGGTCATAGAGAACTTGACACTTAACTTAACTAAAATGAATCAACTGCGTGTGTAGCCGTGATGGTCTCTTTTCGGCGGAGTCCGGGAAGAGAACACGGTCTCGTGTTATGCTTGAACGTAAGTAGTTCTAGGATCACTCCTTGATCATAGATTCTCGAACGTGCTTTGCCTTCTCTTCTCTCTCTCATTTGCGTAAGTTAGCCACCATATATGCTAGTGCTTGCTGCAGCTCCACCTCATACCTTTTCCTACCCATGAGCTTAAATAGTCTTGATCACGAGGTTTTGAGATTGCTGAGTCCCTGTGACTCACAGATTACTTCCAAAACCAGATGCAGGTGCCGATGATACCATTCTAGGGGATGCGACTGAACTCAAGTGGGAGTTCGATGAGGACTCGGGACATTACTACAATTCCTTTCCAGACGATTAGTAGTGGAGCCCAGTTGGGGCGATCGGGGATCTTATGCATTTGGGGTTGTCTTTATTTTGGTTCCGTAGTCGGACCTTGATTGTATCTGGATGATGTAATGCTATATTTATGTATTGTGTGAAGTGGCGATTGTAAGCCAAATCTGTACCTCTTTCTATTCAGTACATGGGATGTGTAAATATTACCCCTCTTGCGACATGCCTACAATGCGGTTATGCCTCTAAGTCGTGCTCCAACACGTGGGAGATATAGCCGCATCGTGGGTGTTACACAAACACTGGATAGCAAGGAACTCAAGGTATAACACAAAACACGATGATGTTTGTGTTGGAGGCAAGGCAATAAAGTGTCCGATGATAAGACAAATCATCAAATGCAAGGATGATATTTCTCATCATGAATTCGATTGATATCCTGGAAGACCTCATAAGGTTGATGATGATCATGGCACATTTGTCGAGAGATTTCATGAAGATGTAATCAATCAGCAATGACACCAAGTCAAAGGAATGATGATGCAAAAGGTTATTGGAACCATGGGTATGACAAAAACTCAAAATCAAGCTTGCTGTTCAAGGTGAAATGATATGATCAGGAAAATGGACGTAAGCTTAGCTCTTCGTCGAAAATTGTGCTCCGGGAAGGACCAGGTGAGACAGTTATAATTTAGCACGATAATGGTATAGCCAATCATGCTAGGAATGACTTGAAGGATTATTAAAATTGTATGTAATGAAAAATTACTTAAGAGTTATAGAATCGGAGTGCGGAATAGATTCACTTATTGGTGTTCTCGAGTGACTAATAACTCCGAACCTGGGGAAAATCTTAAATCCGTGAGAAGTTATACTAGATGAAGACTCGTAGTAAGCAAGACAGTTCCTTGTTATTCCCGAGATACTAGAGGGTAATACTCGAGGGAAGATAAAAATAGAGGTTGCGGAGATGCATTATTCTACAGAAGGCAAGTGCTTTGACTTGTCTGAGAAATGGAATCGAAGGAGAACAAAATGGTCGAAACCACATATGTAAATTATCAAACCACAGATACAAGATGAACTTATAACAAGGGGGTAATTATATTTTTACGAGAAGCTTCCATGATAAGATCTGCATTGTGCCCATGGGCATGAACACAAATTTCAAGGTCGACTCTCACTTCTCTAATGCATAATCTTTCATTCACTTCTCGCGTTCGATGAAGTTGTAGTGTTGAAATTTTATCTGGTAAAATACCATAAGAGTATGACTTGTGAAAACTGTCAGGTTCACACAGATTAGGGAAGGCATAGGTTCAACCCATCGGGTCATCTTAGGAATATATACCGCAACTTCAAGAATACAATAAAACAAGCTCAAAACTAGAGCATGGTTGAGAAATTAGAGAATACAATTTACCAAAGGCATTGTATATGTCCGTGGAAGGGCTCACAAGGTTATTGAATATGAATGACGTTGTCGAATGAAATCCAACAAAGGATCTAGTGGTCCACCAGGGATCTGATGTGAGCATCGATACTCAACCAGAGGAAGAAAGAATGCAAGGAGATCAGATTATAGAAGCAACTGACTAACTCAAAGCTCAAATGCAAAGGAAATATGAATTCCAAGTCAAGGATTCAAAAGCAAAGCTCTGATTAGGGAAGGATAAGTAGAATAGTCTTAGGGGTACAATCGATGGCAATTTGATTGGTCGAGATCCAGCTCATGTTTAAAATGGCGTCTGAGCTGGAAGGATGAATTCTAGGATCTGGTTGAGTATTGCGAGCATTCACACTTATTGAATCAATGGGCTCAAAATGATAGTGGCAAAGGATGCCAATGAGATTACTATACTTATGGGATTAACCATAATGCAAGCAAGCAAGAATTTCAAGAGCAATAAGCTGCTGAGGATTTTCGGAAGATCAAATAGTATTTCGAAGACTTTTGGTGAAACATATGAACAACTAGGGAGAAACAAATCCTCAGTGCGTGTGAGGATTAATTTGTAGGTGTATTCAGGTGACAAGGACTTCAAGGCAGTAGGCACAAGGATTCTCGGAACAACAATGAGTATTTCGGGGTATCTTGTAATAACAAGAGCAACTGGGGACTAAGGTAAGAATGGCAAGTGCATATAGTTATCTATGGGGGTTGACGGTGGAAGGGAATTGCAAACGCAATGAGCACAAGTTCTCGGGATAACATTGGAGAGTATCTTTTGAATCTTCTGGTGCAGCAGGCGATCATCTGTAATAAGTGGATCTCCGGAAGGAAGTAATTATGAGAACCTAGAGTTAAAATTAGGAAATTCATTTTAACCCGAATAGAAGAGAGATTAGAGTCCCATAGTATAGACAAGGAATAAAAGATCCTAATATCACCCAATGGCGACGTGGGGCTGTAAGCCGCACAACCATGTTAATAAAAGTTTTGGAATGACTAGACTCAACTTCAGCCAAGGAGTTTGGAAGGGGGATTCCTACAGGCAGTCGGCTCTGATACCAACTTGTGACGCCCCCGATTTAACCCTACACTAATCATACACGCAAATGTGTATGATCAAGATCAGGGACTCACGAGAAGATATCACAACACAACTCTAGAAAAAATTAAAATAATACAAGCTTTATATTACAAGCCAGGGCCTCATGGGCTCGAATACATCAGCTCGAAAACACAAGAGTCAGCGGAAGCAACAATATCTGAGTACAGACATAAGTTAAACAAGCTTGCCTTAAGAAGTCTAGCACAAACTGGGATACAGAACAAAAGAGGCGCATGCCTCCTGCCTGGGATCCTCCTAAACTACTCCTAGTCGTCGTCAGTGGCCTGCACGTAGTAGTAGGCACCTCCAGTGTAGTAGGAGTCGTCATCGACGGTGGCATCTGGATCCTGGGCTCCAACATCTGGTCGCAATAACCAGGTATAGAAAGGGTAAAAAAGGGGGGCAAAGCAACCGTGAGTGAGGGAGTCCTGGATTAAGGGGTCCTCGAGCGTCCGGCCAATTATCCATGGGTCGGACTGATGGGCTATGAAGACATGAAGGCCGAAGACTGCACTGTGTCCGGATTGGACTCTACTTGGCGTGGAAGGCAAGCTTGGCGACCAGAGATTCCTTCTTATGTAACTGACTCCATGTAAACCCTAGTTCCCCTTGGTGTCTATATAAATCGAAGGGGATAGTCCCGAAAGGACACCACATATACTCATTACCATATTCATAGGCTAGACTTCTAGGGTTTAGCCATTATGATCTCATGGTAGATCAACTCTTGTAATACTCATATTCATCAAGATCAATCAGGCAAGAAGTAGGGTATTACCTCCATAGAGAGGGCCCGAACCTGGGTAAACATCGTGTCCCCCGTCTCCTGTTACCATCGATCCTAGACGCACAGTTTGGGACCCCCTACCCGAGATCCGCCGGTTTTGACACCGACATTGCTGCTTTCATTGAGAGTTCCACTATGCCGTCGATAAAAGGTTCGATGGCCCCTTCAATCGTCAATAACGACGCTGTCCAAGGAGGAACTCCCCCCGGACAGATCTTCGTATTTGGCGGCTTCATACTGCGGGTCAACTCGCTTGGCCATCTGGAGCAGAGCGACAGCTATGCCCCTGGCCATCAGGTCGGATTAGGAAGCTTGAACTACGTCACGGATATCCATGGAGACTTGATCTTCGAGGGATTTGAGCCCGCGGCGACCGCTCCCCCTCATCCCGATGAATGTGACTTAGATCTGTCATCGGATCACACCCATGTGATGGTTCCTGCGGCTGCAATGACCTTAGAGCCGAAGCAAATCAAGCCATCCGAGGCCTCAGAGTCCGCGGCGTTGGAGCCACACATGGACTCGACGCCCTGCAATATTTACTTTAACGGAACTTCGGACTCGATTCTAGTTATAAGTTCCGGATTGTGTACGCCCGTGGACACTGAGCTAGATCGGTTATCGATCTTCGAGTTCAACGCCGCTGACGTTTTCCAGCACTCGCCTTGCGGTGACGTGCTAAAATCTTTAAGGAATTTGTCCTTGGAGAAGGACTCATAGCCGAACTATGTCCGGTTCGAGCTAGAGATGGATGATGAGGAATCTTACTTCCCACCTGCCACCCACTTCATAGCCACCGTCGATGACTTAACCGACGTGCTGGACTATGGCTCCGAAGACATCGACGGTATGGGCGACGATGCCGACAAGGAGCGAGGCCAAGACCCGCTATTCACTGGACGTTGGATGGCTACCTCTTCATACGACGTGTACATGGTTGATACACCTAAAGGATCTGGCGATGACAAAGAAGAGCCAGATGCGAATAAAAGCTCTGAGACACAGTCCAAGCGCCGGCGGCCCAAGCGCCGCCCCAAGCCCCGCCGCTCAAAGGACGGAAACACTGGCACCGGAGAAAATAGTACTCCGGGCGACGCTGAAAACAATGAAGACCCTGTCAGGGCTACATCCGATCAGGAACACGACATCAGGCAAGACAACCCTGACGAACAGGCTATAGAAGATGACTCGGAGGATGATAGTTACCGTCCACCCTCCGAGGTGGAGACAAGCCTTGGCAACAAAGACTTCATCGTGCCTGAGGATCCTCTCGAGCAGGAGCGCTTTAAGCTTCAGCTCATAGCCACTGCAAGGATCCTGAAAAAGAAACAACAGCAGCTTCAAGCTGAACAAGACCTGCTCGTCGATAGATGGACTGATGTCCTAACAGCCGAGGAATACGGCCTCAACCGCCCAGCCAAGAGCTATCAGAAACGCAGACTCCTACCTCAATTCGATGAGGAGGCACCGGAGCTCATATCTCCCTCGCGTAGTGCGGACCGACCACCACGTGGTCGGGACAGAGTAGCTGAATGGCCACCCCGCGGTCGGGATAAAGCAGCAACTCGGGCCGAATAGCAGAACGCCAAACCACCTCACCAAAATAGGGACGGAAGAGTCCGGAGTCATATGTACGACCTCCGACAGACTCTGGACAGTAGAGCAGGACACATAAGATCGATCTACGGATTGCAAGGACGTGCCTCGAAGCACGACGATGGCTACCTATTCGGACGTGACATACCTAACCATGCTCGGGATGAACGACACAGATGGACTCCATCAGAGCTCCGCCACGATGCGGCCCGGTATAGAGGTGCCGCACACCCGCTCTGCTTCACAGATGAAGTACTGGATCATGAATTCCCCGAGGGGTTCAAGCCCGTCAATATCGAATCATACGACGACACAACTGATCCTGCAGTATGGATCGAGGATTTCATTCTCCACATCCACATGGCCCGAGGAGACGACCTCCACGCCATCAAATACCTCCCATTAAAGCTCAAAGGACCAGCTCGACACTGGTTAAATAGCTTGCCTGAGAACTCCATCGGCAGCTGGGAGGACTTGGAAGAGGCTTTCCTCGACAACTTCCAAGGAACTTATGTCCAGCCACCAGATGCTGATGACCTAAGCCACATAGTTCAACAACCCGGAGAATCAGCCAGAAAATTCGGGACTAGGTTCCTAACCAAAAAGAACCAGATCGTCGACTATCCGGATGCCGAGGCCCTAGAAGCCTTCAAACACAGCATTCGTGATGAATGACTAGCACACTACCTCGGACAAGAAAACCCGAAGTCAATGTCAGCCCTTACGGCACTCATGACCCGCGTTTGCGAAGGCGAGGACAGCTAGCAGGCTCATAGCAAAAACACAGCCAGCAAGGCAGGCCCCAGAGAGGCCAGGAATAGCACAGGCAGGCTTCGGCGTAATAGACACAAATGCAGAAGCAATGTTGACAACACCGAGGACACCACAGTCAACGCCGGATTCAGTGGCTCCAAGTCCGGCCAACAGAAGAAACCCTACAAAAGAAACAACGAAGGACCTTCCAGCCCGGACCGCATACTCAACCGTCCGTGCCAAATTCACGGCACCCCGGATAAGCAAGCCAATCATACCAACAGGGATTGTTGGGTCTATAAGCAGGCTAGTTAAATGCTGAAAACAAAGAAAAGGGATCACAAAGCGAGGACGAAGACGAAGAGCCCCGGCAACCGAACACCGGTGGACAGAAGAAATCCCCCCTAAGTCAAAACGGTGAACATGATATACGCCGCGCACATCCCCTGAAAGGAGCGCAAACGAGCACTCAGGGACGTCTAAGCGGTAGAGCCATTCGCCCCAAAATTCAATCCATGGTCGTCATCCGATCACCTTCAATCGACGAGATCATCCGACTAGTATCCGCCATGGAGGTTCGGCCGCATTGGTCCTTGACCCAATCATCGACGGATTCCACCTAACACGAGTCCTGATGGATGGTGGAAGCAGCCTCAACTTGCTGTACCAGGATACAGTACGGAAGATGGGCATTAATCCCTCACGAATCAAACCAACAAAGACTACCTTTAAAGGAGTCATACCAGGTGTAGAGGCCCGCTGTACGGGCTCAATCACGCTGGAGGTGATCTTCGGTTCTCCGGACAACTTCCGAAGCGAAGAGTTAATCTTCGATATCGTCCCCATCCGCAGCGGCTACCACGCACTTCTCGGACAAACCGTGTTTGCTAGATTTAACGTAGTGCCACACTATGCTTATCTCAAGCTCAAGATCCTCGGTCCATACGGCGTCATAACAGTCAATGGCAATACGAAATGCTCCATCCAAACAGAGGAGCAAACCGCCGCCCTAGCAGCAGAAGTACAGAACGGCCTTCTCAAGCAGCATTATAATCCAGTTGCCGAGCCCCTCGACACCATCAAGCGGGTCCGGACTACACCGCAACAGGACAGCGCGGCTCGTCAAGAGCTCGACTAGCAATTCAGCCTTCGTCCCAGCCCCAATAATGTAGTGGCATTCGTACCACGCATACACAATTACGCACGCAAAATTCCATGGACATCGACGGAGGCACGAGATAACCCAGGGCCTACAATTCAGCCAGACCGATCCCGGACACACATACTTTTACTTCTTTTTCTTGTTACAGGAACTGAGGGAGTCCTGGATTAGGGGGTGTTCGGATAGCCGGACTATACCTTCAGCCGGACTCCTGGACTATGAAGATACAAGATTGAAGACTCCGTCCCGTGTCCGGAAGGGACTTTCCTTGGCGTGGAAGGCAAGCTTGGCGATACGGATATGAAGATCCCCTACCATTGTAACCGACTTTGTGTAACCCTAACCCTCTCCAGTGTCTATATAAACCAGAGGGTTTTAGTCCGTAGGACCACATACACATCAACAATCATACCATAGGCTAGCTTCTAGGGTTTAGCCTCCTCGATCTCGTGGTAGATCTACTCTTGTACTACCCATATCATCAATATTAATCAAGCATGACGTAGGGTTTTACCTCCATCGAGAGGGCCCGAACCTGGGTAAAACTTCGTGTCCCTCGCCTCCTGTTACCATCCGGCCTAGACGCACAGTTCGGGACCCCCTACCCGAGATCCGCTGGTTTTGACACCGACACTGGTGCTTTCATTGAGAGTTCCTTTGTGTCATCGCCGTCAGGCTCAATGGCTCCTACGATCATCGATAGCGATGCAGTCTAGGGTGAGACCTTCCTCCCCGGATAGATCTTCGTCTTTGGCAGCTTCGCACTGCGGGCCAATTCGCTTGGCTGTCTGGAGCAGATTGAAAGCTACGCCCCTGGCCGTCAGGTCAGATTTGGAAGTTTAAACTACACGGCTGACATCCGTGCAGACTTGATCTTCGATGGATTCGAGGCCCTGCCAAGCACGCCGCACTGTCACGACGAGCATGATCTAGCTCTGCCGCCGAACAGTGCCCTGAAGGCCGCACCCGCATCGGCTCCGACCCTTAATTCGGAGCCAACTACGCCGATCGAGGATGGGCAGTTGGACGCCAGCCCGGGGGCTGCGATCCTAACGGCGATTGACCCGAACACCAGCCCCGCACTCCGCGAGACTCATGACTCCAAGGAGCCGGACTCCTCTCCGGACTCCGAACCCTCCGCGCCCCTACTGATCGAATCTGATTGGGCGCCGATCATGGAGTTCACTGCCGCGGACATCTTTCAGCACTCGCCTTTTGGCGATATCCTGAAATCACTGTAGTCTCTCTCTTTATCAGGAGAGCCCCGGCCGGACTACGGTCAGCAAGGTTGGGGTACGGACAATGAAGAAATTCAAAGCCCACCCACCACCCACTTTGTAGCCACTGTCGATGACTTAACCGACATGCTCGACTTCGAATCCAAAGACATCGACGAAATGGACGCCGATGAAGGATATGATGAAGAACCAGCGCCTACTAGGCTGTGGGGACCCCGACTCATAAGTCGTGATCACCGAATGCACGTGTACAGTGATCCCAGAGATCAATGCTCACTGAACACACAGAAGCTGAATAACAAGAGTCTTACATCCATACATACCGTATTACACAAGTAGGACCATTATGGTCAAGTCTTGAGTATAACATCGCAGCGGAAATCTTCATCGATAACTTGGACCCATGCCATCTGCCTTAACCCTACAGGCATTCTGACTGGGAAGCGTCCTAGCTCGCATGTTCTTCACCTAAGTATTCTTCATCTTATCCTGTTCTTTCATGCCTGGCCAATAAAATAACCAGTGGCAAGCCAATGAGTACTTTGAATGTACTCGCAAGCAACCCATGTTTTGGTTCAAGATACAACAATGCATGATATAGGTAATTTTTTGCGGAAAGCTAGTTTTCGAGTGCAATGACATGTTCAACAACTTGTAAGACATGCATCAGGAGAATTCAAGTAACCATAAGGACAGGTTACAGATATCAACATAAATAGAGTGGGCACCAACCCAACTCAATCATGTCAAGTCCTTTGACTTGACCCGAGTGGTTCTTCCCACTTATCCAAACACTCACACTGGTTTGAAAACATGTGGACGTAGCCCAAGAGTGGTTACCCAACTGTCCTTGACCGTGGACACGGCTATTCGAATAGTTTTACACTCTGCAGAGGTTGCACACTTTACCCACAAGATCCGGCGAACTTCCGTGTCATCCACGACCCGCGGTACCTCAAGTACCCGGGGTAAGCACCCGATCACTATCTTTCCCTAGACGACACTAACATAGAGTCCACTCGATTGGCAGTAACCCCCATGCCCAACATTTCACATCTCAAAATTGTGGAGCCTCGCTCCCATTTTCATCACATACCACAAGCACGGGGTACCAATGGTGTGTCCGGTGCCCTGTGAAGACAGTCATGGCCGCCCTACCTGGCACAACCCCGTCCCGAGAGAGAGCACCAACTCTCCCCCGTCACTAGTAATGCAGGCTCCAAGCTAGTATCGGCCTAGGTAATCAATAATGCCCTTTCCCATACAAGGGTAGAGTGGTTGCGCATGTAAGGTTGGAATAACGGTCGCAACTTAAACCAATCCGTTTTTGAAAGCAACACACACACGCTTGCCTCGGTACACCACTTCGTCATCAAGTGGTTACCCATCTCATTATCTCCCTCGGTCATAAGTGGCACCCGACGGGGTTTTCGAAATGTCCTTTGAAAATACTTTGTCTCCATCACCATGCATATACCCGTCCCTTTTTGCGTAGCACTACTTTAGCATCCTATCTATTCCCACCGGCATAACCCTCATAAGGAGGTAGGGTCATGCACAATGCAAGTATCAACAAGGAGGAAATGAAGGCAACCCACCAAAGTGGCTACCCTCTCATCATGATTCCGATGCAACAATAATAAAGTGCTATATGAAATGCATAAAAAGGGTTTCATAGACATGGTCAAAGGGCTGCTTGCCTTGGTCTTCAAAGTCTTCCAGGTCTTCAAATATCTCTGGTCCAACTCCAAGCATTTCATCTACTTCGTCAACTATCGTCGAAAGCAACCATAATAAGCAAAACAATATGGCAGGAAATGAAAGTGCTCTAAAAATATTGATTTGACTTTTCTAGGATACATGAGGAATGACCAAAGTGATTTCATTGGAAGTGGATCAATGGATTTTTCTAAACATTTTGATATGATGGAATCAAGGGGTTTATGGAATTGCAAGAAGTGGACAGAAACATATTTTTGAAAAATGAGCAAAGGTACCCATTTAACAAAGGATGATTTTAGAAGCATCTAGGAATTGGTTTCACTGGATTTGGAGTTGAAATGATTTTCCTATGAATTTACAAAGTCGACAAATATGAAGAAATAGACCATTATTTGAGGTGATACAGAAAGTATTAGTAAAAATGTTCAAAACCTAAGTTTTGAACTTATAGACATCTAGGATTTTGAATCATGGAATTTGGATCAAAAATGGGCTCTCTGTGATTTTCTAAAGTTTATCATAGAAATGGAAAAATAGGGTTTGCTAATTATTTGTGAAAGAAATATTTCTGTAAAAATGTGCAAGTAGCACCATGTGATAGGGAATGAATTTAGAAACTACTAGAAATTTGAATTATCAAATTTGGAGTTAATTTGATTTGTTTATGGAATTTTGAATTTGACTGGAAAAAGGAAAAGGGAATAAGGCTTTAACCTTATCCTGCACATGGGGCGGCAGATAGACCGTGGGCCGGCCTAGCGGCTCGGTGGCACACGCGCAGGGGCCACGTCGGAGGCGTACTCGCGCCAGGGAGTCTTCACCGCGGGGGAAGCGGTAGGCGCAGAATCCGTCTTCACTTAAACCCCGTGAGCCCGGGCGCTGACTAGCTGACGTGCAGGGCCCGCCCGCACACCGCCGCGGTCGTCTTCAACCTCGAGCGGCTGGCGCGACCGACGACTCCGGCGGTGGTCGCCGGCGACCCCGACCACCTCCCACGGTGCTCGGCCCACCGGTGTACTCAAGGAGCCAAGACACATCCATCCGCGGGTGGCACGATCGCCGAGGAGTACGGGGTCGAGCAGGGCGTTGGTCACGGCGGACGAGGCCGGGGTGATGGTGGCATCAGCGCTATGGTGTGCCCTCGAACGAGGGAAGGAGCGTGGGAGCTCCGCCTTGCTCAGGGGAGCCTACTAGTGGAGAGAGGAGAGGGAGAAGAGCTCGGGCTCGGCTGAATTTAGGCGATGGACGGCGGCTCGGCTTTGGCCTTGGAGGTGGATGGAGGGCACGGGAGGAAGAATGGCGCGGTCCGGGGGGTCCAGGGGAGGGATAGAGGGCGAACGGAGGCCGGAGAGGGCTCGGGGGTGGCCTTTTATGGCGGGGCGAGGTGCACAGCGGGACCGTGCGCCGGCGAGGCCATAGCCGTCGCTAGAGGCCACGGGAGGGCTTGGCTTCGAGTCGGGGGTCTTCCTGGGCGTGGTCTACGGCCAGGGGAAGGGAGAGAAGGAGAGGGGGAGCGTCAGGGCAGCGTGCGTGTGAGCTTGCCCATTGGAGCTCTCGGGCGGCCATGGTGCGCGTGCGAGCAGGGGCAAGAGAGAGAGAGAGAGAGAGAGGAAGGAGGGGGCTGACAGCGTGCTGTGTACTGGACGTCGAGGCGACCTCGGGGGACACGAGGGGGAGGCCCTAGGTGGTCCGGTGGCTCGGGCAAAGAGCGGCTACAGTGCTAGGGCGCACTGTAGCGCGCTCTGGAGCACGTCTTTGGCATGCCATGGCATAAAAAGGGGGAAGTGGGTGCGGCCACTTGTGTCCAGTAGTGCTAGGGAGTAGTAAAGAAAGGGGAGAGGGCCATGGATGCCCTGGACAGCCAGTAGGAGAGGAGAGAGGTTGAGGGAGAGAGGGAAATGGGCTGTCCAGAGAGAGAAAGTGAGGGTTTCACCGCCAAATAATTGATCTGAGATGCAGCCATTGTTACTGGAGGTAGAAAAGGTCTAGGAGAGGCTGTGGTAAAAAGTTGAGCTCAAGGAGATTAGTGGAAGAGGTCAAAATGATGATTTTAGAAAAATGGCAGAAGGTGTTTGTTGTTGGTTTGGGCAAGAAAATTAATCCCAATTGCCATGATATTTAAAAGGATGGAATAGCACTTAGAAATAGGGTGTTCTACAAAATTTGAGCTCATTTGGGCAAAGTTGCTAGTGCAACTTTTGTAAACCCTAGAAATCAGCAGAAATGGCCTTACCAAGATTTAGTCATGCAAATCTATTCTCCTTGATGCACCACTTGGTGTAGTGTCATCATTTGAGGATTTGAACATGTCCACAAAAGTTGGGGTCAAGGAGAAAAAGTTGGCAGTACAAACTTGTTCAAATTTGATTCTGGTCAGAGAGGGTTTTGGGGTACTTTGATCAAGATAAAATTCTCTCCAACCTGTGCCATTTGGTCTAGATGAATAATTAGACCATTTGAGCATGTTCACAAGTTTTGAGAACATTTGGACATGTTTGGCAATGTAAAGTTGCTTAAACTTCAAAATGGACATAAATGGTTTGGAGGAAATCTCAAGGGGTTATACTTTTCTCCAAGACATGATACTTTGCAAGATCATCAAAATGTCATATGTGACATGTTAGAATTTTCTTGGATTTTTATGAAAATATTTCCTGTAGAAATGTTTCAAATCCTTGAAATGAGCAGAAATGGTTTTGGGAGGTTTTGTCCAATATTTTGATCATGACCATGTGTTGAAACTCATATATATGGACAATATATGTCCTATGAGTTTCCCTAAATTTTGCCAAATATTTTTGAAACATTAAAATAATTTTAACCTATTAAAGACCATTTCTGGCCTTAAGAAAAAGCCTTTAAATAAAATAGGAAAATAACTTTTAAAATTATATTTTTGTGGTTTATGGGTATCCTATATCTAATAGGAGTCAAACATATTTTTGGTAAGATTTTTACTTCCCTTAATTAAGTACTTGCAGTGCAAAACTCAATTCAGGGGTTTTTGGAAAACTAATTTTTGAAAATACTTTTTGGCCAAATTATTTTTGTAAGAGAATACTATATTGCTCTATACACATGGCATGATCATTGGGCAAGGTTTTGGATCAAGGAGAAGGAGTATAAGAGTTGGAGGATTTATTTGATTTTTAGAGCACTTGCAAACAACAAACAAAATCCAATCAAGGCAAGGTCCAAAATACTCAAAAGTTTTTGTCAAACCACATTTTTTCATGATTTAATAGCTTAAGTGTTGTGGCATGAAAATCAGGGTGTGACAGACCTACCCCCTTACAAGAATCTCGTCCCCGAGATTCCCAAACTAGGCGCGGAAAAGGGATACAGAAACTTGGATCTGGGGTAGTCTTCAAGTCCTCATGTTGCTTCTGCTTCCGTTTGGTGCTCCATTGAACCTTGAAGTACTCGATGGCATGGCTTCGTGTTTGTCGTCCTTCTTGATCCAGATTGCAATTGGGGTCTCTCGCGTAGGTCATATTGGGCTGGAGGTCGATGGCTCGTGGTCGATGTCCTTGTAGAGACCGGGCTAGTTAGGAAGTTGGAAACGTTTCCGGAGTGGTGTCGTGTGGAAAAACGTTGTGCTCAATGGGTGACTCAGGTGATAATTCTAGCTGGTAGCCGTCTATTGTTCGTCTTGCAGTGATCTTGGAGAGGGCCGACAAATCTTGATGTGAGCTTCCCTTCGACATGGAAATGCTTGGTTCCTTTGAGAGGAGTGGTTTGTAGATATGCACAATCTTTGACAAGGAAGTTCACTTCTTGACGATGATGGTTGGTATAGTTCTTCCTCCTTGACATGGCGGTCTTCGAATGTTTCTCGACTAGCTGAATGGCTCTTCTTCCATCTTCGGGTAGACAAGTATGTCATCAAGGAAGGATGACAACTAACTTGTCCAAGCACTCCATGAAGTCTATGGGGTACGTAAAGTGGGCTGAGGTATTGGTGATGGTCACGGTTGAGTATGGTCCGAGGTGTTCTCGATTTAGAGTCAAGACCTATGGTAATGACCCGACCATGTTGTGGCTTAGTAGGGCTTAAGGGTTTCAAGGATTCTAGTGTGCGAGCGAACGTTTGTCACCTTATCCTTAAGCACAGTTCCTGAGATGCCAGTTGTCTATCTAGTTCTCCAAACAAATAACCTTATACCATCGAAAGCATCATCTCGTATAGGCCAAATCCAATCATCACTCACGATTTACCAAAGTCTCAGATAATTCCTCAGGGTCACTGACACAAACTCATGAAGTCATTTGTCCTCTATTCCTATATCCTCAAATTGGTCTTCCTTATGGCATCGTCAGTTCTTGTGCTATATTAGGGTGACAATGTGCTTGCTCACTACGTCCACTAGTTCCATAATGAGCCCAGTGATAAGCAAGGTTACGGAGGCTTAACTGGTTCTCTTGCAATTCTGTGGGTCAAGCACATGGTTAAGGACTCGAGCTGGGGTATCTCGTGAAGTCTCGAAGGGTCTAGGAATTGGTTTCTAATCTTGAGGGTTAAACATAATTCTACGGGGTTGCACTTGGTCGAGGAGGCTGTAGCAAAAGTCTTTAGTGCTAGCTGGTTGCCAAGGTAGAATCCTTGGTGTAGCTTGTCTTGCTGGTCTTCAGTTGGGGAGAGAGATGAGAGTGAAAAGTAGCATAGAGGAGGGGAATGCCTAAAGGGGGTTCTATAGTGCAGGCGCAAACAAACAAGTGCCAAAAAGGGCCAAACAAAAGGAAAACAAGGAAGGTGATATAGTCGCGTACTTGTTGCCTTGGGCAAAAGTGCGACTTATATCAAAACACAAACAAATAAAAACAAGCAACACACAATCATGGTTCTATTCGATCCATCATACGAACTCGACTGCACATAGGGGGTACACGACTCATCCTACCCTAGGGGTTCTCGGACTCAGTAGTCGTGCCTTGTGCCTCGTGCAGTCTTCTGAGTTTTCCTCAGGTGTTGCTACGTCTGTTGCAGTTGTTTGATGAAGCAATCCGGGTTGAGCCTGAAGAGTCTTCAACAACTTCTCGCCTGTTGAAGTGATGGGTGAAGGTGGCTCCTCGTAGCAGGCATTGACTCGGTCTTCTGTTGTCTTCTTATTCATGACGACCCCTTTTTGTCTTCTAAGGCGTCGATGGTACCAAGTAGGTAATCCTTTATGCAATGATATTAACAAGGCATAGTAGAGGTCCAACATGTCGGTTACGTTGATGAAAACATCGACACCAAGAGCGGGGAATGAAGAGAACCGTTTTCCAACTCACTATAGTGAGGCGGGCCAAATGGCGAGGTTCTCATCCACCGATGGTTGCCGATACAACATCGGTAAGCACATGGTTGCTCTATTAGCGATGCATATCATGATCTTGCATATTCTATGCCCTGATCATCGTAGGCTAAGGTTGCATCATCTTGGGGCAGTGTCAAGGGTGTCACCATCTCCTGGGTCTTCAGGTCCTCATTCCTCGAGGATGTATCTTCTGTTGGTATCGTCTTGTTGTGATGTCGCCAATCTTGTGTTCAGGAGATGTGGGTGAATGTCTGGCAAGGCATCTTCCTTCTAGATTATCCACGAGGATTACAAGGAATCCAGTGGTTAGAGGCATAAGGGTTCTAGCGACCAAAGGTTTTGAAGGGGAAGAGATCAATAAGGAAAGTATACCTTAGTTTTCAAAAAACTGAGAAGGGAAGAGAAGTATAGATAGTTTTGAAAACTAGTAGCAGTTTTGAAAATAGTTTTACCCTAACTAACGACCATGCTAACTAAGGCTTCCTATAGTCAGGATGGCTCTGATACCAACTCTATGGGGACCCCGACTCATAAGTCGTGATCACCGAATGCACGTGTACAGTGATCCCAGAGATCAATGCTCACTGAACACACAGAAGCTGAATAACAAGAGTCTTACATCCATACATACCATATTACACAAGTAGGACCATTATGGTCAAGTCTTGAGTATAACATCACAGCGGAAATTTTCATCGATAACTTGGACCCATGCCATCTGCCTTAACCCTACAGGCATTCTGACTGGGAAGCGTCCTAGCTCGCATGTTCGTCACCGAAGTATTCTTCATCTTATCCTGTTCTTTCATGCCTGGCCAATAAAATAACTAGTGGCACGCCAATGAGTACTTTGAATGTACTCGCAAGCAACCCATGTTTTAGTTCAAGATACAACGATGCATGATATAGGTAATTTTTTGCGGAAAGCTAGTTTTCGAGTGCAATGACATGTTCAACAACTTGTAAGACATGCATCAGGAGAATTCAAGTAACCATAAGGACAGGTTACAGATATCAACATAAATAGAGTGGGCACCAACCCAACTCAATCATTTCAAGTCCTTTGACTTGACCCGAGTGGTTCTTCCCACTTATCCAAACACTCACACTGGTTTGAAAACATGTGGACGTAGCCCAAGAGCGGTTACCCAACTGTCCTTGACCGTGGACACGACTATTCGAATAGTTTTACACTCTGCAGAGGTTGCACACTTTACCCACAAGATCCGGGGAACTTCTGTGTCATCCACGACCCGTGGTACCTCAAGTACCCAGGGTAAGCACCCGATCACTATCTTTCCCTAGACGACACTAACATAGAGTCCACTCGATTGGCAGTAACCCCCGTGCCCAACATTTCACATCTAGAAATTTTGGAGCCTCGCTCCCATTTTCATCACATACCACAAGCACGGGGTACCAACGGTGTGTCCGGTGCCCTGTGAAGACAGTCATGGTCGCCCTACCTGGCACGACCCCATCTCAAGAGAGAGCACCAACTCTCCCCCGTCACTAGTAATGCGGGCTCCAAGCTAGTATCGGCCTTGGTAATCAATAATGCCCTTTCCCATACAAGGGTAGAGTGGTTGCGCATGTAAGGTTGGAATAACGGTCGCAACTTAAACCAATCCGTTTTTGAAAGCAACACACACACTTGCCTTGGTACACCACTTCGTCATCAAGTGGTTACCCATCTCATTATCTCCCTCGGGCATAAGTGGCACCCGATGGGGTTTTCGAAAATTCCTTTGAAAATACTTTGTCTCCATCACCATGCATATACCCGTCCCTTTTTGCGTAGCACTACTTTAGCATCCTATCTATTCCCACCGACATAACCCTCATAAGGAGGTAGGGTCATGCACAATGCAAGTATCAACAAGGAGGAAATGAAGGCAACCCACCAAAGTGGCTACCCTCTCATCATGATTCCGATGCAACAATAATAAAGTGCTATATGAAATGCATAAAAAGGGTTTCATAGACATGGTCAAAGGGCTGCTTGCCTTGGTCTTCAAAGTCTTCGAGGTCTTCAAATATCTCTGGTCCAACTCCAAGCATTTCGTCTACTTCGTCAACTATCGTCCAAAGCAACCATGATAAGCAACACAACAAAGCAGGAAATGAAAGTGCTCTAAAAATATTGATTTGACTTTTCTAGGATACATGAGGAATGACCAAAGTGATTTCATTGGAAGTGGATCAATGGATTTTTCTAAACATTTTGATATGATGGAATCAAGGGGTTTATGGAATTGCAAGAAGTGGACAGAAACATATTTTTGAAAAATGAGCAAAGGTACCCATTTAACAAAGGATGATTTTAGAAGCATCTAGGAATTGGTTTCACTGGATTTGGAGTTGAAATGATTTTCCTATGAATTTACAAAGTTGACAAATATGAAGAAATAGACCATTATTTGAGGTGATACAGAAAGTATTAGTAAAAATGTTCAAAACCTATGTTTTGAACTTATAGACATCTAGGATTTTGAATCATGGAATTTGGATAAAAAATGGGCTCTCTGTGATTTTCTAAAGTTTATCACAGAAATGGAAAAATAGGATTTCCTAATTATTTGTGAAAGAAATATTTCTGTAAAAATGTGCAAGTAGCACCATCTGATAGGGAATGAATTTAGAAACTACTAGAAATTTGAATTATCAAATTTGGAGTTAATTTGAATTGTTTATGGATTTTTGAATTTGACTAGAAAAAGAAAAAGGGAATAAGGATTTAACCTTATCCTGCGCACGGGGCGGCAGATAGACCGTGGGCCGGCCCAGCGGCTCGGCAGCACACGCGCAAGGGCCACGTCGAAGGCATACTCGCGCCAGGGCGTCTTCACCGCGGGGGAAGTGGTAGGCGCAGAATCCGTCTTCACTGAAACCCCGTGGGGCCGGGCGCTGACTCGCTGACGTGCAGGGCCCGCCCGCACACCGCCGCGGTCGTCTTCAACCTCGAGCGGCTGGCGCGGCCGACGACTCCGGCGGTGATTGCCGGCGACCCCGACCACCTCCCACGGTGCTCGGCCCACCGGTGTACTCAAGGAGCCAAGACGCATCCATCCGCGGGTGGCACGATCGTCGAGGAGTACGGGGTCGAGCAGGGCGTTGGTCGCGGCGGACGAGGCCGGGGTGATGGTGGCATCGGCGCTACGGTGCGCCCTCGGGCGAGGGAAGGAGCGTGGGAGCTCCGCCTTGCTCAGGGGAGCCTACTGGTGGAGAGAGGAGAGGGAGAAGAGCTCGGGCTCGGCTGAATTTAGGCGATGGACGGCGCCTCGGCTTCGGCCTTGGAGGTGGAAGGAGGGCACGGGAGGAAGAATGGCGTGGTCCGGGGGGTCCAGGGGAGGGAGAGAGGGCGAACGGAGGCTGGAGAGGGCTCGGGGGTGGCCTTTTATGGCAGGGCGAGGTGCACAGCGGGACCGTGCGCCGGCGAGGCCGTGGCCGTTGCTAGAGGCCACGGGAGGGCTTGGCTTCGAGTCGGGGGTCTTCCTGGGCGTGGTCTACGGCCAGGGGAAGGGAGAGAAGGAGAGGGGGAGCGTCAGGGCAGCGCGCGTGTGAGCATGCCCATTGGAGCTCTCGGGCGGCCATGGTGCGCGTGCGAGCAGGGGCAGGAGAGAGAGGAAGGAGGGGGCCGACAGCGTGCCATGTACTGGACGTCGAGGCGACCTCGGGGGACACGATGGGGAGGCCCAAGGTGGTCCGGTGGCTCGGGCAAAGAGCGGCTACAGTGCTAGGGCGCACTGTAGCGCGCTCTGGAGCACGCCTTTGGCATGCCATGGCATAAAAAGGGGGAAGTGGGCGCGGCCACTTGTGTCCAGTAGTGCTAAGGAGTAGTAAAGAAAGGGGAGAGGGCCTTGGATGCCCTGGACAGCCAGTAGGAGAGGAGAGAGGTTGAGGGAGAGAGGGGAATGGGCTTTCCAGAGAGAGAAAGTGAGGGTTTCACCACCAAATAATTGATCTGAGATGCAGCCATTGTTACTGGAGGTAGAAAAGGTCTAGGAGAGGTCAAAATGATGATTTTGGAAAAATGGCAGAAGGTGTTTGTTGTTGGTTTGGGCAAGAAAATTAATCCCAATTGCCATGATATTTAACAGGATGGAATAGCACTTAGAAATAGGGTGTTCTACAAAATTTGAGCTCATTTGGGCAAAGTTGCTAGTGGAACTTTTGTAAACCCTAGAAATCAGCAGAAATGGCTTTACCAAGATTTAGTCATGCAAATCTATTCTCCCTGATGCACCACTTGGTGTAGTGTCATCATTTGAGGATTTGAACATGTCCACAAAAGTTGGGGTCAAGGAGAAAAAGTTGGCAGTACAAACTTGTTCAAATTTGATTCTGGTCAGAGAGGGTTTTGGGGTACTTTGATCAAGATAAGATTCTCTCCAACCTGTGCCATTTGGTCTGGATGAATAATTAGACCATTTGAGCATGTTCACAAGTTTTGAGAACATTTGGACATGTTTGGCAATGTAAAGTTGCTTAAACTTCAAAATGGACATATATGGTTTGGAGGAAATCTCATGGGGTTATACTTTTCGCCAAGACATGATACTTGGCAAGATCATCAAAAATGTCATATGTGACATGTTAGAATTTTCTAGGATTTTTATGAAAATATTTCCTGTAGAAATATTTCAAATCCTTGAAATGAGCAAAAATAGTTTTGGGAGGTTTTGTCCAATATTTTGATCATGATCATGTGTTGAAACTCATATATATGGACAATATATGTCCTAGGAGTTTCCCTAAATTTTGCCAAATATTTTTGAAACATTAAAATAATTTTAACCTATTAAAGACCATTTCTGGCCTTAAGAAAAAGCCTTTAAATAAAATAGGAAAATATCTTTTAAAATTATATTTTTGTGGTTTCTGGGTATCCTATATCTAATAGGAGTCAAACATATTTTTGGAAAGATTTT
The DNA here is from genome assembly GCA_034509565.1 of Triticum monococcum. Classification (NCBI taxonomy): domain Eukaryota; kingdom Viridiplantae; phylum Streptophyta; class Magnoliopsida; order Poales; family Poaceae; genus Triticum; species Triticum monococcum. The sequence continues at coordinate 633,997,186 of CM067842.1, forward strand.
TACTTCCCTTAATTAAGTACTTGCAGTGCAAAACTCAATTCTGGGGTTTTTGGAAAACTAATTTTTGAAAATACTTTTTGGCCAAATTATTTTTGTAAGAAAATACTATATTGCTCTATACACATGGCATGATCATTGGGCAAGGTTTTGGATCAAGGAGAAGGAGTATAAGAGTTGGAGGATTTATTTGATTTTTAGAGCACTTGCAAACAACAAACAAAATCCAATCAAGGCAAGGTCCAAAATACTCAAAAGTTTTTGTCAAACCACATTTTATCATGATTTAATAGCTTAAGTGTTGTGGCATGAAAATCAGGGTGTGACATAGGCCCTGGAAAGCCACCTCATCATATGACATATACATGGTGGACACCCCAAAAGAGGGAGATGGCGATGGAACAGCGGAGGGTGACCCCTCCTAGAAACAGCCTAAGCGCCGGCGTCAGCGGCGCCGCTCAAAATCCCGCCAAAACAAATACGGTGATTCCAGCACGGGAGATAATAATACTCCGGAAAGTGCCGAAGAAAACCCACTCCAGCAAGACTTAGCATAGGAGGATGGAGAAACCAGCCCTCATGAGAGAGCGGCAGACAGAGAGGTCGAGGACGATAATTATATGCCTCCCTCCAAAGACGAGGCAAGCCTCGACGATGACGAATTCATCGTGCCAGAGGATCCCGTCGAGCAAGAGCGTTTTCAACGCAGGCTTATGGCCACGGCATGAAGCCTCAAGAAAAAACAGCAACAGCTTAAAGTTGATCAAGATTTGCTGGTCGACAGATGGACTGAAGTCCTGGCGGTCGAAGAGCATAAACTCGAACGCCCCTCCAAGAGCTACCCAAAGCGCAGGTTGCTACCCCGATTTGAGGAGGAAGCACTTCATGCGGCCGACCGGCCACCTCGTGGCCGTGACAGAGAGGCCTCCCGGCCCTCCACTCAAGCCACACCCCGTACCAAGGCACGGTAATATGCGCCGGACTTACGAGAGATATGTTGGAGGACATGGGAAGGAAAACACGATCGATCTACAGATCGCGCGGGTGCCCCACAGCTCGAGACGGTAACTGTCATGCCGGCCACAAATTCGGCTGGGCCGAACACAACTCATTGGAGCTACGTCATGATATCGCCCAGTCCAGAGGCGCCGCACACCCACTATGCTTTACAGACGAAATAATGGATCATCAAATCCCTGAGGGTTTCAAACTCGTAAACATCAAATCATATGATGGCAGAACAGATCCTGCGGTATGGACCGAGGATTATCTCCTTCATATCCACATGGCCCGCGGCAACGATTTCCACGCCATCAAATACCTCCCACTCAAGCTTAAAGGACCAGCTCGGCATTGGCTTAACAGCTTGCCAACAGGATCAATCAGCTGTTGGGAGGACTTGGAAGCCGCATTCCTCGACAATTTCCAGGGCACTTATGTGCGACCCCCAAACGCCGATGACCTAAGTCACGTAATTCAGCAGCCAGAGGAATCGGCCAGGCAATTCTGGACACGGTTCCTAAGAAAGCAAAATCAAATAGTCGACTGTCCGAACGCTGAGGCCCTAGCTGCCTTCAAGCACAATATCCGTGACGAGTGGCTGGCCCGGCACCTTGGACAGGAAAAGCCGAAATTATGGCAGCACTCATGACACTCATGACCCGCTTTTGCGTGGGAGAAGACAGCTGGCTTGCTCGTAGCAACAATATGACCAAGAACCCTGGTAATTCGGACACCAGGGACAGTAGTGGCAGGTCGCGTCGCAACAAGCAGAAGCACGGCATTAACGGCGGCAATGCTGAGGATACGGCAATTAATGTCGGATTCAGAGGCTCTAAATCCGGTCAGCGGAAAAAGCCATTCAAAAGGAATCCTAGGGGCCCGTCCAGTTTGGACCGAATACTCGACTGCTTGTGCCAGATACACGGCACCCCTGAAAAGCCGGCCAATCACACCAACAGGGATTGTTGGGTGTTCAAGCAGGCAGGCAAGTTAAACGCCAAAAATGAAGACAAGGGGCTGCATAGCGATGACGACGAGGAGCCCCGGCCGCCGAATAAAAGTGGATAGAAGGGATTTCCCCCACAAGTGCGGACGGTGAACATGATATACGCAACCCATGTCCCCAAAAGGGAGCGGAAGCGCGTGTTAAGGGACGTATACGCGGTAGAGCCAATCACCCCAAAGTTCAACCCATGGTCCTCCTGCCCGATCACCTTTGATCGAAGGGACCATCCCACTAGCATCCGTCATGGCGGATTCACCGCATTGGTCCTAGACCCAATTATTGACGGATTTAATCTCACTAGAGTCCTTATGGACGGCGGCAACAGCCTGAACCTGCTTTACCAGGATACAGTGTGGAAAATGGGCATAGATCCCTCGAGGATTAAGCCCACCAAAATGACCTTTAAAGGCGTAATACTAGGTGTAGAGGCCAACTGTATAGGCTCAGTCACACTTGAAGTGGTCTTCGGATCTCTGGATAATTTCCGAAGCGAGGAGTTAATCTTCGACATATTCCCATTTCGCAGTGGCTATCACGCAATGCTCGGGCGAACCGCATTCGCTAAGTTCAATGTAGTACCGCACTACGCATACCTTCAGCTCAAGATGCCAGGCCCTCGAGGAGTAATTACGGTCAATGGAAACACCAAATGCTCCCTCCAAAAGGAGGAGCACACGGCGGCCCTTGCAGCGGAAATGTCGGCGTTCTGGGAACGGGGGTCCCCAGACTTGCCTGCCTGCGGCCAGCGGCGTGGCTCAAAGGGGGGCCCAGCACGACCCATCTTCACCAACACAGACCCAAGACCCTCATGAGGGGCCAAGCCTCGCGGGGCGGACGACGCGGAGCTTCCTCAGGCACGGCCTCATCAGGCTGGCTCACGAGGAGGCGGAGAGATCAAGGCGGGGTACCTCACGAGGTGCCCGTGACGCAAGCCATGACGACCAAGGGCGCCAGGCGGGTGCCAGCCCGCGCAGTGTCCTCCTTTCCTCTTTGGTGCAAAGGGCGCAAGCGCAGCCGTGGAGTACCGAGGCATCAGGCAAAGGTTGCCATTTCGGTGCAACAAGACCAAGACCCGGAGGACTGCAAGACAGAGGTCATCATGGAGCCCAAGACGGCGTCACCACCAGAGCTTTGTGCAGGCGAAGACTACTTTTGTCAGGATAGCTGGTACTAGCTGTCCCCTTTCAAATTAGCCCACCATTGTTGGCTCCCTTCCCGCTCCATATTTGGGAAGAGGACCAGGGCCTCTATAAATAGGACTAGCCACCATAGTAGGAGGGGGATCGAAATCCGAGAGAGAGAGAGAGAGAGAGAGAGAGAGAGAAGGGTGACTGAACTCCTCCCAACAGTTCATCGCCCTAGCCAAGAACAGACCCTCGCGAGGCTATTCTTCCTTGTATTGTTCATCATCATCAGCCCGAGAGGCAATCCACCACACCACACACTGGAGTAGGTTGTTACACCACAACGGTGGCCCGAACCAGTATAAACCCAGTGTCTCTTGCGTTGTTCTTTCCATAGCTTAGATCTTAGCAAGGCAGAGGGGTGCAGGTAGGTAGGAGGCGAAATCTACGCGCGCACCCCAGTGTTCGAACCTCAAGGGTCTGCCGGAACGCGAAATCCGACATTTGGCGCGCCAGGTAGGGGTGCACCGGAGTTTTCTCTTCCGCCACTGCCACGAACTGCCTCGCGATGAGTAGCGCGTCGCCCGCTCCGCCCGCCGGCGCCAGCCCTGCAGCGGGTACGGTGGCCGGACAAGCTCAGGCCAACGACGCCGCCGCGTTATGGCGGCATGACAGATCCGCTGGCCTTCTTGCTGGTGAGCGAGGAGACCCTCCTCGAAGCCGGAGGTGACGATAGGGTCATGGCCAACTGGCTCCCCATGGCCCTCACCGGCGCTCCGCGCACATGGCTGCCCCACCTGCCGGCAGCCTCCGTGGCCTCCTGGGAAGAGCCCCGCGGCCTCTTCCCCGCCCATCGCGCTACACCAACACCCCCGGTCGTCGCGGCCCTCCTGGGCGGCTCGCAGGCGCCGCCTACAAGTCACCACGTCAAGCCGTTCATACGCCGGGTCAGCGCCGCTTCCACGCAGCAGGGGGCTCTCCCGGACCAGGCGGCGCCCAGGGCCGGCCTGACCTTCAGCTCGGAGGACCACCCCTCCAACTCAGCCTGCTCGGGTGCGCTCCCCATGCTATGCACCCCCACCATCTGCCAGGTGGCTGTCACTAGAACTCTCATCGATGGCGGTGCGGGCCTCAGCGTGCTCTCAGTCGAGGCCTTCAACTTCCTCTGCATACCCCTGAAACGGTTGCGGCCCAGCCGGCCCTTCTGAGGCGTTGGGGGTGGGTCATCCAGCTCCTTGGGACAGATCCGGCTCCCAGTAACCTTCGGCACCTACAACAACTTCCGCACGGAGCTGGTCGACTTCGACATCGCCCCCATCGGCCTCCCCTACAATGCCATCCTCGGCTACCCAATGCTGGCCCAGTTCATGGCCGCGACGCACCTGGCGTACAACCTCATGAAGATGCCCGGGAGCAGCGGTGTCCTCACCGTACACGGGGACACTGGAGACGCGCTGCGGGTGCTCAAGCTCGCCTTCAAGACGGCGGCGCCGGCACAGCTCGCCGACTTGGAGACCCCCGAGCCCAAGGGGGCTGCACCCGCCAAGAAGAAACAGTTGTTCACCCAAGACAAGGAAGAAACCAAGCAGATACCCGTCGATGAGGACGGGTCCACCAACGCCACTTTCACCATAGGCGCCAACCTCGAACCCAAGTAGGAGGAGGCCCTGGTCGGGTTCCTGCGCGCAAACAAGAAGGTATTCGCTTGGGAGCCCGACTAGTTGGTAGGGATCCCTAGGAGTGTAATTGAGCATCACCTCAACATGTGCCCCAACGTGCGCCCTGTGAAGCAGAAGGCCAGGCTGTAGTCCACAGAAAAGCAGGCCTTCATCGTCCAAGAGACCCGCAAATTAGAAGCCGCCGGGGTCATTCGCGAGGTCCGATACCCGGATGGGTTGGCCAACCCTGTCGTTGTGCCAAAGAAGGGAGGGAAGGAGCGCATGTGTGTCGACTTCACCAACCTCAACAAAGCATGCCCGCAAGATCCGTTCCCGCTCCCCCGCATCGACCAGATCATCGATTCCACCGCGGAATGCGACCTGCTATGCTTCTTGGATGCTTTCTCTAGGCATCACCAGATTAAGATGGTGGTAGAAGACGTCGAAAAGACAGCTTTCCTAACCCCGTGTGGGGTGTACTGCTACACATGCATGCCATTCGGCCTGCGTAACGCAATGGCGACCTTTCAGCGGCCGATGCACATCACCTTGGGCCCGCCGCTTGGGAAGAATGTTGAAGCTTACGTCGATGACATTGTGGTAAAGTCTCGGGAGGCCAGGACCCTGATACAAGACCTGGAGGAAACCTTCGCGAGCCTCAAAGCAGTGAACCTACGGCTCAACCCAGAGAAGTGTGTGTTTGGAGTCCCCTCGGGCAAGCTCTTGGGTTTCCTCGTGTCCCACCGAGGCATCGAGGCTAACCCGGAAAAGGTCAAGGCGGTGGAAGACATGAGCCCGCCAAAGACCCTCAGAGAAATGCAGAAGCTCACTGGGCGCGTGACCGCGCTGGGGCGCTTCATCTCCAGGTTGGGGGAACGAGCGATGCCCTTCTTCCAGCTAATGAAGAAAAAGGGGCCCTTTGAGTGGACAGAAGCGGCCGACAAGGCGTTCCAGGATCTCAAGAGATACCTGACCAGCCCACCGGTCATGGTGGCTCCGCGCCCTCAAGAGCCCGTGGTGCTTTACCTCACCGCCACTCCCTACTCCGCCAGCACAGCCCTGGTGGCGGTTAGAGAGGAGCGTCGAATCAAAACCGCGGCAGCAGCCCGGGACAAGGCAGAACAGGAACAAGGAAGGCCCACAGAAACCGCCACCACGGCTGAGGAGGACAACCGCCATAGAGGAGTGCACCGGAGGCGGAAGAGGCCCCTCTCCCAGATGGCCAGTCTCAGGAGGCCTCATCGCCTCAAGAGGCGCCAGGGTCTCCTAAGGGAGCCGCCAGCACTGACGCACCCAACCTCGTTGAGCACCCAGTGTACTTCGTTAGCACGGTGTTGCGGGATGCGGGGGCACGGTACCCCATGCCTCAGAAACTCCTCCTCGCGCTACTGGTGGCCTCGCGCAAGCTGCGGCACTATTTTCAGGGTCACCCCATCAAGGTCGTCTCGTCATACCCCCTGTAGAGAGTGCTCAGGAGCCCTAACTCAGCTGGAAGGGTCGCTGAGTGGAACATAGAACTGCAAGCGTTTCAGCTCGAATTCAGCACGACCAAGGTCATCAAGGGAGCAGCGTTGGCAGATTTTGTGGCAGAATGGATGGAGGCACCAGGCCTCAAGGCCGACGAGGATCGGTCCCTCTCCCCGGGAAGTGAGGCGCCAGAAGGCTGGGTCATGTACTTTGATGGGGCGTTCTCCAGGCATGGCGCTGGGGCTGGGGCGGTGCTTATATCGCCCACTCAGGACAAGCTCTACTACGCTGTGCAGCTTTGTTCCCAGCAAGGTGAAAAGGTCTCCAACAACATAGCGGAGTATGAAGGTTTAATAGCGGGATTGAAGGCCGCAGCTACCCTGGGAGTGAAACGCCTCACCATCAAGGGCGATTCGCAGCTCCTTGTCAATTTCTCCAACAAGGTGTACAAGCCGAAAGATGAGCACATGGAAGCCTACCTTGCGGAGGTCCGCAGGATGGAGAAGCAGTTCTGGGGCTTGGAGTTGCAGCATGTGCCCCGTGGCACCAATCAGGAGGCCAACGACATCGCCAAACGGGCGTCCAGGTGGTTACCTCAGGAGCCTGGCGTTTTTGAGGAGCGGCTCTTCAAGCCCTCGGCCCTGCCGTCAATGTCAAACACGGCTCAGCCTTGGGAGGAGCTCCCCCAGCCACCTGCCTCAGGAGCTCCGACCTGCGGCCCAGCCTCAGGAGCACGCCTGCTCCTGACGATAGAACCTTAGGAGGGATGCTGGATCACGGAGCTCCGGAGTTACTTAACGCAAGGGACCTTGCCGGAGAAGGAGGAGGAAGCGGAGCGAGTGGCACGCCAGGCCACAGCATACTGCATCAAGGATGGAGAGCTCTACCGGAGGCGACCAAACGATGTATCCCTGTGCTGCATCTCCAGGGAGCAAGGGAAGGAACTGCTGGAAGATATACACGGCGGAGACTGTGGACATCATTCATCATCACGGACCCTCGTCGGCAAGGCGTTCCGCAGTGGGTTTTATTGGCCCACCGCACTCAATGACGTCGTCGAACTAGTGAAAGCTTGTGAGGCCTGCCAGTTCCACGCCAAGCAAATCCATCAGCCAGCAGGAGGCCTGCAGACTATACCCCTTTCGTGGCCATTCGCAGTCTGGGGGCTGGACATCTTGGGCCCGTTTCCTCGGGCGCCAGGGGGCTACCGCTACCTCTACGTCGCCGTGGACAAGTTCACCAAGTGGGCTGAAGTAGAGGCTGTCCGCAACATTCCCGCGGGTTCCGTGGTCAAGTTCATCAAGGGCATCGTGAGCCGGTTCGGGGTGCCAAACTGCATCATCATGGACAACGGTTCGCAGTTCACCAGTAACCTCTTCAAAACATATTGTGCTAACCTTGGAACGCAGATATGCTATGCTTCGGTGGCGCACCCCCGAAGCAACGGCCAGGCCGAGCGAGCCAACGCAGAGGTCCTGAGGGGCCTCAAGACCAGGACGTTCAAGAAGAAGCTGGAGGCCTGCGGCAGAGGTTGGTACGACAAGCTTCAGTCCATGTTGTGGTCCATCCGCACAACCGCGACCAAGCCGACTGGAGAGACTCCGTTCTTCCTGGTCTATGGAGCCGAAGCGGTCCTCCCTCACGAGGTCAGACGTCGCTCCGCGCGGGTCCTGGCGTTCGACAAGGCGTAGCAGCACGCCATGCGGGGGATGGACCTCGTGCTGGGGGAGGAATGTCGCCGAGAAGCCGTGCTGCGAGCGGCGAGGTACGAACAAGCGCTGCGGCGATATCACTGCCGCAACATCCGCCCCAGAACTCTCGAGGTAGGAGACCTCGTGCTCAGGCGGGTTCTCTCCAGGGAGGGGCTGCACAAGCTCTCTCCCATGTGGGAGGGCCCGTTCAAAGTTGTTCATGTTTCCAGGCCCGGCTCCGCGCGCATGGAGACTCAGGAGGGGGTGCCGGTCCAGAACGCATGGAACATCCAGCACCTCCGGAGGTTCTACCCCTGAAAAGGCCCAGAGCCTGTGAAGAAGGCGAATGCCTGTGAAGCTATCGCGTTTTGGAAAAGGCCCAGAGCTTGTGAAGAAGGCGAATGCTTGTGAAGTTGTCGCGTTTTGGAAAAGGCCCAGAGCCTGTGAAGAAGCTGAATGCCTGTGAAGCTGTCGCGTTTTGGAAAAGGCCCAGAGCCTGTGAAGAAGGCGAATGCCTGTGAAGCTGTCGCGTTTTGGAAAAGGCCCGGAGCCTGTGAAGAAGGCAAATGCCTGTGAAGCTGTCACGTTTTGGAAAAGGCCCGGAGCTTGTGAAGAAGGCCAACGCCTGTGAAGCTCATCGCCTGTGACACTCTCACATAATAATGAGTTGGGGCTGTACACGCCCCGGAGTCTCAGGAGCACCGGCCTCAGGCCCTGGGGCTCCCTCCCACGCCCAGTGGCAGCACTTAGCTCCGCGCTGGTGAGAAGACGTTGAAGACTAGATTAGGTGCCGGACGCAGCTTTTCATGTGCTTTCTGCAGTTGGCTTGTTCCTTCTCATTCGAAGTTTTATTGAAGATGTTGCCGTCTTTGGCTTGGGGTTCTTCGGCTTTTCGCTCTCCTGCCTCGATTTCTCTTATGCAAGGCCTCGCGAGGGAGGGGGCGGCCGAGCGCCCTCGCGAGTGGTCCTGTCCTAGTCGTTCAAAGGGTTCGAGACCTGGGTCCATTACAGGAGCACCCCTCCAGTCCGTGCCCCACGGGCACCGCAACACGAACACAGGGCCTGGGTCGGTCGCCCCCCACGGCTGGGGCCAGGAACTATCCACGCGCGGGCACGTAGCCGGAAGGCACCGTAACGGAAGCAAAACGATGATTAACAGCAATAACCCAAACACGCCCCCGCGGGGCTCCACACTACTGTCTTTTTGCGCAGGAAAAAGGAAAAGAAAGAACAAATCAGGTGCAGCTCGCCTCACACTGGCCTGCAGGGAAGACTCGTGCTGCCTCCGGGGCTCAGGCAGACTCCCTCTCGCGCTTCACCGGGGCGCAACGGCGGGCGGACACACTACCACCTCCCAAGCAGATATGACGGCGTGGAGGCTGACCGCGGCCACCGCTAGAGGAGTCTCCGCCTGAAGAAGAACCAGAGAAGCTTGGGGAATCTGAGCGCCGCCAGTCACGCGAGCGCTGTCCTCTCCATCATCGCCGGAGCTAGGTTCCCGGCCGCGGTCGTCGTCCTCGGGGCAGCACCCTGCGCGGCGACCATCTTCCCCAAACACCCTCACGTAGAGGGTGGCATCGCCGTCAAACTTGATGTGCAGGGTGCACCGACGGCCCAGGCCACACGCGCGGGCGAACGTCTACCAACCGCGGGCCAGGGCCAGGCTCCCGGCTGCGGAGACCTGCAGTGAAGCCCATGAGGCCCGGCTGCAGCAGCCGTCGGCCTGAAGCCAGAGGCCGCGCGGGGCGCCGGCCAAGAGCTCGCCGAGGAGGAAGCGAGGAAGTGGAAGCCGGGTGCTAGTCGGCTCCACCGACCACACGACGAACTCCGGCAGCACCTCTGCAGCGCGAAAGCGCGGCCTAGGGGGACGCGCGACCAGAGCGCGCCCCCCGGCCGCAGCAATCCGCCCGTCATCATGCTAGAAAGCATCTCCGCGGCCGCGGGGAGCTGCCGTGGTGGCCACAGGATGTTTGCGAGGGCGCCCTCGGCCGCGCTTGGGCGGGGGAGAGGCAAGCTCAACCTGGCGAGCCTTCCCCTTCTCCGCGGCCGAGAGCCATCTCGACGGGGCCATGAAGAAGAAGGAGAAGCAAGGGGAGATGAACTGGAAGGGCGCGCGCCGATCAGTACTTATAGCTGGCGAGGGCCAACCGACGGCCCCCACGATCCCAGGTAATCATGACCCGCTTTGCATGCAGGGACATGTCCAATCAGTGTAGTTGCCGAGGCACCACGGGGAAGTGGAGACGCCCACTTTCAATCAACCACCACGCGGCGCCCAAGGCCGCAGGCTGTTAGGGCTCGCGGCGCTTCGCTCTTGCCCTTTCGCCTCCCTGCACGGCCAAGCCCGGGCGCGCCTTGGGCCCGGGGGCTACTATCGGCGTTCTGGGAACGGGGGTCCCCAGACTTGCCTGCCTGTGGCCTGCGGCGTGGCTCAAAGGGGGCCCCAGCATGGCCCATCTTCACCAACATAGACCCAAGACCCTCGCGAGGGGCCAAGCCTCGCTGGGCGGACGACGCGGAGCTTCCTCAGGCACGGCCTCATGAGGCTGGCTCGCGAGGAGGCGGAGAGATCAAGCCGGGGTACCTCACGAGGTGCCCGTGATGCAAGCCATGACGACCAAGGGCACCAGGCGGGTGCCAGCCCGCGCAGTGTCCTCCTTTCCCCTTTGGTGCAAAGGGGCAAGCGCAGCCGCGGAGTACCGAGGCATCCAGCAAAGGCTGCCATTTCGGTGCAACAAGACCAAGACCCGGAGGACTGCAAGACGGAGGTCATCGTGGAGCCCAAGACGGCGTCACCACCAGAGCTTTGTGCAGGCGAAGACTACTTTTGTCAGGATAGCTGGTACTAGCTGTCCCCTTTCAAATTAGCCCGCCATTGTTGGCTCCCTTCCCGCTCGATATTTGGGAAGAGGACCAGGGCCTCTATAAATAGGACTAGTCACCATAGTAGGAGGGGGGATCGAAATCCGAGAGAGAGAGAGAAGGGTGACTGAACTCATCCCAACAGTTCATCGCCCCAGCCAAGAACAGACCCTCGCGAGGCTGTTCTTCCTTGTATTGTTCATCATCATCAGCCCGAGAGGCAATCCACCACACCACACACTGGAGTAGGGTGTTACACCACAACGGTGGCCCGAACCAGTATAAACCCTGTGTCTCTTGCGTTGTTCTTTCCATAGCTTAGATCTTAGCAAGGCAGAGGGGTGCACATAGGTAGGAGGCGAAATCTCCGCGCACCCCAGTGTTCGAACCTCAAGGGTCTGCTGGAACCCGGAATCCGACAGGAAGTACAAAGCAGCCTCTCCAGGCAGTTCTCCAGTCCGGCCACTAAATGATCGGACACCGTCAAGCGCGTCCGGAGTAACCTACAACAAGACCGCCTGGCACAATCCGAGCAGGCGTAGCAATGCGGCCCCAACCCCAGCCCTAGCAAAAAGGCGACGCCAGTGCTTCGCATACATAACTACGCTCTAGAAATACCATGGATACAGGGGAGGGGCACCATCATGGCATGCCCGAAGCACGGCTTAAACCGTACCAGGGGCTGCCGATTTTTTAATTTTCTCTTACTTTCAGGACTCCATTCTTTGGAAGGCCTGTTCGGCAGTTCAATTGCCACACAAACGATGCAAGAACCAGGGAAGCAGACAAGCCACGCCGCATTACGGAACTCCCAGGTGGTCTCTATCACGAGCAGTATACCTGTTTCGCATACTATTCTGCAGCTTGCCCCTAAAACGGACATGTTAAATAGTCCAACCTTTTGCTTATCTTATTATTTGTTTCGTTCTGCTTTGATCGCAGCCCTCTTTAATAAACAATGCATACCTTTTATCTATTTTTGCATTACCCTTTTTTATATATGTTCCTTAACGACATGTTGCACCCGTACACTCTGGTACGGCCGAAATACGCCAGGGGCTTCAGTACCCCTCAACATGGTGTGAGAAGTCCGAACACTTTAACCAGTGCGGCACCCCGAACTTATAGCATTATATGCATCGGCTTCGAATCATATCTTGGGTCAATAGTTGGGTTTGCCCTGCTCCTATGTTTTGGTGCCTTACGTTCCGCTATATTGGCTAAGGTAGCACTAGGAGAACCACTACGATTGTGCCCCAGTTGAGCTGGGTCGAGCACCTCAGTGGAGAAAGCTAAAACTGACTGTCATGATGAAACGAGAGCTGGTCGCTATTCGAGAGGTTTTTCGTGTCCCTAAAGACTTATGCCACTTAGGGCGAGGAGCCGGCTCTGTCCGGCCAAGGCGTGGATAGCGCCCCGAACTCGGTCTTCCGAATACCAGGGGCTTCGCCGAAATTTAAAATTATAGAATTCTATGGCTAAGTGAGAGTGTTCACGCATTATAGTCCGATTGCCTTGTTCGTTGGGCTGAGCGCCTCCCTCGAAGGACCCAAACATGGGGAAAAGAGCGCTCAGGTTTATCCCCGAACACCCCAGCACTAGCGGCACGGGGGCAGAAGCCGACGACTCGCCATCTCTCAGAATTGATAAACAGCCGCACAGAAGGTAATATTTTAAATTCCAACAACATTGCTTAGCGCATATGAACAAGTTTTCAGCGCACAGGACAAAAGAGCAAGTTTCACTCAAAACTTACATCCCTAGAACATTCATCCGCCACAAGGCAGACACCCTTCAAAACATCCTTATAGTAATTCTCGGGCTTGCGATGCTCTTTTGTCCTTCACAAGCTTCTTAGCATCCAGCTTGCCCCAGTGCACCTTAGCACGGGCAAGGGCCCTACGGGCACCTTCAATGCAGATGGAGCGCTTGATGACTTCGAGCCTTGGACAGGCCTCAACCAACCGCCGCAGCAGCCCGAAATACCTCCCAGGCAGAGCCCCTCCAGGCCACAACCGAACAATGAGGCCCTTATGGCCTGTTCGGCCGCCTTGTGGAGCTCGACCAGTTGCTTCAGCTGGTCGCTCAGGGGAACGGGGTGTTCGGCCTCAGCATACTGAGACCAGAACACCTTCTCTGTCGAGCTGCCCTCCTCGGCTCGATAGAATGCGGTGGCATCGGACACACTCCGGGGAAGATCTGCGAACGCTCCTGGAGAGCTCCGGATTCGGGTAAGTAACAAGTAACTCACGTTTATGTGTTTGCTTTGCATAAAGAATGCCTTACCTGCCGCTATCTTCTTCGCCTCATCCAACTCCTGGAGGGTCTTCTAGGATTCGGCCTTGGCAGACTTGGCATTTTCAATAGCCACCGCGAGCTTGGACGCTCGCGTCTTTGAGTCAAGCTCCAAACTCTCATGTTTTTCCATGAGAGCTTGGAGCTCTAACGGCACCTTGCCAACCTCGGCCTCATACTTCTCCCGCTCGGTGCGCTCCGAGGCCGCCCTCTTCTCGGCCTCGACCAGCGCTTGCTTAAGGGTCGCCACTTTAGACACGGCCCCTACAGTAGCCGCGATAATCCTGTCATTCTTTGCAATTGCACCTTTTTATATATATATTTATAAACAAGGTATTTCTTACCTTCATTGTCCTCGAGCTGCTTCTTGGCACGCTCGAGCTCTTGCTCGGACTGCTCGAGGTTCTGCTTTAGCGTGTCCACTTCCGCAGTCAGTGCGACGGACGCAAGCAGGAAAGCCTGCATATGCATATTGACTCATTTTTGTTAGACTCCTGCGGATTCTATTTGATCCTCTATTCGGCTTTTCTTCCCGAACGCCAAACAGAGCATCAGGGGCTACTGTCTATGCGGTACTATTATTTACACATTCTTTACTTACCTCAAAGCCTGTCAAAAGGCTAGTACAAGCTTCAGTCAGTCCGCTCTTGGCGGAGTGAACCTTCTAGACCACCACACTCATAATAGTGCGGTGCCCCTCGTCAATGGAGGCGCCTTGGAGCGCCTCCAACATATTGTCCGGCGCCTCCGGTTGGACGGGGGCCGCCGGCACGGTGGACTTGCTCCTCCTGGAAGGAGGTCCCCCGTCGGACTCTGGAACCTTTGAAGGTTCCGGAGCGGTGTCCGGCCTAGAGCCGGACTTGGAGCCCTGGGGGTTTCATCCCCTTTACTCCTGGAGTCCGGGAGGTCGCCTTGCGGCGCCTCCAGGACCACCTCCTCCCGGCTTGGGACCTGTTGGGACAATACTTCGGTGTCATCCGTAGGGCGCGGGGAGGAAGCCGTCGGAAGCGAGTTCACATCTGACGAGTCCAGTGAGCCGCTCGATGACGCGTCGAGCCGGTCTTTGGGTGGGCTGCATAAACATATTCGGCGTAAGGGAAAGCTGTGCAATAAACGAATACTATGAATTACTCTGGTATCTGGATACTTACGATTTTGCCAGGGGCTTGGCCCTGGGCTGCCACTCCTCTCCGCCGTTGGCGTTAGTGGAGTAGTCCGGAGGAAGGGTTTTCCCCTTCTTGGACCCTCCGGCCTCCCTAGAGAAGGCGGCCTTCCTTTTCTTCTCTCCTCCCGCTGGAGGGGGAGAGTTCTCCTCTTCTTCCTCCTTGTCTTCATGGGAGGAATGTGCCTCGAAACCATCAGATGATGGATCCAACACCTCCGGGCGCCGGGCACTCTTTCGACTCCCCGCGGCCTTTTTCACGGCCTTCTTATCCGGCACCACATAGGGTGCCGGAACCAGCAGCTTCGCCAAGTGAGCATCCGCGGGGCCCTCAGGCAAAGGAGCCGGACAATTGATCTGTCCGGACGTCACCTGCCAATCCTGTCAAAGGTAAGGGAGCTTAGATCCTGCATGGAGTCAAACTATGAAAAACTGATACCCTGTAAAAGGAAGAAAACAGCTTATCGCGAGAGCGCGACGCTGCGCACTGAATCCGTGATCCCTGGTAGCGGATGCGGGAGCCTCGGCGCCTTTGAAAAGCACCTTCCAGACATCTTCGTACGTCGTGTCAAAGAGCCTGCTTAGAGTTTGGTGCCGTGCCGGATCGAATTCCCACAGGTTGAAAGCCCGTTGTTGACATGGGAGGATCCGGCGGATGAGCATAACCTGGACTACGTTGACAAGTTTGAGCTTCTTGTCTGTCAGGGTTTGGATGCATGTTTGGAGTCCGGTCAGCTCTCCTTTTTTACCCCAAGATAGGCCCGTCTCCTTCCAGGAGGTGTGAAGGAAATATGCCCTAGAGGCAATAATAAAGTTATTATTTATTTCCTTGTATCATGATAAATGTTTATTATTCATGCTAGAATTGTATTAACCGGAAACATAATACATGTGTGAATACATAGACCAACAGAGTGTCACTAGTATGCCTCTACTAGACTAGCTCGTTAATCAAAGATGGTTATGTTTCCTAACCATGAACAAAGAGTTGTTATTTGATTAACGAGGTCACATCATTAGTTGAATGATCTGATTGACATGACCCATTCTATTAGCTTAGCACCCGATCGTTTAGTATGTTGCTATTGCTATCTTCATGACTTATACATGTTCCTATAACTATGAGATTATGCAACTCCCGTTTACCGGAGGAACACTTTGGGTACTACCAAACGTCACAACGTAACTGGGTGATTATAAAGGAGTACTACAGGTGTCTCCAATGGTAGATGTTGGGTTGGCGTATTTCGAGATTAGGGTTTGTCACTCCGATTGTCGGAGAGGTATCTCTGGGCCCTCTCGGTAATACACATCACATAAGCCTTGCAAGCATAATAACTAAGATGTTAGTTATGAGATGATGTATTACGGAACGAGTAAAGAGACTTGCCAGTAACGAGATTGAACTAGGTATTGGATACCGACGATCGAATCTCGGGCAAGTAACATACCGATGACAAAGGGAACAACGTATGTTGTTATGCGGTCTGACCGATAAAGATCTTCGTAGAATATGTAGGAGCCAATATGGGCATCCAGGTCCCGCTATTGGTTATTGACCGGAGACGTGTCTCGGCCATGTCTACATTGTTCTCGAACCGTAGGGTCCGCACGCTTAACGTTACGATGACAGTTATTATGAGTTTATGCATTTTGATGTACCGAAGGTTGTTCGGAGTCCCGGATGAGATCACGGACATGACGAGGAGTCTCGAAAAGGTCGAGACGTAAAGATTGATATATTGGAAGCCTATGTTTGGGCACCGGAAGCGTTCCGGGTGAAATCGGGATTTTTCCGGATTACCGGGAGGGTTACCGGAACCCCCCGGGAGGTAAATGGGCCTATTGGGCCTTAGTGGAAAAGAGAGAAGAGGCAGCCCACACCTGGCCGGCGCCCCCCACCTTTCCCAAGTCCTAATAGGACTAGGAGAGGTGGGCCGGCCCCCTCTTTCTCCTTCTTCCCCAAGAATCCTAGTTGGAATAGGATTGGGGGGAAGGAGTCCTACTCCCGGTGGGAGTAGGACTCCTCCCTGCGCCTCCCACCTGGCCGGCCGAACCCCCTGCCCCTGGCCTTTATATACGGGGGCAGGGGGCACCCCAAGACACACAAGTTAATCGCTCCTTAGCCGTGTGCGGTGCCCCCTGCCACCAAATTCCACCTCGATCATACCGTTACAGTGCTTAGGCGAAGCCCTGCGTCGGTAGTACATCAAGATCGTCACCACGCCGTCGTGCTGACGGAACTCTTCCTCGACGCTTTGCTGGATCGGAGCCCGAGGAACGTCATCGAGCTGAACGTGTGCTAAGAACTCGGAGGTGCCGGAGTAACGGTGCTTGGATCGGTCGGATCGGGAAGAAGACGTACGACTACTTCCTCTACGTTGTGTGATCGCTTCCGCAGTCGGTCTGCGTTGGTACGTAGACAACACTCTCCCCTCTCGTTGCTGTGCATCACCATGATCTTGCGTGTGCGTAGGAAATTTTTTGAAATTACTGCGTTCCCCAACAGTGGCATCCGAGCCTGGTTTTTATGGTTTGATGTTATATGCACGAGTAGAACACAAGTGAGTTTTGGGCGATACAAGTCATACTGCCTACCAGCATGTCATACTTTGGTTCGGCGGTATTGTTGGACGAGACGATCCGGACCAACCTTACGCGTACTCTTACGCGAGACCGGTTCCCTCGACGTGCTATGCACACAGATGGCTTGCGGAAGACTGTCTCTCCAACTTTAGTTGAACCAAGTGTGACTACGCCCGGTCCTTGAGAAGGTTAAAACGGAGTCTATTTGACGAACTATCGTTGTGGTTTTGATGCGTAGGTGAGATGAGTTCTTGCTTAAGCCCGTAGCAGCCACGTAAAACTTGCAACAACAAAGTAGAAGACGTCTAACTTGTTTTTGCAGGGCATGTTGTGATGTGATATGGTCAAGGCATGATACTGATTTTATTGTATGAGATGATCATGTTTTGTAACCGAGTTATCGGCAACTGGCAGGAGCCATATGGTTGTCGCTTTATTGTATGCAATGCAATCGCGATGTAATGCTTTATTTTATTACTAAGCGGTAGTGATAGTCGTGGAAGCATAAGATTGGCGAGACGACAACGATGCTACGATGGAGATCAAGGTGTCGCGCCGGTGACGATGGTGATCATGACGATGCTTCGGAGATGGAGATCACAAAGCACAAGATGATGATGGCCATATCATATCACTTATATTGATTGCATGTGATGTTTATCCTTTTATGCATCTTATCTTGCTTTGATTGACGGTAGCATTATAAGATGATCTCTCACTAAATTATCAAGAAGTGTTCTCCCTGAGTATGCACCGTTGCAAAAGTTCTTCGTGCTGAGACACCACGTGATGATCGGGTGTGATAGGCTCTACGTTCAAATACAACGGGTGCAAAACAGTTGCACACGCGGAATACTCAGGTTATACTTGACGAGCCAAGCATATACAGATATGGCCTCGGAACACGGAGACCGAAAGGTCGAGCGTGAATCATATAGTAGATATGATCAACATATTGATGTTCACCATTGAAAACTACTCCATCTCACGTGATGATCGGTTATGGTTTAGTTGATTTGGATCACGTAATCACTTAGAGGATTAGAGGGATGTCTATCTAAGTGGGAGTTCTTAAGTAAATTAACTGAACTTAAAAATTATCATGAACTTAGTACCTGATAGTATCTTGCTTGTTTATGTTGTAGATAGATGGCTCGTGCTGTTGTTCCGTTGAATTTTAATGCGTTCCTTGAGAAAGCTAAGTTGAAAGATGATGGTAGCAATTACACGGACTGGGTCCGTAACCTGAGGATTATCCTCATTGCTGCACAGAAGAATTACGCCCCGGAAGCACCGCTGAGTGCCAGGCCTGCTGCAAGAGCAACGCCAGAAGTTATGAATGTCTGGCAGAGCAAAGCTGATGACTACTCAATAGTTCAGTGTGCCATGCTTTACGGCTTAGAACCGGGACTTCAACGACGTTTTGAACGTCATGGAGCATATGAGATGTTCCAGGAGTTGAAGTTAATATTTCAAGCAAATGCCCGGATTGAGAGATATGAAGTCTCCAATAAGTTCTATAGCTGCAAGATGGAGGAGAACAGTTCTGTCAGTGAGCATATACTCAAAATGTCTGGGTATAATAATCACTTGATTCAATTGGGAGTTACACTTCCGGATGATTGCGTCATTGACAGAATTCTCCAATCACTGCCACCAAGCTACAAGAGCTTTGTGATGAACTATAATATGCAAGGGATGAACAAGACTATTCCCGAGCTCTTCGCTATGCTGAAAGCTGCGGAGGTAGAAATCAAGAAGGAGCATCAAGTGTTGATGGTTAACAAAACCACTAGTTTCAAGAAAAAGGGCAAAGGGAAGAAGAAAGGGAACTTCAAGAAGAACGGCAAGCAAGTTGCTGCTCAAGAGAAGAAACCCAAGTCTGGACCTAAGCCTGAAACTGAGTGCTTCTACTGCAAACAGACTGGTCACTGGAAGCGGAACTGCCCCAAGTATTTGGCGGATAAGAAGGATGGCAAGGTGAACAAAGGTATATGTGATATACATGTTATTGATGTGTACCTTACTAATGCTCGCAGTAGCACCTGGGTATTTGATACTGGTTCTGTTGCTAATATTTGCAACTCGAAACAGGGACTACAGAATAAGCGGACACTAGCAAAGGACGAGGTGACGATGCGCGTGGGAAACGGTTCCAAAGTCGATGTGATCGCGGTCGGCACGCTACCTCTACATCTACCTTCGGGATTAATATTAGACCTAAATAATTGTTATTTGGTGCCAGCGTTGAGCATGAACATTATATCTGGATCTTGTTTGATGCGAGACGGTTATTCATTTAAATCAGAGAATAATGGTTGTTCTATTTACATGAGTAATATCTTTTATGGTCATGCACCCTTGAAAAGTGGTCTATTCTTATTGAATCTCGATAGTAGTAATACACATATTCATAATGTTGAAGCCAAAAGATGTAGAGTTGATAATGATAGTGCAACTTATTTGTGGCACTGCCGTTTAGGTCATATCGGTGTAAAGCGCATGAAGAAACTCCATACTGATGGGCTTTTGGAACCACTTGATTATGAATCACTTGGTACTTGCGAACCGTGCCTCATGGGCAAGATGACTAAAACACCGTTCTCCGGTACTATGGAGAGAGCAACAGATTTATTGGAAATCATACATACCGATGTATGTGGTCCGATGAATATTGAAGCTCGTGGCGGATATCGTTATTTTCTCACCTTCACAGATGATTTAAGCAGATATGGGTATATCTACTTAATGAAACATAAGTCTGAAACATTTGAAAAGTTCAAGGAATTTCAGAGTGAAGTTGAAAATCATCGTAACAAGAAAATAAAGTTTCTACGATCTGATCATGGAGGAGAATATTTGAGTTACGAGTTTGGTGTACATTTGAAAAATTGTGGAATAGTTTCGCAACTCACGCCACCCGGAACACCACAACGTAATGGTGTGTCCGAACGTCGTAATCGTACTTTACTAGATATGGTGCGATCTATGATGTCTCTTACTGATTTACCGCTATCATTTTGGGGTTATGCTTTAGAGACGGCCGCATTCACGTTAAATAGGGCACCATCTAAATCCGTTGAGACGACGCCTTATGAACTATGGTTTGGCAAGAAACCAAAGTTGTCGTTTCTTAAAGTTTGGGGCTGCGATGCTTATGTGAAAAAGCTTCAACCTGATAAGCTCGAACCCAAATCGGAGAAATGTGTCTTCATAGGATATCCAAAGGAAACTATTGGATACACCTTCTATCACAGATCCGAAGGCAAGACTTTTGTTGCTAAATTCGGAAACTTTCTTGAGAAGGAGTTTCTCTCGAAAGAAGTGAGTGGGAGGAAAGTAGAACTTGGCGAGGTAACTGTACCTACTCCATTATTGGGAAATAGTACATCACAGAAAACTGTTTCTGTGAGACCTACACCAATGAGAGAGAAAGTTAATGATGATGATCATGAAACTTTAGATCAAGATACTACTGTACCTCGTAGATCAACCAGAGTAAGATCCGCACCAGAGTGGTACGGTAATCCTGTTCTGGAAGTCATGCTACTAGATCATGATGAACCTACGAACTATGAAGAAGCGATGGTGAGCCCAGATTCCGCAAAGTGGCTTGAAGCCATGAAATCTGAGATGGGATCCATGTATGAGAACAAAGTATGGACTTTGGTTGACTTGCCCGATGATCGGCAAGCAATTGAGAATAAATGGATCTTTAAGAAAAAGACTGACGCTGATGGTAATGTTACTGTCTACAAAGCACGACTTGTCGCAAAAGGTTTTCGACAAGTTCAAGGAGTTGACTACGATGAGACTTTCTCACCTGTAGCGATGCTTAAGTCTGTCAGAATCATGTTAGCAATTGCCGCATTTCATGATTATAAAATTTGGCAAATGGATGTAAAAACCGCATTCCTGAATGGATTTCTGGAAGAAGAGTTGTATATGATGCAACCAGAAGGTTTTGTCGATCCAAAGGGAGCTAACAAAGTGTGCAAACTCCAGCGATCCATCTATGGACTGGTGCAAGCATCTCGGAGTTGGAATAAACGCTTTGATAGTGTGATCAAAGCATTTGGGTTTATAGAGACTTTTGGAGAAGCCTGTATTTACAAGAAAGTGAGTGGGAGCTCTGTAGCATTTCTGATATTATATGTGGATGACATATTACTCATTGGAAATGATATAGAATTTCTGGATAGCATAAAGGGATACTTGAATAAAAGTTTTTCGATGAAAGACCTCGGGGAAGCTGCTTACATATTAGGCATAAAAATCTATAGAGATAGATCAAAACGCTTAATTGGACTTTCACAAAGCACATACCTTGACAAGATTTTGAAGAAGTTCAAAATGGATCAAGCAAAGAAAGGGTTCTTGCCTGTATTACAAGGTGTGAAGTTGAGTCAGACTCAATGCCCGACCACTGCAGAAGATAGAGAGAAAATGAAAGATGTTCCCTATGCTTCAGCCATAGGCTCTATCATGTATGCAATGCTGTGTACCAGACCTGATGTGTGCCTTGCTATGAGTTTAGCAGGGAGGTACCAAAGTAATCCAGGAGTGGATCACTGGACAGCGGTCAAGAACATCCTGAAATACCTGAAAAGGACTAAGGATATGTTTCTCGTATATGGAGGTGACAAAGAGCTCACCGTAAGAGGTTACGTTGATGCAAGCTTTGACACTGATCCGGACGATTCTAAATCGCAAACCGGATACGTGTTTACTTTAAACGGTGGAGCTGTCAGTTGGTGCAGTTCTAAACAAAGCGTCGTAGCAGGATCTACATGTGAAGCGGAGTACATAGCTGCTTCGGAAGCAGCGAACGAAGGAGTCTGGATGAAGGAGTTCATATCCGATCTAGGTGTCATACCTAGTGCATCGGGTCCAATGAAAATCTTCTGTGACAATACTGGTGCAATTGCCTTGGCAAAGGAATCCAGATTTCACAAAAGAACCAAACACATCAAGAGACGCTTCAACTCCATCCGGGATTTAGTCCAGGTGGGAGACATAGAGATTTGCAAGATACATACGGATCTGAATGTTGCAGACCCGTTGACTAAGCCTCTTCCACGAGCAAAACATGATCAGCACCAAGGCTCCATTGGTGTTAGAATCATTACTGTGTAATCTAGATTATTGACTCTAGTGCAAGTGGGAGACTGAAGGAAATATGCCCTAGAGGCAATAATAAAGTTATTATTTATTTCCTTGTATCATGATAAATGTTTATTATTCATGATAGAATTGTATTAACCGGAAACATAATACATGTGTGAATACATAGACCAACAGAGTGTCACTAGTATGCCTCTACTAGACTAGCTCGTTAATCAAAGATGGTTATGTTTCCTAACCATGAACAAAGAGTTGTTATTGGATTAACGAGGTCACATCATTAGTTGAATGATCTGATTGACATGACCCATTCTATTAGCTTAGCACCCGATCGTTTAGTATGTTGCTATTGCTATCTTCATGACTTATACATGTTCCTATAACTATGAGATTATGCAACTCCCGTTTACCGGAGGAACACTTTGGGTACTACCAAACGTCACAACGTAACTGGGTGATTATAAAGGAGTACTACAGGTGTCTCCAATGGTAGATGTTGGGTTGGCGTATTTCGAGATTAGGGTTTGTTACTCCGATTGTCGGAGAGGTATCTCTGGGCCCTCTCGGTAATACACATCACATAAGCCTTGCAAGCATAATAACTAAGATGTTAGTTATGAGATGATGTATTACGGAACGAGTAAAGAGACTTGCCAGTAACGAGATTGAACTAGGTATTGGATACCGACGATCGAATCTTGGGCAAGTAACATACCGATGACAAAGGGAACAACGTATGTTGTTATGCGGTCTGACCGATAAAGATCTTCGTAGAATATGTAGGAGCCAATATGGGCATCCAGGTCCCGCTATTGGTTATTGACCGGAGACGTGTCTCGGCCATGTCTACATTGTTCTCGAACCATAGGGTCCGCACGCTTAACGTTACGATGACAGTTATTATGAGTTTATGCATTTTGATGTACCGAAGGTTGTTCGGAGTCCCGGATGAGATCACGGACATGACGAGGAGTCTCGAAAAGGTCGAGACGTAAAGATTGATATATTGGAAGCCTATGTTTGGGCACCGGAAGCGTTCCGGGTGAAATCGGGATTTTTCCGGATTACCGGGAGGGTTACCGGAACCCCCCGGGAGGTAAATGGGCCTATTGGGCCTTAGTGGAAAAGAGAGAAGAGGCAGCCCACACCTGGCCGGCGCCCCCCACCTTTCCCAAGTCCTAATAGGACTAGGAGAGGTGGGCCGGCCCCCTCTTTCTCCTTCTTCCCCAAGAATCCTAGTTGGAATAGGATTGGGGGGAAGGAGTCCTACTCCCGGTGGGAGTAGGACTCCTCCCTGCGCCTCCCACCTGGCCGGCCGAACCCCCTGCCCCTGGCCTTTATATACGGGGGCAGGGGGCACCCCAAGACACACAAGTTAATCGCTCCTTAGCCGTGTGCGGTGCCCCCTGCCACCAAATTCCACCTCGATCATACCGTTACAGTGCTTAGGCGAAGCCCTGCGTCGGTAGTACATCAAGATCGTCACCACGCCGTCGTGCTGACGGAACTCTTCCTCGACGCTTTGCTGGATCGGAGCCCGAGGAACGTCATCGAGCTGAACGTGTGCTAAGAACTCGGAGGTGCCGGAGTAACGGTGCTTGGATCGGTCGGATCGGGAAGAAGACGTACGACTACTTCCTCTACGTTGTGTGATCGCTTCCGCAGTCGGTCTGCGTTGGTACGTAGACAACACTCTCCCCTCTCGTTGCTGTGCATCACCATGATCTTGCGTGTGCGTAGGAAATTTTTTGAAATTACTGCGTTCCCCAACAAGGTGAGCCGCGTGGGGGGTCCGGATCGAAACTCGGGGGTGCGACCCATTCGGCGTCGCGCGGCTCGGTGATGTAAAACCATCCTGATTGCCACCCCTTTAGGGTCTCCATGAAGGAGCCCCCGAGCCATAGGACGTTGGCCATCTTGCCCACCATGGCGCCTCCGCACTCTGCCTGGTTGTCCCGCACCACCTTCGGCTTGACATTGAAAGTCTTGAGCCATAGGCCGAAATGGGGGGCGGATGCGGAGGAAGGCCTTGCACACGACGATAAACGCCGAGATGTTGAGGACAAAGTTCGGGGCCAGGTCGGGGAAATCCAGGCCGTAGTAGAACATGATCCCCCGGACAAATGGGTGGAGAGGGAAGCCTAGTCCACGGAGGAAATGGGGGAGGAACACCACCCTCTCATGGGGCCTAGGGGTGGGGATGAGCTGCCCCTTTTCAGTGAGCCGGTACGCGATGTCGTTAGACAGGTATCCGGCCTTCCTCAGCTTTTTGATATGTCCCTCCATGACGGAGGAGACCATCCACTTGTCTCCCGCTCCAGACATGGCTGGAGAAGGTTGAGGTGGGGAGTGCGGACTTGGGCGCTAGAGCTCGAGTGCGCAAGAATGGATAGGCGAAGGAGGAAGAAGGCGTAGGTGAAAATGTGGATCCCTATCCCCTTATATGGGTGGACGCAACTACATGTCCCCACCAGCCTGGTAAAACTCGCTTATCTCCAAGCGCCGTAATCAATGGCGCGGTTGGGTTACCCATGCCAGTATTGATGAGAATCCCGGGATAAGGGGACACGACCTCTGCTTTAACAAGACATGCCAAGGAAACCGCCTCGCATAACGCGCTGAGGTGGGATAATGAAACGACTCGGATAAAGGCTTGGTCGTGGTGTGACATGCTACGGAATACGTCAGCAGATTAGATTGGTGTAAATATTATTCTCTCTATGGAAATATGTGGAAACTTATTTTGCAGAGCCGTACACTATCTTCGTGTTCAAAACCTTCTATTAAGTACTTGGAGGAGGAACCCGCCTTGCAATGCCGAAGACAATCTGCGCGCCGGACTCGTCGTCATTGAAGCCTGGTTCAGGGGTTACTGAGGGAGTCCTGGATTAGGGGGTGTTCGGATAACCGGACTATACCTTCAGCCGGACTCCTGGACTATGAAGATACAAGATGGAAGACTCCGTTCCGTGTCCGGAAGGGACTTTCCTTGGCGTGGAAGGCAAGCTTGGCGATACGGATATGAAGATCTCCTACCATTGTAACCGACTTTGTGTAACCCTAACCCTCTCCGGTGTCTATATAAACCGGAGGGTTTTAGTCCGTAGGACCACATACACATCAACAATCATACCATAGGCTAGCTTCTAGGGTTTAGCCTCCTCGATCTCGTGGTAGATCTACTCTTGTACTACCCATATCATCAATATTAATCAAGCAGGACGTAGGGTTTTACCTCCATCGAGAGGGCCCGAACCTGGGTAAAACTTTGTGTCCCTCGCCTCCTGTTACCATCCGTCCTAGACGCACAGTTCGGGACCCCCTACCCGAGATCCACCTTTTTCCGCGAGCCTGATGTCAAGTCCTTTAGCAGGACTGAAATACAATGGAGGCAAGCAACACAGGTGTGTAGGGTAACCTTTATACGTTCTTCTTGACGGTACTCATACTTATTTCTCAGGACCCGCATGCTGAGCCATATTGATTCCGACATGTTAAATGGCCGGATACTTCTCGCACCATCTGTACAAGATACGCCTTGACGTATCCATCCAGTTATAATAAAAACGGTTCATGGCCCAGTTCTTGTGGTTTTTGCATCTTACTTCATTTTTATCTCGATCTGCTTATTTGCTGCATCGACACTCTTTTACGTTTAATATTCTCTAAGGGCTACCTGTCGCCCCACAATACGGTAGCACAGTCCGAACACTTCTTATATAAGTTCATCACCCCGAGTTTAGCATTATATGCATTGGCTCTGAATCATGTCTTTGGTCAATAGTTGGGTTTCCCGGCTCCTGTGCTTGCTACCCTACGTTCCACTCCATCGGCTAGGATAGTAAAGGGAGAACTACTGCGATTGTGCCCTAGCTTTGACCAGACGAGCACCTCGATAGAGAAAGCCGAAAACTGACTGTCATGATGTAGCGAGAGCCGGTCAGCTACTCGAGGGTTACAAATCGTTGGAGATTTTTTCCACATTACGCGAGAGATTGGCACTTCTCGATCAGATGCTGACAGTACTCTGGCTTAAACCAGGGGCTGCGCCCATGCTTTATTATAAAACTCTTATGGCTAAGTGAGGGCGTTAAAGCCATAAAGTCTGATTGCCTTGTTCGTTGCGCTAAACAACTCCTTCAAGGACCATGTAATTGGATCAAGATTGTTTAGATTCCATCCCGAACACCTCCGTACTATCTACGTGAGGGCAGAAGCCGACGACTGGCCAACCCTCAGATTACACACAACATGATTGTACAGGAGGAAACAATTCAAAGCATAATAAAATTACTTTACAAAAACTGGCTTTGCTCCCATAATACAAGTCAAAGGCAAACATGAATACATTTATTCAAAAACAATGTCCTACGAACATTGTGCCGCTACAAGTCGAGACCCTTCTACGACATCCTCGAAATATCGCTCGGGTGTGCGGTGCTCCTTGCCATCCGGCAGCCCGCCGGCGACTTCAACAACGTTCATCTTCGCCCAAGGCTGTCGGGACCCCGATTCTAAGTCACACCAATCTAGCATGTAACACCTCATATCACTTTGCGGCCTCACGCACGGTATGCCCACGGGTGTCGCCTTACCATGGCCCGGGACCGTTTGCGTCTTTTGGCTCGCGTATATGATTGTGTCGCTAGCATCCATATGACAGAGAACCCGGGCCGACATGGCTAGTCGTGAACCCAAAGCGGCCCTAACCTATGGGAACAGGCATACATGATTCACATCGAGCGTGTCGGTCAGCAGCGTGTGAATCCGGGCTGTAGCACCGGGCTAACAGGACTCCGGGGAACCCGAGCTGTAGCAGGCTAGGCAGGACTCCGGTCGTCACCGCGTGACATTTCCCCGAAGGGACAGATATAGGAACGAAGTGAAACGCATGCCGGCCAGTCAAGTGTCCTGAGCAGTAGTGCTGGGCTAGCAGGACTCCGGTGAACCGGGCTGTAGCGGACTACTATGGCTCAAGGAAGCACTAGACTACATTTCCCCATAAGAGAGACTGCCGAGGATAAACAACTAGATTGTCGGATACCACACATAGCAATACACGTCACACGTACGCATAACATGCAAGTATGTGCTGTACAACATGGCATCACAACAAAACGCAAACTCATATAGATAAAGGCTCAACAGAGCCACATAGCATAAATACAAACAGGGGTCACATGACCCATCATTCAGAGCATACAAGCAATGGAAGCATTACATGTATGGGTACAGACAACTACAAAAGAAAAGAGCTGGAAAGCCTGACTATCTACAAGACCCTCCCAAGGGTACAAGATCGTAGCTGAGGTAACAAGCTACCCGTCGAAGTCCAAGCGGAACTACTAGTAAGACAGATGTCTCATCTGCAAAACATAAATAAAGCAAACGTGAGTACAAAGGTACTCAGCAAGACTTACATCAGATCCTATCATATATG
Organism: Triticum monococcum; assembly: GCA_034509565.1. Lineage (NCBI taxonomy): Eukaryota > Viridiplantae > Streptophyta > Magnoliopsida > Poales > Poaceae > Triticum > Triticum monococcum. The sequence goes on from CM067842.1 coordinate 634,024,600, forward strand.
CATTAGTATCAAGAAGGTAATGTGGGGTTTAGTTGCAGCAAGCCAGCTTTGACTCAGTGGCTATCCTGTTCTACGACAACGAGAAACTTATTTGAGATGAGGCAGCGCACACGAGTCCACTAATCACCACATCAATACACCACTAAGGATTCACCCTCGTCTCCCTACGAGAAGGCCATCCATAGCACTCACACTTGTCTTGAGCGTTTTAGAGTATCCACTTTAAGTTGTCTATGTACCACGTAAGCATCCAAGAAGTCCATAACCGAGGACACGACTATTCGAATAGATCATGATAACCCTGCAGGGGTGTACTTCATCACACACGCTCTCGCCACTTACCGCCATGTACACGTCATGTATCTCGGCAACCTTCAAGCGGAAGCCTGGCGAGGGTGTCGGCCACGACCTGACCAACCACGCAAGACTCTAGTCCAGGTTTATCGCCTATTCGGGTTCCATCCGCAAGGAGATCCAGCCGAGGTTTCACTCACGGACCCAAACGATGTGTACAGGGTTCCCGAGCCCACCATCCGGGTGCCACTCGGTACACCAGGCCACGTGTGCCTAGTCTGTCCCAAGTCCACCCTGCCGGGTGCCACTCGGTAGAAAAATAGCACTACCTACAAACACCAGAAACTATTTTCAACTCCTGGACAGAGCTCAAGGCGGTTAATAAGTCGAGAGAGCTTGGAGCGCCCGGAGCCCAATGTGTGGTAGTAGCTAGTCATTGGACAACTTACACAGAACTCAGTTCTTAAGGACGGTCCCAATGAGACAACCCACCATGTACTCCTACATGGCCTCTCACCGCTACCTTTACCAAATCGTGTTCACACGTTTAACTCTCAGCACCAGAACATATCATAACACTCCAATTCATTCCCGATGAATCAGACCTGACACAACTCTAAGCAATAGCAGGCATGGCATGGTAGGAACACAACATGGCTCAATCAATTCCTACACATGCTAGTGAGTTTTAACTATTTACTGTGGCAATGACAGGTCATGCAGAGGAATGGGTTCAACTACCGCAGCATAAAGTAGCAGTTGAATCGTTGTTGTCCTAATGCAATAAATGAGAGCAGGGGCGAGAGAGTGGGACTGTATCGGAATAAACAAGGGGGTTGCTTGCCTGGTAGAACAACAAGGAAGGCACTGCTCCTTAGACAGGTACTCTGGAACGGTCTCTGGAGCAGGACCTATCGAGAAGGAACGGTGTCGGCAATCAAACACAAGCATATGCAACATTATGATGCATGAGCATGGCATGAAGATGTGATGTTATTGGAGCTAATGCAACTAACATTCATTTGGTTAAAGTCCATTTGAACTAAAGATTCAAATGTAACTCCAAAATAAGCTCTTAAATATGCCATAAGTGTGTTTTCACATATACAGCATGTATAGGTTGGTTTGTCATGCATGAAAATGGTACAGATGGATAGATTGAATTTTTCTGATAATTTTTCATATATAAATTATTTCAATCTGAGTTACGGTTGAATTTCTATGAATTTTTGAAGTTTTGGATATATTCTGGAATTTCCTGATTTATTTTAATTCCAGAAAATATATATTGCGTCAGCATGACAACAGCATTGCGTCAGCAGGTCAAAGGCGGCTGACCCAGTCAAACCTGACGTGTGGGGTCCACACGTCAGTGTCTGTAGCTAATCCTAATTAAATTAAAACTAAACTGGCTTGGTTAATGGGGTTGGGCCTACGCGTCAGTGACCCATTTAATTAATCAGGGATTAATTAGTTGTTAAACTAACCCTAACTAAAAATTAACAGGACCGGGCCCCACATGTCAATGACCCATATGGTTAAACTGGTCAACTGGGGGGGGGGGTCAAACACGGTCAGCCCGCCGGCGTTTAGCCGCCGGCGAGGCAGAACGCGGCGGAGGGCCTCGGAATTGGTCCTCCGGTGACCATTTGGGCAGCGGAGGCCACGAGCGAGGAGCCAAAGCTCGTCCGCGTCTTCTGGGGCAAGTGGAAGAGGCAGGGACGGTCGGAGCTCACCGGAATCAGGCTCGAGGCGGCGGCCGGAGTTCGGGCGAGCTCGGGTTCGAGGCTACAAAGCACGGGGAGGCGAGCGGAGAGGTTCTTCGGGCTCCTGGCGTCACCAGGAACACGACGACGTGCGCGGGTGCGGCTGGCTCGGCCCCTGGCCATGGTGGCGCCATGGCCGGCGGCGAGGAGCTCGCGGGTGCGGTGGTGCTAGCGCTAGAGGACGCGAGGGACGACAGGGCAAGGGGGAACTGGGTCAACGGCTCACCGTGGTTCTTCTGGTGCTGCTGGCGAGGCAGGGAAGGCACGGGGTTCGGCGAATCGACGATGAAGTCGCCGGCGGACACAGGTTGAGGAAGAGCTTGAAGGCGATGCTGCAGGGCTTCCCGAGGCGCGTGACTTGACGGAGAGGTAGCCGGTGATGTGGCGGAGCTCCTGGGTGCAGCGGAGGGCGAGGGGTGGCCGGTGGCCGCGGTGGTGCTCGTCGGTGGCGGCGGTGGCGCTCGGCCGTGAGAGAGAGAGCGAGGGAGAGGAGAGGAGAGAGCTGGGGGGGAGTGAGAGGGGTAAGGGGCGGTGCGTGGCATCGTCCGGGCGTTCCAGGGCGACGAGGAGGGCGCCAGGCAGGCAGCTGCATGCCGGCGCGCACGGCGTCGGGCGCAGCTTCCCCTTTGCCTACTGGCAAGAGGAGGAAGACGGCCATGCCCCTGGTGGGCTGGGCCAGAACAGGGATGGGCCGGCCAGAGGCGCCAGGTAAGAAGCCCAGGTAGGTCTCTCTCCCTTTTTTCCTATTTTCTTTTTGTTTTCTATTTTCTGACATTTGTTTTGATTTGATAAAAATACCAAATCATTTTATATTGTCCTGAAAATTATTGTAGGAACTAATTGGATTATTCCAAAACCCCACATTAAAAATCAGAATTATTGGAGTATATTTGAATATATAACAAATATAATTCCAATACAAATAATTATGCATTAATTCCAAATGGCCAAAATAAATATTTAGGAGCTCCTAAAAATATTGGTTTGAATTTTACCGCTCATCAATATTTTCAGAGAGAGACATGAACATTTTCTTGGACCCTTCCGGAGCACTTTTTATTTGGGTTATTTTCAGAAATGATTCTGAGGGTTTCACAAATCCCCATTTCAAATTTAAAAGGAGTTTAAACATGATGCAAGCATGAAAGGCTAGCCTAGGTCATACCAGAACTAGGGATGTGACAACTCGCCCCCACTCGAAGAAATCTCGTCCCGAGATTCAGGAGTCGGCGGGAAGAAAGCGGGGTACTCAAGTCGAAGACGATCTTCACGCTCCCAAGTGGCTTCTCTGTCAGAATGATGAGACCACTGAACCTTGAGGAACTTGATGTTATGACGTCGGGTGACACGCTCTGCTTGATCAAGGATGCATACAGGGTACTCTCGATAGGTGAGGTTATCTTGGAGATCAAGCGTTTCGTGGTCCACTTCGCGGATGGGATCCGAGAAGCAACGCCTGAGTTGAGAGACGTGGAAGACATCATGAACTCGAGAAAGATGTGGTGGTAGTTCCAACTGGTAGGCAACCTCTCCTCGTTTAGCGAGAATGAGAAAGGGACCAATGTAATGAGGAGCCAACTTGCCCTTGATACCGAATCGATGGGTACCCTTTAGAGGAGTAACCCGAAGATAAGCCTTATCGCCAACTTCATAAGCCACTTCCTTATGACTACGGTCATACTGGCTCTTTTGATGAGATTGGGCTATTTTCCAATTCTCACGAATGAAGCGAACTTGCTCTTCTGCCTCCTGGATCATATCCGGTCCAAAGAATTGCCGTTCACCGATTTCTGACCAGTTCAAAGGTGTTCGACATCTTCGTCCATACAGAACCTCAAAAGGAGCTTTCTTGAGGCTGGATTGATAGCTATTGTTATAAGCAAACTCGGCAAAAGGAAGACACTTCTCCCAATCCATACCGAATGAGATAACACAAGCTCTAAGCATGTCTTCAAGAATCTGGTTGACCCTTTCCGCCTGACCACTTGATTGAGGGTGGAAAGCGGTACTGAAAGAAAGATGGGTGCCCATGGCAGTTTGGAAACTCTCCCAGAAATGAGAAGTGAAAAGACTACCACGGTCTGAATTGATCTCTAGTGGAACACCACGAAGTGACACTATTCGAGAAATATATAAGTCAGCGAGCTGACTAGCAGTGATACTCTCTCGAACAGGTAGGAAGTGAGCCACTTTGGAAAGATGATCAATGACTACGAAGATAGCGTTATTCCCTTTCTTGGTCCTGGGAAAGCCGGTGATGAAGTCCATGCCAACTTTATCCCATTTCCACTCAGGAATAGCTAAAGGTTGAAGGGTGCCAGCAGGTCTTTGATGCTTTGCCTTAACGCGATGACAAACGTCACAGTTAGCAATAAACTGAGCAATTTCCCTCTTCATCCTAGTCCACCAGAACCTCTGGCGTAGGTCCTGATACATCTTAGTACTACCGGGATGAATCGTGAGAGGAGATTCATGCGCCTCCTTAAGGATTAATTGTCGAAGATGTTGATTCTTGGGAACCACCAAGCGATTCTCAAAGAAAACAACACCACGGTCATCTATAGAAAAACTACCATCAACTCCCTTGTTAATGTTTCTCTTGATCCGGGAAATTCCCGTATCCTGCTTCTGAGCAGAGATGATCTGATCCACAAGAGTAGGTTTCGCCACCAAGGTAGAAAGGAATCCGTGAGGAGCAAGGTGGAGGTTAAGTTTGCATAATTCCTCATGGAGAAGTGGTTGGCCCTGCTGCAACATGAGATTGTTGCAATAGGACTTACGACTTAGCGCATCAGCCATAACATTCCCCTTGCCTGGGGTGTAGGTAATCCCTAAGTCGTAATCTGAGATCAACTCCAACCAACGTCTTTGCCTAAGGTTCAAATCTGGTTGGGTGAAGATATACTTGAGACTCTGGTGATCGGTGTAAATCTCGCAATGTTTACCAAGAAGGTAATGTCGCCAGGTCTTAAGTGTATAGACTACGGCTGCAAGCTCTAGATCATGGGTAGGATAATTCTCCTCATGTGGATGCAACTGTCGAGATGCATAGGCAATCACATGGCGATCTTGCATAACAATGCAACCTAGTCCCTGTCGTGAGGCGTCGCAGTAGATAACAAAGTCTTTAGTGAAGTCCGGTGGCACAAGTATGGGAGCAGAAGTAAGACGTCTTTTCAGTTCCTGAAAACTGTGTTCACACTGTGGGGACCACTCAAACTTTTTATCTTTCTTGAGAAGTTCCGTGAGAGGTTTGGCCACTTTGGAGAAGTTCTCAACGAAGCGGCGACAATAACTGGCTAGACCAAGGAAACTCCTAACTTTCTTAACTGATTCAGGCGGAGTCCAATCAAGAACGGCCTAAACTCTTTCGGGATTGACAGCAATGCCCTTTCCAGAGATTACGTGGCCGAGATAGGTCACTTCTGGCAACCAAAATTCGCACTTGGAGAACTTGGCATAAAGGCGGTGCTCTCTGAGTTTTTCTAGCACAAGTCTAAGATGTTCGGCATGCTCTTCCTCGTTCTTCGAGTAAATAAGGATATCATCGAGGTAAACCACGACAAACTTGTCTAGGTACTCCATGAAGATCGAGTTCATCAAGCGAGAGAAAGTAGCTGGAGCGTTGGTTAGACCAAAGGACATGACGGTGTACTCGTACTGACCATAACGAGTGACAAAAGCCGTCTTAGGAATGTCCCCATTTCTGATCTTGATTTGGTGGTAGCCTAACCTCAAATCCAACTTGGAAAAGACTGAGGATCCAGCGAGCTGATCATACAGGTGGTTGATCCTGGGGAGCGGATACTTGTTCTTTATCGTGACCAAATTAACGGGACGATAATCTACAACCATCCGGTCTGTACCATCCTTCTTCTTGACGAAGAGAACGGGGCAAGCCCAGGGAGAAGAACTGGGACGGATGAAACCCTTTTGCAAGGATTCATCGAGTTGTTTCTTAAGCTCAGCTAGTTCTAAGGGTGCCATCTTGTAAGGTCTCCTAGAGATTGGAGCGGTTCCTGGGATAAGATCTATGACAAATTCTACATCTTTGTCAGGTGGAATACCTGGCAGTTCCTCTGGAAAGACATCCGGAAAGTCACGGACTACCGGGATATCTTCAAGGTCTGGAAGAGGGTTGGCATTAAGAGAATAGAGTTGACTCTTTGCAACTCTAGTGGAGACGGTGACTATCTTGCCAGATGGATGTATGAGCTGAACAGACCTGGTGTAACAATCAATCTTGGCATAATGAACTTTCATCCAGTCCATACCCAAGATGATGTTAATATCTGTAGACTTGAGGGCTATAAGTGATGCAAGGAATACAAGCATGTCAACAAGGATTTCATTACCATGGCTTATTCTGGTAGTTTGCCATCTAGACCCTGGAGTTTGGATTTCAAGTGGAGTTGGCATATCACAAAATGACATGTCGTGCAAACGAGCATAGCCTTCATAGATGAAGGAGTGAGAAGCTCCGGTATCAAACAAAACCGAAGCTGGATGGCAATTGACAAGGAGGGTACCAAGAACGACATCCGGATCATCACGAGTGTCTTTAGCTGAGACGTGATGCACACATCCACGTTCAGTGGGAGCTGACTTGACACTAATCATCTTGTGTGATGGCTTATCACGGCCAACAGACTTCTCAGGCTGGGGTGGGGCATAACTGGTTTGAGAGCAGTCACGTGCATAGTGTCCTGGCTCTCCGCATGTGAAGCAAGTCCCTAAAGTAGGACGTGGGCCCGCCTTGACAAGCGATCTACCAATAGGCCTGGGTGGAGCATGTAACTGAACTGGGTGAGGTGCCACATAAGAGGGCCTCGGTGAGTAACCGGGTGGAAGAGCGGAGTTCGGAACCCAAAACCGGCGCTTCTGCAAGGTAGAGCCGGAGGAAGAAACCAAATCACGGGTGTGCTTACGAGACTCCTCGTAAGTGAGCTGAGTTGTCTCCGCATTAATGGCCTTGTTTACAAGAGCCTGGAATGTATTGCAATGGTGCAGGTGGAGATCACGACGCAACTTGGGGTTGAGACCCTTCCGGAACCTAGCCTGCTTCTTGGCGTCTGTGGACACTTCTTCTGTAGCATAGCGGGCGAGGTTCTCAAACTCTCTACTGTAAGCATCTACAGCCATCTTACTCTGGGTGAAACTACAAAACTCTTCTCTCTTGCGATCAACGAGAGCCTGAGGAATGTGATGCTCGGGGAAAGCCTCAGTGAAATCTCTCCAGGTGATTATCTGGCCAGCTGGAAGCATAGCCTCATAGTTCTGCCACCAAATACTGGCAGGACCTTCCAGGTGATAAGCAGCATAGGTGACCTTGTCACTTTCAGCTACGTTCACAGAACGCATATTGTGTGTGATACTACGGAGCCAGTCATCTACATCGAGTGGTTCAATGGAATGATGGAAGGTGGGTGGTTTCAAACCGATGAAGTCATGGATGTACACAAACTCTTTGTGCTGATGGGAGGTATTCTCCTCAATACGTGCTAACAAGTGGTTCGACTCTCGCTTGTTCTTCTCAACCTCTAACATGAACTCTGCCAACGAAGACTGGTCAGGAGGATCCTCATCCCTACCATCTCCGTGGTTCCGGATATGAGCAACAAAACTTCGGTTAGCCGGCAACATCCTGAAGAACCAACCAAGGGAACAAGGATGGATTCAGCATCATCATGAGGATGTAGATTATAGTACGAGAAAAATACTATCTCTTGAACTCCTAGGACAAATCCGGCAGCATAACGGCAGTAAAATGCTCAAAATGAGACATTCTGCAAAAAAACGGGGTAGCACCATGCTCAACATCATTACTCAAGGTTCTGAGATATTACTAAACAGGCTACACCAGAGATACTCAAACTGGGATATGACTCTGATCAACCAATCCTTAGAGACTATGGAGTAGTAACACGTGATCCTGATAGACAGAAGGGGAAGCCTAGTTCCTTAACCCCGTAGGAAAGATAGGATGACTCAGATCAGAAGGCATGAGGTATAAGGAGTAAAAAGAGCCTTACGTTCCCTTCCACAATCAATTCCCTTACATAACTAAAGAATTTCTAGACACAATTTTGACCAGGTTGGCTTGGAAATCCTACAGGCAGTCAGGCTCTGATACCAAGGCTGTCGGGTTCCCAATTCTAAGTCACACCAATCTAGCATGTAACACCTCATATCACTTTGCGGCCTCACGCACGGTATCCCCACGGGTGTCGCCTTACCATGGCCCGGGACCGTTTGCGTCTTTTGGCTCGCGTATATGATTGTGTCGCTAGCATCCATATGATAGAGAACCCGGGCCGACATGGCTAGTCGTGAACCCAAAGCGGCCCTAACCTATGGGAACAGGCATACATGATTCACATTGAGCGTGTCGGTCAGCAGCGTGTGAATCCAGGCTGTAGCACCGGGCTAAAAGGACTCCGGGGAACCCGGGCTGTAGCAGGCTAGGCAGGACTCTGGTCGTCACCGCGTGACATTTTCCCGAAGGGACAGACATAGGAACGAAGTGAAACACATGCCGGCCAGTCAAGTGTCCTGAGCAGTAGTGCTGGGCTAGCAGGACTCCGGTGAACCAGGCTGTAGCGGACTACTATGGCTCAAGGAAGCACTAGACTACATTTCCCCATAAGAGAGACTGCCGAGGATAAACAACTAGATTGTCGGATCCCACACATAGCAATACACATCACACGTACGCATAACATGCAAGTATGTGCTGTACAACATGGCATCACAACAAAACACAAACTCATATATATAAAGGCTCAACAAAGCCACATAGCATAAATACAAACAGGGGTCACCTGACCCATCATTCAGAGCATACAAGCAACGGAAGCATTACATGTCTGGGTACAGACAACTACAAAAGAAAAGAGCTGGAAAGCCTGACTATCTACAAGACCCTCCCAAGGGTACAAGATCGTAGCTGAGGTAACAAGCTACCCGTCGAAGTCCAAGCGGAACTACTAGTAAGACAGATGTCTCATCTGCAAAACATAAATAAAGCAAACGTGAGTACAAAGGTACTCAGCAAGACTTACATCAGATCCTATCATATATGCATTAGTATCAAGAAGGTAATGTGGGGTTTAGTTGCAGCAAGCCAGCTTTGACTCAGTGGCTATCCTGTTCTACGACAACGAGAAACTTATTTGAGATGAGGCAGCGCACACGAGTCCACTAATCACCACATCAATACACCACTAAGGATTCATCCTCGTCTCCCTACGAGAAGGCCATCCATAGCACTCACACTTGTCTTGAGCGTTTTAGAGTATCCACTTTAAGTTGTCTATGTACCACGTAAGCATCCAAGAAGTCCATAACCGAGGACACGGCTATTCGAATAGATCATGATAACCCTGCAGGGGTGTACTTCATCACACACGCTCTCGCCACTTACCGCCATGTACACGTCATGTATCTCGGCAACCTTCAAGCGGAAGCCTGGCGAGGGTGTCGGCCACGACCTGACTAACCACGCAAGACTCTAGTCCAGGTTTATCGCCTATTCGGGTTCCATCCGCAAGGAGATCCGGCCGAGGTTTCCCTCACGGACCCAAACGATGTGTACAGGGTTCCCGAGCCCACCATCCGGGTGCCACTCGGTACACCGGGCCACGTGTGCCTATTCTGTCCCAAGTCCACCCTGCCGGGTGCCACTCGGTAGAAAAATAGCACTACCTACAAACACCAGAAACTATTTGCAACTCCTGGACAGAGCTCAAGGCGGTTAATAAGTCGAGAGAGCTTGGAGCGCCCGGAACCCAATGTGTGGTAGTAGCTAGTCATTGGACAACTTACACAGAACTCAGTTCTTAAGGACGGTCCCAATGAGACAACCCACCATGTACTCCTACATGGCCTCTCACCGCTACCTTTACCAAATCATGTTCACACGTTTAACTCTCAGCACCAGAATATATCATAACACTCCAATTCATTCCCGATGAATCAGACCTGACACAACTCTAAGCAATAGCAGGCATGGCATGGTAGGAACACAACATGGCTCAATCAATTCCTACAATTGCTAGTGAGTTTTAACTATTTACTGTGGCAATGACAGGTCATGCAGAGGAATGGGTTCAACTACCGCAGCATAAAGTAGCAGTTGAATCGTTGTTGTCCTAATGCAATAAATGAGAGCAGGGGCGAGAGAGTGGGATTGTATCGGAATGAACAAGGGGGTTGCTTGCCTGGTAGAACAACAAGGAAGGCACTGCTCCTCAGACAGGTACTCTGGAACGGTCTCCGGAGCAGGACCTATCGAGAAGGAACGGTGTCGGCAATCAAACACAAGCATATGCAACATTATGATGCATGAGCATGGCATGAAGATGTGATGTTATTGGAGCTAATGCAACTAGCATTCATTTGGTTAAAGTCCATTTGAACTAAAGATTCAAATGTAACTCCAAAATAAGCTCTTAAATATGCCATAAGTGTGTTTTCACATATACAACATGTATAGGTTGGTTTGTCATGCATGAAAATGGTACAGATGGATAGATTGAATTTTTCTGATAATTTTTCATATATAAATTATTTCAATCTGAGTTACGGTTGAATTTCTATGAATTTTTGGATATATTCTGGAATTTCCTGATTTATTTTAATTCCAGAAAAGATATATTGCGTCAGCATGACAACATCATTGCGTCAGCAGGTCAAAGGCGGCTGACCCAGTCAAACCTGACGTGTGGGGTCCACACGTCAGTGTCTGTAGCTAATCCTAATTAAATTAAAACTAAACTGGCTTGGTTAATGGTGTTGGGCCTACGCGTCAGTGACCCATTTAATTAATCAGGGATTAATTAGTTGTTAAACTAACCGTAAATAAAAATTAACAGGACCGGGCCCCACATGTCAATGAGCCATACGGTTAAACTGGTCAACTGGGGGGGTCAAACACGGTCAGCCCGCCGGCGTTTAGTCGCCGGCGAGGCAGAACGCGGCGGAGGGCCTCGGAATTGGTCCTCCGGTGACCATTTGGGCGGCGGAGGCCACGAGCGAGGAGCCAGAGCTCGTCCGCGTCTTCTGGGGCAAGTGGCAGAGGCAGGGACGACCGGAGCTCACCGGAATCAGGCTCGAGGCGGCGGCCGGAGTTCGGGCGAGCTCGGGTTCGAGGCTACAAAGCACGGGGAGGCGAGCAGAGAGGTTCTTCGGGCTCCTGGCGTCACCAGGAACACGACGACGTGCGCGGGTGCGGCTGGCTAGGCCCCTGGCCATGGTGGCGACATGGCCGGCGGCGAGGAGCTCGCGGGTGCGGTGGTGCTAGCGCTAGAGGACGCGAGGGACGACGGGGCAAGGGGGAACTGGGTCAACGGCTCACCGCGGTTCTTCTGGTGCTGCTGGCGAGGCAGGGGAGACACGGGGTTCGGCGAATCGACGACGAAGTCGCCGGCGGCCGCAGGTTGAGGAAGAGCTTGAAGGCGACGCTGCAGGGCTTCCCGAGGCGCGTGACTTGACGGAGAGGTAGTTGGTGATGTGGCGGAGCTCCTGGGTGCAGCGGCAGGGCGAGGGGTGGCCGGTGGCCGCGGTGGTGCTCGTCGGTGGCGGCGGTGGCGCTCGGCCGTGTGAGAGAGAGAGAGCAAGGGAGAGGAGAGGAGAGAGCTGGGGGGAGTGAGAGGGGTAAGGGGCGGCGCGTGGCGTCGTCCGGGCGTTCCAGGGCGACGAGGAGGGCGCCAGGCAGGCAGCTGCGTGCCGGCGCGCACGGCGTCGGGCGCAGCTTCCCCTCTGCCTACTGGCAAGAGGAGGAAGATGGCCATGCCCCTGGTGGGCTGGGCCAGAACAGGGATGGGCCGGCCAGAGGCGCCAGGTAAGAAGCCCAGGTAGGTCTCTCTCCCTTTTTTTCCTATTTTGTTTTTGTTTTCTATTTTCTGACATTTGTTTTGATTTGATAAAAATACCAAATCATTTTATATTGTCCTGAAAATTATTGTAGGAACTAATTGGATTATTCCAGAACCCCACATTAAAAATCAGAATTATTGGAGTATATTTGAATATATAACAAATAAATTCCAATACAAATAATTATGCATTAATTCCAAATGGCCAAAATAAATATTTATGAGCTCCTAAAAATATTGGTTTGAATTTTACCTCTCACCAATATTTTCAGAGAGAGACATGAACATTTTCTTGGACCCTTCTGGAGCACTTTTTATTTGGGTTATTTTCAGAAATGATTCTGAGGGTTTCACAAATCCCCATTTCAAATTTAAAAGGAGTTTAAACATGATGCAAGCATGAAAGGCTAGCCTAGGTCATACCAGAACTAGGGATGTGACAACATCTTGCAGCGAGCGAAGGCCATACGGGCACCCTCAATACAGACGGAGCGCTTGATAACGTCCAGCCGAGGACAGGCGCTCACCATACACCTCACGAGTCTGAAGTAGCTGCTAGGCATAGCTTTGGCTGGCCACAACCGGATTATCAAATCCTTCATGGCTAGTTCGGCCACCCTATGCAGCTCCACTAGCTGTTTCAGCTGATCGGTGAAGGACACGGGATGCTCTGGTGCCGCATACTGCGACCAGAAGAGCCTCTCCGAAGAACCCCCTCCTTCGGCTCGATGAAACTCCACGGTGTCTGATACACTGCATGGCAAATCCACAAAAGCCCCTGGGGAACTTCGAACCCAGGTTAGTAAAAGGTACTGCCTCTCCGTATACTTGCTTTGCATCTTAAATGCCTTACCCGTTGTGATCTTCTTGGCCTCTTGGATCTCCTGGAGGGCGGCCTGGGCCTCATTCCGTGCGGCCTCCATGCTCTGACGAGCCTTGGCGAGTTCGATCCCTCGAACCGACACATCATGATCCAAGGCCTCGCATTTTTTCACCGCATCCTGGAGCTCCTGGTGGACTTCTTTGACCCGGGCCTTTAGCTTCTTACGGGCGGCCTGCTGCTGGACAGCCTTCTCCTCGGCCTCACCTAGGGCCTTCCTCAGGGCCTTGACCTCGGTCGCGGCTTCTGCACAAATGACAAATACCGCTGTCAATATACAACGCTTATCTTTTCCCAAACATATAGCAAGTCATTCCTCACCTTGCTTCTCCTGGAGCCGAATGTTAACCTCGCCGAGCTCGTTCTCGGTCCGCTCCAACCTCCGCTTCAGCTTGGAGACCTCAGCAGCATTCGAGGTTGCGGCCAACAGGGACGCCTGCTTATCGATACATATTCAGTCAGCCTCTTATGATGAAGGACTTATCCCCTGTCCGGTTCTCGTCGCCGAACACCGGACAGCGTCTCAGGGGCGACGGACTATACGGGGTTCTTCTCTTTCTTACCTTCAAACCTATTAATAGGCTGCTGCAGGCTTCATTCAGTCCGCTCTTGGCGGACTGAACCTTCTCGATCACCGCACCCATAAGGATACGGTGCTCGTCCACGACGGAGGCGCTTCGTAGCGCCCCCATCAGGTCATCTGGCGCTCCTGGATGGACATGAGCCACTGGTGGAGGTGACGCACCCCCCTCCTTCAAAGGGGATTGCTCGCCCGACTCAAGAGCCATATTGGTCTCCATAATCGTATTCGGCTGAGGGCTGAACTGGATACGGCCCTCTTTGCCAGTCTCCATGGGGATTGACTCCCCCATGTGTCCGGCAGTGGAGGTCCCGCCTTGTGGTGCCTCCCGGACAACGTCCTGGGATCCTCCCTTTGGAGCGGTCCTCCGAGATAACACTGCGGTGTCGTCCCTGGCCCCGAGGGAGTAAGCAGGCGGTGGCGACATGCTCGCCATCTCCGACGGAGCCAATGAACCTCCAGATGAGGATCGCTGGATAAGGTCACGGGCCGGACTGCAACAGTGTGGATTAACCATGTTAGAATAATAATAAAAAAGGGCTAGATGTGCGCATGAATAAGCCATGTCACTTACGATGCGGCCTGGGGCCTAGTACGGGGGAGAAGTTCTGGGCTACTATCAACGTCCCACGCGGTGTCGACCGCTGGGGCGCCCTTCCCCTTTTTGGGCGCTTTCGCCTCCAGATGTGCCGAGGCCACCCTCTTCTTCTTCTTCTCTTCGGGAGGAGGGTTGTTTTCCTCCTCCTCCTCTTCCTCATTGTTGTCCTCGGGGACAGAGGAATGGGCCTCGTCGTCTTCGGACGTCGCGTCCGAAGTGCCCTTGCGACGGGGGCCACTCTTGGCCCCCTTGGCCTTCTTCTTGGCCTTCTTCTCCGGCACCGTATATGGCGCCGGCACAAGCATCTTCACCAGGAGCGGGATGGCTGGTTCTTCAGGCAACGGAGCCGGACACTGGATCCGCTTCGCCCTCTCCACCCAGTCCCGAGGGAACAATACTAAGATCCCAAACATCATCCTCGAAACATTTAAGTTGGGAATACGTCAAAAGTAACATACCTCGTTGGCGGAGCGGTTACAATTGTGACCACGGTCTGAGTCCGTGGCCGGTGGCTTCTCGTTTCCCTTAAAGAGCAACTTCCAGGCCCCTTCGTGAGAAGTATCGAAGAGCCTTTTCAGGGTCTGGTGCTTCTTCGAATTGAACTCCCATAAAGGGCAGCTTCGGCGCTGGCCCGGAAGAATCCGTTGGACCAGCATCACCTGGATAACGTCGACGAGCTTGACGTCCTTGGTCACCATGCTTTGAATGCGTGTCTGCAGCGCTATCAGCTCGTCAGGTGAACACCAGTCCGGACTCTTCTCGACCCAGGAGGTGAGTCGCGTGGGAGCACTGGAGCGGAATTCGGCAGCTACGGCCCAGTTGGTGTCGCGCGGTTCTGTAATGTAGAACGACTGCTTATGCCATTCCTTTACTGTCTCCACAAAGGTGCCTTTGGGCTAGGAGGCGTTGGATAGCTAGCTCACCATGGCCCCTCCGCACTCCGCGTGCTGCCATCCACCACCTTCGGCTTCACGTTGAATACTTTGAGCCACAACCCAAAGTGGGGATGGATGCAGAGGAAGGCCTCGCACACGAACATAAACGCCGAGATGTTGAGGAAGGAATTCAGGGACATATCATGGAAATCTATCCCGTAATAGTACATCAGCCTGCGGACGAAAGGGTGGAGTGGAAACCTTAGCCGACGGAAGAAATGGGGGATGAATACTACCCTCTCTGTGGGCTCTGGCGTGGGGACGATTTGTCCCTCGGCTGGCAGACGATGGGCGATCTCCTTTGCCAAATATCCGGCCGCCGGAGCTTAGTAATATCCTCCTCCTTGACAGAGGAGACCATCCACTTGCCCTGACCACCAGATCCGGATATGGTTGCTTGAGTGGAAAGGAGACGAGAACTAGGGCACTGGAGCCTGAGATCGGAAAGGCAGAGACGGAGAGAGAGCGTGAGGAGAGGAAGAGGGAATCCTTATCCCCTTATAAAGCAGCAAATATCAAACGCCTCCTCACTCGCCTTAGGATTCGCCTATTCCCTAGGGCTGTATAGATGGCACTGTTGAGTTACCCATGCCAGCATTGATGAGAATCCTGCAATAAGGGGGCACGATCTCTATTTCGACAAGACGTGCCGATAGCAACCGCATCTCGAAGCACGGCATGGCAAAGTAAAAACGGTTTGAAATTATAACTGGACAGACGTGATGTCGTGTTGGAAGAAACCTATCAGCAGATTAGATTCATGCAAATATTATATTGTCTCTGCGGTTGTGTATGGTGTGCGTAACAGGTCAATATACTATCATTACATCCGAAGACTATCTTGGAGTTCGAAAAAAGGGGAACCCACCTTGCAATTCCAAGGACAATCTGCACGCCGGACTCCTTGTCATTGAAAGCCAGGTTCAGGGGGTACTGAGGGAGTCCTGGATTAAGGGGTCCTCGGGCGTTCGACCTGTTATCCATGGGCCGGACTGATGGGCTATGAAGACATGAAGGTCGAAGACTGCACTGTGTCCGGATTGGTCTCTACTTGGCGTGGAAGGCAAGCTTGGCGACCAGAGATTCCTTCTTATGTAACTGAGGGAGTCCTGGATTAGCAGGTCTCCGGACAGCCGGACTATATCCTTTGGCCGGACTGTTGGACTAGGAAGATACAAGATTGAATACTTTGTCCCGTGTCCGGATGGGACTTTCCTTGGCGTAGAAGTCAAGCTTGGCAATACGGATATGTAGATCTCATCCCTTGTAACCGACTCTGTGTAACCCTAGCCCCCTCCGGTGTCTATATAAACCGGAGGGTTTAGTCCGTAGGACAACATACAATCATACCATAGGCTAGCTTCTAGGGTTTAGCCTCTACGATCTCGTGGTAGATCAACTCTTGTAATACTCATATCATCAAGAACAATCAAGCAGGACGTAGGGTATTACCTCCATCAAGAGAGCCTGAACCTTGGTAAACATCGTGTCCCCTACCTCCTGTTACCATCCGCCTTAGACGCACAGTTCGAGACCCCCTACCCAAGATCCGCCGGTTTTGACACCGACATTAGTGCTTTCATTGAGAGTTCCACTGTGTCATCACCATAAGGCTCGATGGCCCCTTCGATCATCGGTAATGATGCGATCCAGGGTGAGGTTTTCCTCCCCGGACAGATCTTCGTATTCGGCGGCTTCGCACTGCGGGCCAATTTGCTTGGCCATCTGGAGCAGATCGACAGCAATGCCCCTAGCCTTCAGGTCAGGTTCGGAAACTTAAACTACACTCCCGACATCCGCGGAGACTTGATCTTTGACGGATTCGAGCCCATGTCAGGTGCGCCACACAATCACGATGAGCATGACGTAACTCTGCCGTCAGACAGTGTTCGGGAGATCGCATCTGCAACTACTCCGGCCTTCAATCCGGAGCAAATTGCGCCATCCAAGGACGGAGGGATAGACCCACCATGGAGGCCGCACTCTCATTGGCGATGGAGCTGGATACTGACTTCACCCCTTACGAGAGCCGTGTCGCCGAACCACTGGATTCTTCTCCGGCCACGGACTCCGAGCCACCTGCATCCGTGCCTATCGAATCCGACTGGGCGCCGATCATGGAGTTCACCTCCGCGGATATCTTTCAGCCCTTGCCTTTCGGCGATGTGCTAAATTCATTAAGTTCTCTCTCCTTGTCAGGAGAACCTTGGCCGAACTATGTCCAACTAGAATGGGATGCGGATGATGAAGAAATTCACTGCCCACCCACCACCCACTTAGTAGCCACTGTCAACGATTTAACCGACATGCTCGACTTCGACTCGGAAGACATCGACGGTATGGACGACGATGCAGGAGACGAACAGGAACCACCGCCCACAGGGCGCTGGACCGCCACCTCATCATATGATATATACATATTGGACACCCCAAAGAAGGCAATGGCGACGAGACAACGGAGGATGACCCCTCCAAGAAGCAACCCAAGCGCCGACATCAGCGGCGCCGCTCTAAGTCCTGCCATAGCAAAAGTAGTGATACCAGCACAAGAGACATTAATACTCCAGATAGTGTCAAAGACAACCACAATCCCCTCCAGCACGATGTAGAGCGGGAGGGTGAACAAGCTAGCCCTCCAGAGTAGGCAGCAGATGGAGAATCAGAGGATGACAATTATATGCCTCTCTCCGAAGACGAGGTGAGCCTCGGCGACGAAGAATTTGTCGTGCCTGAGGATCCCGTCGAGCAGGAGCGCTTCAAGCGCCGGCTTATGGCTACAACAAATAGCTTGAAGAAAAAGCAACAACAGCTTCAAGCTGATCAAGACTTGCTAGCAGACAGATGGACCGAAGTCCTTGCGGCCGAGGAATATGAACTCGAGCGCCCCTCCAAGAGTTACCCAAAAAGCAGGTTGCTACCTCACCTCGAGGAGGAAGCATTGAAACCTCCATCACCAGTGTACGATGCGGCTGACCGGCCACCGCGTGGCCGAGCCAGAGAGGCGTTTCAGCCTGAAGTTCAGCCTGCACCCCGCCACCACTCAATCAAAAATACCAAGGCCCGAGGCAACACACGGGACCTGCGAGACGTATTGGATAGCAGGGCAAAACATGCAAGGTCAATATGCGGGTCACAGGGGCGCGCACCAACGCGGGACGATGACCGTCGCATCGGATACACTAAAGGTAAATCCGGCCGGGCCGAATACAGCAGACAAGACTCATATGAACTGCATCGTGATATAGCCCGGCACAGAGGCGCCGCACACCCCCTATGCTTCACTGATGAAGTTATGGATCACGAATTCCCGGAGGGTTTTAAACCGGTAAATATCGAATCGTATGATGGTACAACAGATCCCGCTGTATGGATTGAGGATTGCCTCCTTCACATCCACATGGCTCGCAGTGATGATCTACATGCCATCAAGTACCTCCCACTAAAACTCAAAGGACCAGCTCGGCATTGGCTGAATAGCTTTCCAGCAGACTCCGTCGGCAGTTGGGAGGATTTGGAAGACGCATTCCTTGACAACTTCCAGGACACTTATGTGCGACCACCAGATGCTGATGACTTGAGCCATATAACTTAGCAGCCAGGGGAATCAGCCAGGCAATTCTGGACACGGTTCCTAACTAAGAAAAACCAAATTGTCGACTGTCCGGATGCAGAGGCCTTAGCGCATTCAAGCATAACATCCGTGATGAGTGGCTTACCCGACACCTCGGCCAGGAGAAGCCGAAGTCTATGGCAGCCCTCACGACACTCATGACCCGCTTTTGCGCGGGCGAGGATAGTTGGCTGGTTCGCAGCAAGAACACATCAAGGAATCCGGGCACTTCGGATACCAAAGATGCCAATGGTAGACCACGTCGTAACAGATCAAAACGCCACAACAACGGCGATTACACCGATGATACGGGAGTCAATGCCGGATTCAGAGGCTCTAGATCCGGTCAACGCAAAAAGCCATTCAAAAGAAGTACTCTGGCTCCTTCCAGTTTGGATCGCATACTGGATCGCTCGTGTCAAATCCACGGCACCCCCGACATGCCAGCCAATCACACCAACAGAGAATGTTGGGTGTTCAAGCAGGCCGACAAGTTAGATGCCAAAAACAAGGACAAGGGGCTGCATAGTGATGACGAGGAGGAGCCCTGGCCGCCGAACACGGGAGGACAGAAGAGGTTCCCCCCACAAGTGAAGACGGTGAACATGATATATGCAACCCACATTCCCAAGAGGGAACGGAAGCGTGCACTAAGGGACGTCTACGCGATGGAGCCCGACGCCCCAAAGGTCAACCCGGGGTCTGTCCGATCACCTTTGATCGCAGGGACCACCCCACTAGAATCCGTCATGGCGGATCCACCGCACTGGTCCTAAACCCCATCATCGACGGATTTCACCTCACTCGAGTCCTTATGGACGGCGGCAGCAGCCTGAACCTGCTCTATCAGGATACACTGCGAAAAATGGGTATAGATCCCTCGAGGATCAAACCCACCAAAACCACCTTTAAGGGCGTCATCCCAGGTGTAGAGGCCCATTGTACGGGCTCAATCACACTGGAAGTGGTCTTCAGATATCCGGACAACTTCCGAAGCGAGGAGTTAATCTTCGATATCGTCCCATTTCGCACTGCCTATCACGCACTGCTCAGGCGAACCGCATTTGCAAAATTCAATGTGGTACCGCATTACGCATACCTCAAGCTCAAGATGCCAGGACCTAGGGGTGTCATAACAGTGAATGGAAACACAGAACGCTCGCTCCGCACGAAGGAGCACACTGCGAGCCTCGCAGCAGAAGCACAAAGTAGCCTTTTAAGGCAAACCACTAATTCGGTGATACAGCCCCCACACACCTTCAGGCGAGTCCGGAGTAAACTGAAACAGGATCGCCTGGCACGTTCAGAGCTCGCCTAGCAATTCGGCCCCCGTACCAGTCCCAGTCAAGCGATGAAATCCGTGCCGCGCGTACATAATTGCGCACTGAAAATACCATGGACATAGGCAGGGGCACGATCAGGGCACGTCCCGCAATGCGGCTTAAACACCCTAGGGGTTGTCTTTATCATTTTTTCTCTTTCAGGACCTAACTCTCTGGAAGCCCTTTCCGACAGTACGATTTACGGACACATTATGGGAAGGAACAACCAAGGAGGCAAGAAGCTAAGATATACACGGGAACCCTCAGGTGGTCTCTAATAATAATCGATATACCCGCTTTCTACTATCCATACACAGCTTGCCCTTGGATAGGACATGTCAAATAGTCCTACTTTTTGCTTATTGCACTACTTGTATCAGTACGCTTCGACGTATTATTTAAATAACAATGCATAGCATTAGTCTATTATTGCATTATTCATCCCCTTTTTCTTATATGTTCATTTACGACAATCTACACCCGTACATTTGGGTACGGTCAGTACGCCAGGTGCTTTCGTTTACCCCATAATACGGCGTGAGAAGTCCGAACACTTTCCACAGTGCGGCACCCCAAACTTATAGCATTATATGCATCAGCTCCGAATCATGTCTCGGGTCAATAGTTGGGTTTGCCCGGCTCTAATGCTTTGGTACCTTACGTTACGCTATATCGGCTAAGGTAGCGCTGGGAGAACTACTGCGATTGTGTCCCGGTTTTTCCAGACGAGCACCTCAGTAGAGAAAGCCGAAAACTGACTATCATGATAAGGCGAGAGCTCGTCGCTGTTCGAGAGGTCTCAAGTCCTTAAAGACTTTTTCCGCTTCGGGCGAGGAGTCAGCCTTGCCCGACTTAGGCGTGTATAGCGCCCCAAATTCGGCCTTCCGAATACTAGGGGCTTCGCCAAAATTTAAAATTGTAGACTTCTATGGCTAAGTGAGAGTGATAAAGCCTTATAGTCCGATTGCCTGGTTCGTTGCGCTGAACACCACCCTCGAAGGACCCAAAATTGGGATAAAGAGTGCTCAGGTTTATCCCGAACACCCTAGTACTAGTTACATGGGGGCAAAAGCCGATGACTGGCCAACTCTTGGATTTTATAAACGGCCGCACAGAAGGTAATATTTTAAATTAAAAAAGCATTGCATAGCGCAAATGAACTCGTTTCACATTACAGGATCACATGAGCATGTTCATTCAAAAATTACATCTCTGGCACATTCATCCGCCACAAAGCGGGAACCCTTCAGGACACTCTCATAATACATTTCGGGGCAGCGATGCTCCTTGCCCTCCGGTGGCCCCTCCTTCACCAGCTTCACGGCATCCAGCTTCGCCCGGGCAAAAGCCCTGCGTGCACCCTCGATGCAGAAGGACCGCTTTATGACTTCAAGCCATCGGCAGGCATCCACAAGCCGCCTCACCAGACCGAAGTAGCTGCCGTGTAGGGGCTCGCCAGGCCATATCCGGATTATAAGACCCTTCATGGCCTGTTCGGCCGCCTTGTGAAGCTCGACAATTGCTTCAGCTGGTCACTCAAGGGCATTGGATGTTCGTTCCCAGTATACTGAGAGTAGAACAACTTTTCCGTTGAGCTCCCCTCCTCAGCTCGGTAAAACTCCGCGGCATCAAGTACACTGCAGGGAAGATCTGCGAGCGCTCTTGGAGAGCTCCGAACTCGGGTAAGTAAAAGGAAAGTTTCCTTCACATGCTTGCTTTGCATAATGAATGCCTTACCCGCTGCTATCTTCTTCACTGCATCAATCTCCTGGAGGGCCTTGTGGGCTTCAGCCTTGGCGCTCCAAGCACTTTCAAGCGCCTTCGCAAGCTCGGACTCTCACGTCTTAGAGTCAAGCTCCAAGGACTTGTGTTTTTTGGCGAGAGCCTCGACATCTTGCTGCACCTCGCCTACTCGGGCTTCTTGCTTTTCCCGCCCAATGCGCTCCTTGGCCGCTTTGTCTTCGGCCTCGGACAGCGCCTTCTTCAGGGTCGCCACTCCGGTCGAGGCCCCTGGTAAATGCATGATGATCCTATTACTTTACACCCGAACTTCTTTTTAAGTATATAGACAAGGTATTGCTTACCTTTGCTCTCCTCGAGCTGCCTCTTGGTAAGGCCGAGCTCGTCCTCGGACAGCTCCAGGTCCTACTTTAGTGCAGAGACCTCCGCAGTACGTGCGGCAGCGGCCAGCAGTGAAGCCTGCACATACACATAGACATATTCTGATTAGACTCCCGAGTTATCATTTGATCCTCTATTCGGCCTTTCTTCGCGAACGCCGAACAGAGCATCAGGGGCTACTGTACATGCAGCAATATTTTCTTATATTTTGATTGCTTACCTCAAAGCCTGTTAGGAGGCTGGCGCAAGCTTCCGTCAGTCCGTTTTTGGCGGACTGAACTTTCTCGATCATCGCACTCATGATAGTGCGGTGCTCTTCGTTGATGGAAGCGCCGCGAAGCGCTTCCAGCAAGTTGTCCGGTGCCTTTGGATGGACAGAGGACACCGGCACGGGCGGCTTGCCCCCCTTAACAGGGGATCACCTGCCGGAGTCCGGAACCACCAAAGGTTCCGGGGCAGTATTCGGCTGGGGGCCGAACTTGGAGCCCGTGGGAGTCTTGCTCCCTTTGCGCCTAGGGTCCGGGAGGTCGCCTAAAGGAGCCCCCAGGACTACCTCCCCTCGGCTCGGTGCCTTTCGGGACAACACCTCGACGTTGTCCGTAGGGCAAGGGGTGGAGGCGGTCGGAAGTGAATCACTATTCATATCCAATGAGTCCAATGAACCGTCCGACGAATCTACGTCGAGATGAGCTCGGGACGGACTGCATAATCATATGCGGCGTAATGAGAAACAGTGCAATAAGACATACCATGAATTACTATGGTGTCCATATACTTACGACTTCGCCAGAGGCTTCTCCCTGGGTAACCACTCGTCGCCCCTATAGGGGGCCGTCGTGGAGCAGTCCGGAGAGAGGGTCCTTCCCTTCTTGGACCCTTCGGCCTCCCCGGTTGGGTCGGCCTTCCTTTTCTTGTCACCCCCGGCTGGGGGGGAGAACTTTCATCCTCCTCCTCCTCGTTTTCTTGGGAGGAGTGCGCGTTGGAGTCATCGGACGATGAGTCCGATACAACCTTGCGTCAGAGACCCTTTTGGATCCCCGTGGCCTTCTTCTTGGTCTTCTTCACCGGCACCTCGTAAGGTGCCGGAGCCAGCATCTCCATTAGGAGAGCATCTGCAGGATCTTCAGGCAGGGGGGCTGGGCAATCGAGCTGCTCCACTGTCTTTATCCAGTCCAGTTAATGACATGGAAGCTTATATCTCGCACATGATTTAACTAGGGCAAATAAATACCCTATGACATATAAAAACTTACCGGATAGGCATGGCGCTTTGCGCTGAGTCCGCGGTCCTTGGTGAGGGAAGGAGGTACCTTGGCGCCCTTGAACAACACCCTCCAGACGTCCTTGTGCGTCGTGTTGAGGAGCTCTCGCAACGTCTGGTGCTTGGCCGGGTCGAACTCCCACAAATTGAATGCTCGTCGTTGACACGGGAGGATCCGGTGGAAGAGTGTGACCTGGACCATGTTGACGAGCTTGATTTTCTTGCTCATCATGTTCCTGATGCAGGTCCGGAGTCCGGTCAGCTCTATCGGACAACCCCGGGACAGGCGCTTCTCTTTCCAGGAGGTGAGCCGCGTGGGGATTCCGGATCGAAATTTGGGGGCCGCCACCAAGTTGGTGTCACGCGGCTCGATGATGTAGAACCACCCCGATTGCCACCCCTTTATGGTGTCCACATAGGAGCCCCCGAGACAGGTGACGTTAGGCATTTTGCCCACCATGGCGCCTCCGCACTCTGCTTGCTGGCCGACCACCACCTTCGGTTTAACATCAAAGGTTTTCAACCATAGGCCGAAGTGGGAATGATGCGGAGGAAGGCCTCGCACACGACGATAAACGCCGAGATGTTGAGGATGAAATTGGGGGCCAGATCATGAAAATCCAGCCCGTAGTAAAACATGAGCCCGCGGACAAACGGCTGGAGGGGAAATCCCAGTCTGCAGACGAAGTGGGTAAGAAAAACTACCCTTTCATGGGGTTCGGTCGTAGGGATGATCTGCCCCGCATCTGGCAGCCGGTGCGCGATATCCGCGGCCAGATATCGGGCTTCCCGTAACTTTGCGATGTGCTCCTCCGTGAGGGAGGAGACCATCCACTTGCCTCCTGCTCCGGACATGCTTGGAGTGGTTTGATAGGAAAAACACAAACTTGGGCGCTGGAGCTCGAGTGTGTGAGAATGGATAAGCAAGGAGGTAGAAGGCATGGGTAAAAGGGGTGAATCCTTGTCCCTTTATAAGGGCGGAAGAGGCGATGCGCCTCCCCACTTGCCTGGTAAAATCGCTTATTCCCCAAGCGCCGTAATTGATGGCGCGGTTGGGTTACCGATGTCCGTATTGATGAGAATGGCATAATAAGGGGGACACGATCTCTGCTTTGACAAGACGTGTCAAGAAAACCGCCCCGTGATATATGCGGTGCTGGTTGAGAAAAACGGTTCGAATAATGACTAGGCCATGAGATGATGTCATGTTGTCAAACGCGTCAGCAGATTGGATTTGTGGAAATATTATTCTCTCTACGGTGGTATGTGGAACTTGCTTTGCAGAGCCGGACACTATCCTTGTGTTCAAAATCTTCTATGGAGTATTCGGAGGAGGAACCCACCTGGCAATGCCGAAGACAAAACTGCGCGCCACACTCATCGTCATTGAAGCCTGGTTCAGGGGCTACTGAGGGAGTCCTGGATTATGGGGTCTCCGGACAGCCGGACTATACCCTTTGGCCGGACTGTTGGACTATGAAGATACAAGATTGAAGACTTCGTCCCGTGTCCGGATGGGACTTTCCTTGGCGTAGAAGGCAAGCTTGGGAATACGGATATGTAGATCTCCTCCCTTGTAACCGACTCTGTGTAACCCTAGCCCCCTACGGTGTCTATATAAACCGGAGGGTTTAGTCCGTAGGACAACATACAATCATACCATAGTCTAGCTTCTAGGGTTTAGCCTCTACGGTCTCGTGGTAGATCAACTCTTGAAATACTCATATCATCAAGAACAATCAAGCAGGACGTAGGGTATTACCTCCATCAAGAGGGCCCGAACCTGGGTAAACGTCGTGTCCCCTGCCTCCTATTACCATCCGCCTTACACGCACACTTCGGGACCCCCTACCCAAGATCCACCGGTTTTGACACCGACAGTAACTGACTCCATGTAAACCCTAGATCCCCTCAATGTCTATATAAACTGAAGGGGATAGTCCGGAAAGGACACCGCATCTACTCATTACCATATTCATAGGCTAGACTTCTAGGGTTTAGCCATTACGATCTCGTGGTAGATCAACTCTTGTAATACTCATATACATCAAGATCAATCAAGCAGGAAGTAGGGTATTACCTCCACAGAGAGGGCCCGAACCTGGGTAAACATCGTGTCCCCCATCTCCTGTTACCATTGATCCTAGACGCACAGTTCGGGACCCCCTACCCGAGATCCGTCGGTTTTGACACCGACAGTGAGTACTCATCCAAAGTACTCGCAAGCAAGGAACTACACTACATATGCATTAGTATCAATGAAAGGGGCAGTATATGTGGATTGAACTGCAGAATGCCAGAATAAGAGGGGGATAGCTAGTCATATCAAAGACTACGCTTCTGGCAGCCTCCATCTTGAAGCATATAGAAGAGAGTAGATGGTAAGTTCACCAAGTAGCATCGTATAGCATAATCCTACCCGGCGATCCTCCCCTCGTCGCCCTGTGAGAGAGTGATCACCGGGTTGTATATGGCACTTGGAAGGGTGTATTTTATTAAGTATCTGATTCTTGTTGTCATAACGTCAAGGTACAACTCCGGGTCGTCCTTTTATCGAGGGACACGGCTATTCGAATAGATAAACTTCCCTGTAGGGGTGCACCATATTTCCCAACACGCTCGACCCCCTTTGGCCAGACACACTTTCCGAGGTCATGCCCGGCCTCGAAACATCAACACGTCGCAGCCCCACCTAGGCACAACAGAGAGGTCAGCACGCCAGTCTAAAACCTATGGCGCAGGGATCTGGGCCCATCGCCCATTGCACAACTGCATGTTGCGTACGCGACCGGTGAGCAGACCTAGCAACCTCCATTACAAAGGAAGTTGTGTTACGCGGTCCAACCCAGCGCGCGGCGCTCATTCGCTGACGTCACGAAGGCTTCGGCTAATAGCACGATGTCGAGTGCCCATAACTATTCCCGCGTAGTTGGTTAGTGTGTATAGGCCAGTGGCCATACTCAGATCAAATACCAAGATCTCATTAATCATGTTATTTTGAAGTAACTGCGAACGCCAACCAAGGCCAGGTCCACCTCTCTCCTGGGTGGTCTCAACCTGCCCTGTCGCGCCGCGACAAAGATCCACCCAGAGGTCCGTCGGGACAAAGGTCCTTTCAACCCCCAATCTGTGAATCACTCGCGGGTACTCTACGAGCCGACCCATCTTTAGTCATCACATGTATCATGTATATGTATATAAGTATATACCCATGATCACCTCCCTAGTGATCACGGCCCGATAGTATAACATGGCAGACTGACAGGAATGTAGGGCCACTGATTATAAACTAGCATCCTATACTAAGCATTTAGGATTGAAGGTAAGGTATCAAAAACTGTAGCAACAATGACAGGCTATGCATCAGAATAGGAATAACGGAAAGTAGTAGCATGCTACACTACTCTAATGCAAGCAGTAGAGAGAAGCATAGGCGATATTTGGTGATCAGGGGGGCTTGCCTGGTTGCTCTGGCAAGGAGGGGTCGTCAACAACGTAGTCGATCGGGGCACCAGCAGCAGCGTCAGCCTCGTAGTATACCGGAGAGAAGAGGGGGAAGAAACAATGAATACAATGCAAAAAGATGCATATCAATGCATCACATGACAAGTAACGGTGCCAGGTGTGCCCTAACGCAGTAGGAGGTGATACCGGGGAAGGGGGGAAACATCCGGGAAAGTATCCCCAGTGTTTCGTGTTTTCGGACAGATGAACCAGAGGGGGAAAGTTGCGTGTTTGCTATGCTAGGGATGTGTGGCGGATGAGCAGGTTAAATATCCGGATTCATCTCGTTGTTCTGAGCAACTTTCGTGTACAAAGTATTTTCATCCGAGTTACGGTTTATTTTCTAGATTTAACAAAGTTTTATGCATTTTTGAAATTTATTTAATTATTTAAATCGAACATTATCCAGAATAGTGAAAGGTGATGTCAGCATGACATCACAATGATGTCAGCAGGTCAAACCCAGCTGACCAGAATCAAACCTGGCGGGTGGGTCCAGTGGGACCCACCTGTCATAGACTAAGGCTAACTAAACATGTTTTATTAGTTTAGTTAATTGATTAGGTTAATTAAACACAATTAATTTAGTTAATTAAATAAACAATTTAGTTATTAGTTTTATTTATTTATTTTGTTTCTTTTTTTAATAAATTTCGTTCTAAGGGGCGTGGGCCCCATTCGTCATAGGGCCAAAGACCATAGCGGGCACGGGCGACGATAGTTAAGTGCACGGGCGTCGGGTCGCTTGGACTCGGGCGCTCGCGGGTTGGCCGGCGGCCACGGCAGGGCAGCCAGAGCCGACCGAAGCGGGTCAACGGGGTGAGGGGGCGGCGACTAAGCGCGGCGCAGGGTGTGTGGGGGGGGTTGCGTGCGGGCGTGGCGCGGATGCAGCAGGGGTTGCAGTGCCCGGCGACGGGGAGCAAGGGCGGTGGCTGGACGATGCAAGGCCGCGGTCGCGCGAGCGTGGGTCTATGCTGGACACAGCTGCGGGAGGTCGGGGTCGGGGCGCGCCTGGGGCGCAGCCAGTGCGGCGAGGCGGGGAGCGGGAGCAGCATGGGCGGCGGCGGGTGTGTGCGATGGCCATGGTGGGCGCAAATGGGCGCGTGTGGGCGCGGGCAGCGCAGGGGGTGCGGCGAGGTACTGGGGTGGACAAGCGCACATGTGTGAGAATGGTGGCGGATCCGCCTAGGAGGAAGAGGGGAAGGGAAGAGGGGCTCACAACGCCCTGTAGTTGAGCGAGGCGTGCTCGAGGAGGAGGCCGGGTGGCCATGGATGGAGCACGCGTGGACCTCGGGGAAGACGACGCGGTGCATGAGGGAGAGGAAGGAGGCCGGGAGGGGCGGCGAGGGTGGGGTCAAACCTTTTTGTTTTGTTTTTCTTATATTTCTTTTTCTTTTCGATTTATTTCATCATTTAAAATGTTTTAGTTTTGTAAAACATATAGTTAGTACCTAAATTAGTAATAGTGATTATACCACTGCCACAATTAACTTGGCACGTAGAATATAATAGTTGTAATTGTTTGTCATTTTAAAAACATTTAATTAATTGTTTTTTCGCTATTGTTTAAATCCTTATAGTCCATTTAAGCACTTTATAAAAGCTTGATTTCTCCATCATATTTACTTACGATTTATTTGACACAACCCGAACATTTTGGCTTTAATTTTTGAAAACTTTTGTTGTTTGCCTTTCTTTTGAATTTTAATTTGAATCGGTTTTGAACTAATCTAAGATTAACAACAATAACCGAGGTGATGTCGCATCATTAACAGAGGTTTACTGTGGCTTAATTATTCGGGCGTCACACTAGGCCCGCCATTACAGGGCCTCGGCACGCACGCGGATCCGCTGCGGCCAAGGTGGGTGGTTGCGCTTCCCAGGTACGGTTAATACACGCCATTACGGCACGGTAAATGCGGGGTCGTGGGGGAAGTGGGCGCAGTTAATCTTGCCCCCTCCCCCATGTCTCTCCCCCTCGGCTCCGTCGCCGGGGGGCTATAAGTAGGGGGAGGAGAGGGGCGGCAGAGCGCACGCGCGCCCTCCTCTCCCTTCGTCTCTCCTTTCTCCTTCTTGTTCTTGCTGCCGACGCGCCCTTTCCTCTTGTCGGAGCGCTGCTGCAGCCCGTCGTCGCCGGTCCTCCTCGCACCGCCATCGAGCCCGGAGCCCATGGCGCGAAGCGGCTGCGCGGGCGACTGGGACGGCTCCAATGTCCACGACGGGCACTTAGAGTTCCTTCGCCAAACGCGACGGCTCCCCCATTTGTCGAACATCAAGGTGCGTGTCCTCCCGAAAGGAAGATCTCGCCAGTGCTAGAAGATGGCGAGCACGGTGTCTTCCGGTCGCATTTCCTCCGTGGCTTCAGCCTTCCAGTGAGCGGATTCCTTCGGTCGTTTGTTGATTTCTATGGAGTGCAGCCCCACCACCTTACTCCAAACACGGTGGTGCTGCTCTCCGCCTTTGTCACCTTGTGTGAGGCCTACCTCGGCATGCTCCCCACACTCAAGTTGTGGGCAGAGCTCTTCCACATCAAGCTCGGCACCACCGCCAAGAATGAGGCGGCCCAGTGCGGCGCCTGCGTCGCGATGCGGCGCTCTAGATCTGGGATCCGCTTCCCGGCCCTCGCCATTCTGTAGTCTGCCAAGCTGTGGCAGAAGAGTCGTATTTCTATGTCAAGAATGTCAACTTGTCGCGGGACTACGTCAACTTGCCCGCTTACGTAGCCGGCCCGCCTGTTGAGCCCCGCACCAGCTGGCGGTTCCGGCCAAAGAACCTGTTGGCAGCCTCCTCCATCGCTCTCGCCCAGCTCCACGAGATGATGGAGTCGGAGGGCCTCAGGGCTTCAGACCTGCTGGCCGCCTTCGTGGAGCGCTGGGTGCTTCCTCTTCAAGCCCGGCCCCACATCATTAGCAACATGAGTTAGCGCCAGGATCCATGCCGGCTATCCACCAAGGTGATGTCGGACGTGGAGGTGGTCCGCATGGTGAACTTCTTTTCCGACTGCAAGTTATCGGAGACGGAGTGGTGGTTCGGCAAGCCGCTGTACAGCCGAGCCAACCCTCCGCCTCCGGTACGTCTTCTAATTCTTTTTTTTCTTTGTTTGTCTGGGTTCTCTCTTGCCGCCTGACCAGTCGGCCATGGTGCACCGCTTCCTGGGCCAGACGGCCACTGACGTGCTGGCCCCGGGTCACCAATACACGGCGGACCGGTCGGTGAGTGACGTGGGCGACCCCGACTTTGGGGCGGCTGCTCAGGAGGAGGATGATGCCACAGGCGGTGGAAGTGATGGAGCAGGCGGCTCCTTAAGAGGCGTCCTTGGGATTGGCCGGATGACGGGGAGGAGGATGACGAGGCATGCTGCACCCATGGCGCCGACAAGGCGGGCGCCAGCTCCTCAGCCGCGCAGACAGCTGCAGCCAGCGTGCCGAAACATGGTGCCGACACCGGGTTGTTCGGCAGCCGGCCTAAGAAGGCCAAAACATCGGCCGCCGTGACCAAGCGGCACGAGGCTACCGCCAAGGCGGACCTCTTCCAGAAGGCCCCAAAGCGGCTCCCACTGGTGTCCGGGTAAGTGTCTAGATTCTTTTCGCGTTTCTGCTTTGCATGTGCCTTTCTTCTTACAAACCTTTTATTCTCCTTTTCTTATCTTGTTGAGCAGGGCCCCGCTTTCTCTCTCGCGGGCCTCTTCTGGCTCAGTGATCGGGACGGCAGGCGGCTCCGCGGAACCCCGCTGCGTGGACCTGCTCGCCGCTCTTAAGGAGGCGACGGAGAGGAACGTGCGGGAGCTGCGCGAGGAGCAAGAGGGCGCGGCCCGGGAGAAGGCAGAGGCCGACGCAACGGCCAAGGAGTAGGCGGACGCGGCCACCAAGGCGCAGGCGGAGGAGGTGTCCCGCAGCCGAGCTTCGGAGTCCATGGGCCCGCAGCCCGTGGATCCACCGGTACCGGAGGGCCAGGTGCCGACAGGAGAGACCGACGTTGATCAGACGGCCTTCGAGAGGGGAGGGGGTGACCTCATTGTCTTGGAGGCGGAGGCGCCTCCGCACGCACCGGGCAGTCGACCTAAGGCCTCGTTGGTGCCGCCGTCTGGCGGCAAACTGGTGGTGGGGCCAACTCCTGTGGCTCATTCTCTGGTGTGTCGGCGTCCGGAGAAGGCGGCCTCAGCACCGCGACCATTGGAGATCAGGGCTGCCAGCTCGTCGGCCCCTGACACCGAGGCCACCAGTGCCGCCCCACCGGGTTGGACGTATGGGGGCGGCACAGGTGTCTTCACTAGTAGAAAAAGGGTCAAACATGAAGCACATTAGTGCCGGTTTGAATTTGAGCCAGCACTAATGGTACCATTAGTGCCGGTTCGAACGGCTATGCATTAATGCCGGTTCGTGTTGAACCTTTAGTACCGGTTCGTGCCACGAACCGATACTAAAGGGGTGATGGCAGGCTGGCGTCAGGCCGGGGCCCCACGATCACCTTTAGTACCGGTTCGTGTCACAAACCGGTACTAAAGGGCTAACCTTTAGTACCGGTTTGTGCCATGAACCGGTACTAAAGGGGTCTGACCTATAGTACCGGTTTGTGACACAAACCGGCACTATAGGGCAAGTTTCAAACTCTACCCACCCCCCACCCCCCCCCCTGTGTGTGTCGCCATTTCAATTCTGAAAAAATCAAAAGAAAATGATAAAAACTTCAAAAAATAAAATCCTTCAAGACGTAGTTATATTACTACATCTACTAGTTAGGAAAATTTGAAAACTTAAATTTGGACATGTTTTGCAAAAAGTGTAGGGAAAATGTAAAACGGCTATAACTTTTGCATACGATGTCGGGAAAAACGTATAATATATCAAAAAATTCAGCACAAAAATCCGCATCCGATGGAGACCACCTACGGCCTGTTTGCAATTTTTTAGAATCCATAGATTCCAAAATGAAAAAAAGATATGGTCAAATTTCAGTTTTTTTAAAAAAAATTGGTTAAATCTGGTCAAACTACTTATTCAAGAAGTATTAATATTACTACATAAATATTCAAGAATATTAGTGTTACTAAAAAATTATTTCAATTTTTTCAATTTTGGTCAAATCTGGTTAAACTATGGTTAAACTTATTCAAGAAATATTAGTGTTACTAAATAATTACTGTTTTTTAGAATAATAGTTTCAAACTCAAACGGTGAAACGTGTGACCGCTCAAGCTAAACTGCTGAGGGTTAATAGGATTGGTAGCTTACATTTGTCAGGAAAACAACAAGTGCAGACTTGGAATGTAGGGGGAATAGAACTCCGAAGTTAAGCGTGCTCAGGCTGGGGGAGTGAGAGGATGGGTGACCGGCCGGGAAGTCAGGCGATTTGGAATGAGTGATCCACACTTGAGCAGTTAAGAGAGGTGATTAGAGACTAAATCATCAAATAATTCAGAAAAATTAAAAATCGAAAAAAAATTCAAAATTTTCAAAAAAAAATTCAAAACAAAAAACCTTTAGTACCGGTTGGTAACACCAACCCTAAAGGTCCCCCATACCAGGGCGCGAGCTCACGCCACATGGTGGCACTTTAGCGCCGGTTCGTGCTGAACCGGTACTAAAGGGGGGGCCTTTAGTGCCCACCCCCTAGTGCCGGTTATGGAACCGGCACTAAAGGCCCTTACGAACCGGCGCTAAAGCTCCATTTTCTACTAGTGCTTGAACGTAGTCGCGCAAGACGTCCAGACTTGGTTCAACGCCCAAGGCACCACACTCCAGCAATATATGCATGAGTTCTTGGCGACGCGGGCGGCCGTTTGGGTAGCTTTCTTACTTCTTGTTTTTGTTTCTTGCAATCTTCCATGGGGGCGTGCCAGCGCACCCACTGGGTGTAGCCCCCGAGTTTCGGGCCGGCTATTGAGCAGGTGGCTCGAAACTTCAAGTTAGTTCCGAGTGCTGACTTGTCTTTCCCTTTTGTTGCTTTCGTTGCAAGACTATCACAACGTCCGCGTGGCCACCTACAACTCCCAAGTCTAGGAGCTGGCCAAGCAGACTGCCGACCTGAACTAGGGCCGCAATAAGTACTTGATCTTCTTTCTCGAGGGCGCGCGTTAACGCACCCTCTGGGTGTAGCCCCCGGGATTCGGGCCGACTGTTGAGTAGTCGGGCCAGTCTCCCGACAACTACTTATTTTTTTGATGTTGACTTTCTTCTTTTTGTCTTGGCAGAGGCCGCCGCAAATCTGCGGAAGCGCCTGGGCGAGACCAAGACTGCACTCCGTGTCAAGGAGCAGGAGCGCAGCCAGGCAGCCAAGGAGTGTGATCGCCTGACGAAGGAGCTGGCGGACCAGGCGGAGCGGCACAAGGTGGAGCTCTAGAAGCCGAAGAACAGCGAAGCTAACCTCCTGGCTGAATTCGAGACTCGGTGCTCGAACTGGGCCAAGAGGGAGAAGTTCCTGTCCGACGGCTATGGGGAGATTGAGGATATAATTGATGGTGAGTTATTTTTTCTTTCGTCCATCCGCCGACTATTGCGTGAGCCGGCTTCTGGCCTATGACTTATTTTTTCTTCTTCTTATAGAGTATTTCCCTGGTTACTTCATCGCCGTCAGCCAGGCCATCGAGGCACGGCATGACGTGCGGAGGAGGGCAGGCGCGAATATTGCGCCCAACGCGTCCTGGACTCTCGTCGAACAGCTTCTAGTTGTCAAGACACACTTGTAGCCGGCTCACCGGATGCTCCGCCACCTGCAACGCGCCGGGTCCCAGGTGTTGGCCGCCCTCTGGCCAAAAGCTCAGGTCCCGCACACTCCCAGCCAGACCGCTGACTGGCTGGAGGTAGCAGTCGGGCGCTTCGAGGCCTGGAAGGGCGTCGCGGCTCGGGCGGGTGCCCAGACGGCCTTGGAGTTCATCAAGGCCTGGTATCCGGGACTGGAGCTGGCGTAGCTGGCCACCTTCGAGCAGGAGGCCGCACCAGAGCTGGCGGCAATGGGCCCTGCGCTTACTCAACGCGCAGCGGCGATCGCCGAGTATGCCGACACCGCCGTTTTCATCCCCGAGCTGGATGAGGAGGGCGCAGTGGTGCCGCCCAATTGGTTCGGGCTGAACCCTGAGGATGAGGAGGGCTTGCCAGAAGAGATCGCCTCCATCGACGAGGGTGAAGACGAGGAGGACGAGGACGGCGAAGACGATGCATCGGACGACGGAGTGGACAGCCGGCCTCAACCCGACCAAGTCTCGACCAACGAGCCACGTGCTACCGTGTCGACTGCTGCCGGAGCCGATTAGGCCGAGACCTCTCACCCGGCCACTCCACCATCCGGCGCCGCTACCTCCGCCAACCTGCCAGATCCACCTGCTGCTCCCTTGGCCTAGATGGCCAATTTATCTTCTCTTCCCTTGTTATTGTAATCTTTTGAACAAGTTAGATTCACACAATTCCACCCGCTGGAGGTGTATTCAAACTCTGTTGAATTCTGGCTATGAGCCTTTTACTTATGTAAATTAATTTATTCGCACAAGTGTGTGCTTTGCCGAGTTCCACTTTGCCTTGCTTTTCTATTCTGTTTTGGCTTTTTCCTTTGCCGTCTTCCTCTGGCTGCCGCCCTGCTAGCCGGACAACTGCTCTGCGGTCTGTGCCTGGGCCAGGGACTTAGCAGTTTTTTGGATAGACAAGTACTTTGGCTGCTTAGAACGTAGCAATTCAAGTGAGAAGCCGGCCGGCCGGCTGCTCAGTAACCGAACGATAAGGCAAGGAGCCAGCTTGGCCTATGCTGATGTCTTTTCCTTAGTCTTTTTTCATGTGGACATCATTTCCCGCCTTTAACTCTTTTCAGCCAGACAGTCGTTCTGTGAGCTGCGGCTTATGACAAGAGAGGGCTTAGATGTCGGCACACTACTTGTCCGACTGCGGGTAGTATCAACATAGGACAAGGCGACAAGCCCCTGGGCCGACTGGTCAGACACGGTGCCAAGCGGAGGAAATAATAAATACATCCATAGGCATAATCTTAGAAAAAAGGGTAGCCCCGAGTGCTCCCCGAGGGACCCGATGTATTTGCTCTTAATACAAAAGGCAGCATGGTATATATTGCATTAACTATAAAATCTTTGAAGGAGATTTGTGTTCCATGGGCGCTCCGTCTCCTTGCCGGAATCGTCCCTCTTGCGCGCCCTAGGCTTCTGCGCGTTGATGAGGTAGTAGGAGTCGTTGCCCAAGGCTTTGCTGATGAGAAAAGGGCCCTCCCACAGGGCCGAGAGCTTGTGCTGGCCAGTTGTTCACTGGATCAGTCAGAGCACAAGGTCCCCCTCTCGGAAGGATCGAGGCCTGACCTTCTGGCTGTGCTAGCGGCGCAGGCCCTACTAGTAGATGGCGGACCAGCTGAGTGCTAGCAGCCCGCCCTCTTCCAGCAAGTCGACGTCGTCCTCTCGTGCTTCCTTCGCCTCCGCCTCCATATACATGGTGACGCGAGGTGAGTCAAACTTGGTGTTGGTTGGGATGATGGCCTCGGCCCCGTACACAAGGAACAAAGGAGTGAAGACGGTTGCTTTGTTCGGCGTGGTCCGGAGACTCCAGAGGACGGACGGCAGCTCATCAATCCAGTAGCCGGCCGAACGCTTCAGTGGCTCGACCAGTCGGGGCTTGATGCCGGACAAGATGAGGCCGTTTGCTCGCTCTACCTGTCAGTTGGACTGCGGATGGGCAACGGACGCTAAGTCTAGTCCGATGCCCTGTGTCGCGCAGAAACGGGCCAAGGATCCTTTGGCAAAAAATTTGCCATTGTCGGTGATGATGTTGTGTGGTACACCGTACCGTACGATGATGTATGCGATGAAAGTCACGGCAGTCGGACCATTCAGCTTCTTGATTGGTTTCGCTTCAATCCACTTGGTGAATTTGTCTATGGTGACCAACAGATGGATCATACCGCCGCATGCTGTCTTGAATGGGCCCACCATGTCCAGCCCCCAGACGACGAAAGGCCAAGTGAGGGGAATGGTCTTGAGTGCAGAAGCCGACAAGTGTTGCTTGGAGCTAAAATGTTGGCATCCGTTGCACTTCTTGACCAAGTCCTTGGCGTCATCCAAAGCAGTCGGCTAGAAGAAACCATGGTGGAAAGCTTTGGTGACAAGGGATCTAGAGGCCGCGTGGTGGCGGCACTCGCCTTGATGAATATCTTTGAGGATTGATCTGTCCTTCTGAGGCTCTACGCAGCGTTGGAACACGCCAGTCACACTCTGCCTGACAAGCTCTGTGTTCACTATTGTGTATGCTACTGCCCGGCGTTGCACCTGCCGGGCCAAAACCTCGTCGGTTGGTAGCTCTTCGTTCACCAGGAAGTTGAGGATGGGTTGCGCCCATGATGGTGCTTCGACCACTGTCATCACGGCCACCGGTACCAGGGCGGTTGGATCGGGAGGCGGTGGGTTGGCGCCCGCCGCTTGTTGCGTTGTTGAAGTCTCCGGGCTGACTGCTGCAGCCCCCGGGCCCGGTTTTGAAGTCCTCGGGTCGGGTGCGACTGCTGCAGTGCCCGAGCCGTCTATCGAAGTCCCCTGGCCGCCTGCCGCAGTCCCAAGGCTGGGTGCGACTGCTGCAGTCCCCGAGCCGCCTGTCGAAGTCCCCCAGGCCGGCCGCTGCAGTCCCCGAGCCAGATCTGATTGTTCTAGGAGCAGCTGGCACGAAGATGGACTCTGATTCCGGTGAAGGCATGATAGACGGCTTGCGGAGGCACTGGAGGGAAACGTCGGCTGGTATTGCTTGCCAGGTGGATCCGGTCCATGCCAGGGCATCTTCTTGCTTGTTGTCGGCCCGTGGCATGTGAAGGAACTCGCACCCATCAAAATATCTGTTGATCTACTGGACGACAAAGCGGTAGCTCGCCATGTTTGCATTCGTGTCGTCTCAGTCGCCAGACGACTGCTGGACCACCAAGTCCGAGTCGTTGTAGCAGAGCACTCGGCAGATGCCAATTTCTTTGGCCAGTCAGAGCCCGTGGATGAGTGCCTCCTACTCGGCCACGTTGTTGGAGGCGGCAAAGTGAATTTGCAACGTGTACTTGAGCTTGTCGCCTTTGGGAGAGGTGAGGACGATGTAGGCTCCCAGACCGGTGCGCATCTTCGAGCCATCAAAGTGCATCCGCCAATGAGTGGAGTCCGACACTAGCGGAAGGTACCGGGTTTCGGCCCAGTCGACGAGGAAGTCGGCCTGTGCTTGGGACTTGATGGCAGTGCGGGGCTGGTAAAGGATGGTGTAGGGAGCCAGCTCGATGGCCCACTTTGCCACCCGGCCTGATGCATCTCTGTTGCCTATGATCTCAGCAAGCGGGGTGGTGCAGACGACCGTGATGGAGTGCTCTTGGAAATATTGCTTTAGCTTCTTGGCAGCAAAGTACACATCGTAGCACATCTTCTGGTAGTGGGGGTAATTCTGCTTGGAGGCGGACAGTACTTCACTCAGGTAGTAAACGGGCCTCTGTACCCAGCTGTGCTCTGCCATCTTCTGGGCATTCAACGACGATGACTGTGCTAACCACTTGGCTGGTGGCGGCGATATAGAGGAGCATGGGCTCCTTAGCAGCCGGAGCCGCCAGGACAGGCGGCATGGTCAGCATCTTCTTGAGTTGGAGGAAAGATTCGTCCGCCTTGTCGTTCCACTCGAAGCAAGTTGTTTTC
Organism: Triticum monococcum; assembly: GCA_034509565.1. Taxonomy (NCBI): domain Eukaryota; kingdom Viridiplantae; phylum Streptophyta; class Magnoliopsida; order Poales; family Poaceae; genus Triticum; species Triticum monococcum. The sequence continues at coordinate 634,061,979 of CM067842.1, forward strand.
TTCATTAACTGGTACAGGGGCAAGGCCTTCTCGCCCAACCGACTGATGAAGCGGTTGAGAGACGCCAAGCACTCGGTGAACTTCTGGACGTCCTGCAGCCGGGTAGGTCTCTGCATCCGCTCAATGGCCTTGATCTTCACGGGGTTGCACTCGATGGGCATTCTGAAACAAGGAAACCAAGGAGCTGGCCGGCTGGGACTCCAAAGACACACTTCTCTGGGTTGAGCTTGATTTGAAAACGGCGCAGATTGTCAAAAGTCTCCTTGAGATCTTCCAGGAGGGTGCCATGCTTCTCCGTCTTCACCACAATATAGTCTACATAGACATGGGCATTTCTGCCGAGTTGCTTGAGGAGGCACTTCTGCATGCAACACTGAAATGTGGCACCGGCATTTCTCAATTTGAATGTCATGGTTAGGTAGCAGAAGGCTCCGAATGGTGTGATGAAGGCGGTCTTCAGCCGTCGGCCGGGTTCAGCTTGATCTGGTGGTAACCAGAGTAGGCATCCTAAAACTCAACAGCTTGCAACCGGCTGTGGAGTCAATCACTTGATCTATCTGAGGCAGAGGAAACGGGTCTTTGGGGCAGGCTTTGTTGAGACTGGTATAATCAATGCGCATGCGCCACTTGTTGTTCTTCTTCAATACAAGGACCGGGTTGGCAAGACACTCCGGGTAGAACGCTTCCATGATGAAGTCAGCTGCTAGCAGTCAGGCTATCACTTCTCCGATAGTTCTTCTCTTTTCTTTCGACAGGCGGCTGAGGGATTGCTTGACTGGCTTCACATCTGACCTGACATGTAGCTTGTGCTCGGCGAGATCCATCAGAACACCCGACATGTATTTGGGATACCATGCAAAGATGTCCCTATTCTCATAGAGGAAATCGACGAGCTCGCTTTCCTATTTGCTGTCGAGGTTGGTCCCTACGACAGCGTACCTCTTTGGGTTATCCGGGTCCAAGGGGATCTTCTTTGTTTCTTTGGCCGGCTGGAAGGAGCCCTGAGCTTCCGACTCCTTGGGGTCTGGCGACAGGTCCGGCTACTTGCCGGCCACGGCCACAACCCGGTCAAGGAGCCGCTTCTCGACAGCAATCACAAGGGACTCGGCCAGCCGACTGCTGGCAGCAGCGCACGCAGCCGACTTCTTGTAGTCGCCAGCGACGACAATTATGCCCTTGGGAGCCGGCATCTTCATCTTGAGGTAGGCATAGTGAGGCACTGCCATGATTTTGGCAAGTGCTGGCCGGCCCAAGAGGGCGTGGTAGGGGCTCTCCAGGTCATCCACCTCGAACCAGATTGACTTGTGGCAGAAGTGATCTTTGTCTCCGAAGAGGACATCTATCTTGATCATGCCAATTGGCGAGCAGGAAAGGCCAGGTACTATGCCGTGGAAGACAGTCTGACTGGGATGCAGATGTTTCTCTTTGATGCATAGCTCCTCCAGGGTGTCACGGTAAAGGATGTTGATGCTGCTACCACCGTCTATCAGAATTTGGGAGAAGCGACAGGCTCGCCTCTTCGTTGAAAAGGTGGCATCCAGCACCATAGCATAGGAGCCCAGAGAAGGCATTACTCCAAGGTGGTCAGCGCGGCTCCAACTGATGGGCTTCTCGGACCCGTGCATAAACTCTGGGACTTCGGAGGTGAAAGCATTCACCTCATGGTGTTGCTGGCGCCAGTTGTGCTTGTTGTCAACCATGCTGGTGAAGACGACATAGGCTCCGAGTTCTTCGGGGAATTCATCTTGGACAGCACCGACTGGGCGGACCGCCGACTGTTGAGGAGGCGGAGCCGGCGGGCCAGCAGGCAGAGGTGGCAGCACTTCACCCTTGGCGATGCGGGTGAGCCAGTGGCACTTCCGGGTTGTGTGATTAGACAGCTTCGCGTCGATGTGGAACTTGCAAGGAGCATCAAGGGTCTGCTCGAAGGAGAAGGCGGGCAGCCAGGCAGGCTTGCTGCCCTTCTGATGCTTGGGGTCAGGCTGACCCTCCGGCTGCTGATCTTAAACTGTTGCCACTTGTTGGCTGGTGGAAGCCAGCTGCTGGGCCATGCGCTTGTTATCGTTCGTCTGCTGGCGCCAACTAGAAGCACAAGCAGGCGTCTGAGGAGCTCGGGGAAGCACTTTTCCAGACGCGTCCACTCGGAGCTCCGACTTCATGGAGGAGTCGGCAATGGCGTACTTGTCCGCTATGATTAGCAGGTTGTCGAGTGTGGTCGGCTCGTCGTAGAGGAGGCGGTGCTTGAGCAAGGTGCCTTATCTACACCAGGCAGTGAAATACTCTATGGCTTGCACCTCGTGCACCCCTTCGCAAGAGTTGCGCAGTTCGGCCCACCGCGTCAAGTAGTCGCAGGTGGACTCGGTCTAGCCTTGGACGCACAGAGAGAGCTGGCGGGGCTTGGGCGGCTACTTGTAGGTTCTAGTGAAGTTGTGGATGAAGACTTCGGTGAAGTCCAGCCAACTGTTGACGCTGTAGGGTTTGAGGCTGTTCAGCCATGTCCGGCCATGCCCAGGAGCATGAACGGAACATATTTCACAGCAATGCGCTTGTTGCCGTTTGCTATGTTGACGGTAGTGGATTAGTCGACCAGCCAATCTTCCGGCTTCACGGAGCTGTTGTACTTGGGCGTATCTTGAGGGAGCGAGAACCCTTTGGGGAAGGGCTCATCATGAATGCGGGGACTGAAACAAGGCGGGCTGATTGCATCTTCTTCTTCCACCGCCGGGGATCGAGCACGTCGGTCGATCCGATGGCGGGCGTCGTTTTGTCCGACTCCTTCACGGGGGCCTAGCCGGTCTCCGAGAGTCGGGTGCTCAACAGCCGGCGGGGAGACACGCCTCTCCCAGCGCGGAGGAGGCGGATGGTTGCCTCGCCGCTTGACTGCTCAAGGGCGGTCGTCTTGGTCGTGCTCGTTGGTGATGTGTGTGCGGCTGCGGCTAGCAGCCGAATCTTGGTCTCTTCGGTCACGGCGGCCGCTTGTTGGCGTCCAGGAGGTAGCGTCATGCTCTCGGGGGGGGAGGTTCTCGGCATGCAGGCCGGGTTCCACCACGCGGTGGCCGGCTTTGTGCTGCGCGGCGACAGCGCCGAGGAGCTGTTGGACGTGCTCCTTCATGCAACGTCGCCCTCCAGCTGATCCAGTTCATCTGCCGCCGCCTGGGCGGCGCGCAGGTTTTCCAAGGGCGTGGCGTAGACGGGTGAGGGAGTCCTGGATTAGGGGGTGTCCGGATGGCCGGACTATACCTTCAGCCGGACTCCTGGACTATGAAGATACAAGATTGAAGACTTCGTCCCGTGTCCGGAAGGGACTTTCCTTGGCGTGGAAGGCAAGCTTGGCGATACGGATATGCAGATCTCCTACCATTGTAACCGACTTTGTGTAACCCTAACCCTCTCCGGTGTCTATATAAAATGGAGGGTTTTGGTCCGTAGGACAACATAGATAACAACAATCATACCATAGGCTAGCTTCTAGGGTTTAGCCTCTCTGATCTCGTGGTAGATCTACTCTTGTACTACCCATATCATCAATATTAATCAAGCAGGACGTAGGGTTTTACCTCCATTGAGAGGGCCCGAACCTGGGTAAAACTTTGTGTCCCTTGCCTCCTGTTACCATCCGGCCTAGACGCACAGTTCGGGACCCCCTACCCGAGATCCGCCGGTTTTGACACCGACATTGGTGCTTTCATTGAGAGTTCCTCTGTGTTGTCGCCGTCAGGCTTGATGGCTTCTACGATCATCAATGGCGATGCAGTCCAGGGTGAGACCTTCCTCCCCGGACAAATCTTCGTCTTCGGCGGCTTCGCACTGCGGGCCAATTCACTTGGCCATCTCGAGCAGATCGAAAGCTATGCCCCTGTCCGTCAGGTCAGATTTGGAAGTTTAAACTACACGGCTGACATCCGCGGGGACTTGATCTTCGACGGATTCGAGCCACTGCCGAGCGTGCCGCACTGTCACGACGAGCATGATCTAGCTCTGCCACCGAACAGTGCCCTGGAGGCCGCACCCGCATCGGTTTCGACCCTTAATTCGGAGCCAACCGCGCCGATCGAGGATGGGTGGTTGGACGCCGCCTCGAGGGTTGCGATCCCAACGGCGATCGAGCCGAACACCAGCCCCGCACTCTGCAAGACTCGTGACTCCAAGGAGCCGGACTCCTCTTCGGACTCCGAACCCTCTGCGCCCCTGCCGATCGAATCCGATTGGGCGCCGATCATGGAGTTTACTGCCACGGGCATCTTTCAGCACTCGCCTTTCGACGATATTCTGAACACACTGAAGACTCTCTCTTTATCAGGAGAGCCATGGACGGACTACGGTCAGCAAGGTTGGGATTCGGACGATGAAGAAATTCAAAGCCCACCCACCACCCACTTTGTAGCCACTGTCGACGACTTAACCAACATGCTCGACTTCGACTCCAAAGACATCGACGGTATGGACGCCGATGAAGGAGACAATGAAGAACCAGCGCCTATCAGGCCCTGGAAAGCCACCTCGTCATATGACATATACATGGTGGACACCCCAAAAGAAGGAGATGGCGATGGAACAGCGGAGGATGACCCCTCCAAGAAACAGCCTAAGCGCCGGCGTCAGCGGCGCCGCTCTAAATCCCTCCAAAACAAGTACGGTGATTCCAGCACAGGAGATAATAATACTCCGGAAAGTGCCGAAGAAAACCCCCTCCAGCAAGATTTAGCATAGGAGGATGGAGAAACCAGCTCTCATGAGAGAGCGGCAGACAAAGAGGTCGAGGACGATAATTATATGCCTCCCTCCGAAGACGAGGCAAGCCTCGACGACGACGAATTCGTCGTGCCAGAGGATCCCGTCAAGCAAGAGCGTTTTCAACACAGGCTCATGGCCACGGCAAGAAGCCTCAAGAAAAAACAGCAACAACTTAGAGCTGATCAAGATTTGCTAGTCGACAGATGGACTGAAGTCCTTGTGGCCGAAGAGCATAAACTCGAACGCCCCTCCAAGAGCTACCCAAAGCGCAGGTTGCTACCCCGATTAGAGGAGGAAGCACTTGATGCGGCCAATCGGCCACCTCATGGCCGCGACAGAGAGGCCTCTCGGCCCTCCACTCAAGCCGCACCCCGTAGCAAGGCACGGGAATATGCGCCGGATTTATGAGATACATTGGAGGACAAGGCAAGGCAAACAAGATCGATCTACGGATCGCGTGGGCGCCCCACGGCTCGAGACGGTAACCGTCACACCGGTCACAAATTCGGCAGGGCCGAACATAGTAGACAAAGCTCATTGGAGCTGCGTCGTGATATAGCCCAGTACAGAGGCGCCGCACACCCACTATGCTTCACAGACGAAATAATGGATCATCAAATCCCCGAGGGTTTCAAACCCGTAAATATTGAATCATATGATGGCACAACAGATCCTGCGGTATGGATCGAGGATTATCTCCTTCATATCCACATGGCCCGCGGCGATGATTTCAACGCCATCAAATACCTCCCACTTAAGCTTAAAGGACCAACTCGGCATTGGCTTAACAACTTGCCAACAGGATCAATCAGTTGTTGGGAGGACCTGGAAGCCGCATTCCTCGACAATTTCCAGGGCACTTATGTGCGACCCCCAGACGCCGATGACCTAAGTCACGTAATTCAGCAGCCAAAGAAATCGGCCAGGCAATTCTGGACACGGTTCCTAACAAAGAAAAATCAAATAGTCGACTGTCCGGACGCCGAGGCCCTAGCAGCCTTCAAGCACAATATCCGTGACAAGTGGCTTGCCCGGCACCTTGGACAGGAAAAGCTGAAGTCTATGGCAGCACTCACGACACTCATGACCCGCTTTTGCGCGGGAGAAGACAGCTGGCTTGCTCGTAGCAACAATATGGCCAAGAACCCTGGTAATTCGGATACCAGGGACAGTAGTGGCAGGTCGCGTTGCAACAAGCAGAAGCGCCGCATTAACGGCGACAATGCTGAGGATACGGCAGTTAATGCCGGATTCAGAGGCTCTAAATCCGGTCAGCGGAAAACGCCATTCAAAAGGAATCCTAGGGGCCCGTCCAGTTTGGACCAAATACTCGACCGCTTGTGCCAGATACATGGCACCCCCGAAATGCCGGCCAATCTCACCAACAGGGATTGTTGGGTGTTCAAGCAGGCAGGCAAGTTAAATGCCAAAAACGAAGACAAGGGGCTGCATAGCGATGACGACGAAGAGCCCCGGCCACCGAACAACAGTGGACAGAAGGGTTTTCCCCCACAAGTGCGGACGGTGAACATGATATACGCAACCCATGTCCCCAAGAGGGAGCGGAAGCACGCGTTAAGGGACGTATACGCGGTAGAGCCAGTCGCCCCAAAGTTCAACCCATGGTCCTCCTGCCCGATCACCTTTGATCGAAGGGACCACCCCACTAGCATCCGTCATGGCGGATTCGCCGCATTGGTTCTAGACCCAATTACTGACGGATTTCATCTCACTAGAGTCCTTATGGACGGCGGCAGCAGCCTGAACCTGCTTTACCAGGACACAGTGCGGAAAATGGGCATAGATCCCTCGAGGATTAAGCCAACCAAAACGACCTTTAAAGGCGTAATACCAGGTGTAGAGGCCAACTGTACAGGCTCTGTCACACTTGAAGTGGTCTTCGGATCTCCGGATAATTTCCGAAGCGAGGAGTTAATCTTCGACATAGTCCCATTCCGCAGTGGCTATCACGCACTGCTCGGGCGAACCGCATTTGCCAAGTTCAATGCAGTACCGCACTATGCATACCTTAAGCTCAAGATTCCAGGCCCTCGAGGAGTAATTACGGTCAATGGAAACACCGAACGCTCCCTCCGAACGGAGGAGCACACGGCGGCCCTTGCAGCGGAAGTACAAAGCAGCCTATCCAGGCAGTTCTCCAGTCCGACCATTAAACGACCGGACACCGTCAAGCACACCCGGAGTAACCTACAACAAGACCGCCTGGCGTGACCCGAGCAGGCGTAGCAATGCGGCCCCAACCCCAGTCCTCGCAAAAATGCAATACCAGTACTTCGCGTACATAACTACGCTCTAGAAATACCATGGGTACAGGGGGAGGGGCACCATCACGGCACGCCCGAAACACGGCTTAAACCGCACCAGGGGCTTCCGATTTTTTTATTTTCTCTTACTTTCAGGTCTCCACTCTTTCAAAGGCCTGTTCGGCAGTTCAATTGCCACACAAACGATGCAAGAACCAGGGAAGCAGACAAGCCACGCCGCATTACGAAACTCCCAAGTGGTCTCTATCACGAGCAGTATACCTGTTTCGCATACTATTCCGCAGCTTTCCCCTAAAACGGACATGTTACATAGTCCAACCTTTTGCTTATCGCATTATTTGTATCGTTCTGCTTTGATCGCAGCCCTCTTTAATAAATAGTGCATAGCTTTTGTCTATTTTTGCATTACTCTTTATATATATATATATATGTTCCTTATCAACATATTGCACCCGTACACTTTGGTACGGCCTAAATACGCCAGGGGCTTTAGTACCCCTCAATATGGTGTGAGAAGTCGGAACACTTTAACAAGTGCGGCACCCCGAACTTATAGCGTTATATGCATCAACTCTGAATCATGTCTTGGGTCAATAGTTGGGTTTGCCCGGCTCCTATGTTTTGGTGCCTTACGTTCCGCTATATCGGCTAAGGTAGCACTAGGAGAACCACTGCGATTGGGCCCAGTTGAGCTGGGTCGAGCACCTCAGTGGAGAAAGCTAAAACTGACTGTCATGATGAAGCGAGAGTTGGTCGCTGTTCGAGACGTTTTTCGAGTCCCTAAAGACTTATGCCGCTTAGGGCGAGGAGCCGGCTCTGTCCGGCCAAGGCGTGGATAGCGCCCCGAACTCGGTCTTCCGAATACCAGGGGCTTCGCCGAAATTTAAAATTATAGAATTCTACGGCTAAGTGAGAGTGTTCACGCATTATAGTCCGATTGCCTTGTTCGTTGGGCTGAGCGCCTCCCTCGAAGGACCCAAACATGGGAAAAAGAGCGCTCAGGTTTATCCCCGAACACCCCAGCACTAGCGGCACGGGGGCAGAAGCCGACGACTTGCCATCTCTCAAAATTGATAAACAGCCGCATAGAAGGTACTATTTTAAATTCCAAACAGCACTGCTTAGCGCATATGAACAAGTTTTCAGCGCACAGGACAAAACGAGCAAGTTTCACTCAAAAATTACATCCCTAGAACATTCATCCGCCACAAGGCAGGCACTCTTCAGAACATCCTGATAATAATTCTCGGGCTTGCGATGCTCTTTCCCCAGCGGTGGCCCGTCCTTCACAAGCTTCTTAGCATCCAGCTTGCTCCAGTGCACCTTAGCACGGGCAAGGGCCCTACGGGCACCTTCAATGCAGACGGAGCGCTTGATGACTTCGAGCCTTGGACAAGCCTCCACCAGCCGCCGCACCAGCCCGAAATAGCTCCCAGGTAGAGCCCCTCCAGGCCACACCCGAACTATGAGGCCCTTCATGGCCTGTTCGGCCGCCTTGTGGAGCTCGACCAGTTGCTTCAACTGGTCGCTCAGGGGCACGGGGTGTCCGGCCTCAGCATACTAAGACCAGAACACATTCTCTGTCGAGCTGCCCTCCTCGGCTCGATAGAATGTGGCGGCATCGGCACTCTCCAGGGAAGATCTGCGAACGCTCCTGGAGAGCTCCGGATTCGGGTAAGTAACAAGTAACTCACATTTATGTGTTTTCTTTGCATAAAGAACGCCTTACCCGCCGCTATCTTCTTCACCTCATCCAACTCCTAGAGTGTCTTCTGGGATTCGGCCTTGGCAGACTTGGCATTTTCAATAGCCACCGCGAGCTCGGACGCTCGCGTCTTTGAGTCAAGCTCCAAACTCTCATGTTTTTCCATGAGAGTCTGGAGCTCTTGCCGTGCCTTGCCAACCTCGGCCTCATACTTCTCCCGCTCGGTGCGCTCCGTGGCCGCCCTCTTCTCGGCCTCGACCAGCGCTTGCTAAGGGTCGCCACCTCAGACGTGGCCCCTACAATAGCCACGATAATCCTGTCATTTTTTGCAATTGCACCTTTTTATATATATTTAAACAAGGTATTTCTTACCTTCATTGTCCTCGAGCTGCTTCTTGGCACGCCCGAGCTCTTGCTCGGACCGCTCGAGGTTCTGCTTTAGCGTGTCCACTTCCGCAGTCAGTGCGGCGGACGCAAGCAGAGAAGCCTGCATACGCATATTGACTCCTTTTTGTTAGACTCCTGCGAATTTTATTTGATCCTCTATTCGGCTTTTCTTCCCGAACGCCAAACAGAGCATCAGGGGCTACTGTCTATGCGGTAATATTATTTACACATTCTTTACTTACCTCAAAGCCTGTTAAAAGGCTAGTACAAGCTTCAGTCAGTCCGCTCTTGGCGGACTGAACCTTCTGGACCACCGCACTCATAATGGTGCGGTGCCCCTCGTCGATGGAGGTGCCTTGGAGCGCATCCAACAGATTGTCCGGCGCCTCCGGTTGGACGGAGGTCACCGGCACGGTGGGCTTGCTCCTCCTGGAAGGAGGTCCCCCGCCGGACTCTGGAACCTTTGAAGGTTCCGGAGCTGTGTCCGGCCTAGGGCCGGACTTGGAGCCCTGGGGGGGGTTCATCCCCTTTACTCCTGGAGTCCGGGAGGTCGCCTTGCGGTGCCTCCAGGACCACCTCCTCCCGGCTTGGAACCTGTTGGGACAACACTTCGGTGTTGTCTGTAGGGAGGGGGAGGAAGCCGTCGGAAGCTAGTTCACATCCGACGAGTCCAGTGAGCAGCTCGACGACGTGTCGAGCCGGTCTTTGGGTGGGCTGCATAAACATATTCGACATAAGGGAAAGCTAAGCAATAAACGAATACTATGAATTACTCTGGTATCCGGTTACTTACGATTTTGCCAGGGGCTTGGCCCTGGGCGGCCACTCCTCTCCGCCTCATCGGCGTCGGTGGAGTAGTCCAGAGGAAGGGTTTTCCCCTTCTTGGACCCTCCGGCCTCCCCAGAGAGGGCGGCCTTCCTTTTCTTCTCTCCTCCCGCTGGAGGGGGAGAGGTCTCTTCTTCTTCCTCCTCGTCTTCACGGGAGGAATGCGCCTCGGAACCGTCGGATGATGGATCCGACACCTCCTGGCGCCGGGCACTCTTTCGAGTCCCCGTTGCCTTCTTCGCGGCCTTCTTCTCCGGCACCACATAGGGTGCCGGAACTAGCAGCTTCGCCGAGCAAGCGTCCGCTGGGCCTTCGGGCGAAGGAGCCGGACAGTTGATCTGTCCGGACGTCACCTGCCAATCCTGTCAAAGGTAAGGGAGCTTAGATCCCGCATGAAGTCAAACTATGAAAAATTCATACCCTGTAAAAGGAAAAAACAGCTTACCACATGAGCGTGATGCTGCATACTGAATCCGCGATCCTCGGTAGCGGATGCGGGGGCCTCGGTGCCCTTGAAAAGCACCTTCCAGGCATCTTCGTACGTCGTGTCGAAGAGCCTGCTCAGAGTTTGGTGCCGCGCCGGGTCGAACTCCCATAGGTTGAAAGCCCGTTATTGACACGGGAGGATCAGGCGGATAAGCATAACCTAGACTACGTTGACAAGTTTGAGCTTCTTGTCCACCAGGGTTTGGACGCATGTTGGAGTCCGGTCAGCTCTCCTTTTTTACCCCACGACAAGCCCATCTCCTTCCAGGAGGTGAGCCGCATAGGGGGTCCCGATCGGAACACAGGGACTGCGACCCATTCGGGGTCGCGCGGCTCGGTGATGTAAAACCACCCCGATTGCCACCCCTTCAGGGTCTCCACAAAGGAGCCCTCGAGCCATAGGACGTTGGCCATCTTGCCCACCATGGCGCCTCCGCACTCCGCCTAGTTGCCGTGCACCACCTTCGGCTTGACATTGAAAGTCTTGAGCCATAGGCCGAAATGGGGGCGGATGCGGAGGAAAGATTCGCACACGACGATAAACGCCAAGATGTTGAGGACAAAGTTCGGGGCCAGATCGTGGAAATCCAGGCCATAGTAGAACATGAGCCCCCGGAAAAATGGGTGGAGAGGGAAGCCCAGTCCACGGAGGAAATGGGGGAGGAACACCACCCTCTCATGGGGCCTAGGGGTGGGGATGAGCTGCCCCTTTTCGAGAAGCCGGTACGCAATGTCGTTAGACAGGTATCCGGCCATCCTTAGTTTTTTGATGTGTCCCTCCATGACGGAGGAGACCATCCACTTGCCTCCTGCTCCGGACATGGCTGGAGAAGGTTGAGGTGGGGAGTGCGGACATGGGCGCTGGAGCTCGAGTGCGCGAGAATGGATAAGCAAAGGAGGAATAAGGCGTAGGTGAAAAGGTGGGTCCTTATCCCCTTATATGGGTGGACGCAACTACGTGTCCCCACCAGCCTGGTAAAACTCGCTTATCTCCAAGTGCCGTAATCAATGGCGCGGTTGGGTTACCCACGCCCGTATTGATGAGAATCCCGAAATAGGGGGACACGGTCTCTGCTTTAACAAGACGTGCCAAGGAAACCGCCTCGCATGACGCGCTGAGGTGGGATAATGAAACGACTCAGATAAAGGCTTGGTCGTGGTGTGTCACACTATGGAATACGTCAGCAGATTAGATTTGTGTAAATATTATTCTCTCTATGGCAATATGTGGAAGCTTATTTTGCAGAGCCGCACACTATCTTTGTGTTCAAAATCTTCTATGAAGTACTTGGAGGAGGAACCCGCCTTGCAATGCTGAAGACAATCTGTGCGCCGGACTCGTCGTCATTGAAGCCTGGTTTAGGGGCTACTAAGGGAGTTCTGGATTAGGGGGTGTCCGGATGGCCGGACTATACCTTCAGCCGGACTCCTGGACTATGAAGATACAAGATTGAAGACTTCGTCCCGTGTCCGGGAGGGACTTTCCTTGGCGTGGAAGGCAAGCTTGGCGATACGGATATGCAGATCTCCTACCATTTTAACCAACTTTGTGTAACCCTAACCCTCTCCGGTGTCTATATAAACCAGAGGGTTTTGGTCCGTAGGACAACATAGACAAGAACAATCATGCCATAGGCTAGCTTCTAGGGTTTAGCCTCTCTGATCTCGTGGTAGATCTACTCTTGTACTGCCCATATCATCAATATTAATCAAGCAGGACGTAGGGTTTTACCTCCATTGAGAGGGCCCGAACCTGGGTAAAACTTCGTGTCCCTTGCCTCCTGTTACCATCCGGCCTAGACGCACAGTTCGGGACCCCCTACCCGAGATCCGCCGGTTTTGACACCGACAACGGGGCGGTCGGCTCCCAACATGCTGGCGACGGTCGTGCCACGCTGCCGAACGGTGCCCATCCGGCTCGGCTCGCCAGCAGCCGGCGTGCCGCATATAGCGCAGTCAATCTCGCGCGGATAGGATTCATTGAGGCGTCTCATGGCCGCCAGCTTCTGGGCGCTAGCGAGGAGCGAGAGGCGGAAGGCTTCCAGCGTTGCTCCGTCCGCGTTCTCCGCATCGGGCGCGAATAAGCCCCACACTGCCGCCTGCAGCGGGTCGTGAGCAGCCCCATCGAAGGCTCCATCGTGGATAATGACCAGCACCTCTGTGACGGTGCTGGTGCTGGCGTCGCTGGTCGCAGTAGGGAGCGGGTCGTCGATGACCACCATGTTGGCGGGAAAGCATCGGGGTATGCCACGTCGAAGTCGACGAGCATCGGGTCAGTAGAGCCAACTGACTCTAGGTCAGAGGCCGGCTCGTTGGCGATGCGAAGCTTGCCAAGGAGGTCGACGAGGCAGCTCTCAGAGCTGGCTGCGCCCACGTCGGGTGCAGGCTCGGCGGTGAGGCGGATCCCGCCGGTGAGATCAGCGAGACAGCCCGCAGCGCAAGCGACTTCTACACCACGCAACGCGTCGACTCAAACGCCGTCAGGCGTGCCGGGCTGGTTGCGCTCGCCAAGAAGGAAGAGGGTTCATGTCCAGAACGTTTCTCCGGACGATGGTGCACCTTGCCCCATGGTGGGTGCCAAATGTCGGGGATGTGTAGCGACATATGCCGAGCAAAACTTGTTGTAATAAACAGTCAGGAAGTCGTCGTGCTAAGGCCCCGTAGGATCGGCACACCAGAAAAACAACCGCCGCCGATGAAGAGTAGCGTAGATCGGAAGGATCCACTGTGAAGACACATAGACGAAAGCGAATGGTGACCAGATCCGAGCGGATCCATCAAAGACAGATCCACCGGAGACACACCTCCACACGCCTACCGATAATGCTAGACACACCACAGGAACGGGGACTATATGGGGAGAATTGTCGGGGATGTGTAGCGACATATGCCAGGGGGTGGCTAATCATGGAGAGGGACAAGAGTACATCGTCGGGCTCTAGAAGCGGGAGTCAGTGAGACTGCATGCGCCTGTGAATCTTAACTAGGTTAGGGGCTCTCCGTGGAAATAACATCCCTAGTCCTGCTCTGCGGGGTCTCCGCATGATGACTATGATCAAATAGAGTAGCTTCAAGTTGCTCCTTGAGCTATTTTGCTAGAGGAGGAAGAAGAACAAGGCTATCCCTACTACTCTCTCTATATGGGTGTGTGTGATCTCTAAGGTATGAAGGGTACAATGGTAATCCGACCGGGTGTGGGACTCGGCCGTCAGTGTCTCTAGATGCCGGCTTCTCCGCCGGCTGCTCGGGCTCGCCGCTTGGTGGGTCCCACCGGCTATTGTGTACTCGGCAAACAGGCCGGGCCCGCCGCTTGCGGGTCCGATTGATCGCTTTGTACTATAGCCTTGCTATTGATGATGGATGCTTTGTCAGGGGTAGCATGGCTATAGTACCGCCGCCTGATGGGCGTTCACTGTAGCCACTCCCCGTTTCCTCTGATTAATGGCGCACAGACTTTGAGGGGGGAGGGGGCTGCCTGCCAGGAGGCAGACCGCCCCCGTTGCCACCTGCTGGGGATTCTTCGCCTTCTGAGGCTCGCCGACAGGTAGGGCCCGCCGCCTGCGGACCGTACTGACAGACCGTCATGGGAGCGTAACTTCCTAGGTAGTAGGTGATGTCATGGGCTTCATGTCTATAGTACCACGCCGGGTGAGGGGCGTCCGCTGGGTACGCCCGTACTGTAGCCGCGCTCAGCCCTAGATTCAGGGGTGGCAGGTCGCACTATAGCCACGACCCGTCCCGTCACAGTTATGTGGGTGGAAACTTTGAGGGCACGAGAGGGCGCCTGCTAGAAGCCGGCCACCTCATAGCCGCCTTCTGGTATCCTGCCGCCTTCTAGCAGCCGGCCTGCCAAACCAACTGGCCCTAGAAGCCGGCCGTTCGCCCAGGAGGTGTGAGGGGCACAGCTAGCCCCGATGTTTTGAAATACCATAGGGAGCCGATGAGGCTACCCGTGGTCATTTACTCTGACAATAGTCCCCGAAGATGGTGGGGCGCCACGACCAAAATCGAGGAGTCTCAATAGCTTTCTACTCTGAGTGTCTTGGTGATCTTGTTTCATCCGTCTTCTGGAGAGACCGACTGCTAGGAGCCGGCCGGGGAGCAGTCGGCCTCCTGGTGAATTCGAACCATCTTGGTGGGGGGCGGGTGCCAAGCCAGCCAGCTGGTGGGCACGCCGCCCGTTCCTCGCCCACCACGTGACGCCAGCAAGCCAGGCCGGCCTGCCAGCCCACGCGCGTGACGGGACGTCACCGCAGGCCTAGGCCCGCCATTACAGGGCCTCGGCACGCGCGCGGATCAGCTGCAGCCAAGGCGGGTGGTTGCGCTTCCCAGGTACGGTTAATGCATGCCATTACGGCGCGGTAAACACAGGGTCATGGGGGAAGTCGGCGCAATTAATCTTGCGCCCCCCCCCCCCATGTCTCGCCCCCTCGGCTCCGCCGCCGAGGGTATAAGTAGGGGGAGGAGAGGGGCGGCATAGCGCACGCGCGCCCTCCTCTCCCTTCGTCTCGCCTTTCTCCTTCTTCTACTTCTTGTTGCCGCCGCGCCCTTTCCTCTCGTCGGAGCGCTGCTGCAGCCCGTCGTCGCCAGTCCTCCTCGCGGCGTAGCCACCTCGCATCGCCGTCGAGCCCGGAGCCCATGGCGCAAAGTGGCCGCGCGGGCGACTGGACGGCTCCACTGTCCACGATGGGCACTTGGAGTTCCTCCGCTAGACGCGGCGGCTCCCCCATTTGTCGAACGTCAAGGTGCACGTCCCCCCGAAAGGAAGATGTCGCCGGCGCCGGAAGATGGCGAGCGTGTTGTCTTCCGGTCGCATTTCCTCCGTGGCTTCAGCCTTCCAGCGAGCGGATTCCTTCGCTCGTTCATGGATTTCTACGGAGTGCAGCCCCACCACCTTACTCCAAACATGGTGGTGCTGCTCTCCGCACTACTAGGAAAAGGGCTATAGCTAATATGGACATTAATGGCGCACCATGTATGTGGTGCGCCACTGCTATATAGCAGTGGCGCACCAGATACAGGTGCGCCATTAGTGTCCTCATTACTAATGGCGCACCAGGCACACAGTGCGCCATTACTAACAAATTTTATTTTTTTTATTTTTCCAAAACTATTAATGGCGCACCAGGGCACAGTGCGCCATTACTAGTTTTAACTAGTAATGGCACACCACACACTCTGTGTGCCACTACTAACATTTTTTTACTTTTTAAAAAAACTAGTAATGGCGCACCTGGGTACAGTGCGCCATTACTAGTTCAAACTAGTAATGGCGCACGACAACCACGGTGCGCCACTACTAACAATTATTTTATTTCTTTTGCAAAACTAGTAATGGCGCACCACGTTACAGGTGCGCCATTAGTAACCAGGGTTACTAATGGCACATTTTTAGGTGGTGCGCCATTAGTAACCTGAGACCAGCTAGATATTTTGGACAGCCACCTACCACACTCACTTTCCCCACTTCATTTTCTCCACCTCCTCCTCCAAGCTTGTCTCGGCTGCCTCCTCGTCCTCACCTCATTTGCACCATAGATTCACCCAAATTAAGTGGTTAGATTACCTTTTTTTGATAGGTAAGTAATGGGAAAGCTTTCTTTATATTGTAGATCTACTTTTTTTCTCCCTCCAACAACGTGCACATGCACTTTTTATGGCCTAGCTAGATCTATGTATGTTTGTGGTGTTGCATATGTTTGTGGTGTTGCATATATGTTTGTGTTTGCAGGTACCGGTATTTAAAATGCGATAGTTGCCAATATTTTGCCAGAATGTTGATTCATTTCCGTTTCGGCGAGAATTTGGCACTATGCATTCTTTTTGGTCCTATTTTTAGGCAAAGTCATGCCAAATTTTTTCTTGGTTCTAAAATATCATTTTGCTCTACCCCGCAGGCGACCATGGTCCGCACGATGACCGAAGGCATCGTTAATAGGTTTTTGAGCTCCGCGAAGGCCGAGATGCTTCAAAAGAACGAGACAGAGATAAGATATCCGTGTCGAAGATGCAAGCTGAAGAGCCATATTACGGACCCGGATTCCGGACAGGTGCGGGACCACCTGCTCTTGCGTGGTTTCATGGATGGCTATCGGTGGCAAGGTGATGAAGATGACTATGAAGCCATCCATGGGGTCAGGCAAGAAATGAGGAAGGGCAGCAAGACAACCACCGTGGCGAGGGCGGGCGAGAAGACGAAGAATCTCCAGGACATGATCAAGATGGTGATGCAGTACACAGTCATCATGTAGAAGATGTCGTACAAGATGATGAGGAAGATCAAGACGAAGGGCATGATCATGAAGATGAAGATGCCGGAGCAGACGACGATGGACCATCAATGGGCTGGGTGCAGGATGAAATGTCTCCGGCGTATCTATAATTTTTGATTGCTCCATGCTATATTATCTACTGTTTTGGACATTATTAGGCTTTATTATCCACTTTTATATTATTTTTGGGACTAACCTATTAACCAGAGGCCCATCCCAGAATTGATGTTTTTTGCCAATTTTAGGGTTTCGAAGAAAAGGAATACCAAACGGAATGAAACCTCTGGGAACGTGATTTTCTCATCGAATAAGACTCAGGAGACTTGGAATCTATGTCAAGGCACACAACAGGAGGCCACGAGGTAGGGGGGCGCCTGCCTACCCCAGGCGCGCCCTCCACCCTCGTGGGCCCCCTGTTGCCCACTGTTAGTGTCAAAACCGACGGATCTCGGGTAGGGGGTCCCGAACTATGCGTCTAAGGCGGATGGTAACAGGAGGCAGGGGACACAATGTTTTATCCAGGTTCGGGCCCTCTTGATGGAGGTAAAACCCTACATCCTGCTTGATTAATATTGATGATATGGGTAGTACAAGAGTAGATCTACCACGAGATCGGAGAGGCTAAACCCTAGGAGCTAGCCTATGGTATGATTGTATGTTGTAGTTGTTGTGTCCTACGGACTAAAACTCTCCGATTTATATAGACACCGGAGAGGGTTAGGGTTACACAAGGTCGGTTACAAAGGAGGAGATATCCATATCCGTATTGCCTAGCTTGCCTTCCACGCCAAGTAGAGTCCCATCCGGACACGAGACGAAGTCTTCAATCTTGTATCTTCATAGTCTAACAGTCCGGCTAAGGGATATAATCTGGCTGTCCGAAGACCCCCTAATCCAGGACTCCCTCAGTAGCCCTTAAACCAGGCTTCAATGATGATGAGTCCGGCGTGCAGTATTGTCTTCGGCATTGCAAGGCGGGTTCCTCCTCTGAATACATCATAGAAGAATTTGAATACAAGGATAGTGTTCGACCCTGCAAAATAAGTTACACATACCACCGTAGAGAGAATAATATTTCCGCAAATCTAATTTGCTGAGTTGTTTTGGCAACATGACATTATGTCATGGCCTAGTGATTATTCGAACCATTTCCTTTAACTAGCCCCGCACATAACGTGAGGCAGTTTTTTGACACGTCTTGTCAAAGCAGAGATCGTGTCCCCTTATCACGGGATTCTCATCAATACGGGCGTGGGTAACCCAACCGCGCTATTGATTACGGCGCTTGGGGGATAAGCGAGTTTTACCAGGCTAGTGGGGACGCATAGTTTCGTCCGCCCATATAAAGGGATAAGGATTCACCTTTTCATCCATGCCTTCTTCCTCCTTTGCTCATCCATTTTCGCACACTCGAGCTCTAGCGCCCAAGTCCGCACTTCCCACCTCAACCTTCTCCAACCATGTCCGGAGCGGGAGGCAGGTGGATGGTCTCCTCCGTCACGGAGGGAAACATCAAGAAGCTGAGGAGAGCCGGATACCTGCCCGACGACATCGCGCACCAGCTCCCAGATGAGGGGCAGCTCATCCCCACCCCCGGGCCCCATGAGAGGGTAGTGTTCCTTACCCATTTCCTCCGCGGACTGGGATTCCCTCTCCACCCATTCGTCCGGGGGCTCATGTTCTACTACGGCCTGGATTTCCACGATCTGGCCCCGAACTTCATCCTCAACATCTCGGCGTCTATCGTCGTGTGCGAGGCCTTCCTCCGCATCAAGCCCCACTTTGGCTTATGGCTGAAGACCTTCAATGTCAAGCCAAATGTAGTGGGCGGCCGCCAGGCGGAGTGCGAAGGCGCCATGGTGGGCAAGATGCCCAATGTTACATGGCTCGAGGGCTCCTTTGTGGAAACCATAAAGGGTTGGCAATCGGGGTGGTTCTACATCACCGAGCCGCGTGACCCTGCATGGGCAGCGGCCCCCGAGTTCCGATCTGGCATCCCCACGCGGCTCACCTCATAGAAAGAGAAGGGCATGTCCTGTGGTAGTTCGGGAGAGCTGACCGAACTCCAAATATGTATTCAGAACATGGTGAACAAGAAGCTCAAACTCGTCAACGTAGTCCAGGTCATGCTCATCCGCCGGATCCTCCCGTGTCAACAACGGGCCTTCAACTTGTGGGAGTTCGACCCGGCGCAGCACCAAACTCTAAACAGGCTCTTCGATACAACACACGAGGATGCCTGGAAGGTGTTATTCAAGGGCGCCGAGGTTCCTCCTCCTACTACCGAGGATCGCGGATTCTGCGCGAAGCGCCAAGCCAGCGTGGTAAGCTGTTTTACCTCTTACAAGATACTTGTTTTACATAGTTTGACTCTATACGGGATCTAAGCTCCCGTTCCTTTGACATGACTGGCAGGAAATGGCCAGACAGATGGACTGTCCGGCTCCCTTGCCTAAAGGCCCAGCGAACGCTCTCCTGACGGAGATGCTGACTCCGGCTCCTTACAAGGTGCCAGAGAAGACCAAGAAGGCCAAGGGAACCCGGAAGAGTTCCCGATGCCAGGTGTTATCGGACTCATCGCCCGATGACTCTGCGGCGCACTCCTCCCCCGAAGACGAGGAGGAAGAAGAAGATGCTCCCCCTTCAGTTGGGGGAGACAAGAAAAGGAAGGCCGCCCCAACTGGGGGGCCGAAGGGTCCAAGAAGGGAAGGACTCTCCTTCCGGACAGCTCCACCGCCGCCGCTGAAGGCGAAGACGAGTGGTTGCCCAGGGCCAAGCCCCTGGGGAGGTCGTAAGTATTCGGATACTAGAGTAACTCATAGCATTCCTTTGTCGCACTGCTTTCCCTAACGCCGAATATGATTATGCAGGCCGCCACGAGCCCGTATTGATGTATCGTCGGACGGCTCCCTGGGCTCGTCGGATATGGATAGCGATCCACTTCCGACTGCCACCTCCCCTTGCCCTGCGGACGATGCCGAGGTGTTGTCTCAAGAGGCACCGGGTCGAGGGGAGACAGTCCCAGAGGCGCCGCAAGGCGACCTTCCAGACTCCCGGAGACGAGGGGACAAGGCCCCTGAGGGCCCCAAGTTCGGCTCTCAGCCTAACACCGCACCGGAACCTCCAGCGGTGATGGACTCGGGCAGGCGGCCTCCTTCTAATAGGGGCAAGACGCTTGTACCAGTGACCTCTGCCCATCTAGAGGCGCCGGACAATCTGCTGGAAGCGCTTCGCATCGCTTCCATCGACGAGGAGCACCGTACTATTATGAGTGCGATGGTCCAGAAGGTTCAGTCCGCCAAGAGCGAATTGAGTGAAGCTTGTGCCAGCCTTCTAACAGGCTTTGAGGTAAGTGTTAAAATATAGGAAAAATATTACCGCATAGACAGTAGCCCCTAATGCTCTGTTCGGTGTTCACAAAGAAAAGCCGAACAGAGGATGAAAAAATATCGCAGGAGTCTAATTTAAGTATGTCAATATGCGTATGCAGGCTTCGTTGCTGGCCTCAGCCGCACTGACTGCGGAGGTCGCCTCACTGAAGCAGGACCTCGAGGGGTCCAAGAAAGAGCTCGGCCTTGCCAAGAGGCAGCTCGAGGAGAACAAGGATAAGTAATATCATGTCTATAGATATGTATATATAAAGGAAGACGCGATTGCAAAATGATAGGATCATCGTATATTTGCCAGGGGCCACGACCGAGGTGGCGACCCTGAGGCAAGCGCTAACCAAGGCCGAAGATAAAGCGGCCAAGGAGCACACCGAGCGGGAAAAGCAAGAGGCTCGTGTGGGCGAGGTGCAACAAGAGCTCCAGGCTCTCGTGACGAAGCACGAGGCATTGGAGCTTGACTCGAAGACGTGAGAGTCTGAGCTTGTCGCCGCCCTCGAGAGCGCGAAGAGTGTCAAGGCTGAGGCCCAAATGGCCCTCCAGGAGATTGACGCGATGAAGAAAATAGCGGTGGGTAAGGCATTCTATATGCAAAGCAAGCATGTGAAAGTAAATAACCTATTACTTACCCGGATCCGGAGCTCTCCAGGAGCATTCGCAGATTTTCCCCGCAGCGTGTCGAAAGCCACACAGTTTTACCAGGCCAAGGAGGGAAACTCAACGGAGAAGCTATTCTGGTCTTAGTATACTGGGACCGAACACCCGATGCCCATGAGCGACCAGCTGAAGCAGTTGGTTGAGCTACACAAGGCGGCCGAACAGGCCATGAAGGGCTTTATAGTCCGGCTGTGGCCTGGCGACGCCCTTCCGAACAGCTACTTCGGCCTGGTGAGGCGGCTAGTGGATGCCTGCCCACGGCTGGAAGTCGTCAAGCAGTCCGTCTGTATTGAAGGTGCACGCCGGGCTTTCGCCCGTGTGAAGGTGAAATGGGCCAAGCTAGACGCCGTGAAGCTGATCAAGGAAGGACCGCCGCAGGGCAAGGAGCATCGCACCCCCGAAATTTATTATGAGGGTGTCCTGAAGGGTGCCCGTCTTGTAGCGGACGAATGTTTAAAGGTTGTAATATTTGAGTAAACTTGCTCGTGTGATCCTGTATGCTGAAAACTTGTTTCATATGCGCTATGCAACGCTTGTGTGAATTTAAAATATTACCTTCTGTTTGGTTGTTTATCCAATCTGAGAGATGGCTAGTCCTCGGCTTCTGCCCCCATGCCATGAGTGCTGGGGTGTTCAGGATAAACCTGAGCACTCTTGTTCCCATGTTTGGGTCCTTCGAGGGAGGTGCTCAACACAATGAACAAGGCAACTGGACTAATAATGCTTTATCACTCTCACTTAGCCATAGAATTCTACAATTTTAAATTTCGGCGAAGGCCCTGGTATTCGGAAGGCCGAATTCGGGGCGCGATACACGCCTTTTACCGGACAGGGCCGGCCCCTCGCTCTAAGCGGCATAAGTCTTTAGGGACTCGAAAACCTCGCCGAACAGCGACCAGTCTCTCGCCTTATCATGACAGTCAGCTTTAGCTTTCTCTACTGAGGTGCTTTAGCCCAGCAGATCCGGGGCACAATCGCAGTAGTTCTCCTAGCGCTACCTTGGCCGATAGAGCGGAATGTAAGGTACCAAAACATAGGAGCCGGGCAAACCCAACATTTGACCAAAGACATGATTCGGAGCTAATGCATATAATGCTATAAGTTTGGGGTGCCGCACTTGTGAAAGTGTTCGGACTTTTCACACCATATTGTGGGGTACGTAAGCCCCTAGTGTATTGGCCATACTAAAGTGTACGGTTGCAAGGTGTCATTAATGAACACATATATATATAACAAGAATGCAATAATAGTCGTAATGTTATGCATTTTTTATTCAAAAAGGTGCATTTAAAGCAGAATGATACAGATGGTGCGATAAGCAAAGAGTAGGACTATGTCCCTTCCAAGGGCAAGCTGAGGAACAGTATTAAATCAAATATTTCGCCCGTTATTGTAATCCACCTGGGAATTCCGTGGTGTGACGTAGCTTTCTGCCTCCTTGGTTGCTGCATCATGTGTTCGGCAATAGTGCTGCCGGACAAGGTTTCCAGAGATTAAGGTCCTGAAAAGGAGAAAAATAACCAAACGGGAAGCCCCTAGTGCGGTTTAAGCCGCGTCTTGGGGCGTGCCGTAGTGTCCCCCCCCCTCCCCACCTGTGCCCATGGTATTTTTAATGCGTAATTATGTACGCGTGGCACGATTTTCGCCGTTCGGCTGGGACTGGGGTGGGGGCCGCATTGCTATGCGAGCTCAGATCGCGCCAGGCGGTCTAGTTGTTGATTCCTCCGAGCACGCTTGAAGGTGTCCGGGTCTTGAAACGCCGAACTGGTGGATTGCCTTGAGAGGCTGCTTTGCACTTCTGCTGCGAGGGCTGCGGTGTGCTCCTCCGTTCGGAGGGAGCGCTCTATGTTTCCATTGACTGTAATAACCCCGCGAGGTCATGGCATCTTGAGCTTGAGGTATGCATAATGCGGTACCACATTGAATCTCACAAATGCGGTTCGCCCGAGCAGTGCATGATAAACACTGCGGAACGGGACTATATCGAAGATTAACTCTTCGCTTCGGAAGTTATCCGGGGATCCGAAGACCACTTCCAGTGTAATTGAGCCTGTGCAATGGGCCTCTACGCCTGGAATGACGCCTTTAAAGGTCGTTTTTGTGGGTTTGATCCTTGATGGGTCTATACCCATTTTGTGCACTGTGTCCTGATAAAGCAGGTTCAGGCTGCTACCGCCATCCATAAGGACTCGAGTGAGGTGAAATCCGTCAATGATTGGGTCTAGAACCAGTGCGGCGAATCTGCCATGACGGATACTAGTGGGATGGTCCCTGCGATCGAAAGTGATCGGATAGGAGGACCATGGGTTGAACTTTGGGGCGACTGGCTCCAACGCATATACGTCCCTGAGCGCATGCTTCCGCTCCCTCTTGGGTATGTGGGTTGCGTATATCATGTTCACCGTCCGCACTTGTGGGGGAAACCTTTTCTGTCCTCCAGTGTGTGGCTGTCGGGGCTCCTCCTTGTCATCTCTATGTGTCCCCTTGTCCTTGTTTTCGACAATTAACTTGCCGGCCTGCTTGAACACCCAACAATCCCTATTGGTGTGATTGGCTAGCTTTTCTAGGGTGCCGTGTATTTGACACGAGCGATCGAGAATATGGTCCAAGCTGGACGGACCCGGCGTACTTTGTTTGAATGGTTTTTTCCGCTGACCGAGTTTAGAGCCTGTGAATCCGGCATTGACTGTCGTATCCTCGGTATTATCGCTGTTAATGCGGCGCTTATGTTTGTTGCGACGTGACCTGCTATTGTCGTCCTTGGTATCCGAAGTACCATGGTTCTTTGATGTGTTATTACTGCGAGCCAGTCAGCTGTCTTCTCCCGCACAAAAGCGGGTCATGAGTGTCGTGAGGGCTGCCATAGATTTCGGTTTTTCCTGACCAAGGTGCCGGGCTAGCCATTCGTCGCGGATGTTGTGTTTGAAAGCCGCTAGGGCCTCTGCATCTGGACAGCCGACAATTTGATTTTTCTTTGTTAGGAACCGAGTCCAGAATTGCCTGGCCGATTCTTCTGGCTGCTAAATTATGTGGCTCAAGTCATCGGCATCTGGTGGCCGCACATAAGTGCCCTGAAAGTCGTCGAGGAATCCGGCTTCCAGATCTTCCCAACAGCTGATGGACTCTGCTGGCAAGCTGTTAAGCCAATGCCGCGTTGGTCCCTTGAGCTTTAGTGGGAGGTATTTGATGGCGTGTAAGTCATCACCGCGGGCCATGTGGATGTGGAGGAGGAAATCCTTGATCCATATTGCAGGATATGTTGTGCCGTCGATGATTCAATATTTACAGGTTTGAAACCTTCTGGGATTTGATGATCCATTACTTCGTCTGTGAAGCATAAGGGGTGTGCGGCACCTCTGTATTGGGCTATATCGCGACGCAACTCGAATGGATCTTGCCCGCTGTGTTCAGCCCGGCCAGATTTACTTTTACTGTATCCGGCGTGACGTTTATCATCTCGCATAGCGGCGCGCCCCCGTGATCCGTAGATCGATCTTGCATGCTTTGCTTTGTCCTCCAATATGTCTCGCGGGTCTGGCGTATCTCCCCATGCCTTTTTATTTGAATGGCGTCGGGGTGCGGGCTGAGTTTTTGGCTGGAATGCCTCTCTATCACGGCCATGAGGTGGCCGATCAGCCGCATCATACGCTTCTTCCTCCAGTCAGGGTAGCAACCTGCATTTTGGGTAACTCTTGGAGGGGCGCTCGAGTTTATATTCCTCGACCGCGAGGACTTCAGTCCATCTGTAAGCTAGCAGATCTTGATCATCTTGAAGCTGCTGCTGCTTTTTCTTAAGGCTATTTGTCGTGGCTATAAGCCGGCGTTTGAAGCGCTCTTGTTCGACGGGATCCTCTGGCACGGTGAATTCGTCATCGCCGAGGCTTGCCTCGTCTTCAGAGGGGGGCATGTAATTATCATCCTCCATCTCTCCATCTGCCGCTCTCAAAGGAGGGCTGGCTCCTCCATCCTCCTGCTCTAAATCTTGCTGGAGGGGATTGTTGTTGTCTTCGACACTATCCGGAGTGTTATTATCTCCTGTGTCGGTATCACCACTTTTGCTTTGGTGGGACTTAGAGCGGCGCCGCTGACATCGGCGCTTGGGTTGCTTCTTGGAGGGGTCATCCTCCACTATCTCGTCGCCATTGCCTTCTTTGGGTGTATCCACCATGTATATATCGTATGATGAGGTGGCTGTCCAGTGCCCTGTGGGCAGTGGTTCCTCTTCGTCTCCCGCATCGTCGTCCATACCGTCGATGTCTTCGGATTCAAAGTCGAGCATGTCGGTTAAGTCATCAACTGTGGCTACTAAGTGGGTGGTGGGTGGGCCGCGAATTTCTTCGTCGTCTGTATCCCAGTCCTGCCGGACATAGTTCAGCCAGGATCCTCCTGACAAGGAGAGGGACCTTAATGAGTTCAGTATGTCACCAAAGGGCAAGTGCTGAAAAATATCCGCGGAGGTAATCTCCATGATCGGCGCCCAATCAGATTCGATAGGAACGGGCGCGGGCGGTTCGGAGTCCGTGGCCGGAGAGGGATCCGATAGTTTATCAACACGGCTCTCGTACAAGGTAAGGTCGATGTTTGGCTCGATCGCCGCTGAGGGTAAGGCCTCCGTGGCGGGGTCCATCCACCCGTCCATGGACGGCGCAACTGGCTCCGAATTGAGGGTCGGGGCGGCTGCCTGTGCGATCTCCTGAACACTGTCCAACGGTAGAGCTAAATCGTACTCATCGTGACCGCGTGACACACAAGGCAGAGGCTCGAATCCGTTGAAGATCAAGCCTCCACGGATATCGGTCGTGTAGTTTAAGCTTCCAAACCTGACCTGGTGGCCAGGGGCGTAACTTTCAATCTGCTCCAGATGGCCAAGCGAATTGGCCCGCAGTGCAAAGCCGCCAAACACGAAGATCTGTCCGGGGAGAAAAGTCTCACCCTGGACTGCATCACTGTCGATGATAGTAGGAGCCATCAAGCCTGATGGCGACGACACAGAGGAACTCTCAATGAAAGCACCAATATCGGTGTCAAAACTGGCGGATCTCGGGTAGGGGGTCCCGAACTATGCATCTAAGGCGGATGGTAACAGGAGGCAGGGGACACAATGTTTTACCCAGGTTCGGGCCCTCTTGATGGAGGTAAAACCCTACGTCTTGCTTGATTAATATTGATGATATGGGTAGTACAAGAGTAGATCTACCACGAGATCGGAGAGGCTAAACCCTAGAAGCTAGCCTATGGTATGATTGTATGTTGTAGTTGTTGTGTCCTACGGACTAAAACCCTCTGGTTTATATAGACATCGGAGAGGGTTAGGGTTACACAAGGTCGGTTACAAAGGAGGAGATATCCATATCCGTATTGCCTAGCTTGCCTTCCACGCCAGGTAGAGTCCCATCCGGACATGAGACGAAGTCTTCAATCTTGTATCTTCATAGTCTAAAAGTTCGGCCAAAGGATATAATACGGCTATCCGGAGACCCCCTAATCCAGGACTCCCTCACCCACCGACATACTTCTTCCTCCTATATATACCTATGTACCCCCAAACGATCAGATATGGAGCCAAAACCCTAATTCCACCGCCGTAACTTTCTGTATCCATGAGATCCCATCTTGGGGCCTGTTCTAGAGCTCCGCCGGAGGGGGCATCGATCACGGAGGGCTTCTACATCAACACCATAGCCTCTTCGATGAAGTGTGAGCAGTTTACTTCAGACCTACGGGTCCATAGCTAGTAGCTAGATGGCTTCTTCTCTCTTTTTGGATCTCAATACAATGTTCTCTCCCTCTCTTGTGGAGATCTATTCGATGTAATCTTCTTTTTGTGGTGTGTTTGTTGAGACCGATGAATTGTGGGTTTACGATCAAGTCTATCTATGAATAATATTTGAATCTTCTTTGAATTCTTTTATGTATGATTGGTTATCTTTGCAAGTCTCTTCGAATTATCAGTTTGGTTTGGCCTACTAGATTGATCTTTCTTGCAATGGGAGAAGTGCTTAGCTTTGGGTTCAATCTTGCGGTGTCCTTTCCAAGTGACAGTAGGGGCAAAAAGGCATGTATTGTATTGTTGCCATCGAGGATAACAATATGGGGTTTTCTTCATATTGCATTAGTCTATCCCTCTACATCATGTCATCTTGCTTAAGGCGTTACTCTGTCTTTAACTTAATACTCTAGATGCATGCTGGATAGCGGTCGATGAGTGGAGTAATAGTAGTAGATGCAGGCAGGAGTCGGTCTACTTGTCTCGGACGTGATGCCTATATACATGATCATACCTAGATATTCTCATAACTATGCTCAATTTTGTCAATTGCTCAACAGTAATTTGTTCACCCACCATAGAATACTTATGCTCTTGAGAGAAGCCACTAGTGAAACCTATGGCCCCCAGGTCTATCTTTATCATATTAATCTCCTACTACTTAGTTATTTCCTTTGCTATTTACTTTGCCTTTATTTTACTTTGCATCTTTATCATAAAAATACCAAAAATATTATCTTATCATATCTATCAGATCTCACTCTCGTAAGTGGCCCTATAGGGATTGACAACCCCTATTTGTGTTGGTTGCGAGGATTTATTTGTTTTGTGCAGGTGCGAGGGACTCACGCGTAGCCTCCTACTGGATTGATACCTTGGTTCTCAAAAACTGAGGGAAATACTTACGCTACTTTGCTGCATCACCCCTTCCTCTTCGGGGAAAACCAACGCAGTGCTCAAGAGGTAGCACAGGATCCTCATATTCAAGAGTTGCTTCTCAAGAAGACGGATAACGCAAGAGCTGCCGCCCGAGAGAAAGCCAAGCTGGATCAACTGGAGATAGACGCGGTTACTCCATTGTATGAAGGATGCAGGCCCGAGGATACCCGCCTGAAAGTAACGATCATGGCTCTGGAGATGAAGGTAAAACACAAAATGACCGACGCATGCTTCGACGAGAACATGTCATTCTGGCACGAACGTCTTCCCAAGGGGAACAAGTGCCTGACCAGTTTCGAGGAGGCGAAGAAAATCGTGTGTCCTCTGGATTTTACTGCACGTGAAATACCATGTGTGAATGAACAATTGCATCATTTATCGGGACGAGCACGCAGAGTCTACCATATGTCCGGTGTGCGGCGTCACTCGATACAAGAAGAGGAAGAAAGCTCCTCGAAAAGTGGTGTGGTACTTTCCGATCACTCCTCATCTGCAGCGGTATTTCGCGGACCCTAAGCTAGCAAAGCTCCTGCGTTGGCACACAGATAGGGAGGAGAAGAAGCGAGAAGATGACGGAAATGATCCGGAGATAAATAAAAAAGACAAGATGTTGAGTCACCCTAAGGATGCGAGCCAGTGGCAAGCGTTGAACTTCGAACACCCAGAATTTGAGGACGATCCAAGGAACATCGTGCTGGGCGCGAGCACCGATGGAGTCAATCTGTTTGGCAGCCAGAGAAGCACACATAGCACCTGGCCTGTGTTTGTGTGGATGTACAACCTTCCCCCTGGTTGTGCATGAAGAGGAAGTACATTCACACGAGTATGCTAATTGAAGGGCCGAAACAACCAGGGAACGACATCAATCTATATCTGGGGCTGCTGAAAGAGGAGCTAGACACGCTGTGGAAAATGTCGGCCAGTGCGTGGGACGCCGCAGAGAAAGAATATTTCCCTATGAGAGCCGCACTGCTTACGACGGTGCACGACTATCTCGGTTACGGATATCTCGCGGGGCAGGTGGTCCACGGATTTTCTGGATGCGTCAGGTGCATGGATGACACAACGTATCGCCAGCTAGATAGAGATCCCGGGTCTTTGAAAACCATGTTCATGGGACATCGAAGGTGGCTTCGCGACGATGACCCATGGAGAAAACGCAAGGATCTATTCGATGATGAAACCGAACCCCGAAGACGCCCGCATACGAGGAGCGGTGACGAAATAAACGAGCTGTTGAAGAATTGGAAAGAGTGCCCGGAGCCGGGAAAGAAGCAAAAGGCGCCAGAGCCGCTACTGAAGGTATGGAAAACAAGGTCTGTTTTCTGGGACTTGCCGTACTGGAAGATCCACCATGTGCCTCATAGCCTTGATGTCATGCATATCACGAAGCACGTGTGCGAGAGTCTGCTTGGTACCCTGCTCAACATGCCAGAGAGGACCAAAGATGGGCCGAAAGCAAGGGCAGACTTGAAATCGATGGGCATCAGGGAGGAGCTTCACGCTAATGATGATGATGATGAGGCAGAGCGGGACACGGAAATTCGTCACAAAGGCAAAAAGGTCAAGAAGACCGGAAATGACTACCCTCCCGCATGCTTCACTCTAAGTCAGGAGGAGATCGAGCAGTTTTTCACCTGCCTCGTAGGAGTAAAACTTCCTTACGGTTACGCGGGGAAGATAAGCAGATACCTAGACTCAGCGAAGCAGAAGTTCAGCAGGATGAAGTCTCACGACTGTCACGTGCTGATGACGCAGATACTTCCAGTTGCAATCTATGGGATCATGGACGCGCACGTCCGTGAAATGCTATTTGGCATATGCAACTTTTTCGACGTCATCTCTCGGAAGTCTGTTGGCGTGAGGCAACTCAGAAGGCTACAGGAAGAGATCGTGGTGATACTATGCGAGCTTGAGATGTACTTCCCGCCCGCATTCTTCGATGTTATGGTGCATCTGCTGGTCCATATCATGGAGGATATCATCCAACTAGGGCCGACGTTCCTGCACAGCATGATGCCGTTCGAAAGGATGAATGGTGTCATCAAAGGATATGTTCGCAACATGTCACATCCAGAGGGAAGCATAGCCAGGGGCTTTCTGACCGAAGAGTGCATCTCCTACTGCATGAATTATCCAGGCATCGAGAACCCCGTTGGTCTGCCTGTCAACAAGCACCTCGGGAGGCTCGCTGGATGGGGTCACCGCGATAGTCACCGCGAAATGCATATCGACTTCGAGGGTCGACTCGCTGACTTTGAAAGAGCAAACCTAGTCGCGCTACAACACATAGACGTGGTCGATCCTTGGGTGGAAGAGCACAAAACCTTTATTGAGAAGACGTACAATGACCGAGGCCAACAGAGGACGGATGTAGATATAATCAAAGAGCACAACTCATGTTTCACGCGTTGGTTCAAGGAGAAGCTTCTGTCGTACCCTTTACATGAGGATTCTTCTGTGGAAGAAAAACTCATATTCGCCTTGTCACAGAGCGCCAAGCACAACCTAATGACCAATGAGGCGTACGATATCAACGGCTACACATTCTACACCGAGGACAAGGACATGAAGAGCAATGGTTATAAGAACTCTGGGGTAACAATGGAATCCTACACCGGTAATGACAAGGACAGATACTACGGAAGGATCGAGGAGATCTGGGAGTTGAGCTACGCTGGAGAGAAGGTCTCGATGTTCTGTGTCAGATGGGTCAAGAGCGTCCTAAAAGAAGACAGGTATTTCACCACCATGGTTATACCTGAAGCCAAATCCAAGACCGCGGGCGCAAACATCACCGCGAAAAATGAGCCATGGGTACTGGCTTCCCAAGTGGACCAATGCTTCTTCATTACCGACCCGTCAAAGCCCAGTCGTGTTGTCGTGAGGAGAGGCAAGAGGAAGATCATCGGAATGGATGGAGTCGCCAATGAGCAAGACTTCGACAAGTACGATATTATGGTATTGAATTTCTAACTCACAAAAAATATTAAATTTGTTAATATTTTTTGAACTCATGAATATTTTTAAATTTCATGGGCAGGTTTTGAATTCATGAATATTTTTTCAAATTTGATGATATTTTTTCATATTCATAAATGTTTTACCGATTCACAAATGAATGCAATAAAAAACAAAATTGATGATATTTGATGATATTTTCAAATAAAAAATTTTATGATATTTTCAAATAACAAATTTGATGACATTTTTTAATATCCATAAATATTTTCAAATAACAAATTTGATGATATTTTCAAAAAATTATTACTGTTTTTATAAAAAATTATTACTGTTTCATATTCATATTCATTTTCTAAAAAAATTAGATGCAACAAATAATAATAATAATAATAAAGTTACTAATGGCGCATCGGAGGAGGGTGCGCCATTGCTATCACTGTTTTTATAAAAAATTATTACTATTTCATATTCATATTCATTTTCTAAAAAATTATTAGATGCAACAAAAAATAATAATAATAAGTTACTAATGGCGCATCAGAGGAGGGTGCGCCATTGCTATCGTTGTTTTTATAAAATATTGTTACTGTTTCATATTCATATTCATTTTCTAAAAAAATTATTAGATGCAACAAAAATTAAAAAAAAAGTTACTAATGGCGCATCGGACGTGGGTGCGCCATTGCTATCATGAATAATTAGATGGTGCGCCATTACTAACCTTCCCCCTCTAGGTAATGTACATGTGTTCTGTCCATCACTCGTCAGATCCCCTTCCCTCCCTCGAAAGATCCCCGCGCCCGCTCCACTGCCGTCGCCGACCCCCCGCACCCGCTCCGACGACCCCCGCGCCCGCTTCGACGACCGCCACGCCCACTCCCCCTTCCCTCCCTCGCCAGATCCCCGCGCCCGCTCCACCGCCACCGACGACCCCCCGCACCCGCTCCGACGACCCCCAAGCCCGCTCCGACGACCGTCGCGCCCGCTCCGACGAGGTGCACTGCCCACTGCTTCTTCCTCCTGGACCACCAGCTGGAGCCGGGAATCTCTCCTCCGCCGGATCGCCTCGCTCCACCACCGTCGGCATCACCGCTGCCGCCGCCTCGACCTGCAACACCGACGACCTCCAAGCACGCCCCGACCTCACTGTGAGTCGCCGTCCTCATCCAGCCACCCCTTGGCGTTCAATGATTAGGGTTCATGCATACTAGTACTACTCATCCCGCCCTTCTCTGCAATTAGGATTTGCCACATCATGCGATGGTAAAAAGCCTGAACCTCCTGCTAGATAACTTTACTTGATATCCTATTGATAGGTCTGTGTGCAAAACCGCAATAGTGACAATGGTTTTGCATTTGTTATATCCTGCTATTATCAAAAGGGATAAACCAGAATATATGCTACTGTAGTACAGTTAGCAGTTATGGAAAAGTTCAGTTAGGTATCAAATGTGTGGCCTTAGCTGGGAGATTTCTTTTGCTGCCATGTGCATGTATGGCTACTCTTGTATTCAGAAGAAAATTATATGCTAACCAATTGATGGTTATACTCTGCTGTAATGAAAAAAACTAGATGCTCTTGATTGTTGTATGGTGCAAAAATGAGAATTGTGTACTCCATCAGCTACTCCAATTATCAATTTGCACAGATTCGTGCATAATCTACTGCTGTTGTTCTCTGAAATTTATAGTGTCATGTGTCTGTCAGTCATAGTGTTCTAAAATTCACAGAAGCTGTAGTAATTGTTTCAGTCAAAAATGAGAAATATGTAAAACTCTCAGTCAAAAATAAGAATTACAAGGAATAGCTATGAAGTTATCTAAATGAGAGGCAATCTCAGGCTTTACTCTAAACTATAAGAAGAGGATTAAGCTAAAAATCAGTTATCTAGATGAATTCAGTTAAATTTCAGTGATAGTTTGATAGGCTCCAATTTTGGAAACTTCAGTAATAATCTTTAGTTTTCTGACATGACTCCAACCTTATCTCATTATAACAAGAAGAAATACATGATTACTTGTGCCATAGAACTTACATATATACTCCCTCTTGTACCACATGTGTTTGTGTTGGTCTGCTAGATAACTTGTTTCACTTGTTTTTATGCAAGCAAAACTTCTGCTTGACTGTTAAGTTGTACAATCTGTACTTGTACTGTTGGAAGCTGATTAATTTGGCGCAATTTTATTTTTGTTTTGTCAAGTCTATGCATTGATTGAGTTAGATGAAAATGTTTAGTGGCACCAATTTCTACAAGTCTGTTCAGTCAGCAGGGCTATCTAGCCTAGCTAGTGACTAGCACTATGGCCTTTCTGTTTTGTACAACTGCAATTTCATTTATGTTGTTATAAGTTTGTTGCTGTCAGCATGAGTTAACTTGGTATGCAATAGGCACTGGTCTCATTCTTAGACCGACACACCCACAACGCGCATTCAGGCATCATTTGGTTGTTAGACTGTTCAGCTATGCAGAGTGAAATACCAGTTCAGCATGTCGATAATGATTTTGGTAGCAGTGTGAGGCAGCAGTGTGCAGCACAATTCCTTCATTGGATAATGATTTTGCAGGTACCCCGAGAGGCCCTTGAGTTTGCGGGAATGTCAATTAACTTCCGTTCCGGCAAATTCGGGTACTCCATATGTCCTATTTTCAGCAATGGTCATGCTCAAATTTTCCGTGAATTTTAGCATGACTTTGCTAAAAATAGGACATATGGGGTACTTGCGACTAATGCATGGGCCGGGGTATCTTAGTACTTAATTAAGTAGGATCAACTGCCCCTTTATTCTTGCTGCATTAAACCATAGATGGCAATAGAGCCAAGTGATTAGGCCCAACTTAGAATTCTCCTTCCCTTTTCTTGATAGGGTATATTATTAGAAGATACCCATATATATCAGTCAACCTAGGGTGCCTCGGCATCGATAAACCCTAAATGATGAAAACTTAACTTAGCATTTAGGGTGCCTCAGCGTCGACAAACCCTAAATGATAAAACCTTGGCTTTTAGGGTGCCTCGGTGTCGATAAAAACCTAAATGATGAAAGCTTAGGCTTTTAGGGTGCCTCGGCGTCGACAAATCCTAAATGATAAAAGCTTAGCTTTTAGGATGCCTCGGTGTCGACAAACCCTAAATGATGAGACCATGGTCTTGTTCCTTGACAATAACCAACTTTTTGACCAATTTTTTTTCCTATTTAGAGCGAAACATGGCCCACAACGATGAGGCCGGCGGTTCAAGCAAGGCATTCTGGGAGCTATCCCAGGAGATGGAGGAAGACCTCACCGCTATGAGGACGACGTGGAAGACATCGATCCTGACTACACAACCCCTAGTGGCGTCGGGGATGACACCACTGATGGTGCCACCACTGATGATGGCAGCGCACGCATAGATGGCAGCCAACCGAAGAGGCAACGGAAGGACCGGTGCCCGAACGTGCTCGGCACCGTCAAGGAGGAATTTACTGAAGTGTCCTCCGAGGGGCATCCAACGGTGCCCAAAGAAATAGTCAAGGGGTATGCGGGACAACTCGGGTGCATTCTCCGGAGCACCATCTCGATCAACACCGAGAACCTAAGGCATCGTGACCGAGGGAATTTGCGCAACCTCCTCTTCACGAAGTTGCACGAACGATAC
The DNA here is from genome assembly GCA_034509565.1 of Triticum monococcum. NCBI lineage: Eukaryota > Viridiplantae > Streptophyta > Magnoliopsida > Poales > Poaceae > Triticum > Triticum monococcum. The sequence continues at coordinate 634,096,028 of CM067842.1, forward strand.
AAGTTCCCCGGTGACTTCGCAAACACAAGCCTCGCAGGGAATAAAGTGAACAGTGCCGCCCTCACGAAGATGAGCACGGCCCTGGCTACTTGGAGAGCCGCGGTGAAGAGAATGATTGAAAAAGGTGATAGTTATGAGAAGATCAAGAAGAAACATCCTTCGATCTGTGAAGATGACTACCTAGAGTTCAAGATCAAGTGCGAGAGCGACGCAACCGTGGAATCAAGTCAGTGGGGGAAAGAGATGTGGGACTTGAACTTAGGGGTCCACAAACTCGGTCCTGACGGTTACAAAGTGGGGGAACCTATATGGGACAAGGAGGACGCGGAGCGTGCCGAGCAAGGCCTACCACCCCTCTTCGAGAAATACTGTGACAAGCAGACCAAGAACTATGTCAGGGCCCGGTACAAGGTGGACCCGGTAACCAAGGAGCTTACCACGGATCCGAAGACCAAGGCGGTTGAGCGTGTTATGGTAAGGAATACAACCCCACGTAATTAGCTCCATATGGTTGCATTCTAATTAATGAAGCCAATTTTCTAAATGGTTCACGTTCCTTCCGCAGGACACTGAAAGCAGTAGCGCGGGGTCCTCTCAGAGCTCCCCTTTCGACACCCCTTTAAATAGGGTGTTAAACATAATGAAAAACAAGGATAAGCTCAGTAAGCCGTCGTCAGCTGGTCATGTGGCCGGCAAAGGCTTGTCCACGAAATGGTCGGAGTACTGTACCGCTGGGCGAAAGGAGAGAAAGACCAGCTCGGAAAGCCAGGAGCGCGAGGTTCAACAACTCAAGGCACAAGTGGCACGGATTCCGGAGATCATCGAAGAGCAAATGCGAGACCAACTGGGAGCGACGATCACCGCCATTATGCCTACCTTGGTTTCTAGGCTGCAGGCATGGATTGCGGGCGGCCAACAGGGGCCGCCCCCGATTCCGAGCTTCACGGGCAGCAACTCGCGCAACGCGCCGGCGGCGCCATTGGTGTCTCCCACGGCGGCGCCGGCATTGCAGCTTAATGCACCCGGGTGTGGGAAGAATACGTCGGCCGGCACCTCGACAGCAAGGGGCCCCTCTGTTACTTGCACGCCCGCCGTTAGCGGTGCCTCGACATTAGCCGAGCTCGACGCCATCACGGTAACTAATTAAGCCTCTCGGCCGATGACTTCATCTCCTTGCCTTTGACTGGGCATCCCTGACGTCCTACATGTTTTTGCAGGGCGTCGCCGACATTCCGTGCACTCTCCTGCACTTCGTGAACGACGAGTTGGTCGATGTCGCCAAGGTCAGAATCGTTCAACCGGGCAGCTGTGTGTTCCACAGTAATCAGATGCCACCCACCGTTTATAGGGTTCAACTGGTTTGGGTGCTGCCGGGCTTCGACGACATATTACCTCCGTATCGACCCCATGGGGCCGACAAAGATGATGTGATGACCCTCAGCGCCTGTATAAGCTGGCCCATGCTTTGGCCGAAGAGCCCGATTCGTTTGGGGGCGGGGGACACTACCCCATAGACAACACCGCCAGTCATGCCGGCGCCAAGCCATGGCAAGACCCCCGCAACGCTACCGAACATGCCGGACATGCATATGGCACAGGATCCGGACATGCATATGGCACAGGATCCGGACGATGACGACGACGGTACATTTACCAGGGTCAATAAGTACTTCAACGAACATGGGTACGGTGACAAATTCTTCGGGCCTGCTTCTCAAGAACCCAACCCTGCAAAAGACAATCTAGCTGGTACCGCGGAGAAACCCAGTTGCAACAGGCGTCATCTGGCGTTCAGTTCTCAGGAGACGCCTCCAGCTGCCGCCTTCACCGAGCCTCGGATAGCCGAGGTGCGAAATATTATCAGCCCCAACACACTCAAGAAGGCTGTCTATGAGCAAAAATCGATCCCATTATAGCAGAAGAAGAAGGGACGGAAAAGAAAGAGTAACAAGGGTGCGAGCCAGCAGGCACCGAGTACGATCCGTGCTCAGGACGGGCCACCTTCACCTAAGGATATCTCGAGGAGGGTGCATGTGGCGGGTAGGCCAATGCTACCGACTAATCTGCTCAATGCTGCAACCGGTGCTATGCGGAGTCTGCATGACAGTGTTCTTTCTTTGGAGAAGCGGCGTCTCCGAGAGAATGATGTGGCATACCCGGTTTTCGTGGCCAAGGTGCCAGAGGGCAAGGGCTTTGTGGATAGCGCCATCGGGGGTATGATCGTCCCGCGGTTTGATGACATCTTCGCTATGTTTAACCTTCATCCGCTGCACTACACCTTCGTTCGGCTATTTTCGCTGAGTATGGAGATGCGGATCATTAGAGACAATACCCCGGACATCGTGATAGTCGACCCCTTCTACATGTGTGCCAAGATCTTGGGCAGCGCTGGGGACCGGTAAGTCGCGAGTTCATACCTCGAAGGCGTCATTGTGGCAAACCCAGATAAGGATAACTTCCTCGTGCCTTACTTTCCCGAGTAAGTCATCCCCTCACCGCCCCGTAACATATGATTTCTTAGATTTCGATCGTTCTTTTTTTTCTAACATTCTGTGTTTTGTGCAGTGACACACATTGCACACTCATCCTCTTTAAGCCCGAAATATTCCATGGCCACGTATTTCGACTCAGACCATCAGTCGAAGAAAGACTACACAAATATCAAGAAAGTTCTTGATGATGTTCTCCCCGGCTACGCCAGATCTGGAGGCACCTTCAGCAGGCCAATTCGTAGGTACGGCAAGCACGTGTTCAGCCACAATACGACGTTCCCCTGCGTCAAGCAGCCGCCTGGCGGTCAGAAGGATGCCTACTACGCCCTCCATCACATGCGGGCGATCATACGGGGCCATAATCACCTTCTGCTACCAAATAATCTCAAAGATTGGGCCGCAAGCTTGTCGGCAATCCAGGACGCGAACATCAGACAAGAATTCTTTCGCATCCAGTCGGAGTTTGCGGAAATCATCCATCAAGATGTCCTTCGTACCTCGGGGTAGTTCTACCTCAGATATCAACCGTCCAATAGTGAGATAGAAACAACGCTACAAATGCAGGCTGACAACGCCCGTGATTTCATGACCATCACGATAGACGGCGGCTTCATCCATGCTCCGGTCCCTGAGTCGAGTCGAAAGTAGTGATGCTAGGTAGTTCTAAAATACTCATGTTGTAATTAAATTTTAATGAACTTGTATGTCTCTTTGGTTTGGACAGTCGTTCAACTTATATGTAATCGATGCTATTTATTAGTAGGACCATGAATCGTGCTATTAATGTGTTACTTTTCTCTTCCGATCCTTTTGTTGCATATTTATATATTGCTTATATATTGTCTGTGAATTGCTACTAACGTTTTGTTTGGCTAGTGCAAAGAGATGTCGTCGTATGTCGTGTACAAGGGTAAGGTTTCCGGAGTCTACGACAACTGGGATGAGTGTCGGAGACTGGTTCATCGTTTCAGCGGTAACAGTTACACAGGTACACCACTAGGGCGGAGGCGGAAGCTAGATACGCGCGCTATCTAGCGGGAGAGAGGAGGGAGCGGAGGAGGAACCGGATGAAGACCAATTTCATCGCGATAATGCTCATCGTGATGACCGCAACTCTCTTCTATGTGATGGTAGTTTAGATGATCGATATCGACTTGTAATGTGAAGACAAACTCGCTACTCCGGTCTCGAGACTTGTAATATTCTAACTTTATTCGGTCTTTTGAATTCGGAGACTAATATGATGAATTGTATTCGGAGACTAATCTTCTATTGTATTCGATGAATCTGCTGTTTATATGTTGTGCTGTCTATATTCTGTGCAGTAATATATTTTGTAACTTGTGCAAATATCAGAAAAGGAAAAAAACAATTCCTAATATTCATACTAGTGGCGCACCACACTGCACTTTAGTGGCGCACTGCAATAAACACACTAGTGGCGCATTATCTGCCAATGCGCCATTAGTAACCTAAAGCACAAGGTAAATATGCCCCCCTGGAAGGCATAGTAATGGCGCACCATTTGACATACTAATGGTGCACTACCTGGTGCGCCATTATTGTATGGTATACTAATGGCGCATCAGGGGTGCGCCATTAGTAATTGTTACTAGTGGCGCACTTGTAGTGCGCCATTAATGGCCAAAACAGGTGCGCCACTAATTAGCCTTTTCCTAGTAGTGTCGCCTTCGTCACCTTGTGCGAGGGCTACCTCGGCACGCTTCCCACACTCGAGTTGTGGGTAGAGCCCTTCTACATCAAGCTCGGCACCGTTGCCAAGAACGAGGCGGCCCAGCGCGGCGCCTGCGTTGCGGTGCGTCGCTCCGGATCTGGGATCCGCTTCCCGGCCCTCGCCATTTTGCAGTCTGCCAAGTTGTGGCAGAAGTCGTATTTCTACGTCGAGAACGTCTACTCTCCGCGGGACTACGTCAACTTGCCGGCTTATGTAGCCGGCCCACCTGCCGAGCCCCGCACCAGCTCGCGGTTCCGACCAAAGAACTTGTCGGCCGCCTCCTCCACTGCTCTCGCCCGGCTCCACGAGATGATGGAGTCAGAAGGCCTCAGGGGGCTTCAGACCTGCTGGCCGCCTTCATGGAGCACCGAGTGCTTGCTCTTCAAGCCCGGCCCCACATCATCAGCAACATGAGTGGGCGCCGGGATCCATGCCGGCTGCCCACCAAGGTGTCGGACGTGGAGGTGGTCCACATAGTGAACTTCTTCTCCGACTGCAAGCTGTCGGAGACGGAGTGGCGGTTCGGCAAGCCGCCGTACAGCCGGACCAACCCACCGCCTTCGGTAGGTCTTTTAATTTTTTTTCTTTGTTTGTCCGGGTTCTCTCTTGCCGCCTGACCAGTCGGCCTTTGTTTGCCAGGCTATGGTTGCCACCTGATGGCGATGGGATTGTGTAGAAGCATTTGTCGGACTTTTACTGAGAAATAAAATATGTGATCGACTTAGAGAAACTTTCGAACATGTTTTATCCTGCAGCACACACGTTCACCTCTTCTCTGGCTTCCTGCCAACCCAAGCTCAGCTCCAGTTAATTTGGTTTGTGTCTTGGTGAGTTTTCAAAAATCCATTTTGGCTCCAGGCAACACGTGTTCCTGCATGCCAACAATGTTTACAAATGTCACATTTAAAAGAAATATAGATGTGTTCATTGTCACGTTCAAACGATACATGCAAATTTCTAGAGAAAAGACTTGAACATTTTGACGTGTGCAGAAAAAAAGAAGTTGAGTGCCAAATGTTATCACCAAATGTTACACTTAATTTTATTTTATTTAACCAACGAATCACTGCTATACCATATAGCATAAAAATTGTCAAGCACACTTGCTACACTAATATGAATATCTACAAAAACATCATTTTTTAAAAATTTATTTACTAGTTATTTTGATTTTGCTGTTTATTAGAGAGCATATGCTTCCCAGAGCCAAAAATCCACGTCCGGTGAGTTTGAGCTTTCAAAAGCAAATAGCACGAGCCAACAAAATAGCATCCATCAAGAAGAAAAACAAATGGCAGTAAAATCAACATCTAGACGCAAGCTTGACACAAGTTAGCAGCCCGCGCCATCTCCACTAGTCTACTCCTTGTCCTTGAATAACAGGAAAGACTTGGCCTAGGACACGTTGTAGGATGAGACCAATGCATTTTCGACATCAAAATCATAATTGCGTGAGAGAACATACTTGTATATACATAGTCGTGGACGTTTTGTTTTCTCCTGGCATAAAGAACATACTCTGCTTTGTATGGATATTTTGATGCTCGATGAAATTTCTACCATAATTTCTTCATTTATATGAGTAAATAAATGTTACACACTTCCACACGGTTAGTGCACAGGGCATGATAAAAAAACATATGGTAAAGCAAACATATATGGCAAAATCTAATTTCCTGCCGATTGTCCATTTGCAACAGATCCGGACGAAATCAGGCAACGTTGGATCCTGATCGGGCGGCGGTCCTACCACACCATGTCGCTGTCTGCCTGCCCGCTTCTACGTGCTGTCCTTGTCCATCCCCGTGGTCCTCTGAATGCGGCGTTGGCCCCCCTCTCTCTTCATGTAAACACATCTACAGATGCTACACGTTACCAGTGTGTAATACGTAGTAGAAAAAGAGGATTAGTAGCTCACACCATGCATGTTTTTTTTGAACACAATATAGACGCAAGCGCTCATATAAATGCGCATACACTCACCCCAATGAACGCACAGACGCACACCCTACCCCTATGAGCACCTCCGAGAGACTGAGTCGGCATATCATCTTGAGATTTTACGAAGTCACCGTAAGCGCCTCGTAGTCGACGGGAACGTCTCCTCCCACTGAAAGTGTATCGCCGGAATTCCTGAAATAAATCCAGGATAAATGCGAACACCAGGATTTGAACCCTGGTGGGTTGAGGATACCACTGTCTATCTAACCATCTCAACCAGAGGTTGGTTCAGTAGGTACACTGTTAGCATGTAGTATTATAGTCAAATACTAGTAGGTACACGCATGTACTAGTAATACCATTTTTTATAGAGACAGGCTCATTGAATGGAGAAGGGGAGAAATATTGTATGCGGGGAGGGGAGTTAGGCAATGGGCTAAACATGTACATTTATTACCGCCAGCTGATCTCACTAATGTCCATGCAAGAGCAATTTGGTTTAGAAAGCAGCCCGGTACAAATATTGTCGTTTTTTTTACTAAGAGTTTTTTGGGTGAAATATACCTCAATAATTTTTGTGTAAATAGCATCGTAATTAAACACATCTTATTGGATAACTTAATACACACCGTGTTAATTTTTGACATGGGGAAAAGGTTGTTCAAACATTTTCTTCGATAAGTTATGTGTACATAATATGATAATTTACGCACCCGTAGTTGATAACTCACGTACAAATCATCATGGTAATTTTAATCCGGGGAAGAAGTTCTTTAACCCATGAAATCATGCCTGATGTCAGCTATTTCGTCTCATCTGCATGCATGCATACTTAAATCATTTAAACTAAGTTCACTCGTGCTATGATGGAATGAAATAGCGATTGTTTCATATAGTGCGCAGGAACCGGGTCGTTCGGTTATGTTGATTAGAAACGGAACAATCGGACGTTAGCACTGTCGTCCTTTTTGTAAATAGCAGGATAATATAGGTTCCCAGACTTGATAACTTAGGTACAAACACACGGTACATTTGACCGTGGAAAAATATTGTTGAAAACATAGCACCGATAACTTCTGTGTAAATAGTGTGATAATATACGCCCCCTGAACATGATATCTTAGGTAGAAACACCATGATAACTTTGATCTGCGAAAAAAGTTACTAAAAATATACTCTGGTAACATCCCTTGGTTGGGGGTGGGGGTGGGGGGTGGCTGATGAAATATCCCCTGGTAACTTTTCCGTAAATAGCATGGTAACTCACACATCGCAGACCTGATAACATATGTGCCTCGATCCTAATAACTTTGGCATGGGGAGGGGGAGGGATGGATGAAATATCTCTTGGTAACTTTTGTGTGAACAACATGGTAACTCACACATCGCAGACATGGTAAGTTATGTTGCTTGATCATGATAACTGTGGCGAGGGGGTTGTTTAAAAACATACCACCGATAACTTTCGTGTAAATAGTTTGGTATTATACACATCGTATATATGATAAGTTGCATTGACTTTAACCCGACCTGATAAGAAAGTTAGAGAAACCAGGTCTATGCCCCGGTAATATCTGTGTAAATAATATGATAACATATGTAGTACATGCATGATAACTTAGGCCAGAGGTGATAACTTTTGAGCCGAAAAAAAATTATCGGAACGTATCAACATGTGTCTAGTTTCGAAGGTCTAGTTGCGACAAAACTTTTATGTGAATATTAATTTTAAATCGGACGGATGGTTTGAGCTACAAAACATTTTGGAGTTTTGAAATAGGAGGAATCTAGAATGACATCAGCTATTATGTCTTCTATAGTTCATTTGCACGTGGGGACAAGGTTGGTTGACCATTCTATACCCTGATAATTTCTATATAAACAAGACGGTAATTTATGTACCATAGATGTGATAACTTAGTTGGCCTGGGCCTGGTAACTTTTGCCCCGAAAAAAATGTCGTTGGAACATATCAACATGGGATCTAGTTTCGAAGGTCTCGTCGTGACGATTTTTTAATGTCAAAGCGGGTTTTCAATTTGACCATCTTTTTAAGCTACAAAGTATTTTGAAGTTTGAGAATAAAGAGAATCTTTTGATGACATCATCATTGTTTTCATAAGACACATTTAACCAACTGTTTGCATGGGATGACAAGATGCTGCATGCTCTCGCCGCGTATTGCATGCACATGTGCTTGTTAGCACTGGCGGAGGACTCCAGTGGGCGCCACACCTTGATTCCGTGCCAAAAACTTTTTATACCTATGCATATATTGTTTGTTAGACCCTTAGCCAAGCACAAGGCACATATAGGCAAACGCTGATTAGAAGTACACAAGCACACAGCTTGATTGATGTGCTGCCAAGCACAACGCACGTATATGCAAAGCTCTGAAGCACACAAGCAGGTAGCTTGATTGATGTGTTGTCTAGCACATGCATGTCTAACTACGTCTTCCACTGCACAACAATCTGATTGATTATCTCGGTGGTTTTCTCTCAACAAAACTTATTGTAACTTGCGATTAGAAAACTGAATGAAATTTTTTTTCAATGACGCATGCAATTTGCACCTTTTTGGATATATTTTCTTTGACAGTATCTAACCGACTTGCCACGCTCAAAGCGTTACCGATATGCGAATAGGGATAGACCAACATTCTATTTTTGATTATAACCAGATCGTTGACATACACTTCAACTAGTAGATTGAACCTTTGGATTTTCTTGTATAGACAGTGTGCTCAAAGAAGTATCTCTTGAAACCGAGGCAAGTCAAACTTTGTTCCAAGCTCTTGGTCGCTAGCCCTTATATATAGTGCCTCGTTGAGCTTGCAAATTTTCTCTTCTTTGCCTTTTTTCTCGTAGCCAAGAAGTTTTTCCCTTTGCACTTCTCTTATGGGATCATTGTTAAGGAAAGAAGATTTAACATTCATATAAAAACTTTTCAATCCTCTTGTGCTGCCATAGCTAGGAGCAGCCTCGCCGTCTCGAGTCGAGCAACAGGTGCAAACACCTTTTCATAATTAACTCCTTGAAAATCATCAAAATCGAGTTGTGCAACAAGATGGCTGGTGACTGGCTGGTTTAATGATTTTATTATTCTTCTGAGGATTCACATGATTTTTTTACTTAAAAGTTCGCCACACCTTAATTTTTTTTTCGTCCTTCGCCTCTGCTTGTTAGACAAGTGATTTAGTTACCCTAGGATACATCGTCCGGATCTGATGCTTAACATCCGAGTGGTTGAACGGTAGTCACGTCCAACATATATACATGGAGCAAGGAGTGCCCATGACCATGACTGCACGCGTTTCTATTTTTTAACAATGACAAGTTAGCAACACAAGGAGTTCAGATCGATCAAGCCGAGCGGATAAGATTGCACCAGGCTGAAGAGATAAACTCTATTTGCATGTACTACATCAACAACGAACCAGAAAATCAGCAGCGACTCAACCACCTCGGCCGCGCACGCGCGCGCCCTGCTTATCCATCCGCAGCCGGGGTGCGGCGCTCCGGATGTCCCACGACGACGACGGGCGCGCGCCGGAGAACAGGCCGGCGGTGCCTTCTTCTTTCATGCGCGCCAACACACTCCACTACATCAACACGCACAGCCAGGAGGCAGCGAGTACACGCTCCGACGAAGGACGCGGGCACGGCGCCGAGGAGGGGCCTGGCGCGGTGTGTGCATAGCCGAGACGCACGGCCGCGGAGGATGAGCCTGGCGCCGTGTGTGCATAACCCTCTGCCTTCGCTGCCGCTGGTGCGGGAGTCCGTCCACTTGACTTCCACACGTCGTCGTCCTAAGGCCTGTGGTCGAGACGTCGATGAGGCCATCTTCATGAACCTCGTTGTGGGGGAGTCGCAGAAGAGGACCGGGCGTAGCACTTGGTACACGCTCCCATGGCGGCCGCGGACAGCACTAGAAGAGGCAGCGACGCGGACCTAGGCATCGCGCCAAGGAGGATGATGTGCATGATAGTCGAGGCAGACGCGGATGACGAGCCGGCGGCCATGGCCGAACACGCGCCGGAGAACCAGTCTGCGGTGCCTTCTCCAATCTACTCTGAACATGCTACATCAACCTATATGATACGTACGGCGGCGGTAAACACACACGTTGGCGGAGGCCACGGACGATGCGCCGGGCTGAGGAGAACCAGAGGCCGGGCACATGAGTCAGCGTTGGAGATGCACTTAATTAACGTCACCTTTTGCTTATGCGGTGCCCCGTGATTACAGTCTAATGGCTGAAAAAAGAAATCGACTGGCATTAATTTTATGAGTTTTGCTTTCAGTACAACTCTCTTAAAATTTTGCATGAATCTTAACGTTATTTAAAAATGATATTCTTATACATGTACGATCAACTAATTCTATTCTCTATTCTCTCAATGGATCAAATAAGAGATCAGAATAAACTTTTTGTTTGAAGGGTTACTTTGCATGGAAATCTGTAAACTTTTCTAAGTGAGTGTACCGAAGCAACTTACAAATAATTGATCCCTTTTTTTTCTGTAAAATCAACAATGTTGACACATATGTGTAATATTTAATGGTTACTGTGCTTGTGAAATTAGTATATTATGTATAAGTTGGCAATTTTAGGACGCCAAAAGAAACTGTTCACTCAAGAAGTTTATTATGTATAAGTTGGCAATTGGCACCTGTGATAAATTAATTATGTGTGGTCGTTGTTGGACTGGCACTATTGCTGCAAAAATGAATTATTGTACTACAAGTAGTGCTCTTGGCTACAATGGCGCCTATGGCGCATTCCAAGACTGACGCATTTCCCAGCAGTCTCCACTAAAATCGCAAACATTGCTGGCACATGAGACATGACGGCATAAATCTCGTGTTAGTGAATACTTGTACCTACGGATCCAGACAAACGAAAAATGTTCTTAGCGACATGTGATGCACGGTCACGCATTATTGGACGAATAAAGTCTATTTTAAACCTTGTATTTGTAGGCATGGTCGAAATCAAATCTGGATCTCCAAATTCCAAGTCGACACCCTATATTCAGCGACCTTGGGCAATTTTGACCCTAGACCTATTTGTCGCATCGGGATGAAGACAATCCCGACTGGGATAACTAGCCTCTCCCACTGACTATTTGGACCCAAATGTCATATCCATCTTCCTTTCCTTTTCTTCCCCGCAATAGGTTAATGCCAGTCGACCAACTTTAGCTATTGTGGTCAGTCAATTTTGAAGAAAAGAGGAAGGAGAAGGAAGGAGGCCGGAGGAAAGGAAGGAGAAGGAAGGGGCTCACCGGAGGGCTAACCCATCATCTATCTTAGGGTGGGGGTGGGGCGAAAGAGCGACGATGGTGGGAGCGGAGGTGAGGCGGTGGTGCAAGTTCGCCAGAGAAAATCTCCGTCGGCGCCAGCTCTAGAGGGATGTTCGGGGTGGCGGCAAGACTGGCGATGGGGGCGGTTCCGGGGAGGGTGAGGCTACGCATGAGCACCACCGGCCACGGGTGGTGGTCGCAGGCGGTTCGACCGGCGGCTCGTGCGGCGGTCTGAGGAAGAAGAAGAAGAAGAAGAAGAGCTCGAGGAAGAGGAATGGCCAAGCGTCGTTGGATTTGGATGTGCATCGGACGTCCAAAAGCATCAACTAACCCAAATTTAAAAACCAAATGACTTACATCTAGACACTCCCTCCCTCCCTCTCACCTAACAACAGATCCATAAAAAAACCTTCCTTGTGTGCACGCGTGCTCGGGGTCAGCGCGGTCACGGTAGCGAGAGAGGTGGCTCGACGGGAGCCGGTGTACGGCTGTGGCGAGGGGGGGCGAAAAGGTGGGGCAGTGACCGGAGAGGAACACCGGGGGCGTGCGCGTGCAGGTCAAACTCGACGGTGGCGACGCTGTCTACTGGACCCTCGGGAGGCTAGCAGGCGGGCTAGTTCCGGAACTGACCTCGAGTATGGAGTTGCCTGAGCAGAGCATGGCGCGCCCGCGATGACATTGAGGACACGCGTTTGCCGAGTAGGTGTTGTCCCTGGCGCCACGGCTTGTACAACCGAAACCACCCGTCCACGCCCGCCCCCACGGCAATACGCCAGTGTCAGCTGCTGTAGGTGCTCGATGTATGTCGGGCACTAGAGCGCCAACATAGTCAACGAGAGTAGCAGGTGATCCCGACCGGGATGACATGTGGACCAACATAGTCAGTGAGAATGGCAGGTCAACATAGTCAGTGAGAGTAGTAGGTGATCCTGACCGGGATGACATGTGGGCCAACATAGTGAGTGAGAGTGGCAGGTCAACATAGTCGGTGAGAGTAGCAGGTGATCCCAACCGGGATGACATGTGAGCCAACATAGTCAGTGAGAGCAGCATGTGATCCCAGCTAGGATTGTCTTTTTTTCGGTGTGCCAAACAATGTCAAACAGACTGGGGGTTGAGATTAACCGGGATTGCTGAATACATAAAAGTATATCCGTCTAGGTAAATAAGTTATTCACGTAGTTCTAGGTCATCGATTTGAGAAATTAAATATGTGTTATATGTCATGAAAAGTATATCGCTAGACTTTTACACGGATGTACTTTCTAAATATATATTTTTATTACATATAATACATATTTAGATGTAGTTAAATCTTTGATCTAAAACTACGCGAATTACTTATTCACAAGAGACGGGAGGTAGTAGAGCCAAAATCCTTGGACCTACGGCAGCTCTCCACCTCTTTTGCCACGGTGGATATCTCGAGGCTTTTAATGTGTGCAGAGGATCGTGACAAGTTTAGGGAGGCGCGTAGATTCAGATACCGTCCGGCAGTCGCACTAGGCGGCACAACCAAACCAAACGCCCTGGCAATGAACAGGGACAGGGACGCCGTGCCCTGCCTGCGACGCAACCTCGATACTCTGCCCGCCCGCGCGCGCTCGCGATGCACCAACAGAGCAGACTGCTCACCTGCCGGGGGCCCGGGAGGCACGCACGTTGCGCATCCGGCCGGGCGCGCCCGCATTATTGGACGCCGCGTTCGGCAAGAGGATTGGACATGACAAGGGCGCCGTACCAATGTGCCGGCCCGTGACCAGGCGACCTTTCGCCTCTATGGCTCTACTCAGCTCGGCCCCCTTTTTTTAAAGCGCGGCTGCGTCGGTTTTGGCCAGATTAGACGAGGAGGAGGATGCATGGATCGACGGATGCGTTTGTACGTGAATATAGTAGCATGCGTGCCGTACCAGCGGGAGGCAAAGCACCAAAGCGAACAGCCAGGCAGAGCGCGAAAGGGGCGTCGCACTCGCAACCACCGTAGCATGTGTAACCACCACCCTACCCTCCGCATGTACGCTACCAAAGTAGGAGTATACTATATGTGGGAGGGGGTCGATCGATGCCTGGTGGAAGCTGCGTCGGCGTACGTTGGCACGTCGCTGTGCTAGCCGACTTCGCAGGTGGACTCGCCGGTTAGTAATGAAATCGACCATCTCGCCATGAACATCACATGGTGCGTCGGAGTTGATGATGCCGGGCCGTCAGATGATGGGATCAATGAATAGATCGATCGGGCATCGCCTTTTCTTTTTCAAAGGAGACATGCAGTTGGTTTGATGACATAACGGTTCGAGAATGGAGTAGCCCGCAGCTCCATGCGATCACTACAGCTCTATTCTACGCGCTTAGTTAGGGCCATGATTCCATCTACCCTATGAGCGAATTTATGCCCACCTTTATTAAAAGTTGGGAATGACTACGCGTCACTCGACTAAACCGTTTTTGTGACTCGTTGATTCTTTCTGAACCGTTGGATCTTGATCCAAGGATCTGCAATCATCTTTCACCTCAAAACTAGAAGCGCACTGTTCATCTTCGTTGGGCCGCCGCCCAGCCCAGGCCGAACCGCCAGCATCCGCCGCCCGCGGCCGGCGGAGCTTCCGCGACCGCCTCATCGCCCCGCCCTCCCGTCAATCTCCCCCCACCGCCAGGCTTGCCGCCGCCCCCGGCCATCCCTCTAGCCCCGTCCCTATCTAGTTTTCTTCTCCGACGAAGCCACACCACCGCCTCCCACCACCGCCGGCTATCACCGTCCTCATCTTAAACCCTAAGATAGATAATGGGGTGATTACGGCAAGCCCATTTCTTCTCTCCAATGAGGCCGGCCCTTCCTTCTCCTTCCATGATTTGAAAATCGACTGACCCAGACTTGAAAATTCAGAAGCTAAACTCTTAAAAGTTACTACGGTCGATGAGCGTGGACTCAAAAGCATTATCGTTTTTCTTAACCGGAAGGTGCGATGTCATGATCGATCAAGGAATGGCCGCACAGTTATGCCATCTTACGAAAGCGACCAAATCTGGATGCATCTGTGCTCCTCTCGCACGTGAGCTCTTCGAATCATTTGTAACCCGGGGCCACGGAATAGCACGGATATGCTGCCATCCAACAAGCAACAAGACAGCAAAGTTCCAGCTTCTCTGATGAAACAATCCTGGCACTAGTCACCCCAAGAGTAAATTCTCAGGTACACTGTAGGAGTACAGGTTTCAGCAGCAACAGTAACGGTAGCAACGGTGCATGCATGCATGCATGCACATGGCCAGTTCCGCCGTGCCGCGGTGCAACAGGCCAACAGCGCAGGCGTTTATATACATACCCCTGCGCGCCCCGTAATCGAAGGCCAGGGCCACTCGATCGCGCAGTCGCGCTCCGTCTTCACTTGGCGCGAGGGGACCCTGACACAAGTCAAGCAGGAGCCACACTGTTCCTCCCATTCTTGCTGCCGACACCTCCGGTGAGAGAAAAAATGGCCGGCCGCTCGCTGCCTCGGCGCCTCGCTCTCTTCTGCCTCCTGGCGTCGTGCATTGCGCTCGCGGCGCGCACCTCCGCCGCCAGCCGGCGGGAGCTCGGCATCAGCATCGGCAACGGCGGCGGCGGGGGGATAGGCATCGGGATTGGGATCGGCGGTGGTGGCGGGGGCGGCGGCGGGTACTCGCCGTCGCCCACGCCGCCGTCGTCATACGGGCCGAAGCCGAGCGACTTCGAGAACGAGCGGCTGTACAGGGCGTACCTGGTGATCCAGAGGTTCAAGCAGACCATAACGTGCGACCCCCAGGGCATCACCAACACCTGGACCGGCACCGCCATCTGCAGCAACACCTCCTACCTGGGCTTCTTCTGCGAGGCGCCGCCCAACGTCAAGGAGCGGGCGCTCGCGTCCGTCGACTTCAACGGCTTCAAGCTGGAGGCGCCCACCGTGGAGGGGTTCGTGGACGCGCTCCCCGACCTGGCGCTCTTCCACGCCAACTCCAACGACTTCGGCGGCGTGGTGCCCATCCTCCGGTCGCTGCAGTACTTCTACGAGCTGGACGTGAGCAACAACAAGCTCGCTCGCTGCGCCTTCCCGGCGGACGTGCTGGGGATCACCAACGCCACCTTCGTCGACATCCGGTTCAACCAGTTCTACGGCGAGGTGCCGGCGGGGCTCTTCCGCTCGTTCCCGATCGTGGAGGCCATCTTCGTCAACAACAACCAGTTCTCCGGCAACATCCCCAGCAACCTCGGCGACTCCCCCGTGAACTACCTCGCGCTCGCCAACAACCAGTTCACGGGGCCCATCCCGTCGTCCATCGGCCGCGCCGGCAACACGCTCCTGGAGGTGCTCTTCCTCAACAACAAGCTCAGCGGCTGCCTCCCCTACGAGCTCGGCCTGCTCGCCAAGGCCACCGTCATCGACGCCGGCACGAACCAGCTCACGGGCACCATCCCGGCCTCGTACGCGTGCCTGCGGAAGGTGGAGCAGCTCAACCTGGCGGACAACCTCCTCTACGGCGAGGTGCCCGACGCGCTCTGCCGGCTCGCGTACCCGTCGTCCGGCGGCCACCTCTCCAACCTCACGCTCTCCGACAACTACTTCACGTCGCTGGGGGCGTGCTGCTGGGCGCTGATCAAGCAGGGGAAGCTCAACGTCGCCCGCAATTGCATACCCTATGCGCCCAACCAGCGGTCGCACGAGGAGTGCGCCGGCTTCTTCCACGGGACCAAGACCTACTGCCCCGTCAGCACCTACGTGCCATGCCACCACCCCAAGGACTACGGCGCCGGTAAGGAGGAGGCCTCGGCGGCGGAGGAGTACAAGTACCGGACGTACTCGGCGCTGCACCCGTGAGTCCGTGGCTCCCAGCAGTCGGCACGGCCGGCGAGGGCAGGCGTACACGTGCTGGAAGACAAGGGGGAATGTGCTGTGCATCTCGTGGCGGCTGCTTGGGTCGTTGCGATGGCTGGTTTGTGCTGATATTATTTGCAAATCGTGTGTCCTTTTCTATTTAGGGTCAGTTTGGTTTCAATAAGTCACGCGACTTATAAATCAGGTGACTTAAAACTAGTGACTTATAAGTCACGCCTGTTTGGTTGTCATCTGACTTATAAGTCACCTGACACACCTTTCCACATCAATCAACATCATGCAGGTGGTGGGACCCACGCAAAAGAGGTGATTTATAAGTTTTAAGTTGGGGTGGAGCAACTTAGGCCCTGCTTGGTTTCAAATAAGTCACCAACTTTTAAGTCGAAAAGTGCAAAAAGTAACTTATTTTGCCAAACGGACTCAACTTATAAGTCACACTAACTTATAAGTCATAAGTTGCTACACCCCAACTTAAAACTTATAAGTCACCCCTTTTGCATGGGTTCCATCACCTTTACATAAAAAACAAGGTGGGAAGATGTGCTCAGATGACTTATAAGTCAGATGGCAACCAAACAGGCGTGACTTATAAGTCACTGGTTTTAAGTCAGCTGACTTATAAGGACCTGTTTGGTTCCAAATAAGTCACCAACTTATAAGTCGAAAAGTGAAAAAAGTGATTTATTTTGCCAAATAGACCCGACTTATAAGTCACCCCAATTTATAAGTCATAAGTTACTCCACCCCAACTTAAAACTTATAAGTCACCCCCTTTTGCGTGGGTCCCACCACCTGCATGATGTTGATTGGTGTGGAAAGGTGTGTCAGGTGACTTATAAGTCAGGTGACAAACAAACATGCATGACTTATAAGTCATTAGTTTTAAGTCACCTGACTTATAAGTCGGATGACTTATTGAAACCAAACAGGCCCTAAGTCAGGTGCTTATTGAAACCAAATAGGGCCTTATGACTTATAAATTGGGATGACTTATAAGTCGGGTCTGTTTGATAAAATAAGTCACTTTTTTCACTTTTCAACTTATAAATTAGTGACTTATTTAAAACCAAACAAGCCTTTATGTTCCTTTTTCATACTACTACCAGCAAGGAGTGATTAATAAGTAGGAGAAGGTATGATGGCTGGGCAGTGGGCACTAGTAGAAGATTGAGCACATGGCGACTTGGCGTTGCTGACGGGGATGCGGCAAGGCGTAGGCTGGTCTGATGCCGGTCGGGCAGCTCCTGCGCAAGCTCCTTTTCCCTTCCTTTTGTTGCGCACAGTAGCTACCGTAAGTAAAGCCAACTTCAACACGCTGACTCAAATGGACACGAATTTGATCTATTTTTTATCGGCTTGGGTCGGCTGAAGGTGAGTCGTCCAACCGTGTCTATCCAAATCTGACCAATGCACCCAACCGGCCAACCCAATTGGCCCGTCCAGCCGAATTCTTTCGAATAATCATATATTTATGCGAAATAAATGTAATTTAAGGCCCGCTGCCGTAGTTCATGCCGGCAGACGTGCCAATGGCTGGCATACATGTATGCCAGCCTACAGAAAAAATGCCATAGGTCATGCCGGCACACTTGTGTATGGTCGGCATACATGCCAACACACAAAAAAGATCATAGTTCATGCATCTCGGCCGTAGTTCATGAAGGCACACATGTCAGCATACAAAAATAACATCTTGGCCATAGGTCATCCATCTAGCTCGAGCATCGCCGTTTGTCTCTTCTCGAACCAAACCATTCTCCTTGTAGGCACCTTGCTCAAGTTGATTGCCATGATCTCCACTTCCTTTGCCATTAGACTAAACTTCACCTCGTTTGCTTTTATCTTTCCAAAGTCCGCCTCGATCTCAAGCTTCTTCTTTTGGATGTTCTCCTCAATCCCGAGCTTCTTCTTTTGTATTTTAATGAAGGCCCTCATTTGCTCCTCTTTCTCTTGGCGCTTCCTTTTCTCCCTTGCTTCCTTTTCGGTCATCAACCCCCTCAAAATTTCTTGCAAGGCGAGTGTCGCCGCATCACGCTGGGCATCCACCTTGGAGTTGGTCTTTCCCCTTGGTCGCTTCTCACCTTCACCATGCTCAATGACCGCCGCCGTCCGTCCATTCTTCTTTACGACAACATATTGCTCCTTGATGTTTGGGCAATAACAAATTATCGTCCAACAATGGGTGAGGGTGAATGACTTATGCCCATGTCGGCCCTTGAAGGCATCTAAAACTTAAAATGCTTACAAATAAAAATGAAGGCAACATGGATCTCACGTGGCCTCTTCCTTTGCGTCCAAATGGGCGGCCACAGGCATGGCGTTGAGGTTGATGGCCGCGGGCCACATGCATGGGGTGGCCGGCGCGATCACACTCACTTTCGGCGAGCAGTCCCGAGGCGACACTAGTAGGAAAAACCTTATCAGTAGCGTGGGTTTTTGGACTACCAGTAGTATAAGTTCCCACGCTACTGCTACGACGCTACAACTATTTTTTAGCAGTAGCGTGTGTTTTACCCCACGCTACAGCTAAAAAGTTAGTAGTAGCGCGCACAACCCACTCTACTACTATTCCTAACCCGCGCTACTACTATTCCTATGTACTAGTAGAATGCCCTTCTTCCCCCACGCTACTGCTAAGTAATTAAAAATTAAAAAAAAGTTAGATGCAATATTTATGGATGGAAATCAAGACACATCTAGTGCAAAGGTCACAGAACCATCTTAGCACTTGCAGCGTTCATGTATACAACATTGAAAATCTGAACTCAAAGAAATCATGAGATCCCATTTATACATCAGACGCACACAACCATCACGAAAGGTGGGTACCTTCCCTAGAGTCCCACCACCAACCTAACCAGACCACTTTTCTAAATGTATCTACCAAGGAGTCGAGGTCCTTCACCTCGGCAACCTCCAGACGGTGGCATCGAGGTCCTCCACCTCGGCAACCTCCTGACGGTGGCGTCAAGGTCCTCCACCTCGTCGACCTCCGGCGTCACAATCACCTGGACAATCATCTGTGTGACGCAGTCGCCGGGCTTCATGGTGAAGTCCGTCTCCGAGTTGTTGAAGAGCACGATGCCCACCGGGTGCGGTAGTCCGTGGCGATCACCCCTGCGGCCATGTCGGGAAAGTGAAAACTGCTTGTTAGTTCTTGTCCTTGTGTAGATCCGGTAGGGTATTTTCTTCATTTATCAATATCTTTTAGTCTTTTATGAATCTTCGAAACGGAAACGCACCTACTAAATACATACCCTAGCTATACGTGTTCATGCTATCTTGTTCAACATTTATTGTTGCATGGATAGGGAAATAGACAACCAAGGACTTCAGAAAATCAATTCCCACTGTTTTTTCAAAACAGGGAATAGGCAAAGTCTATTTTGAATTTTGATATTCCATGCCAACTTCAAGTATATATGCTACCATGTAATCTTGGAACGTGGATCAAAATGAGATTTCAGGCTTTGTCAACCTTACCATGATCAGTACTAAATTCTCTAGGCTGCTCAACCTTTCCTTGTAGGGATCATTTCTTTCACCTAGTATCTCGTTGTTAAGTTTGCGAAGAAACCTGCTTACGTTCAGATAGTCATCCATATCCTGAAGAAAAACACAGTATACATTTTCAATGACTCACAATATATCATCGAATATTGCTCTGGTTTACTCTAAGAATAATTGTTAAAGATCAGCCAATGTTTTCTTACAATCTTCCACTCTATGAAGTAGAAGTAAAAACTGAAAGCGAAAAACTGAGTGATTTCTATTAACAAGACATCGCCTATGTAATATTGTATTGAAACGAACAAACTAAAATATTAGAACAATCTTATTATCTACTGAACACCGACCCTCACTTGTTAATCTTGTTCGGATGTTCACTTACTGCACATCTAAACATCTGCATACAGCTACAAACAGGCTTCTGATGACCAAACATATTTTTTCATCAATTAGATTTACATGGCACATTTTCCCCATCAGTTAGCTACAAGACTCTACATACATAAAGGCAAAACAATTTCACCAAGAATCAGCTCCTTGCATATATAATGAATTAATTTTCCGTATTATTGTGAATGACAATTTTATAAAAATCAAAAAGTACTTTATTTTGAGGTTGTACTTGCAAGTTACATATACTATTCATAAATAAAAAGAAACAACAGGTGCAGTGTTGTACTTGCAACACAAGCAGAGCACTGAAGCTCAAAATGGAAAACCACTTGGCCAACAGCAAGAAGACAGGGGCAGTTATGAATGACCATTTAATATTGTAGGACACAGAGAACTCCCAACAGAACCCTCAGTCGTTGAACAAATTTAATTCTAAATAAAAGGAATACACATTTATGTAGTATGAGATCATGTTAATTGGTTGCAAGACTGAAGATGGTCCAATGCTAGTGCCATCAGAACTGAGCTATTCAAATTCAGGATACTGAAATGTGAAAACAGTGTGCAGATTACTATTATCCATGGTGGAAAGTAAAAGGGACCCAATATATAACTTAAATACAACCTAGTTAGTTAGTGGAGCTTAATTCATCAGCCACATTAGTACGGACATTACGAATTGCCATAAGCAAAGCAGCAGCTACATGCGGGGCTAATAAGCAGTTGATACGCCACAACAATACAGACAGATTGCGCGGACACAAACATTGGTCCATCCACGATATGATTGGAAAGTTAGTAGCATAATGCATCAAGCATGTTTACTAACTTAGTAGTCACCAGCACAATATTCTGCCGCTTATAATATAAATTTGATTATAACAAGAGGAGAAGAGGGCGTGAGAAGAGTTGCCTGGCGACAGGATTAGCTGGTCCGGCAATAGGGAACTTCAAATACCCAGTATCCCATTCAATTTTGACTACTCATGAATTTTGTGGCATCAAATGTGTCAAGCTAAAAAATCATAAAGAAGCTATACTATGATAACCCAAGCTGACTGCAATTTGTGAAATCACAAATAGCATTAGTTGACATAAAAAATAAGGCAAAAGCTTTGTGCTGATCACAATTTAACTTCATTTTAAAATCCCAGCCACCTTCATTTGTTCACCCATGTCCTTTATCAGCAGCTCAGCTGCCACTAAGTCAACACCACACCTTTTGTGGTCCAGGCTATCTATCCTATAACAGTGCATGACTGAATTCATGACACAAAGTAGTTACAGAACAATGAAAGAATGCCGAAACACATAAACAAGAATTGGCATTTCTTGCTTCCTTAAGAAGGTTTGCCATAAACATAGCTGAGCTAATTAAGGTAGATTAGATTATTGTTATTTGTAAAATAAAAAATGCCATTGCATCTCATTTAAGTAAAATTCAGCTCTAAGTATTGCACTCCTACATTATACAGTGGATAAACATACATTGAGAACCCGAACAACTAAAAATACAACATCTATTATATACAGGAAGAACAATGCATAAATAAGTGTCTGTGAATAATTAAAAAAACTTCAATGTAAATTACTATTTCTGATAAATAAATGAAGATAAAAAAGCAGCAGCAGGTGCAAGCTAACCTAATTAAAGATTCAGTTTTCTCCTCTCTGAAGATAAAAAAGTTTCAGTTTGGTTGTGACACCTAACGCCATTAATTCAGGCAGAGCATGAGAGGGAGAGAGGGACCTTGAAGAGTAGGAAGAAGCAGACCCGGAGGAGCAGTGGTCTTCTCTTCACTTGTAGGTGGAGCCCTGTGCGTGACCCCCATGGAGAAGAGAACAAGGATGGAGCCCTGCTGCCCTGTGCGTGAGGAATCAAGGAAATCGGGGAAGGTAATCCAAGATGGTCAAGGAAATCAAGGATGGAGCCCTGCTGCCCTGCTACCTTGGCTTGACGATTTGCAGGTCCGCTCCATCCACTGTGCCATCTCCGTCGAGGTCGTGGCGGATGGATCTGACCTACACGACCGATCTTCCTCCCGCTTGCCTTGTCTTCCCTAGTGATGAGATGGGGGAAGGAGGAGACGGTGTGGGAGGCGTCCATCGAAGAGATGGATCCACGGGCAAAGGGAGAGAAAGTGTGGGGATGGTCGCCGGCGGCGATGGGGAAGAAGGCGCAACATGGCACCGAGGTTGGATCTGGATCAGAGTAGGGAGGAAGGGAGGGAGAGAGAGAGAGAACGTGACGAGGGAGAGGAGGGGACAAGGGAGACAGGCAGGTGTGGTGCGCTTAGTTGTAGCGCACGTCGGTGAACCGCGCTATCACTAAGTTCGTAGTGGTAGCGCGGTCTGGGAAACACACGCTATTACTATGGCCAGTCCCGAGGGCATGACGAGAACCATTTAATAGTAGCGCGGCTAGACAAAACCAACGCTGCTGCTAAGTTATACCAGTAGCGTGTTTGGTACCTGGCCTTACCAGTAGCGTGGTGGCTCAAACAGACGCTACTAGTAAATTTCTACCTATAAGCTATTTTCTAGTAGTGTGAGGTGGAGCAGCGGGACGCGCCCAGGTTGTGTTGGGGAGGAAACCTGTGTTTCTGCGGCGTCGGGAGGTGTGTGATGACTCCAGACGTGGCAGGCAGGCAACCGACGAGCTTGTGTCCGCAGCAAAACCCTAGCATGAGGAAGGCCTGTTGCGTGGCCTTGGCGACAAGAGCCTCTTTCTCCGCAACGTTGGCCTCCTGTTGCTCGGTGCGCGACTTTTTTCTCGACCTATATGGCCTTTCGGCCAACACTATTCGCCGTCTCTTTGGGCCTCTGCTTCAGCGTGAGCTCCTTCTTGGGCTTCTTCTATGGGAGCACGGGGCGGGTGGCCACGCCGTCCACCGTGGCGCCGGGAAGGCAACGGTGGCGGGATTTGGCGCGTCAACCATTGTGTGGCAGGATGGCGGAAGGGTTTTGGGAGAGAGAGGGGGAATGGGGTTGATGTGCCACAGATGGGCGGGCCAGGGGATTTGAAGGGCGGGCGTCGCGTACGTCCACGCCGACGAAACCCGACACTAATCTTGGCTTAAAATGGGTCACAACATACAGAAAAACGGACACCCTCCGTTTACATTGGCGTGTTGGGCTGCGGTTTTTGCTTGCGCAAATCCAAACAGACACGAATAGACCAAGTGGGTCTCCACGTTGGAGTTGCCCTGACTTCGGGTGCTTCGTTCCTTCTTGCAATCATTGTTTTTTAAGCAAGACATAAGATTTGCCTCGTCTATTTATTAAGGAGGGAATAGAGTTTGTTTATCAGGGACCCTCAAATCAAAAAGATTACTCTCGCAATATTAAATTCCCTAATCTCTTCGCACAAGTGACGTAAATATTCTCCGACATGCCATGAAAATTTTATTTGATATACATGAGTATTTTATCTACACACACAAATATTCTTTTAGTTTCCTTAAAATAGTCTTTCCTTTCTTAAAACTAAATGATACAACATTTTGAAAACATTCTTAAACAAAAGAAATTGAAATATACAAAAATCATGGTCTTAATGGTAGTGCACGCGACCAACCTATGCAGAGTAAGACAGCTTGAGGCATTTGCGTAGCATGAAATAGGAGGACTCTCCACCGGGCTCCGTGCCAATAATTACTATGTCAAAGAAGAAATTACACACGGTCCAAATCATAAAGTTAAACATCACATAGTTAACCTTACCCCTATAACCACAGCTTATATTTTTCAAAAAAAATGGATTTGCTAAATCTTATCTTTTTTACCAATCTCGCGAAGTTTTTATTCAACTGTCACAATGTTTATAGGGACGAAAAGAATACTGATAACCACAAGTATAGGGGATCACAACAGCTTTCGAGGATAGAGTATTCAACCCAAATTTATTGATTCGACACAAGGGGAGCCAAAGAGTATTTTCAAGTATTAGCAGCTGAGTTGTCAATTCAACCACACCTGAAAACTTAGTATCTGCAGCAAAGTGTTTAGTAGCAAAGTAATATGATAGTGGTGGTAGCGGCAACAAAAGTAAAGACATCAGAAGTAATGTTTTTGGTATTTTGTAGTAATTGTAACAGTAGCAACGAAAAAGTAAATAAGCGTAAACCAGTATATGGAAAACTCGTAGGAACCGGATTAGTGATGGATAATTATGCCGGATGCGGTTCATCATGTAACAGTCATAACATAGGGTGACACAGAACTAGCTCCAATCCATCAATGTAATGTAGGCATGTATTCCGTATATAGTCATACGTGCTTATAGAAAAGAACTTGCATGACATCTTTTGTCCTACCCTCCCGTGGCAGCGGGGTCCTATTGGAAACTAAGGGATATTAAGGCCTCCTTTTAATAGAGAACCGGAACAAAGCATTAGCACATAGTGAATACATGAACTCCTCAAACTATGGTCATCACTGGAAGTGGTCCCGATTATTGTCGCTTCGGGGTTGCCGGATCATAACACATAGTAGGTGACTATAGACTTGCAAGATAGGATCAAGAACTCACATATATTCATGAAAACATAATAGGTTCAGATCTGAAATCATGGCACTCGGGCCCTAGTGACAAGCATTAAGCATAGCAAAGTCATAGCAACATCAATCTCAGAACATAATGTATACTAGGGATCAAACCCTAACAAAACTAACTCGATTACATGATAAATGCCATCCAACCCATCACCGTCTAACAAGCCTACGATGCAATTACTCACGCACGGCGGTGAGCATCATGAAATTGGTGATGGAGGATGGTAGATGATGACGACGGCGACGAATCCCCCTCTCTGGAGCCCCGAACGGACTCCAGATCAGCCCTCCCGAGAGGTTTTAGGGCTTGGCGGCGGCTCCGTATCGTAAAACGCAATGATTTATTCTCTCTGATTTTTTCTCATCGAAACTCAATATATGGAGGTGGAGTTGGAGTCGGAGACGCAACAGGGGGCCCACGAGGTAGGGGGGCGCGCCCTAGGGGGGTGCCCCCCACCCTCGTGGAAAGGGTGTGGGCCCCCTGGTCTTCATATTTGGCGAGGATTTTTTATTATTTTTTTTAAGACCTCCCGTGGAGTTTCAGGTCATTCCAAGAATATTTGTTTTCTACACATAAAACAACATCATGGTAATTCTGCTGAAAACAGCGTTAGTCCGGGTTAGTTCCATTCAAATCATACAAGTTAGAGTCCAAAACAAGGGCAAAAGTGTTTGGAAAAGTAGATACGACGGAGACGTATCAACTCCCCCAAGCTTAAACCCTTGTATATACTCAAGCAATTCAGTTGACAAACTGAAAGAAAGAAAGAAAAACTTCTATAAACTCTGTTTTCTCTTGTTGTTGTAACTATGTCAAGCCAGCATTCAAGTTTTCAGCATAGATTATAACTAACCGCATTTGCAATAATTCTCAGGTCTCATAATTACTCGTATCAATAGCATGATCAACTAGCAAGTCATAATAATAAATCTCGGATGACAACACTTTCTCAAAACAATCATAATATGATATAACAAGATGGTATCTCGCCAGCCCTTTCTGAGACCGCAAAACATAAATGCAGAGCACCTTTAAAGATCAAGGACTGACTAGACATTGTAATTCATGGTAAAAGAGATCCAATCATAGTCACACCCAATATAAATTAATAGTGATGAATGCAAATGACGGCTGTGCTCTCCAGCTAGTGCTTTTTAATAACAGGGTGATGACTCAGCATAAAAGTAAATGGATAGGCCCTTCACAGAGGGAAGTAGGGATTTGTAGAGGTGCCAGAGCTCGGTTTTGAAATAGAGATAAATTGTATTTTGAGCGGTATACTTTCATTGTCAACGTAACAACAAAGAGATGGCAATATCTTCCATGCTAAACACATTATAGGCGGTTCCCAAACAGAATGGTAAAGTTTATACCCCCCTCCACCAACAAACATCAATCCATGGCTTGTTCGAAACAACGAGTGCCTCCAACATACATCAGGTCCCGGGGGGAGTTTTGTTTGCAATTAATTTTGATTTAGTTTGCATAAAGCATGGGACTGGGCATCCCGGTGACCAGCCATTTTCTCGTGAGTGAGGAGCAGAGTCCAGTCCTCTTGAGAATAATTCGCCTAACACGAAAGATAAGGACAACCTTTGTTGATACATGAGCTATTCGAGCATACAAAACAGAATGAATATTTGAAGGTTTAGAGTTTGGCACATACAAATTTACTTGAAACGGCAGGTAGATACCGCATATAGGAAGGTATAGTGGACTCATCTGGAATAACTTTGGGGTTTAAGGGTTTTGGATGCACAAGAAGTATTCCCGCTTAGTACAAGTGAAGGCTAGCAAAAGACTGGGAAGCGACCAACTAGAGAGCAACAACAGCCATGTACATGCATTAAAATTAATAAACATTGGATGCAAGCATGAGTAGGATATAATCCACCATGAACATAAATATCGTGAAGGCTATGTTGATTTTGTTTGAACTACATGAGTGAACATGTGCCAAGTCAAGTCACTTAAATCATTCAAAAGAGGATACCACCCCATCATACCACATCATAATCATCTCAATAGCATGTTGGCACACAAGGTAAACCATTATAACTCATAGCTAATCAAGCATGGCACAAGCAACTATGATCTCTAATTGTCATTGCAAACATGTTTATTCGTAATAAGCTGAATCAAGAACGGGACTCATCATATTTACAAAAACAAAAGAGGTCGAGTTCATACCAGCTTTTCTCATCTCAGTCAGTCCATCATATATCATCATAAGTGCCTTTCACTTGCACGACCGAACAGTGTGAATAATAATAGGAGTGCACGTGCATTGGACTAAGCTGGAATCTGCGAGCATTCAGTAAACAGGAGAAGACAAGGCAATATGGGCTCTTGGTTAAATCAACAATAATGCATATAAGAGCCACTCCAACAATTTAATTATGGTCTTCTCCTATTGACCCCCAAAGAAAAGAAAAGAAATAAAACTATTTACACAGGAAAGCTCCCAACAAGCAGAAGAAGAACGGGAAATATTTTTGGGTTTTCTTTTTAGTTATTACTACTACAGCAGAAAAATAAACTACTACTAATTTTTTTGGTTTTTCTTAAGGTTTAACAAACACACAAGAAGAAAGCAGGAAAAAGAAAATAAACTAGCATGGATATTACAGTGAAAAAGTATGAGCGCCGACATCTAGCAATGAGTGTGTGTGAACATAAATGTAATGTCGGTGAGAAATACGTACTCCCCCAAGCTTAGGCTTTTGGCCTAAGTTGGTCTATGGCCACGGCTGGCCTGGCGGATATCCATAATAGTAATTGTTGGGGTCGTACTGTGATGAAGAAGAAGAAGGCTCCGATTGCCACTGGCTGGCAATCATCCCCGGATCCCACTGATAGTTAGACTGTCGTGAAGGATCAAATTGTGGTTCCGGCTCTGGCTCCTTAGCTGGTGCAGGGTTCCGGTAGGCGTGAATAGCTGCCAACGGAACAAGGTACGTGCCTGCAATCAAATCAAACAAAGAAGGAGCAGTCAAGGTAATAGTCTCGGGATGATGTTTATTAAGGAACAATTGATATCTAAGCTCCCCTGCCCTATTTTTAACAATAAAATCATGTGCCACCATACTTTTACGATCTAGATAAACATGGGGTAGCACTTTTTCTTCCTTCTCGGCATGCCTAATAGGTATGTTAAAATGTGCTGCTAGGCGTGTGGCATAAATGCCTCCAAACATGGGGCCCTTAGTACGCTTCATATTTAACCGTCTAGTAATAATACCGCCCAAACTAAAAGTGTTATCACTATATAAACCTTGGAGCAGAATAATTAAATCAGGGATACTAAGGTTTCCAGAATTTCCGCGTCCAATTAAACAATGACTAGCAAATAATGCAAAGTAACGCAAAATAGGAAAATGTATGCTAGTGATTCGTGCATCGGAAACCTTCCTGGTTTCTCCTACAGTGATATTATCAATAAACCCAGCCACATCATCATGATGTGGTTCTTCTGTCTTGCCCTCAAAAGGGACTAAACAAATCCGACAGAAATCAAAAAGTGACATCTCCTTAGGCTCATCATATAAATGAAATTGCACCGTAGGTGGTGAGTTCCTAGGATGAAAATAAAAGTTTTGCACAAAGGTATTTGTGAGTAAGAGATACTGATCGCATTGGTCGTGGAGGAAAGCAGTGAGGCCTGCATTGTGAGCCAATTCATGAAAATCTTCATAGATACCGGCTGCTCTCAAGAAATCTTCAGAAGGCCATTCACACGCCCGAATCTCCGCGATACGTGGCAAATTATACTTAGGCTTAGGTGCCTTTTCCTTTGAGCTTTGGCTTGATGAGCCCCTCAATAATCTCCTCATCATTTTTCTGAAACAATCTGAAATTTTTAGTAACTTCAAAATAAAAGGAAACCAAATTCAATAAAACTGATAGTAACTACTCCTACAAGTGCCTAGAGCCTATATCAAGCATTAGAACTACTTGGAACCATATAAATTTGACATGCAAGCTCAACAACATAGTCACCTATGCAGCACAAATTTGCAAAGAATAAAGCACTAGAACAAAAACTAATTGGACCAATGGAGGAGTCACATACCAAGGAACAATCTCCCCAAGCAGTTTTGCGAGAGGTGCTTTGAGCAAGGAGATCGAAAATCACAGCAAAAGTGGCTGGAACTCGTGCTTGAGTTGGTTTTTTGGATTTGTGTGAGATAGAGGAAGAAGATGGGTGCTGGGATAAGTGGAGGAGGGCCACCGTGGGCCCACGAGGCAGGGGGGCGCGCCCTATAGGGGGGGGCGCCCACAACCCTCGTGGCCAGGTGGCAGCTCCTCCCGCGGTAATTTTTGCACAGTAAATTCTCAAATATTCTCGAAAAAATCATATTAAATTGGCATGGCATTCTGAGGACTTTTATTTTTGGAATATTTTTATATTGCACGGATAAGTCAGGAAACAGACAGAAAAATACTATTTTTACTTTATTTAATATAAATAACAGAAAGTATAGAGAGGGTACAGAAGTTTGTGCTTCTAGTTTCATCCATCTCATGCTCATCAAAAAGAATCCACTAACAAGGTTGATCAAGTCTTGTTAACAAACTCATTCCGATAATCATGAAACCGGAGAAATTTCGAATAATACTAAGTTACCTCAACGGGGATATGCACATCCCCAATAATAAGAATATCATATTTCTTTTTGACAGTAGGAAGAGGAAATTCAAAACCTCCAAATACAATCGATGGAATTTTTCCAATAGAGTTGATACTATGAACTTGAGGTTGTTTCCTCGAAAAGTGTACCGTATGCTCATTACCATTAACATGAAAAGTGACATTGCCTTTGTTGCAATCAATAACAGCCCCTGCAGTATTAAGAAAAGGTCTTCCAAGAATAATAGACATACTATCATCCTCGGGAATATCAAGAATAACAAAGTCCGTTAAAATAGTAACTTTTGCAACCACAACGGGCACATCCTCACAAATACCGACAGGTATAGCAGTTGATTTATCAGCCATTTGCAAAGATATTTCAGTAGGTGTCAGCTTATTCAAGTCAAGTCTACGATATAAAGAGAGAGGCATAACACTAACACCGGCTCCAAGATCACATAAAGCAGTTTTAATATAATTTCTTTTAATGGAGCAAGGTATAGTAGGTACTCCAGGGTCTCCAAGTTTCTTTGGTATTCCACCCTTAAAAGTATAATTAGCAAGCATGGTGGAAATCTCAGTTTCCAGTATCTTTCTTTTATTAGTAATGATATCTTTCATATATTTAGCATAAGGATTTGTTTTGAGCACATCAGTTAATCTCATACGCAAAAATATAGGCCTAATCATTTCAGCAAAGCGCTCAAAATCCTCATCATCCTTTTTCTTGGACGGTTTCGGAGGAAAAGGCATGGGTTTCTGAACCCAAGGTTCCCTTTCTTTACCATGTTTCCTAGCAACAAAGTCCCTTTTATCATAACGTTGATTCTTTGATTGTGGGTTATCAAGATCAACAGCAGGTTCAATTTCTACATCATTGTCATTACTAGGTTGAGCATCATCATGAACATCATCATTAATAGTTTTACTAGGTTCATGTTCATTACCGGATCGTGTTTCAGCATCAGACATAGATATATCATTTGGATTATCAGGTGGTTTAGCAATAGTTTCACTAGAAGTTTGCACAGTTCTATCATTTTTCTTCTTCTTCTTTTTAGAAGAACTAGGAACATCAATATTATTTCTTTGAGAATCTTGCTCGATTCTCTTAGGGTGGCCTTCAGGATACAAAGGTTCCCGAGTCATTCTACCAGTTCTAGTAGCCACTCTAATAGCATAATCATTTCTTACTATTCATTTCATCAAGCACTTCTTTTTGAGCCTTAAGTACTTGTTCTACTTGAGTGGTAACCATAGAAGCATGTTTGCTAATAAGTTTAAGTCCACCTTTAATATCAGCCATATAATCACCCAAGCGTCTGATCATATAAGCATTTTCTTTTAATTATCTACCAAAATAAGCATTGAAGTCGTCTTGCTTATACATAAAGTTATCAAACTCATCCAAGCACTGACTAGCAATTTTAGTAGGAGGGACTTCAGCTTTATAATATCTATAGAGAGAATTTACCTTTACTACCTGTGTCGAGATATCGGGATAAGAAGGTTCTTCAGTGAATAAATAATTGAGATCATATGTTTCTTCAATAGGCGGTGAATTAAGACCATGTATTTCTTCAATAGGAGGTAAAGTCTTAATGTCTTAAGCTTTAATACCTTTTTCTTTCATAGATTTCTTTGCCTCTTGCATATCTTCGGGACTGAGAAATAAAATACCTCTCTTCTTCGGAGTTGATTTAGGGGTAGGCTCAGTAATTGGAGCAGGAGATGGCTCAGGAGCTGGCTCAGGAGGTGCCCAATTATTTTCATTTGTCAACATATTATTCAATAGAATTTCAGCTTCATCCGGTGTTCTTTCCCTGAAAAGAGAACCAGCACAACTATCCAGGTAATCTTTGGAAGCATCGGTTAGTCCATTATAAAAGATATCAAGTATCTCAGGTTTCTTAAGAGGATGATCAGGCAAAGCATTAAGTAACTTGAGAAGCCTCCCCCAAGCTTGTGGGAGACTCTCTTCTTTAATTTGCACGAAGTTGTATATTTCCCTCAAGGCAGCTTCTTTCTTATGAGCAAGGAAATATTTAGCAGAGAAGTAATAAATCATATCCTGGGGACTACGCACACAACCAGGATCAAGAGAATTAAACCATATCTTAGCATCGCCCTTTAATGAGAACGAAAATATTTTGAGTAAATAGAGGTAACGCGATCTCTCATTATTAGTGAACAGGGAAGCTATATCATTGAACTTAGTAAGATGTGCCACAACAGTTTTAGATTCATAGCCATAAAATGGATCAGATTCAACCAAAGTAATTATATCAGGATCACATATAGGTTTAGTAGCAAAAGCAGGGTCAGGTCTCATTCTATCTCTAAGTGATTCTTTGTTCCATTTAATTAATAACCTCGTAAGCTCATATCTATCTCTGCAAGCAGAAATAGCAGCAGAAGATTCCATATCAAAAAGATAACCCTCAGGAATAACAGGCATATTTTCATCATCACTCTCATCATCGTATTCAAATTCAATAATTTTTTTCTCTAGCCCTAGCAATTTGTTCATCAAGAAATTCACTAAGGGGCACAGTAGTATCAGGCATAGAAGCAGTTTCATTATAAGTATCATGCATAGCAGAAGTGGCATCATCAATAACATGCGACATATCAGAACGAATAGCAGAAACAGATGTAGGTGTCGCAAACTTACTCATAACAGAAGGTGAATCAAGTGCAGAGATAGATGGCAGTTCCTTACCTCCCCTCGTAGTTGAGGGATAGATCTTGGTTTTTGGATCTCTCAAGTTCTTCATAGTGATAAGCAGATATAAATCCCAGGTGACTCAAAGAATAGAGCTATGCTCCCTGGCAACGGCGCCAAAAATTTGTCTTGATAACCCACAAGTATAGGGGATCGCAACAGCTTTCGAGGGTAGAGTATTCAACCCAAATTTATTGATTCAACACAAGGGGAGCCAAAGAATATTCTCAAGTATTAGCAGCCGAGTTGTCAATTCAACCACACCTGGAAACTTAGTATCTGCAGCAAAGTGTTTAATAGCAAATTAATATGATAGTGGTGGTAGCGGCAACAAAAGTAAAGACAGCAAAAGTAATGTTTTTGGTATTTTGTAGTGATTGTAACAGTAGCAACGGAAAAGTAAATAAGCGTAAAACAGTATATGGAAAACTCGTAGGCACCGGATCAGTGATGGATAATTATGCCGGATGCGGTTCATCATGTAACAGTCATAACATAGGGTGACACAGAACTAGCTCCAATTCATCAATGTAATGTAGGCATGTATTCCGTATATAGTCATACGTGCTTATGGAAAAGAACTTGCATGACATCTTTTGTCCTACCCTCCCGTGGCAGCGGGGTCCTATTGGAAACTAAGGGATATTAAGGCCTCCTTCTAATAGAGAACCAGAACAAAGCATTAGCACATAGTGAATACATGAACTCCTCAAACTATGGTCATCACCGGGAGTGGTCCCGATTATTGTCACTTCAAGGTTGCCGGATCATCACACATAGTAGGTGACTATAGACTTGCAAGATAGGATCAAGAACTCACATATATTCATGAAAACATAATAGGTTCAGATTTGAAATCATGGCACTCGGGCCCTAGTGACAAGCATTAAGCATAGCAAAGTCATAGCAACATCAATCTCAGAACATAATGGATACTAGGGATCAAACCCTAACAAAACTAACTCGATTACATGATAAATGTCATCCAACCCATCACCGTCCAACAAGCCTATGATGCAATTACTCACGCACGGCGGTGAGCATCATGAAATTGGTGATGGAGGATGGTTGATGATGATGACGACGACGAATCCCCCTCTCCGGAGCCCCAAACGGACTCCAGATCAGCCCTCCCGAGAGGTTTTAGGGCTTGGCGGCGGCTCCGTATCGTAAAACGCGATGATTTCTTCTCTCTGATTTTTCTCTCATCGAAACTCAATATATGGAGGTGGAGTTGGAGTCGGAGACGCAACAGGGGGCCCACGAGGTAGGGGGCGCGCCCTAGGGGGGGCGCCCCCACCCTCGTGGAAAGGGTGTGGCCCCCTGGTCTTCATATTTGGTGAGGATTTTTTATTATTTTTTCTAAGACCTCCCGTGGAGTTTCAGGTCATTCCGAGAATATTTGTTTTCTGTACATAAAACAACATCATGGTAATTCTGCTGAAAACAACGTCAGTGCAGGTTAGTTCCATTCAAATCATACAAGTTAGAGTCCAAAACAAGGGCCAAAGTGTTTGGAAAAGTAGATACGACGGAGACATATCAAATACCATCGGGGTGGCCCAGCCAAACATGGCGGCCAACCAGCCAGCTCCCAATTTTAGTGTGTACTTCGCTAAATTGTGAGACTCAACATTTGAGCTCCTACATTCATGAACTAACCTAAAAGAAATAAAACCAGGTAAATGAACGTTGATTTCCTTTATAACTGCACCATAAACTGCACCACTTCCATCGTGGGCTTCTTCCACCATACTTTTAGAGTCTGAAGCAACATGTATACGCCTCTGGTTGAGATCATCTGCCAAGGCGAGCCCTTCTCTGATAGCTAGAGCTTCCAATGTGGCTGGATCACCAATGTTGGTAAAGACGACCGCAAAAGTACCCATGAATGTTCCTGCCTGATCCCTGCAAATAGCACCGACTGCTCCATACTTCCCTCTCCGGCGAACACCCGCATCCACATTAATTTTTGCATGGTTCTCAACAGGAGCGATCCAACCTGACGTGCGTGTAAGGGAACTTCCAGTAGATCCCTTGATGGGTGCGAGCACTTGCAGGTCCAACATATACGAATTAATGAATTCATGGATAGCATGTGGTGTCTTGAAAATACCTTCATATATTGCTTTCCTTCGAGCACCCCAGATCACCCATAATGTTACAACGAACCTGATAAATTCTTCTGTTGATAGTGCACCTTGTAGAGCAAAAATCCACACCTTTGGTCCCTCCTCCATATGTATACCGAGTTGACCAAGAATAGCATCTGAAGAAAGCGCCCACGTGCTCCGCGACATGGCATAGTCCAGGAGTGCATGCCTCCATGTATCATGCACTCCACACAAGTTACATGCTCCAGAAGTGGTCATATGACGATGATGGAGGACCTCTCTCGAAGGGATTGATCGTCTGGCCAAACGGCATAAAAACATCTTTAGCTTCGACGGAACCTGTAGGTTCCATAATGACTTCCACTCCCTACTATCTCCATGGATGTTTGATGTCCCCTCGCGGTCTTCCAGCCAACTTTCTCCATTCTTCTTTGTCCGAACCATCATTCTATATGCAGATCCCACACTGAAATTTCCTCTGGGTTCTTCACTCCATGCCCAGTAATCCTCTATCCTGCGTGTACATAGTGGAATCTTCAAAATTGTTTCGGCATCAAACGGGGTGAACACTGAACGGATAAGCTCTTCCCGCATGATGCTGTAGTCGGCTCAATAAGCTAAGATATGAAGGAAATATGCCCTAGAGGCAATAATAAAGTTGTTATTTATATTTCTTTATATCATGATAAATGTTTATTATTCATGCTAGAATTGTATTAACCGGAAACTTAGTACATGTGTGAATACATATACAAACAGGGTGTCACTAGTATGCCTCTACTTGACTAGCTCGTTAATCAAAGATGGTTAAGTTTCCTATCCATGGACAAAAGAGTTGTCATTTGATAAACGGGATCACATCATTAGAGAATGATGTGATTGACTTGACCCATCCGTTAGCTTATCACTTTGATTGTTTAGTTTATTGCTACTGCTTTCTTCATAACTTATACATGTTCCTATGACTATGAGATTATGCAACTCCCGAATATCGGAGGAACACTTGGTGTGCTATCAAACATCACAACATAACTGGGTGACCATAAAGATGCTCTATAGGTGTCTCTGATGGTGTTTGTTGAGTTGGTATTGATCGAGATTAGGATTTGTCACTCCGTCTATCGGAGAGTTATCTCTGGGCCCTCTCGGTAATGCACATCACTATAAGCCTTGCAAGCAATGTGACTAATGAGTTAGTTATGGGATGTTGCATTACGGAACGAGTAAAGAGACTTGCCGGTAACGAGATTGAACTAGGTATTGAGATACCGACGATCGAATCTCGGGCAAGTAACATACCGATGACAAAGGGAACAACGTATGTTGTTATGCGGTTTGACCGATAAAGATCTCCATAGAATATGTAGCAACCAATATGAGCATCCAGGTTCCGCTATTGGTTATTGACCGGAGATGAGTCTCGGTCATGTCTACATAGTTCTTGAACCCGCAGGGTCCGCACGCTTAATGTTCGGTGACGATCGGTATTTTGAGTTTATGTGTTTTGATGTACCAAAGGTAGTTCGGAGTCCCGGATATGATCACAGACATGACGAGGAGTCTCGGTGTAACACCCCGGATGTAACTTGCCATATTTGTAACTCCGACTTTGCCATTTTCGGCTTTAATTTATGAGATTTCCCTTCATGGTTGGGTTGTGTCTTCGTTTTGCATTTTGTTCATGTCATGCATTTCATATCATGTCATCATGTGCATCGCATTTGCATACGTGTTCGTCTCATGCCTCCGTGTATTTTCCCCGTTGTCCGTTTTGCAATCCGACACTCCTACGTGCACCGGCGTACCCCTTTTGTCTCTTTTCGTGAGCGGGTGTTAAACATTCTCGGAATGGACCGAGATTTGTCAAGTGGCCTTGGTACACCACAGGTAGACCGCCTGTAAAATTTCGTGTCATTTGGAGTCCGTTTGATACTCCAACGGTTAACCGGGGAACCGCAAAGGCCTCGTGTGTGTTGCAGCCCAACACCCCTCCAAAACAGCCCAATAACCCTTCCAAACCACTCCCATGTCCTCCGTCGTCGGATCACAATCGTGTGGTCAAAAACTACACTCCATTTGGACACTCCTACCTCCTCCTACCTATAAATATGTGATCCCCTCCATTTTCTCGCGCAGACGAAACCCTAAAATTTTCCCACTCCACCGCCAGACGTGTCCGTCCAGGCTGAACACCCGCGCCGCCACCGCCCGGACCAACCCCAGACACGAATCCAATGGATTCAACGATATTGGGCAGAATAGTGGTTCAAGTACAGGTTTGTGACCAAGGAATATGCTGAGAAGAATGCCATCAAGCGACCATGGGGAGACATCCTATATACAAATCTTCAACCCAGGTCCAGAGATGAAGCCATTGAACAAGGCTTCTATCCCTGCATGGTCCGTGGACCACAGCCTGTGGATGCAGACCCATCGTCATTGCTATGGTGTCGTGACGACAATCTGTTCAAGCGCAACTTCCAGTTTGCCATGAATTCGGTGAAGCAGAACAAGAAGTCATTGGGACTAGACCTCAACCCTGGTCCCTCTGCTCCCCGTGCCGATGCACCCGAGAAGCTGAACCCAATCTTGTTGGGCCCTTCTACAACCTGGAAGGTCTCATCACTAATATCATGGTTCAAGGGACATCCGTGGATGAGCCTGTAGATGACGCTGAATCTGATGAAGCACCTGCACCACCGAAGCCAAAGAAACTGAAGAAGCCTAAAGCTTCAATGTCTGCTTCAGCACCAAAAATCTCACGTGCGAAGCCACTGGCTACTGCACCTCCTGAAGACAGAGTGCAGTCTGAAGATCTATCACGCATCTCCAAGAAGACTGAGATGAGAAAGAGTACTGATCAGGCACTGACTGCTGCTGCTATTCTGCGCAATGACGCCATTGATCTATCAAGCGATGAAGATCTTGCAGATGACGCTCTTAAGCAACTGATCAAGAGCAAGGAAGAAGCAGAGATCTTCAATGATTTTCCTCTCTTTGATGTGGCAATCATCTATAACTTCATCGATAAGTGGTTTGACACGCCCAACCTCAGCTTTGAAGACCTGCAACTTCCAATTGGCCTCAGTGTCGCCTTCACTGGCGCCATTGCTTCTGAGCTAGCCCTAGCTTAGCGCATCGTTGAACTGAAGCAAAAGATCGACTATGAGAAAGCTCAGTTCAAGAAGCCCATGGCCAAGCTCAGCGTGCAAGATGTGAAAAACTTCAAGATTATGCCGCACGAGCTCAAGGAAGCCTTTCTGAAAAAGTGTGAAGAAGCTCAAGGTTCTCGTGAACGCATGAAGAGCCTGGCTGACAAGTGTGTGCAAGCCTACAATGAGGATGAGAAGCGCAAGGCTCTTGGTCGTCCTGGCATCAACCCAAGAATGGCTGCAAAGAAGAAGAAGCCCTCAACTGACCAATCTGCACCTTCGAGGCAGGAAGAACCTCGCATAGTCTTCCCAAGCAGCATGACTGGCTCGAAGCCAAAGGTCAGGTCAACCGCTTCAGAGCTGAAGAAGACGAGGACTGCCGAGGCTGAAGCCAGAAAAAGGAAAAATCCTGAAGCTTCTGATGTCGCTCCCTCTAAGAAGAAGCGCAAAACCAAGAAGGATCTGGCTGCTCCCACAGAGCCCTTAGTTGTTGAACCCATCTCAATGGTTCGCCCTGCATCTGAACACCACGAGCGCCAACTGATTGTTCATGAGCCTGCTTCCACAGAGGCTCCTGAAGCTGAAGACATTCCAACAGTTGATCCCACCGCTGCTGAAGACATTGGTCACCATGACAATGTTGAAGATGATGAAGTCCTTCCTCAGATCGAGCACCAACTGGTATCATCGCCTGTGCTCACGCACGGCGAACTCATCAGCATTGGTCGTCCTCTGACGTCAACTGCTCAGGATGCATCGTGGGATGATCACCCACAGAGACAAGACACTCCAAGCTCTCCCCAACCGCAAGCAACCCCATCAGTGCAAGAAGAAGATGACTTCGAGGCCCAGCCAACTCCATCTCCACAGGCGTCGCCAGCGCTACGCAGGCTTCGCAAAGGACCAAGGCCTCAAGTACCTCTTTCGAGCGTTCCAGAAGGAGAAGTGCCCCACCAATCTGTTGCACGTCAAGTGTTTCCAGATGCACTCCTATTGTGAATGTCTCCGAGTCTGAGGCTAAAGCTGCTGAAGACATTCCGGCTGCATTAGCCGACGACAAACAAGAAGAAGAACGTGTCCCTACTATCCCCATTACTGAAGAAGCTGTTCTCGAGGAGAACATGTTCGTGCCCGACCCTCCAGCTCATCAAGTGTAGGTTGAGAATCTTGAGGCTGCCACCACCAACACAAATGAAGCCAATGACGTAGTCATGGCTGAAGCAAATGTGGAGCCTGCACCAACCAATGTGCCAGAAGCCAATGAAGCCAATGATGCAACTGCTACTGAAGCCTCTGTTGTGCAGCCTAACGCCTCTGTTAATGCCACTGCTCCTGTTCCGCCACCAAGGCCACACACTATCGAGCAAGCATTCAACTATGGCCAACCTGTCACTGTCAAATGGCCTATTCTGACTCCTCCGCCTGCTGCTGGTCCTCAGTTTGACTATCACGTTGAGCACAGGCCTCAGGTTCAGAAGCCAATACCAAGGTTGCCCAGGTTTCCAGGCACTGCATCTGCACCCGGATCGTTCAATATCAATGGCTTCAAGGCACACAACACCTTCTTTAATAGCGCCAAGAACCCCTACACCAAGGCACGAATATCTTCTGATCGGTTCTGGAGCTATCAGCAGCGCAGTTATTACTCATGCATTCTGTACAATCAAGGCCGCATTTTCCCACATATGCGTCTTGACACTGAAGCCATAACTGGACTGCCATGTTTGGAAGAAGCTTTGGATTGCTTCAGAGAGTCTGGTTTGCTGCAGTTCGTCACTAATAAGGAGCACTGGAATGAAGAATTGCTACTCCAATTCTATGCCACTCTTCATATCCGTGGCTACAACAGGGATCCGAAGACTTGGGTCCTTGAGTGGATGACAGGCAATGTTCATCATGAAGCCAAAGCCTTTGATATCATTGAGCTTTCTGGCCTGCCCACTCCAGGAGATCTGTATGAACCTGGTTGTCAGCTTCACAGTGCTGCTATGGAAAGCATCTTCCACAAGCCTGAGCCCAATATGAGTCAGATGCTTAGCATGATGAAGCCTTTGCCTCCAGATGCTTAATATCCTAAGGAGTTCTTTGTTGAAGACCTTGAGTATCTGCCACGTACTATCTATCACATCATAAGGCGAACTCTCTGGCCCATCAAAGGACATTCTCCACATGCCAAGCTAGAAGGCGCAATGAAGACGTTGGTCTTTCATATTCTTCATGGCAAAAGCTTCAATGCACAAGACTTCTTTATTCGCCAGCTTGCTGCATCAAGATCTAGCATTTTTGGCTTGAAGTTTTACGCTCCATAGATTATGCGGCTGATCAAACTACACTCAGCTGTCACCTATCAGCCCTCTGCTCGCAATCATCGGATCTTTCTGCCTGACATCGATATGTCAGTTGAAGCCATCTATCCAGAGCCTGCCAAGGAGCCCCTTAGTCTTCAGAATGCTTATAAGCAAAGTTTCTCTCAACACATTGAAGGCGACCCAGCAGTCACTCGTGTTTATCCTCTGGCTAGTACTACCCATGCACCTCATCGTGCCCTCACTGAAGCCACTGGAAGCACCATTGCTCAACGGCCCAAGAAGCGCTCCCGTGTTCTCAATGACCGAGAGCTTCTGGTTGCCCTTCATCAGAAACAAGACAGGCATCATGACTGGCTGAAGCGCCAAATGCAAAGCCTCTTGGTGGACGTAAACATGATTCGCAATCTTGCCACCAAGAATGCCTTTGTTGCCCATGAAACCTATCGGCGTACATGGAAAGGGCTGACGCTTATGTGCTCTGAGGATGATCTTCAAGAGGATGGCTTCTCTGAACACTTCAAATTTGACTCAACACCTCCAAGAAGGACTGTGCTGCGATGAACTCCGTCTGTTGAAGACTCTGAGTTCTCCTCCTCTACTGCAACTGTGAATGCCAGAGTGATCAATGATGAAGACGATGCAACCTCACTGCCCCCTACTTCTGCACGCATCGACACTGCCCCGAGTTTGTCTGCACCACCAACCAACTCTGACGACCCTGCTGCTTACCAACTCCTCATGGGAACGAGTAGGTGCTCTATGTCTTCAAACCTTTTTGGTCCTTACTGACAAAAGGGGGAGAAGCACATGAGTTTGACAGTCTTCAAGCGGGTCCCTATGGGCGGTGGTTTTATATTATGCCTAGTGTTTACAACTCCCGCGTTTTGATACATTTGGTTCTTTGAGTTGTAACACTCAAACTCGATGGTCGTCTGCTACTTATTTGATTTTCTGTGATGCGATGATAAATTCCGCATGTGCGATGATAAATTCCGCACTTAGATCATTTTGCAGACGTCCATTTTTCATTATGCATGTCATTATCTTCACATACTTTTTATGCATGATGAATTGTCATCATAAGTTGAAGAGGATCTCCACAAGTACAACCTTCCATGTGCATTTGCATACCAAAAGCAAATTACTTATATGCACATCTTCAGGGGGAGCCTTTGCCACTTATGAAGACAATCCCCTATCCTTTACAATTTCACATATTAAATTCCCCGTTGAAAACTTCAACTAGTTTGTCATCAATCACCAAAAAGGGGGAGATTGTAAGTGCATCTAGTGCCACCCCTAGTTGGTTTTGGAGTATTGACGACAAACCTAGTTGAGGGACTAATGTGTTTGTGAGAATTGCAGGATAACACAGGTAGAAGTCCCTCATTGATTCGGTTTTCCTACCAGAGATGACCCCTAAAAATGTATGAAGACATTGAAGTCAGAGCTGGTATGTGAAGACATTCACATTGAAGACTATGACAAGAGAAGACATCACGTGAAGACTATGGAGCGCGAAGACTTAGCAATTTCGTCGTTCTGTGTTTTTCTTTGTTGAGTCATAGGAACCACCGTACTGTTAAGTGGGGTCCAAGAGAACCAGTCAGAATGACTGAAGTGATGCTTAACCAAAATCCTATGTCTTCGAGTGAAGACTATGAGAGCAAATCTTGTCCAGAGTTGGATAAGTCAGCTTTGCTTGTAGCCCAAGTAAAGTTGCCGTGTGTGTTTGAAATTTGACCGTTGGAACACGTGTCAGTTCCTTAGTGACCCAGGGTCATTTTGGACAAATCAGGTCGGGTTGCCTAGTGGCTATAAATAGCCCACCCCCTACAACCATAAACGGTTGGCTGCTCAGAGTTAGAGGGCTTTTGTCATTTGAGAGCAACCCACCTCGAAGCCTTTGAGAGAGAATTCCTTGCGAGGATAAAGCCCTAAACACCCAGAGCCAAAGAGTGTTAGGCATCACTTAAGTCTTCCTGTCTGTGTGATCTGAAGACTTATTACACTTGAGGACTATGAATCCTCCAGCCGGTTAGGCATCGCGTTCTGAGCATCCAAGAGTCATTGTGGATCGCCGGTGAACGAAGTCTGTGAAGGTTTGGAAGTCTACCTTGAAGACTTACCAGAGTGATTGGGCGAGGACTGGGTGTCCTTAGCTCAAGGGGAATAAGGTGAAGACGAGGTCTTCTGAGTTGAATCTCAGCGTCCCAACCAGACGTACAGTTGTCACAGCAACTGGAACTGGTCCAACAAATCATTGTCTTCAACGAGTCACTGGTTTCATCCTTCTCTTCCCTTTGCTTACTGTTGTTCCTTGTGAAGTCATTGTATGATTGCATTAGATTTTGTCTTCACTGAGTGACTACTTGTTCTGATTGGCTTCACAATATATTCCTACCTGATCTTACTACCTAGCTGTTATTAGTCATTATGCTTTCACTTCATTGAATACTTGACTATGGTTTGCCTAGTGTAGTCTAGCTTTCGCTGCATGGTAATAGGTTTATTTCTATCGTTTGTCTTCGAAACTTCCATGTTTTGAAGACTTTCATAAAAATCGCCTATTCACCCCCCCTCTAGTCGATCACTAGCACTTTCAACACCCACAGAGAATGTTGGGTCTTCAAACAGTCCGGCAAGCTTAATGCCGAACACAAAGGGCATGATACACCAAGTGAAGACGAGGATGAGCCTCACAATCAAAGCACAGGGGAACAAAAGAAATTCCCACCAGAAGTCAAAACAGTCAACGTGTTACACATGATAAAAGGGAGAAACAAAGCGGCACCCTTAGAGGAACATGCCCCAGGGCCTATCACCGCGAAGCTCCGCCACTAGTCGTCCCAACCGATCACCTTCGACCATCGGGACTACTCGGAAAGTATCTGGCGTGCAGGATGGGCTGCCCTGGTATTAGATCCAATAATTGACGGATACCACTTTACCCGAGTCCTGATGGATAGCGGCAGTAGTTTAAATCTGATATATCAGGACACAGTCCGCAAAATGGGGATAGACCCAACAAAAATTTTCCACAGCAATGCTACCTTTAAAGGAGCAACGCCAGGCGCGGAGGCTCACTGCAGGGGCTCCCTGCTACTAGAGGTTATATTCGGCTCCCCCGACAACTTCCGCAGCGAAAATTTAACCTTCCACGTCGCTCCATTCCAAAGTGGCTATCAAGCACTACTCGGACGCGAGGCTTTCGCTCGCTTTAACGCAATACCGCATTACGCTTCCCTCAAGCTCAAGATGCCCGGTCCACGTGGCATCATTACAGTAAACAGAAATATTGAGCGCTCCTTGCGCGCTGAAGACGGTGCGGCCGCCTTGGCCGCCGCACACTAAACGGCCTCACCAACTCAAGCATTTGACAGGTCGTTAAGACCACGGACACGGCTAGACGAGTCCGGCCCAGCTATATGTAAGTAATACAGGTTTGATGGCTATACCCCTATTACAATACAAGGGGCTCAACGCATGCGCAAAAGTGGCAATAAGGCTCACCTTCACTCATTTTCAACTGTATATTGTTTATTTAGCAGTATAACTTAACTTTTGTACGACAACTTTTCAATTAAGTTCCTCTCTTTTTCAGATGACCATCATGCTACACCCATCCAGAATACGGCACAACGGAGACACAGGCGCAGACGTGCAGCAGGGACCCGATTCAAGGATTCTTTGTAGATTAAGACCCTGCGTAAACCTTTTCTACTGTCTCTTGCTGATTTACATCCCTCGGATTCTCAGTACAACCGAGAAGGATGCTGACATCTTGGCATGTGGCCACGCCAGAATAATGCACGTACCTGGACACCAGGGGCTTATTACAAAGGGTACTGTTAAGACCCGGTTTACACCATAAAGACCGAATACCTTAGGGAGTGTTCGGC
This sequence comes from Triticum monococcum, assembly GCA_034509565.1. Lineage (NCBI taxonomy): Eukaryota > Viridiplantae > Streptophyta > Magnoliopsida > Poales > Poaceae > Triticum > Triticum monococcum. Next base: position 634,139,650 of record CM067842.1, read on the forward strand.
GTCGTGAGTTTGGCCTTATATGCATCAGCTCCGAATCATGTCTTTGGTCAAATGTTGGGTTTGCCCGGATCCTGTGTTTTGCTGCCTTACGTTCTGCTCTATCGGCTAAGGCGACACCAGGAGAACTACTGCGATTGTGCCCTGGTTCATCCGGACGAGCACCTCAGTAGAGAAAGCCGAAAACTAACTGTCATGATATAGCGTGAGACTGGTCAACCACTCGATGACCTATCGAAATCTTCGGGATTCCTCCGCATTAACGAAGGGCCGTTTCCCGGCCAGGCATGTACGCACCCCGAATCCGGGCGAGTGCGGAGCCACCAGGGGCTATATAGTAGCCCCACTGTCAAACTCCTATGGCTAAGTGAAAGTGTTAAAGCATTATAGTCTGGTTGCCTAGTTCGCTGCGCTATCACCTCCTTACTAGGACCAAGACGTTGGATTAAGTGTGAATACACGTCTTCTGTGAACACCCCCACATTGTATGTGTGGGGGCTGAAGCCGACGACTGCAATCTTTCAGGTTATATACATAAACGGCCGCACAGGAGGCATCACAATACTTTCGGGCAAAAGTATAAACACAGCCTTGATAAATTTAATAAAACATTGTTTTTACAATGGGAATACATGTCACTCAAACATAATATTCTTCGAGCACCGGGTCTCTATCAAACGAGCACCCTCAAGAACTTCTTCAAAATAGTGCTCGGCAGCCACTCGGCCTATGGCCGAACCCTGCGCCGCGACAGTGGTAGCATCCATCTCCGCCCAGTATGCTTTGACACGGGCAAGGGCCATCCGTGAGCCTTCTATGCATGTCGACCTCTTCATCACATTGATGCGCGACACCGCACCAAGGAACTGCTGCACCAGGCTAAAATAACTGTTCGGCTTTGGCCTTTCCGGCCACAGCTGATCCACGACAGACCTCATGGCGAGTCCGGACAACCTATTGAGTTCGGCCCATTCGGCTAGCTGATTGGTCAATGAAAGCGGATGCTCTGGAACGTTAAACTACGCCCAGAACATCTTGTCCACTTCACGATCTGTTTGATCTCGGAAGTATTCGGCCGCATCGACAACGCTCGCCGCCAAGTCCAGATATGCGTCTGCCGAACTCCATAGCCGATCCATAGGGGCATACCGCGGATCTCCGAATTTCCTCCGCAGCAAAAAGGGCTTCCCAGCCACAATGTCACAGGCTTCACGCAGCTCCTCCTTCTTCGCTGTCATGGCAGAACGGGTGTCTTTGGTCGCCATCGTGGCCTTTTCAAGGTCCATCGCCTTCGCTCGGTTTTCTTCCTCAAGGAACTGGCAACGGTCGGCAGTGTCTTTTAACTTTACAGCCATCTTGGCCATTTTCTCTTTGCTCTCACAATGCGCGGCCTTCTCGGCTCTTAACTCATCGGCCGCCTTCAAAGCGGCCGCATTACTACTCCTTCCTTGTTCTTTGGCTCGGGCAAGTTCCGCCCGAAGGGTCTCCATGGTGGAAGCTCCATCTGCAGTCACAACATATTAAAGATACTGGCATCACGCTGCTCTTACTATGTGACATTTACCAGAAAATACCACTTACCCTGTGCATCGTCAAGCCGCTTGTTAACAAGCTCGATGTCGGCATCCGCCGCATCCAGTTGCCGCTTTAGTTCGACAAACTCCTGAGTCCGGCTAGCCATCGGAGCCTCCACTACCTGCACATAAAGGCGGTATGGTTATTACCTCGGACTACGATCCTCTATTTGCCGCCATTCTCGGTGACAACCAGAGTCTCATGGGCTACTATCTACACAGGGCACACCTAAAAATGTGCGGTACTATCACAAAGGTATATCATTTTACGTACCTCAAAGCCCGTTAGTAAACTCATAAAGGCGTCATGCAACCCGCTTTCGGCGGACGAAATCCTTTCCATCACCGTACCAATCAACGCACGGTGTTCTTCCGAGATGGTCGCTCGCTTCAGCAGATCCCTCAGTACGTCCGACCGCATACCAGACGTCACCGGACTCTTTTGTCTTCCCTCTTCAAGAGCCGGATGCTTGGGACTTCGGGTGACTATAGGATTATCTTCTGGCCTCACCGGATCCGGAGAGGCCCTCCGTGACAACACTTCAAGGTCGCCCGCTTCTTGAGCGGGGGAGTCCGGGGGAGGCGTTTCGCTCTCCATCATCTCCGAAAGAAGGTCCCCTGAAGACGAGCTCTGTTGAGAAGGGCTAAGACCCAAACTGCAAGATAAACACTTTGGTTATTTTCCTCAGAAGTAAGGTAGAATATCTCTACTATTAAGTAGATTTTGATCACTCACGACTCGTTAGAGGGCTGATCCCCGCACGAACTTTGTGCAGCAAGAGCACCCTCTGAGACGGGACCCTCTGGTGGAGTTTTCTTCTCCTGTTTGGAAACCTTGGTTTCTGGATCATCAGAGGTAGTCCTCTTCTTCCCCCGGGGCGAGGGAATGTCATATTCCTTCCCTTGGCTATCCTCCCTCACGGAGGCGCTCGTTCCCTCGGTTGGAACAGGTAGCGGTGGAGGCCCGCTTTGTCCCTCTTTATTCCCCCCTTCATCTTCCTTTGAGGGCACCAGGCAAGGTGCTGGCTCGAGCATCTTTTCCAGCACCGGATTGTCCAAGCCTTCGGGAAGGGGAGCCGAACACCGGATCATCTTCGCCTTTGCTATCCAGTCCTGGTCAAAGAGAGATTCTTTGGAATGATGTCATGATAAAAGAAAGACAGTGTGTTCGGTTAGAGGATTACTTACTTGGGCCGCGGTGCGGTTGCTGCTCAGGCCCACGTCCTCGGAGGTGTCCGGACACTCTATCTGGGGTCCGAAGAACGACTTGTACATCTCCTCGTGCGTTAGGCCGAGGAAATTCTGAATAGCGCGCGGTTCTTCTGGGTTGAATTCCCATAAACAGAGGGTCCGGCGTTTGCAAGGCTAGACTTGATGAACCAGCATGACTTGCACTACCATAACCAAACTAAAATCTCCCTCAAAGATATCCCGGATGCGGCTCTGCAGTATGGGCACATCCTTGGCTGGACCCCAGCTCAGCCCCCTGCTGATCCATGACATCAGTTGTGGTGGAGGGCTCGAGCGAAAGGCGGGGGGAGCCACCCACTTGGCACTTCTAGGAGCGGTGATGTAGAACCACTCCCTTTGCCATAATCCGGACACCTCTGGGAAGGAACCTTTTGGCCACGGAGCTCTAACAATCTTGCTTATTAATGCACCCCCGCACGCTGCATATTGCCCCTCGACCGTCTTCGGCTTCACATCAAAGGTCTTGAGCCACAGGCTGAAGTGAGGGGTAATGCGGAGGAAGGCCTCACATACGACAATAAATGCCGAGATGTGGAGAAAGGAATCTGGGGCTAGATCGTGGAAATCAAGCCCGTAATAGAACATCAAACCCCTAACGAAGGGATCCAGAGTGAGGCCTAGTCCTCGAAGGAAGTGGGAGATGAACACGACGTCTTCGTTGGGTTTGGGAGCAGGGACGACCTGCCCTCGGGCAGGCAGCCGATGCGAGACTTCGGCGGTCAAGTATCTTGCCTCCCTCTACTTCTTGATATCCTCTTCTGTGACGGAGGAGGGCATCCACCAGCCCTGGAGGCTGGATCCGGACATGATTGAAGGTCCGAAGCACCTGGCCTGGGTTTTGGGTGTTAGAACTCGAGGCGGGGGAAGGATTCGATTGAGCACGGGAGGGAAAATGTAAAAAACCTTGACCCTTTATAAAGAGGGTGAATATCAAGCGTCCTCCTCGTGGCCGTTTGGGACTTGCCTAAAATCTAGGAGTCCTAGGTGTCGTTGGGTTACCCACGCCTGTATTGATGAGAATCCCGTAATTAGGGGGACACGATCTCTGCTTTGACAAGACGTGTCAAAAAACTGCCTCATGTTATGTGCGGGGCTAGTTAAAGGAAACGGTTCGAATAATCACCAGGCCATGGCATAATGTCATGTTGCCAACACGTGTCAGCAGATTAGATTTGAGGAAATATTATTTTCTCTACGGTGGTATGTGGAACTTATTTTACAGGGTCGGACACTATCCTTATATTCAAATTCTTCCGTGGTGTATTCGGAGGAGGAACCCACCTTGCAATGCCAAAGACCATGCTGCGTGCCAGACTCGTCGTCATTGAAGCCTGGTTCAGGGGCTACTGAGGGAGTCCTGGATTAGGGGGTCTCCGGACAGCCGGACTATATCCTTTGGCCAGACTGTTAGACTATGAAGATACAAGATTGAAGACTTCGTCTCGTGTCCGGATGGGACTCTACTTGGCGTGGAAGGCAAGCTAGGCAATACGGATATGTATATCTCCTCCTTTGTAACCGACCTTGTGTAACCCTAGCCCCCTCTGGTGTCTATATAAACTGGAGGGTTTTAGTCCGTAGGACAACATACAATCATACCATAGGCTAGCTTCTAGGGTTTAGCCTCACCGATCTCGTGGTAGATCAACTCTTGTAATACTCATATCGTCAAGAATAAATCAAGCAGGACGTAGGGTATGGCCCGAACCTGGGTAAACATCGTGTCCCCTGCCTCCTGTTACCATCGATCCTAGACGCACAGTTCGGGACCCCCTACCCGAGATCCGCCGGTTTTGACACCGACAACTGTTCTCATTTAAGATTCCATTGCTATCGTGCATACTGCTTTGCTCTTGTATCATTGTATTTACTCATACAAACTTATTTTTAAATTGAACTATCCAATGGAAACTCCAATGGCACAACAGGTATGTTTACGCATGTTTCTTTAACAGGTTTGCTCTTATAAATAGCTCTGTTGATTTCAATTCCAATTGTGTATACAGTTGACTTCTCATATCATGCACATTACTAGCATCATAACAGGGCCAATAGTGTTGTTGTACATGTAGACCCGTGGTACCCATCTGAAATCTTGTTGTGCCGTTTAGTTTCCCACGCTTTGTATTATTTCGGTGCTGCTTTCTCTTGAACTAATATGATTTGAACCGTGTCTCTATTTTGATTTGGAAAGACAATGCGGTGACCATAGGATATAGATATATGTTTGTTTGATGCTTTTATAATGTACTACTTGGCAATAGACGACTTGGTAGTTTAATCTTGTCCACCTTACTAATGAACTGGTTCACCGAAATGAGTTTCATATACTAGTACATGCTAAACCTGTTATGTGTCTGCTTGTTTCTTCTTTTAGAATGTCGACAGAATATTGGCGAAGAGTGCCTTATTAAGCAATGATAAAGGAAGTAATGCACATAAGGTTTACAATTGTGAGAAGTTGGTCTCCAACAAAGCTGATAAAATAGCTAAGGAAAACTATCTTGAAGACAGTGAGGCAACCCCAAAGTCCTGTCTTGGTTTACTGTTTGAGTTACTAGCCACTACCGCTTGCACAAGCTGTTCAAACTCACTTCTGAATCAGTTCAGTTTCTTGAGTCTCAACTACAAGCTGAAAGACATCGGTCAGCTGTGCTGCGACAAGAAGCGGAAGGACTGCAGAAGTCCCTAGAGCATTCAGATGCATAGTTTCTGGTGCAACAGCAAGCATTGGAGGATTTTAGCGCCAAACATGACAAAGCTAATAAGCTTGCTAAGCTTATTGCCAGCATGGTGGATACCCAGGATAACGTTTCTTGAGCTCTTCTGAAGTTGTTTCAGTTATGGACTTGTTTTGCTGCTGCATTTATTTGCACTGGTGGCCAATTTTGACGGCCAGTGTATGTAATATGCTGCTTTGTTCCCTATATTTGCACTGGTGGCGAACTTTGATGCCCAGTGGATGTAATATGTGTAATAGCTGTAATATGCTAGCGTTAGTTGCTTGCTTATTTATTTCCTTATTTTCTTGTTTAGTTGTTTGCTTTTAGTCACTGCAGTTCTTTTTCCGTGTTTTTTTAGTGGCCACAATAACCTAGTTTTGGTAACTAGGCCACAATAATCATGGCAACACACGGACTGTTGTAACCATGGGCCTCCTGCGGGCCGTAGGATCCATGGACTTTCTATGGGCCGTATGATCCATGGGCCTTCTACGGGTCGTAGGACCCATTGGTCTTCTATGGGCCGTAGGATCCATGTGCCTTCTACGGGGCGTATAATCATTTCGCCAGACATGGGCCATACTATTCGTGGACCATAATGGGCCGTTAGTAGGCCATATTTGATAACGCTGTGAAAACAACCCAACGGGTTAACGGGCCACAAACGGTCCGAATGTAACCACAGGCTGTATTTGGCCCACAAACGGAACATGCCAGTAACGGACCGTATCTAACCGAATTCTAGAAATGAGCCCAAGAATAAATGGGCCCTGAGAAGGCCGAAAGATAACACGGGTTGGAAACGGCCCAATGGAATAATGGGCCATTAATGGGTATAAAGGGGTACACTGTTCATTGCGGGCCAGATTCACCATGGGTCATTAATGGGCCAAGAGTTACAAATGGTCTCCTATGGGCCAAAAGACATCATGGGCACATGGGCCAGAAGTTACAACGGGCTGGAGTCATATTGGGAGGCCCACATGAAGCTACTAGGCTTAATTCGGATAGGTCGTAACGGGCCCTGAATTAGCGGGCCGTAAATGGGCTTTATATGAATAGGCCGTTAACAGGCTTTCCGTGGGCCGGCCCGTTACCATTTGACCAAGTCAAACGGGTTGTCCTTTTCACCGGAATGGGCCTCTGTTGGGCCGGGCCATGTGTCGACGTATCATAGGTGCCTCCTGTCGAATGAATGGATGACATCTGTCCGAACGGTGAGCCAACACGTGTTTCCTCCGGCCAATGAGAATTTTACACGTGGAAAATCCTCATTGGTCCAGGTTGTTAGCGGGTTATCGGATCTAAAACCAGACCCGATAGCTTAACGGCGTTCCGTTACGGTGGATGCCACGTGTGGGTCACCCTTGATGAAAGCACTTCCATGACGCGTGATTTATCGTCATGGAAGTGGATACTTCCGTGATGATAATTTTGGTAATGTCATGGAACACTTCTACGACAGCACATGTATGACTATCTTGATTCTGTCATAAATTTGTCATGGATGTACATGCATGACAGAAAACGTGACCTACTATGACAAACACGTATCATTGCTACCTCTTGAGCACTGCGCTGGTTTTCCCTTGAAGAGGAAAGGGTGATGCACCAACGTAGCGTAAGTATTTCCCTCAGTTTTTTGAGAACCAAGGTATCAATCCAGTAGGAGGCCACACGCAAGTCCCTCGTACCTACACAAACAAATAAGAACCTCGCAACCAATGCGATAAAGGGGTTGTCAATCCCTTCACGGTCACTTACGAGAGTGAGATCTGATAGAGATAATACTGATAAGATAAATAGTTTTGGTATTTTTATGATATAGATTGAAAGTAAAGATTGCAAAATAAAATAGATTGGAAACTTATATGATGGAAAATAGACTCGGGGGCCATAGGTTTCACTAGTGGCTTCTCTCAAGATAGCATAAGTATTACGGTGGGTGAACAAATTACTATCGAGCAATTGATATAAAAGCGAATAATTATGAGAATATCTAGGCATGATCATGTATATAGGCATCACGTCCATGACAAGTAGACCGACTCCTGCCTGCATCTACTACTATTACTCCACACATCGACCGCTATCCAGCATGCATCTAGAGTATTAAGTTCATAAGAACAGAGTAACACATTAGGTAAGGTGACATGATGTAGATGGATAAACTCAAGCAATATGATATAAACCCCATCTTTTTATCCTCGATGGCAACAATACAATACGTGTCGTTTCTCTTTATTTCACTGGGATTGAGCACCGCAAGATTGAACCCAAAGCTAAGCACTTCTCCCATTGCAAGAAAGATCAATCTTGTAGGCCAAACCAAACTGATAATTCGAAGAAACTTGCAAAGATAACCAATCATACATAAAAGATTATAGAGAAGAATCAAATATTGTTCATAGATAGACTTGATCATAAGCCCAGAATTTATCGGATCTCGACAAACACACCACAAAAAGAGTTACATCAAATAGATCTCCAAGAAGATCGAGGAGAACTTTGTATTGAGATTCACAGAGAGAGAAGAAGCCATCTAGCTAATGACTATGGACCCAAAGGTCTGAAGTAAACTACTCACACATCATCGGAGGGGCCATGGAGTTGATGTAGAGGCCCTCCGTGATCGACGCCCCCTCCGGCGGAGCTCCAGAAAAGGCCCCAAGATGGGATCTCTTGGGTACAGAAGGTTGCGGCGGTGGAAATAGGGTTTCGTGGTGCTCCTGGATGTTTTTGGGGTATGTGAACATATATAGGAGGAAGAAGTAAGTTGGTTGAGCCACGAGGGGCCCACGAGGGGGAGGGCGCGCCCGCCCGCTGCCTCGTGGACACCTCGTTCATTTCTTGACGTCCACTCCAAGTCCTCTGGATCATGTTTGTTCCAAAAATCACGCCCCCGAATGTTTCATTCCGTTTGGACTCCGTTTGATATTCCTTTTCTGCGAAACACTAAAATAGGCAAAAAATAGCAATTTGCACTGGGCCTTGGGTTAATAGGTTAGTCCCAAAAATAATATAAAAGTGTAAAATAAAGCCCATTAACATGCGAAACAGATAATATAATAGCATGGAACAATCAAAAATTATAAATATGTTGGAGACGTATCAATCATCACGGAAGTGTCTTTTTTTGTAGTATAGACACACAAGTTGATTGCTTAGCCATGTGTGGTGCCCCCCTCCACAGATTTCCACCTCGGTCATATCGTTGTAGAGCTTAGGCAAAGCCCTGTGTTGGTAACTTCATCATCACCGTCATCATGCCGTCGTGCTGACGAAACTCTCCCTTGACACTCAGCTAGATCTAGAGTTTGTGGGACGTCATCGAGCTGAACATGTGCAGATCGCGGAGGTGCTGTACCTTCGGTGCTAGGATTGGTCGGATCGTGAAGACGTACGACTACATCAACCGCGTTGTCATAACGCTTCCGCTTTCGGTCTATGAGGGTACGTGGACACCACTCTTCCCTCTCGTTGCTATGCATCACCTAGATGGATCTTGCGTGTGTGTAGGAATTTTTTTGAAATTACTGTGTTCCCAAACAAGATACAAGTTGTGGCGGTGTTGGGATCAGGGACGTAATGGGTCGTTTAAAACTTTCCCTCGGTAACCAGTTGCTTGCCAAAATATTCGTAGATTCACCATCTCCTATCCTCCTAATTATACCTTGTGCCAACACATCTCTACCATCCAGGATTGCTCTCCATATTTGGGAAGGGTGTGACCCCAACTCTGCATCCAGTAGTGACACATCAGGGTAGTATACCGATTTTAGAATGCTTGCACTCAATGAATCTGTCTCATTTAGTAACCGCCAAGCTTGTCTTGACAGGAGTGCTAGATTAAAGATCTCGAAATCACGGAAACCAAGCCCCCCATGTACTTCGGTGTGGTCATGATATCCCATGCGACCCATGCTGGCTTACGTCTACCTCCCTTGCTCCCCCACCAGAACTGACGAATAATCGAAGTAACACTTTCACAGAGCCCTCTTGGCAGTTGAAAACAAGACATAGAGTAAACCGGGATCGCGTGAGCTACAGATTTTATCAGAACCTCCTTCCCTGCTGTCGGTGTCAAAACCGGCGGATCTTGGGTAGGGGGTCCCGAACTATGCGTCTAAGGTCGATGGTAACAAGAGACAGGGGACACGATGTTTACCCAGGTTCGAGCCCTCTTTATGGAGGTAATACCCTATGTCCTTCTTGATTGATCTTGATGAATATGAGTATTACAAGGGTTGATCTACCACGAGATCATAATGGCTAAACCCTAGAGGTCTAGCTTGTATGGCTATAGTAATGAATCTATCTTCCCTCCGGACTAAGTCCTCGGGTTTATATAGATACCGGGAGGATCTAGGGTTACACAAGGTCGGTTACAAATAAAGGAATTTACATATTTGGAAGCCAAGCTTTCCTTCCACGCCAAGGAGAGTCACATCCGGACACGGGTGCAGTCTTCGGTCTTCGTATCTTCATAGCCCATCAGTCCGGCCCATAGTTAACAGGCCGAACTCCTGAGGACCCCTTAGTCCAGGACTCCCTCAGTAGCCCCCGAACCAGTCTTCAATGGCGAGGTGTTCGGTGCATAGGTTGTCTTCGGCATTGCAAGGCGGGTTCCTCCACCAATGACCTCCAAGTAGTGTATCTGGCCTTCCATTTGATGTGGTACCCCTCGGCTTCTGTGTATCAACAACTTCAGCTTCCACGTGTCGAGTGGATGTGAGAGGTCAGGGTATTTTTGCACATAACACCCCGACCACGTGAGGGACAATGTTTATTTAACGAGATTGGATACCAGGTCCATTCAATCATCTCGCGGAGAAAATCCTCAAAGGTCGCTAGGAAAGAACACTCCAACATGTCTAGCGTCCCCAGCCCTTCCTCCCATCCCTTCGGCCCAGAAAAAGGCGAATGGGAGAAGTGCTCCGTATCCCACCGTCAGCTGGTGGAGCTGCAAACGCAAGGGTTTCTCCCACCTGCGGTTCTGGTCCCTGTTCGAGCAGGGTTGGCCTCCTTTGATGGCAAAACCCAGGCAGAGGATTTACCCAATCCATCCGGGGGAACGAGTGTGTTTCGTCCCCTATCTGCTAAGGGGCGTAGGATTTCCAATTCATCTATTCATCCGAGGGCTTCTGGAATATTATGGCCTCCAGCTGCATAACTTTACTCCAGCCTCCATCCTGCACATTGCGGGTTATGTCGCTTTATGCAAACTATTCCTGGGTTGTGAGGCCCATTTTGAACTGTGGAGAAAGCTATTCTGCCTTGTCTCGCGTAACCATGAGGGATCGATATTTGAAGTGGGCGGAGCTGAAATATGGCGTATTGCCGAGACCGGATACCTATCCGGCACGCCAAAGAAGGCGTCTGAAGAGTGGACTTCCGAGTGGTTCTACATCGAAGACGTCGTACTCCCAGACCCGGCCCGGAGGGGCCTTCATGAGTTCACAAGTGTTCCCTTGAAGAAACGTCACAGCCGGCGCCTTCGGAGCCTCGAGGAGGAAGATAGTGCGGAGGTTTGCCAACTTTTGAGCAAGATAAGGATGCTCGCCCAGTCCGGATATACGATGGTCGAAGTAATGGCGACCTCCATAGTGCGGGAGGTCTAGCCACTCCAATACAGAGGACTTCCCATGTGGCACTACAATGGGGAAGATGATGCTTCCCGCTACGACAGGAAAGGTCCAGACACCCCTGCCGCCCTGGCCAAAATATTGGTCGAACTGTTCAAAGGGGAGGAATAGGAGTTCCTGTGCATCAAGCACAGGGTAGGATATTCCATGTATAGTTCTCCTAGCTGGGTAAGTTCCCAACTCCTCTACTCTACTCATTCTACTCCCTGAGCTATGTTCAACGAACATTAACCCATCCGTTTACAACTGCACTGGCAAAAGATTTCCGAGGGGCTTTACAACCCTTCCCCGTAGCCCGAGGGCCACAATCGGGACCTTGACCCTAGATTCGAAGAGGATCCGGATATATTCGTGGTGCTCGCGAATGGGATGTTTTACCAAACGAGCTATGATGGCACAGAAGTGGCTATCATCGCTGATTATCCCTGTCTTCTCCCCGCTTCACGTGTAAGTAATCTGGATATATTTCATCCGAAAAAGTTTTCCCATACTGCCTCACCCACCACACTGTCCTGTGCTCAAAAGGGGAGGTGCTCGGCGCGTCATGCTGCCCCAGGGGCATCTTCGAAGAGAGTGGCCCCTACACTGGGCAATCCTTCGAAGAGGAAGGCAAACAAAGATACGGCCGAGCCTTCATCAAAGAGGTATGGATTTGCAAATATGCACCTTGGCAGCCGCATCCAACTGTGACCTTTATGTTTATCTTGTATCAGGAAAAAAGTGGGCCGGACTATACCCGAGAGTCCCGCTGGTCATACTTCCCACAGCCAGGATCCAGATCCTGTCGTAAATATGGGGGCTGATGCGGGGGTAATGCCGGTCTGTCCTCCAGCCAAGGATTTGGAGGATGTACCCGTCACTAACTTAGAAGTGGAGAGCGCCATGAATCATCGGCGCCGCAGGGCCGTTTTACAAGACCCTGGCTTTTCAGAAGCGGCATTTAACGCTTTCAGCTCGGCTAATGCATACATCCGAGCTACTCGAGATGGGCTTAACAGAGCCACAAGGTAGCATTTAAAAGATGTGCGGGTAAGTTTACTTTGTCTGACTATGATAACCATATGCCAGTAGCCCCCGAGACTTGAAGCAGTTGGTACAACTGATTTAAGTATCGTTGTATAACCAGGTTCTTACGGAGAAGAACGACCTGCTAGCCCAAGAGCAAGAAAAGTGCCAGACGCAGCTAACTGCTGCCCATGCCGAACTGGAGAAATCTGAGAAGGCGTCTCTTGGTAATGTTCCCCTCCATCGAGAAAACAGAATGGTATACCAATAATGTTAAACACGATTGCTCACCTCCTGTCAGGATCACTAGGTCAACTGCAAGAACAACTGAAAGCTGCCCAAGACGGAGAACGAGAAGCCAAGAAGCTGCTAGTCGCGGGCGAGGGTGTGCTCACAAAGGTTGTACTGGAGAAGAACAAGCTCCAGGATTCGAATACCCAATTGGGCGAGGATCTAAAAGATGAACGGGCCCAACTGTCCGACTCCGTGAAGGAGAATAAAAGGCTGCGTGGCGGCATGTTCAGTATGTGGCCAAATTTACCTTATAATAGTTCGAAGATATCAGGAACTAACAGAGTTATATCTGTCGGTATGCTGACCGGCCGTCCCAAAGATGAGATGTCCGGATTCTTAGGCGATATGCTACAAGAGCTGTCGCATATTCATGAGCAAGCTCGGCAGGCGATGCGAAGCGTTGCCAAAGCCTTGTGGCTAGGTGCCTCCCCTCCAGGAAAGATGGAGGAGCTCCTAGAGCTATTCAAGGGGGCGCAGTGACGCTTTCGATTGTGGAAAATATCGGCCTACCGGGAAGGGGCTCGAGAAGCCTGGGCCATGGTGAAGACACGGTACACCAAGCTTGACCCGAATCATATGGCTCGGGTCGGACCTCTAGGGTCAGACGGGAAGGAAGTTCCCGTTAATTTGGTGTATGACCAAGTAGCAGTAGCTGCCAAATATTCCCAGCAGGATTGTAAGTTAGATAACCTGCTGGAGGGTATAGAGGAGGAAAATTTTGAGTCGAAATGACTATGTATTTTTCCGTCTAGCTGAATTGTAAAACGATTGTTATGGCAGACCTTTTCGCTTTGCCCTCTGGGCCCGAAGGCGCGGAGTGTTTCCGAATACCAGTGCGGCCGAATAGACTGGGGTATGCGTGGAAACCAGGCATAGGGGTCATAGTTTCTTGAACAGACAAGTTGTATCCGACTAGTTATGTTATATTACATTACGTAAGAAACATCTTCCAGAGAGAATAGTTCCATTAAGGGTTCCTTTCCCTGGGTGTGCATGCGTTAGAGCGCATGTCCGGACTGTAGAGCACCTTTATAATCACCCAGTTATGTTGTGACGTTTGGTAGCACACAAAGTGTTCCTCCGGTAATCGGGAGTTGCATAATCTCATATTCATAGGAACATTTATAAGTCATGAAGAAAGCAATAGTAGTAAACTAAAACGATCAAGTGGTGGGCTAACAGAATGGGTCAAGTTAATCACATCATTCTTCTAATGATGTGATCCCGTTTATCAAATGACAACTCATGTCTATGGTTAGGAAATATAACCATCTTTGATTAACGAGCTAGTTAAGTAGAGGCATACTAGTGACACTCTGTTTGTCTATGTATTCACACATGTATTATGTTTCCGATTAATACAATTCTAGCATGAATAATAAACATTTATCATGATATAAGGAAATATAAATAACAACTTTATTATTGCCTCTAGGCATATTTCGTTTAGTCTCCCACTTGCACTAGAGTCAATAATCTAGTTCACATCTTTATGTGATTAGTTCACATCTCCATGTGACTAATACCCAAAGGGTTTACTAGAGTCAATAATCTAGTTCACATCTCTATGTGATTAACACCCAAAGAGTGATCATGTTTTGCTTGTGAGAGAAGTTTAGTTTACGAGTCTGCAACATTTAGATCCGTATGTATTTCACAAATTTCTATGTATACAATGCTCTGCACGGAGCTACTCTAGATAATTGCTCCCACTTTCAATATGTATCCAGATCGAGACTTAGAGTCATGTAAAAAGCTTACATCGACGTAACTCTTTACGACGAACTCTTTTATCTCCTCCATTACCGAGAAATATTTCCTTGGTCCTCTAAGGATAATTTTGACCGCTGTACAGTGATCTACTCCTAGATCACTATTGTACTCCTTTGCCAAACTCAGGGCAGGGTATACAATAGGTCTGTACATAGCATGGCATACTTTATAGAACCTATGACCGAGGCATAGGGAATGACTTTTCATTCTCTTTCTATTTTCTGCCGTGGTCAGGTTTTGAGTCTTTACTCAACTTCACACCTTGCAACACAGGCAAGAACTCCTTCTTTGACTGTTCTACTTCAAAATCTTGTCAAGGTATGTACTCATTGGAAAAACTTATCAAGCATCTTGATCTATCTCTATAGATCTTGATGCTCAATGTGTAAGCAGCTTTAGCGAGGTCTTTCTTTGAAAAAACTCTTTTTCTAACACTCCTTTATGATTTCCAAAAAATTCTACATTATTTCCGATCAACAATATGTCATTCACATATACTTATCAGAAATGTTGTAGTGCTCCCACTCACTTTCTTGTAAATACAGGCTTCACAGCAAGTCTGTATAAAACCATATGCTTTGATCACTTTATCAAAGCATATATTCCAACTCCTTGATGCTTGCACCAGTCCATCGATAGATCGCTGGAGCTTGCTCACTTTGTTAGCACCTCTAGGATTGACAAAACCTTCTGGTTGCATTATATACAACTCTTCTTTAATAAACCCATTAAGGAATACAGTTTTGACATTCATTTGCCAAATTTCATAAAATGCGACAATAGCTAACATGATTCGGACAGACTTTTAAGCATCAATATGAGTGAGAAAATCTCATCATAGTTAACACCTTGAACTTGTCGAAAACATTTTGCGACAATTCAAGCTTTGTAGATAGTAACACTACTATCAGCGTCAGTCTTCCTCTTGAAGATCCATTTATTCTTAATGACTCACCGATCATCGGTCAAGTCAATCAAAGTCCATACTTTGTTCTCATACATGGATCCCATCTCAGATTTCATGGCCTCAAGCCATTTCGTGGAATCTGGACTCATCATCGCTTTCTCATAGTTCGTAGGTTCGTCATGGTCTAGTAAGATGACTTCCAGAACAGGATTACCGTACCACTCTGGTGCGGACCATACTCTGGTTGACCTACGAGGTTCGGTAGTAACTTGATCTGAAGTTTCATGATCATCATCATTAGCTTCCTCACTAATTGGTGTAGGAATCACTGGAACTGATTTCTGTGATGAACTACTTCCCAATTCGGGAGAAGGTACAATTACCTCATCAAGTTCTACTTTCCTCCCACTCACTTCTTTCGAGAGAAACTCCTTCTCTAGAAAGGATCCATTCTTAGCAATGAATGTCTTGCCTTAGGATTTGTGATAGAAGCTGTACCCAAATGTATCCTTTGAGTATCCTATGAAGACACATTTCTCTGATTTGGTTTTGAGCTTATCAAGATGAAACTTTTCACATAAGCATCGCAACCCCACTTTAAGAAATGACAACTTTGGTTTCTTGCCAAACCACAATTCATATGGCGTCGTCTCAACGGATTTAGATGGTGCCCTATTTAATGTGAATGCAACTGTCCCTAATGCATAACCCCAAAACGATAGTGGTAAATCGGTAAGAGACATCATAGATTGCACCATATCTAATAAATTACGGTTATGATGTTCGGACACACCATTACGTTGTGGTGTTCCAGGTGGCATGAGTTGCGAAACTATTCCGCATTATTTCAAATGAAGACCAAACTCGTAACTAAAATATTATCCTTCACGATCAGATTGTAGAAACTTTATTTTCTTGTTACGATGATTTTCCACTTCACTCTGAAATTATTTGAACTTTTCAAATGTTTTTAGAATTATGTTTCATCAAGAAGATATACCCATATCTTACTCAAATCATCTGTGAAGGTTAGAAAATAATGATACCTGTCGCGAGCCTCAACACTCATCGGACTGCATACATCAGTATGTATTATTTCCAACAAGTCTGTTGCTCGCTACATTGTTCCAGAGAATGGAGTCTTAGTCATCTTGCCCATGAGGCATGGTTCGCAAGCATCAACTGATTCATAATCTAGTGATTCCAAAAGCCCATCATCATGGATTTGCTTCATGCGCTTTAGACCAATATGACCTAAACGGCAGTGCCACAAATAAGTTGCACTATCATTATTAACTTTGCATCTTTTGGCTTCAATATTATGAATATGTGTATCACTATGATCGAGATTCAATAAACCATTCACCTTGGGTGTAAGACCATTGAAGGTTTTATTCATGTAAACAGAACAACAATTATTCTCCGACTTTAAATGAATAACCTTATTGCAATAAACATGATCAAATCATATTCATGCTTAACGCAAACACCAAATAACATTTATTTAGGTTCAACACTAATCCCGAAAGTATAGCGAGTGTGCGATGATGATCATATCAATCTTGGAACCACTTCCAACACACATCGTCACTTCACCCTTAACTAGTCTCTATTCATTCTACAACTCCCGTTTCGAGTTACTAATCTCAACAACTGAACTAGTATCAAATACTGAGGGGTTGCTATAAACACTAGTAAAGTACACATCAATAACATGTATATCAAATATACCTTTGTTCACTTTGCCATCCTTCTTATCCGCCAAATACTTGGGGTAGTTCTGCTTCCAGTGACCAGTCCCTTTGCAGTAGAAGCACTTAGTCTTAGGCTTAGGTCTAGACTTGGGCTTCTTCACTTGAGCAGCAACTTGCTTGCCGTTCTTCTTGAAGTTCCCCTTCTTCCCTTTGCCCTTTTCTTGAAACTAGTGGTCTTGTCAACCATCAACACTTGATGCTTTTCTTGATTTCTACCTTCGTCGATTTCAGCATCACGAAGAGCTTGGGAATTGTTTCCGTTGTCACTTGCATATTATAGTTTATCACGAAGTTCTAGTAACTTGGTGATAGTGACTAGAGAACTCTGTCAATCACTATCTTATCTGGAAGATTAACTCCCACTTGATTCAAGTGATTGTAGTACTCAGACATTTTGAGCACATGCTCACTAGCTGAGCTATTCTCCTCCATCTTGTAGGAAAAGTTCTTGTCAGAGGTCTCATACCTCTCGACTTGGGCATGAGTCTAAAATACCAATTTCAGCTCTTGGAACATCTTATATGCTCCGTGGCGTTCAAAACGATTTTGACGTCCCGGTTTTAAGCTGTAAAGCATGGTGCACTAAACTATCAAGTAGTCATCATACCGAGCTTTGTCAAACGTTCATAATGTCTGAATCTGCTCCTATAATAGGTTCGTCACCTAGCGGTGCATCAAGGACATAATACTTCTGTGCAGCAATGAGGATAATCCTCAGATCACGGATCCAATCCGCATCATTGCTACTAACATCTTTCAACTTAGTTTTCTCTAGGAACATATCAGAAATAAAACAGGGGAGCTAAACGCGAGCTATTGATCTACAACATAGATATGCAAATACTACCAAGACTAAGTTCATGATAAATTAAAGTTCAATTAATCATATTACTTAAGAACTCCCACTTAGATAGACATCCCTCTAATCATCTAAGTGATCACGTGCTCCAAATCAACTAAACCATAACCGATCATCACGTGAAATGGAGTAGTTTTCAATGGTGAACATCACTATGTTGATCATATCTACTATATGATTCACGCTCGACCTTTTGGTCTTAGTGTTCCGAGGCCATATCTGTATATGCTAGGCTCGTCAAGTTTAACCCGAGTATTCTGCGTGTGCAAAACTGGCTTGCACTTGTTGTATAAGAACGTTGAGCTTATCACACCCGATCATCACGTGGTGTCTCGGCACGACAAACGTTTGCAACGGTGCATACTCAGGGAGAACACTAGTATCTTGAAATTTTTAGTGAGAGATCATCTTATAATGCTACCATCAATCAAAGTAGAATAAGATGCATAAAGGATAAACATCAGATGCAATAAAAAATATGTGACATGATATGGCCATCATCATCTTGTGCCTTTGATCTCCATCTCCAAAGTACCGTCATGATCTCTATTGTTACCGGCATGACACCATGATCTCCATCATCTTGATCTCTATCAACATGTCGTCACATGGTCGTCTCGCCAACTATTGCTCTTGCAACTATTGCTATCACATAGTGATAAAGTAAAGCAATTGTATGACGCTTGCATCTTATGCAATAAAGAGACAACCATAAGGCTTCATCCAGTTGCCAATAACTTTAATAAAACATGATTATCTCAGACAACAATTTATATCTCATCACGTCTTGACCATATCGCATCACAACATGCCCTGCAAAAACAAGTTAGACATTCTCTACTTTGTTGTTGCAAGTTTTACGTGGCTGCTACGGGCTGAGCAAGAACTGTTCTTACCTACGCATCAAAACCACAACGATATTTTGTAAAGTTAGTGTTGTTTTCACCCTCAACAAGGACCGGGCGTAGTCACACTCGGTTCAACTAAAGTTGGAGAAACTGACACCCGCCAGCCACCTGTGTGCGAAGCACGTCGGTAGAACCAGTCTTGCGTAAGCGTACACGTAATGTCAGTCCGGGCCGCTTCATCCAATAATACCGTCAAACCAAAGTATGACATGTTGGTAAGCAGTATGACTTGTATCGCCCACAACTTAATTGTGTTCTACTCGTGCATATAACATCTACGCATAAACATGGCTCGAATGCCACTGTTGGGGAACGTAGTAATTTCAAAAAAATTCCTACGCACATGCAAGATCATGGTGATGCATAGCAACGAGAGGGAAGAGTATCGTCCACATACCCTCGTAGACCGTAAGCGGAAGCGTTATGAGAACACGGTTGATGTAGTCGAACGTCTTCACGATCTTACCGATCCAAGTACCGAATGCATGGCACCTCCGAGTTCAGCACATGTTCAGCTCGATGACGTCCCACAAACTCCGATCCAGGAGAGCTTCACGAGAGAGTTCCGTCAGCACGACGGCGTGATGACGGTGATGATGTTGCTATCGACGCAGTGCTTCGCCTAAGCACCACTACGATATGATCAAGGTGGATTATGGTGGAGGGGGGCACCGCACACGGCTAAGGGATCAATGATCAACTTGTGTGTTCTAGGGTGACCCCCTGCCCTCGAATATAAAGGAGCAAGGGGGGAGGATGGCCGGCCCTCCTAGGAGTAGGACTCCCCTTTCCTACTCCTACTAGGAGGAAAGGAAGGGGGAAGGGGAGAAGGAAGGAGAGGGAGGAAAGGATGGCCGACCCCCTAGTCCAATTCAGTTTGGGCTAGGTGGGCCGCGCGCCCTGCCTCCTCTCTTCCACCACTTGGCCCATGAGGCCCAATACTTCTTCCGTGTATTCCCGTAACTCCCCGGTACTCCGAAAAATACCTGAATCACTCGAAACCTTTCCGATGTCCGAATATAGTCGTCCAATATATCGATCTTTATGTCTCGACCATTTCGAGACTCCTCGTAATGTCCCTGATCTCATCCGGGACTCTGAACTACCTTTGGTACATCAAATCACATAAACTCATAATACTAATCATCACCAAACATTAAGCGTGCGGACCCTACGTGTTCGAGAACTATGTAGACATGACCGAGACACGTCTCCGATCAATAACCAATAGCAGAACCTGGATGTTCATATTGGCTCCTACATATTCTATGAAGATCTTTATCAGTCAAACCGCATAACAACATACATTGTTCCATTTGTCATCAGTATGTTACTTGCCCAAGATTCGATCATCGGTATCTCAATACCTGGTTCAAACTTGTTACCGACAAGTCTCTTTACTTGTTCCGTAATGCACTATCCCGCAACTAACTCATTAGCTGCATTACCTGCAAGGCTTATAGTGATGTGCATTACCAAGAGGGCCCCAAGGTACCTCTCCGACAATCGGAGCGACAAATCCTAATATCGATTTATGCCAACTCAACAAGTACCATCGGAGACACTTGTAGAGCACCTTTATAATCACCCAGTTATGTTGTGACGTTTGGTAGCACACAAAGTGTTCCTCCGGTAATCGGGAGTTGCATAATCTCATAGTCATAGGAACATGTATAAGTCATGAAGAAAGCAATAGCAGTAAACTAAAACGATCATGTGCTAAGCTAACGGAATGGGTCAAGTCAATCACATCATTCTCCTAATGATGTGGTCCCGTTTATCAAAATACAACTCATGTCTATGGTTAGGAAGCATAACCATCTTTGATTAACGAGCTAGTTAAGTAGAGGCATACTAGTGACACTCTGTTTGTCTATGTATTCACACATGTATTATGTTTCTGGTTAATACAATTCTAGCACGAATAATAAACATTTATCATGATATAAGGAAATATAAATAACAACTTTATTATTGCCTCTAGGGCATATTTCCTTCAGCGAATGCAAAAACTGCTTTAATTCACTGACCGAATATTCCCTTAAGAACGCTAGATTTCGGCTTCACCCAGTCTGAGGTACACATCCGGATGACCCGACAGTAACAATCGCAGAGGTGCTCACTTTATGCCCTAGCCGAACTAACGGGAACGTAGGGCATAAGCACAGGAGCCAGGCAACCCAGCTTGGCCAAAACTTAAGTCATATCAATGCATATAATGGCGAAGCAAAGGTACATATGGGAAAAATGTGTATGAGATGAGCTTGATGCCTGAAGAATAATAGCAAGCTTCTGTACAAGAAGCCCCCAGGTATAATGGGCGTACATATTTGAAGGCATATGTGTGCGTCCGGGGTGCGCCATCTAACCGCACGAAAGCTTTAAGGCTAAAGAGAAAAACTAAAAGAGGGAGAAAGGAAGAAAAAAAGTATTATGGAAACAGCAGGGAGAAGGAGACAAACAAAGAGTTCGA
The DNA here is from genome assembly GCA_034509565.1 of Triticum monococcum. Taxonomy (NCBI): domain Eukaryota; kingdom Viridiplantae; phylum Streptophyta; class Magnoliopsida; order Poales; family Poaceae; genus Triticum; species Triticum monococcum. The sequence goes on from CM067842.1 coordinate 634,160,813, forward strand.
CGCTTAGGAATAGAATCTTTGGAGTCTAGCCGCGTTCCAGGGGTTCGGCTCGAGGCGATTGTCTGACTCATCACACAGGCGGTACGCTCCTCCGGTGAGAACCTCGTCAATAATGAAGGGACCCTCCCATTTGGGCTTTAGTTTCTCCTTGTTCTTCTACGGCAAGCGTAGAACGAGTTCGCCAACGTTATAAGCCTTGGCCCATACTTCTCTGCTTTGATATCTACGGGCCTGTTGTTGATAAAGTGCGGAACGGGCTTTTGCAATGTCACGCTCCTCCAGGGTGTCTAGGCTGTCCTGCCGATCGAGCTCGGCCTCTCTCTCTCTCTCTCTCTCTCTCTCTCTCTTCGTACATGCGCACCCGAGGTGAGTCATGTATAATGTCACAGGGTAGCACAACCTCTGTGCCGTACACCATGAAAAAGGGTGTGTATCCGATAGTTCGGTTGGGCGTGGTCCGCAGCCTCCAGAGGACGGAGTCAAGCTCCTCGACCCAGTGTGCGTCTGATTCCTTCAAAGACCGAACCAGCCTGGGTTTGATGCTGCTCATTATAAGACCGTTGGCCTGTTCGACTTGACCGTTTGTCTGTGGATGATAGATAGAGGCATAATCGAGCTTGATGCCCAGATTAGCGCACCAGGTTTTCACTTCATCGGCTGTGAAATTAGAGCCGTTATCAGTGATGATTCTATGTGGGACACCCTAACGGTGTACGGCGCCGGATATGAATTCTATCACCGGCCTGGACTCGGTCGTTTTAACTGGTTTGGCCTCTATCCACCTAGTGAATTTATCCACCATGACCAGCAGATATTTTTTTCTTATGGCTTCCTCCTTTAAGGGGTCCGACCATGTCCAGTCCCCAGACCGCAAAAGGCCAAGTGATGGGGATTGTTTGTAGGGCAGTGGGGGGCATATGGCTTTGATTGGCGAAGAGTTGGCATCCGACGCAATGTTGGACAAGGTCCTGTGCATCTGTTCTGGCCGTCGGCCAATAAAACCCTGTACGGAAGGCCTTGCTAACAAGGGCCCGAGCTGCGGCGTGGTGCCCGCCGAGACCGGCATGAATCTCAGCCAGGAGCTGCCGCCCCTCCTCCTCGGAGATGCATCTTTGAAGGACTCTGGTAGCGCTTTTCTTATAGAGTTCTCTGTCGTGAACCTTGTAGGCCTTCAAACGCCGGACAATGCGGCGGGCCTCATTCCGATCCTTAGGAAGTTCCTTCTTATTAAGGTAGGCCAAGAAGGGTTCGGTCCATGGGGCAATGACTGCCATAATGAGATGGGCCGATAGTGTTATTTCGGTGGCTGAGCCTCCAACGATATCGGTTGTGTTCGGATCCGGACTAGTGTTGCCGCTTTCCCCTGCCACACCACGGATGGCTTGAAAAGCCTTTCCAGAAAGATGTTAGGTGGGACTAGGTAGAGCTTGGCGCCGATACGAGCAAGAACGTCCGCCGCTTGATTACTTTCTCGGGCCACGTGATGAAACTCGAGTCCCTCGAACCGAGCCGACATTTTTAGGATGGCATTACGATAAGCCGCCATCTTTGGATCTTTGGCATCGAAGTCTCCATTTATTTGAGATATTGCAAGGTTTGAGTCCCCGCGCACTTCCAGGCGCTGTATGCCCATGGAGACAGTCATCCGGAGACCATGCAATAAGGCCTCGTATTCGGCTGCATTATTAGAGTCTGTGTATAGTATTTGGAGTACGTACTGAACGATGTCTCCTGTGGGGGCGTCAAAACGACACCCGCTCCTAAGCCTGCCAACATTTTGGAGCCATCGAAGTATATAACCCAGTTGGAATATGTGCCGTACTCTTTAGGGAGTTCGGCCTCTGTCCATTCGGCGACGAAGTCGGCTGGTACTTGGGATTTAATAGCTCGACGTGGTTTGTATGTAATATCAAATGGAAGGAGCTCAATGACCCATTTGGCAATCCGGCCCGTGGCATCGCGGTTGTTTATTATGTCATTGAGTGGTACTTCGGAAGCCACCATGATCGAACACTCCTGGAAGTAGTGTCGTAGCTTTCAGGATGCCATGAAGACTGCGTATGCTATCTTTTGATAATGGGGGTACCGCGATTTGCATGGTGTAAGGAGAGTGGATACATAGTATACTGGCTTCTGAAGCAGGAATTTATGTCTGTCCTGTTCTCGTTCAACAATAGCACGGCGCTCACCACTTGATGTGTTGCCGGTATGTATAGCAACATGGGTTCACCGACGTTTGGTGTGGCCAGGATTGGGTTGCTTGCTAGAAGGGTTTTTATTTCTTCCAGTCCGGCTGTTGCCACGTCCGTCCACTCGAAGTGATCGGTTCGTTGTAGAAGGCGATAGAGTGGCAGTGCCTTTTCTCCCAATCTGGAGATAAAGCGGCTTAGAGCTGCCACGCAACCCGTGAGTTTTTGGACTTGTTTAAGGTCTGTTGGCATAGCCAATTGTGATATAGCTCGGATTTGGCTGGATTTGCTTCAATTCCTTTATTGGAAACGATGAAGCCCAGCAGCTTTCCCGCCGGGACGCCGAAAACACACTTTTCCGGATTGAGCTTAATGTCATATGCGCGGAGGTTGTCAAATGTTAGACGTAGGTCATCTATTAGTGTTTCGACGTGCCTTGTTTTGATTACGAAGTCATCCACATAGGCTTCAACTGTCTTTCCGATCTATTTCTCCAGGCATGTTTGGATCATGCGTTGGTAAGTGGCGCCGGCGTTCTTGAGCGCGAAGGGCATGGTGTTGAAGCAGAATGGCCCATATGGGGTGATGAATGATGTTGCAGCTTGATCAGATTCCTTCATTTTGATTTGATGGTATCCGAAATATGCATCGAGGAAACATAGTGACTCGTGTCCTGCGGTAGCATCAATGATTTTATCAATGCGGTGGAGGGGAAGGGATCCTTAGGGCAAGCCTTATTGAGGTCTTTAAAATCGACTCACACGCGCCAGGATTTATCCTTCTTTGGTACCATCACCAGGTTTGCCAGCCAGTCCAGATGTTTTATTTCTCTAATGAATCCGTCCTCGATTAGCTTGGCTAGCTCCTCTCCCATGGCTTGACGTTTGGGTTCGGAAAAGCGCCGCAGTGTTTGTTTGACCGGTTTGTATCCCTTTAATATGTTGAGGCTGTGTTCGGCCAGCTCGCGTGGGATTCCTGGCATGATAGAAGGATGCCAGGCAAATATATCCCAATTTTCACGAAGAAAATCCCGTAGCGCGGCGTCGATCATTGGGTCTAGCTGTGCCCCAATAGATGTTGTCTTCTTGGGGTCCGTTGGATGGACCTGGAATTTGACTATTTCTTCCGCTGGCTTGAAGGAGGTGGATTTGGGGCATTTGTCTAAGATTACATCGTCTCTGTCCACCGTGGAGCGCAGTGCGGATAATTCTTTGGCCACGAGGGCTTCAGATAATGCCTCAAGGGCCAGGGATGCGGTTTTATTTTTGGCGCGGAGTGCTATGTCCGGATCACTGGCGAGAGTGATTATGCCATTGGGCCCGGGCATCTTAAGCTTCATGTACCCGTAATGAGGTATAGCTTGGAAGCGCGTAAATGCCTCCTGCCCCAAGAGGGCGTGATATCCGCTATTGAAAGGGGCCACTTGGAAGGTTATTTCTTCGGACCGATAGTTCTCCGGCGTGCCAAATACCACGTCGAGTGTTATTTTTCCCGCACACCGTGCCTCTCGCCTAGGAATAATTACTCGGAAGATCGTGCTGCTTTGCTCAATGCGGCTCCTGTCTATTTCCATTTTGCGGAGTGTATCTTCGTAGATGTTGTCTAGTCCGCTGCCGCCGTCCATGAGAACCTTGGTGAGCCGAAAGTCGTCCACGATTGGACTGAGGACCAAGGCGGCTGGTGCTCGGACTGTCCTGTATGTTGGTTCGTCACCGGCATTAAAAGTTATAGCCGTGTCATGCCAAGGGTTTATTGCTGCTATTTGACAGACTTCGGCGAGTCCGCGTAGTGCTCTTTTGTGCCTATTGTTTGAGGGGAATGTCTCGAAGACCGTTAGTACTTTGGGGTCGTCGTCTTCTGGGGTGTTGTTCCGGGTTATTCTTGGTGAGGATATCCTCGCCACTCTTGGCCACTTGCCGGAGTATCCAACATGCTCTAAGGCTATGTGTTGGTATGTTATCCGGTGTTGCGTGTATTTTGCATGGCCCATCAAGCCATCCTTCCAGAACGGTTCTGTGCCCCATACTGGACTTATATTTCTTTACTATTGAACCGGGCGTGTTGCAAGGGTGGGCCCTTTTCGCCTGAATGAGGGGTTGAGTGGGGACCGATGGTTCCCAACGGGCTGCTTGAGTTTTCCAAGCGCTTTCCATTGTGTTGTACTTCTGTACGATAGTTGCCAAGTCAGCGAAGTGTAGTATGCGACGGCGGTTGATGGCGTTGAGGATTCCCTCGTCCCTGCAATTGTTGTGGAATACTGAGATCGCTTCCTCGTCGCGGCATTCTTTGATCTTGTTTTTTGACAAGAAGGAATCTGGTCCAGAAGTGGTGGACCGTTTCCTGAGACTGCTGTTGTATGCTCATGAGAGCGCTTGTATTCGAGTGGGTGGGTGGATTTAAATCTGAACCCTGGCCCAATTTTGGATCCGGAGTCTGAAGGTTTTCCGAACTTAACAGATGGGGCTTTGAGATATCCACTGATTTCTTAGGCCCGTCGTCCGATTCTATGTTCAGAGGGAAGGATGCGTCTCCTCGCAGGGTCTCCGGCTCTTCGAAACTGGAGATCCGGATATAGTTTGTCCTTAGTATGGGGGAAGAGATGTCGTCTCGCTCCTCGACTACCGCTATCTGGTGGGTGATCGGTGGAGATTTGATTTCTCTCTGATCAGGTTTAAGCCCAATTCGTTCGTAGTATGTAGTGACCCCCAGGGCGGCGATGCGATCTAGGAGCTCGTTTAAGGACGAAAGCTCCGATGGATCCATCTGCTAGTGTGTTTGGAGTCAATACAAAGGGGGTTTTCGATGACCCGAGAGGTCATTGTCAGTTTAATGACCGAACAGGCGGCCATGGTAAAGCTGCCCAGCCGGAGGGTTTTGCCTGGAGCCAGCGCTCCTCCGGCGGTGATATTATGCTTGAGAACAAGGCGAGACATCGACCCTGTCGTCGACGTCACAGTGGAACTCTCAATGAAAGCACCAATGTCGGTGTCAAAACCGGTGGATCTCGGGTAGGGGGTCCCGAACTGTGCGTCTAAGGTCGATGGTAACATGAGACATGAGACACGATGTTTACCCAGGTTCGGGCCCTCTCTATGGAGGTAATACCCTATGTCATGCTTGATTGATCTTGATGAATACGAGTATTACAAGAGTTGATCTACCACGAGATCGTAATGGCTAAGCCCTAGAGGTCTAGCTTGTATGGCTATGGTAATGAATCTATCTTCCCTCCGGACTAAGTCCTCCGGTTTATATAGACACCGGGAGGATCTAGGGTTACACATGGTCGGTTACAAAGAAAGGAATCTATATATTTGGTTGCCAAGCTTGCCTTCCATGCCAAGGAGAGTCACATCCGGACACGGGTGCAGTCTTCGGTCTTCGTATCTTCATATCCTATCAGTCCAACCCATAGTTAACAGGTCGGACGCCTAAGGACCCCTTAGTACAGGACTCCCTCACCCACCACTGACAAAAGTTTCTCCATCCAGCCCTTCAGCTTTTCCCAAACTCTGTCACGTAAGTATTTAAAAGTGCCATTCTTTGAGTGACCCATATCGGTTGGCATGCCCAAATACCACTCACTGAGAGACTCATTCTACACATGTATTCTATTCTTTACTCATTCTCTCATGTCCTATGGACACCCTCTGCTGAAGAAAATTGATGATTTCTCATTATTAATTATTTGACCCGAAGCACTACAATAAATGTTCAGTAGGTATGATACTTGTTCTGCACCCTCCACACTTGACTTGAAAAGCAACAGGTTGTCATCTACAAATAGAAGGTGGTTAACAGCCAGAGCTGTCATGGCCACCTTAATACCTGACAAAGATGAACGAGTACTAGACTTTAGGAGGCACGAAAGGCCCTCTGTTGCTATCAAGAAAATGTAAGGGGAGGTTGGATCTCCCTGCCGAATCCCTCTCGATGGTGTGAACTTCTCTAGTTTTTCACCATTAAAAAGAACTAAAAAACTAACTGAGGAAACCATAGTCATAACTGTATCAATCCATGATTGTGCAAACCCTAGCTTCCCCATAATTGCCTTCAGATATGGCCACTCCAAACGGTCATAAGCTTTCATCATATCCAGCTTTAAAGCACAATAGCTATTGCTCTTCGACCTATTTTGTTTCATAAAATGGAGACACTCATAGGCACAAATTATGTTGTCAGTTATCAGTCTACCTGGCACAAAGGCCGACTGCTCCTCCGAGATTATGTCTGGTAGTACCAGCTTCAGCCTATTTGCTACAACCTTTGAGGCTATTTTATAGAGCACATTGCATAAACTAATTGGTCTTAACTAAGAGAGAAGAGTCGGATTTGTCACCTTTGGAATTAAAACAAGGATAGTATCATTGATGCACTTCAGACTCTCTTCCCATCTCACAATTATGAGAACAATCTTTGTCACATTGATGACCCACAAGTGTAGGGGATCTATCTAGTCCTTTCGATAAGTAAGAGTGTCGAACCCAACGAGGAGCAGAAGGAAATGATAAGCAGTTTTCAATAAGGTATTCTCTGCAAGCACTGAGATTATCGGTAACAGATAGTTTTGTGATAAGGTAATTTGTAACGGGTAACAAGTAATAAAAGTAAATAAGGTGCAGCAAGATGGCCCAATCCTTTTTGTAGCAAAGGACAAGCCTGGACAAACTCTTATATAAAGGAAAGCGCTCCTGAGGACACATGGGAATTATCGTCAAGCTAGTTTTCATCACGTTCATATGATTCGCGTTTAGTACTTTGATAATTTGATATGTGGGTGGACCGGTGCTTGGGTACTGCCCTTCCTTGGACAAGCATCCCACTTATGATTAACCCCTATTGAAAGCATCTGCAACTACGAAATAAGTATTAAGGTAAACCTAACCATAGCATGAAACATATGGATCCAAATTAGCCCCTTACGAAGCAACTCATAAACTAGGGTTTAAACTTCTGTCACTCTAGCAACCCATCATCTACTTATTCCTCCCCAATGCCTTCCTCTAGTCCCAAACAATGGTGAAGTGTCATGTATTCGACGTTCACATGACACCACTAGAGGAAAGACAACATACATCTCATCAAAATATCGAACAATTACCAAATTCACATGACTACTTATAGCAAGACTTCTCCCATGTCCCCAGGAACAAACGTAACTACTCACAAATCATATTCATGTTCATAATCAGAGGGGTATTAATATGCATAAAGGATATGAACATATGATCTTCCACCGAATAAACCAACTAGCATCAACTACAAGGAGTAATCAACGCTACTAGCAACCCACAGGTACCAATCTGAGGCTTTGGGACAAAGATTGGATACAAGAGATGAACTAGGGTTTGAGATGAGATGGTGCTGGTGAAGATGTTCATGGAGATTGACCCCCTCCTGATGAGAGGATCAATGGTGATGACGTTGGTGATGATTTCCCCCTCCTGGAGGGAAGTTTCCCCGGCAGAACAGCTCCGTCGGAGCCTTAGATTGGTTCCGCCAAGGTTCCGCCTCGTGGCGGCGGAGTTTTGTTCCGTGAGCTACCTTATGATTTTTTCATCGATGAAAGACTCCAAAGATGGCCATCAGAGGGCTGCCAGGGGGCCCATGAGAAAGGGGGCGCACCCAGGGGGTTAGGGCACGCCCCCACCCTCGTGGATGGTGGGTGGCCCCCCTTGATAACCCACAAGTATAGGGGATTGCAACAATTTTCGAGGGTAGAGTATTCAACCCAAATTTATTGATTCGACACAAGGGGAGCCAAAGAAAATTCTCAAGTATTAGCAGCTGAGTTGTCAATTCAACCACACCTGGAAACTTAATATCTACAACAAGGTATTTAGTAGCAAAGTAATGTGATAGTAGTGGTAACAGTGGCAAAAGGTAATGGTAGCAAAAGTAATATTTTTGGGTTTTATAGTGATTCTAACAGTAGCAACGGAAAAGTAAATTAGCGAAGAACAATATAGGAAAAGCTCATTGGCATTGGATCGGTGATGGAGAATTATGCCGGATGCGATCGATCATGTAACAGTCATAACCTAGGGTGGCACAGAACTAGCTCCAGTTCATCAATGTAATGTAGGCATGTATTCCGAATATAGTCATACGTGCTTATGGAAAAGAACTTGCATGACATATTTTGTCCTACCCTCCCATGGCAGCGGGGTCCTATTGGAAACTAAGGGATATTAAGGCCTCCTTTTAATAGAGTACCGGACCAAAGCATTAACACATAGTGAATACATGAAGTCCTCAAACTACGGTCATCACCGATAAGTATCTCGATTATTTTCACTTCGGGGTTAACGGATCATAACACATAATAGGTGACTATAGACTTGCAAGATAGGATCAAGAACTCTCATATATTGATGAAAGCATAATAGGTTCAGATCTGAAATCATGGCACTCGGGCCCTAGTGACAAGCATTAAGCTTAGCAAAGTCATAGCAACATCAGTCTCAGAACATCGTGGATACTAGGGATCAAACCCTAACAAAACTAACTCGATTACACAATAAATTTCATCCAACCCATCACCGTCCAGCAAGCCTATGATGGAATTACTCATGAGCATCATGAAATTGGTGATGGAGGAAGGTTGATGATGATGATGGCAACAGATTCCCCTCTCCGGAGCCCCGAACGGACTCCAGATCAGCCCTCCCCAGAGAGTTTAGGGCTTGGTGGTGGCTCCGTGTCGTAAAATGCGATGAATCCTTCTCTTTGATTTTTTTTTCTCCCCGAAAGTGAATGTATGGAGTCAAGGTTGAGGTCGGTGGAGCGTCAGGGGGCCCACGAGGCAGGGGGCGCGCCCCCACCCTCGTGGACAGGGTGTGGGCCCCCTGACGTGGATCTTTCTTCCAGTATTTTTTATATATTCCAAAATAATTCTCCGTTGATTTTTAGGTCATTCCGAGAACTTTTATTTCTGCACAAAAATAACACCATGGCAATTCTGCTGAAAATAGCGTCAGTCCAGGTTAGTTCCATTAAAATCATGCAAGTTAGAGTCCAAAACAAGGGCAAAAGTGTTTGGAAAAGTAAATACGACGGAGACGTATCAACTCCCCCAAGCTTAAACCTTTGCTTATCCTCAAGCAATTCAGTTGATAAACTGAAAGTGATGAAGAAAAACTTTTACAAACTCTGTTTGCTCTTGTTGTTGTAAATATGTAAAGCCAGCATTCACGTTTTCAGCAAAGATTATGAACTAACCATATTCACAATAACACTTAGGTCTCATGTTTACTCATATCAATGGCATAATCAACTAGCGAGCAATAATAATAAATCTCGGATGACAACACTTTCTCAAAATAATCATGATATGATAGGACAAGATGGTATCTCGCTAGCCCTTTCTGAGACCGCAAAACATAAATGTAGAGCACCTTTAAAGATCAAGGACTGACTAGACATTGTAATTCATGGTAAAAGAGATCCAGTCAAGTCATACTCAATGTAAACTAACCATAATGGATGCAAATGACAGCGGTGCTCTCCAACTGGTGCTTTTTAATAAGAGGATGATGACTCAACATAAAAGTAAATAGATAGGCCCTTCGCAGAGGGAAACAGGGATTTGTAGAGGTGCCAGAGCTCATTTTTGAAATAGATATGAATAATATTTTGAGCGGTATACTTTCATTGTCAACATAACAACCGAGAGATCTCGATATCTTCCATGCTACACACATTATAGGCGGTTCCCACATAGAATGGTAAAGTTTATACTCCCCCTCCAGCAACAAGCATCAATCCATGGCTTGCTCGAAACAACGAGTGCCTCCAACTAACAACAGTCCCGGGGGAGTTTTATTTGCAATTATTTTGATTTGATTTGCATAAAGCATGGGACTGGGCATCCCGATGACCAGCCATGTTCTCGTGAGTGAGGAGCGGAGTCCACTCCTCTTGAGAACAACCCACCTAACATGGAAGATACGGACAACCCTAGTTGATACATGAGCTATTCGAGCATACAAAATAGAATGTCTATTTGAAGGTTTAGAGTTTGGCACATACAAATTTACTTGGAACGGCAGGTAGATACCATATATAGGTAGGGATGGTGGACTCATATGGAATAACTTTGGGGTTTATGGAATTGGATGCACAAGCAGTATTCCCGCTTAGTACAGGTGAAGGCTAGCAACAGACTAGGAAGCGACCAGCTAGAGAGCGACAACAGTCATGAACATGCATTAAAATTAATCAACACCGAATGCAAGCATGAGTAGGATATAATGCACCGTGAACATAAATATCGTAGAGGCTATGTTGATTTTGTTTCAACTACATGCGTGAACATGTACAAGTCATGCCACTTGAATCATTCAAAAGAGGATACCACCCTATCATACCACATCACAACCATTTTAATAGCATGTTGGCATGCAAGGTAAACCATTATAAGCTCCTAGCTAATTAAGCATGGCATAAGCAACTACAATCTCTAATTGTCATTGCAAATATGTTTCTTTCATAATAGGCTGAATCAGGAACGATGAACTAATCATATTTACAAAAAAAGAGGTCGAGTTCATACCAGCTTTTCTCATCTCAATAAGTTCATCATATAATCATCATTATTGCCTTTCACTTGCACGACCGAATAGTGTGGATAATAATAATAGTGCACGTGCATTGGACTAAGCTGGAATCTGCAAGCATTCAATTCAAGAGAGAAGACAAGGTAATATGGGCTCTTTGTTAGATCAACAATAATGCATATAAGAGCCACTCAACATTTTCATTATGGTCTTCTCCTCTCGACCCCCAAGGAACAAGAAAAGAAATAAAACTATTTACATGGGAAAGCTCCCAACAAGCAAAAGAAGAACAAGAAATATTTTGGGGTTTTCTCTTTAATTACTACTACAGGCATGGAAAGTAAACTAACTAAAAGCTACAACTAATTTTTTTGTTTTTCTTAAGGTTTTTCAACACACAAGAAGAAAGCATAAAAAGGAAAATAAACTAGCATGGATATTACAATGAAAAAGTATGAGCACCGACAACTAGCATGAGTGTGTGAGCATGAATGTAATGTCCGTGAGAGATACATACTCCCCCAAGCTTAGGCTTTTGGCCTAAGTTGGTCTATGGCCATGGTTGGCCTGGCGGATATCCAAAGTTGTAGCTGGGGTCATACTGAGATGCAGCGGCAATTGCCTGATGAGCTGCAGCTTGGAGGTGAGCTGTCTCCGCCCTCCTCTCGTACTTAGTCGCCTCTTCCCTGGTTATAACATATCTCCCCTTTGCCTGAAAGTCAAAGAAAGTAGGAGTAGGGAGAGCAACATGATAGGTTCGTCATCTGTCAAAGATTAGTCGGCACTGGAGGAACTAATCATTCCTCTCAACAAACTGCTGATGAACCATAGCATCATAATCTAGATAAGAAGGATGCAACTCAATATCATCTCCACATATGGGTATCTCAAGAAAGTTAGCTATACAAGTTGCATAAATTCCACCAAAGAAATCTCCATGAATACGATTATTATGCAACATACGTGCAACAATAGCTCCCAAGTTGTATTGTTTATCTCCTAAAACAGCGGTCCTGAGAACGCTAAGATCAGGTACACACATGTGACAAGCCTCATCTTTACCATTTATGCATCTACCTATGAAGAGAGCAAAATAATGTATAGCAGGAAAAGGAATGCTCCCTATGGTGGCTTGTGTTACACCTCTAGATTCCCCCACTGTAATACTAGCAAGAAAATCTCTAAATTCAGATTTGTGAGGTTCACTAACATTACCCCACTGTGGGAGTTTACAAGCAGTGTTAAAATCTTCTAAGTGCATGGTATAAGATTTATCATAAAGATCGAACAGGACAGTTCGAGAATTGCGTGATGATGAAAATTTAAACCTTCTCTCAAATGAATCAGTTAAATAGAGGTATTGACGACACTTATCTGCCTCGAAGCTCTCAAGATCAGCATTACGCACATATGCTTCAAATTCCTCCTTGATTCCTGCTCGAACCATGAAGTCCTCTAACGGCCATTCACAAGGACGCACTTGAGCATCCCTTGGTGGTTCCTCGTCCGCATCGCGTATTGCGGGTCTGGGTCCTTGCTTCCTTGAAGAACCACCTTAGTACATTTTCCTAAACATATATCTTCCTTTGAAAAATTTATGAATTTTTTAGTAACTCAAAATAAAAGTGAACCAAACTCAACAAAATTGATAGCAACTACTCCTACAAGTGCCTATAGGCAATATCATGCATTAAAACTACTTTTGACCATATAAATTTGACATGCAAGTTCAAGAATAGGGTCACCTAAGCAGCAAAAAATTGCAATGAATAAAGGACTAGAACAAAAACTAATTGGACCATTGGAGGATTCACATATCGAAGAACAATCCCCCAAAGCAGTTTTGTGAATGGAGCTTTGAGCTAGGAGATCGAAAATGGCAGCAAGATGAGCTAGAACTCGTGCTTGAGCTGGTTGGTGATTTTTTGGGAGGAAGAAGGAGTGTGTGGTCGCTAAAATAAGTGGAGGGGAGCCACCATGGGCCCACGAGGCAGGGGCACGCCTAGGGGGGTGGGCGCGCCCTGGACCCTCATGGCCAGGTGCTTGCTCCCCCTGTTGTGTTCTCAGTGCCAGATATTCTCAAATATTCTAGAAAAAATCATATTTAATTTTCAGGGCATTTGGAGAACTTTTATTTTCAGGGTATTTTTTATTGCATGGATAATTCAGAAAACTAACAAAAAAAACTATTTTTGCTTCATTTAATATAAATAACAGAAAGTGAAAGGGGGTACAGAGAGTTGTGTTTTCTAAATTCATCCATCTCATGCTCATCAAAAGGAATCCACTAACAAGGTTGATCAAGTCTTGTTAACAAACTCATTCCGAATAACATGGAACCGGAGAAATTTCGAATAACACTAGGTTACCTCAACGGGGATATGCATGTCCCCAACAATAAGAATATCATATTTCTTCTTGACAGTAGGAAGAGGAAATTCAAAACCTCCAATAGTGATTGTTGAAATTTTTCCAATAGAATTGATACTGTGGACTTGAGGTTGTTTCCTCAGAAAGTGTATCGTATGCTCATTACCATTAACATGAAAAGTGACATTGCCTTTGGTGCAATCAATAACAGCCCATGCAGTATTCAAAAAGGGTCTTCCAAGAATAATAGACATACTATCGTCCTCGGGAATATCAAGAATAACAAAGTCCGTTAAAATAGTAACATTTGCAACCACAACAGGCACATCCTCACAAATACCGACAGGTATAGCGGTTGATTTATCAGCCATTTGCAAAGATATTTCAGTAGGTGTCAACTTATTCAAATCAAGTCTACGATATAAAGAGAGATGCATAACACTAGCACCGGCTCCAAGATCACATAAAGCAGTTTTAACATAGTTTCTTTTAATGGAGCATGGTATAGTTGGTACTCCTAGATCTCCAAGTTTCTTTGGTATTCCACCCTTAAAAGTATAATTAGCAAGCATGGTGGAAATTTCAGCTTCCGGTATCTTTCTTTTATTAGTAACAATTTCCTTCATATATTTAGCATAAGGATTCATTTTAAGCATATCAGTCAAACGCATATGCAAAAAGATAGGTCTAATCATTCAGCAAAGCGCTCAAAATACTCATCATCCTTTTTCTTGGATGGTTTAGGAGGAAAAGGCATAGGTTTCTGAACCCATGGTTCTTTTTCTTTACCGTGCTTCCTAGCAACAAAGTCTCTCTTATCATAACGTTGATTCTTTGATTGTGGGTTATCAAGATCAACAGCAGGTTCAATCTCTACATCATTATTATTGCTAGGTTGAGCATCAACTTGAACATCATTATTAACATCATCACTAGGTTCATGTTCATTACCAGATTGTGTTTCAGCATCATAAATAGAAATATCATTGGGATTCTCAGGTGTGTCTACAACAGGTTCACTAGAAGCATGCAAAGTCCTATCATTTTTCTTTCTCTTCCTTTTAGAAGGACTAGGTGCATCTATATTAATTCTCTAAGAATCTTGCTCAATTCTCTTAGGATGGCCCTTAGGATACAAAGGTTCCTGAGTCATTTTACCACCTCTAGTCATAACTCTAACATCATTATCATTCTTATTGTTTAATTCATTGAGCAAATCATTCTGAGCTTTAAGTACTTGTTCTACTTGAGTGGTAACCATAGAAGCATGTTTACTAATAAGTTTAAGTTCACCTTTAACACTAGCCATATAATCACTCAAGTGTTCAATCATATAAGCATTATGTTTCAATTGTCTGCCAACATAAGCATTAAAATCTTCTTGCTTAACCATAAAGTTATCAAATCATCCAAACATTGGCTAGCAAACTTAGCAGGAGGGATTTCAGCTTTATCATATCTATAGAGATAATTTACCTTTACTACCTATGTTGGGTTATCAAGACCACGTGTTTCTTCAATAGGTGATGAATTAAGACCATGTATTTCTTCAATGGGAGGTAAATTCTTAACATCTTCAGCTTTTATACCTTTTCCTTTCATAGATTTCTTTGCCTCTTGCATATCTTCAGGACTGAGAAATAGAATACCCCTTTTCTTTGGAGTTGGCTTAGGAGTTGGTTCAGAAAGTGTCCAATTATTTTCATTAGTCAACATATTATTCAATATAATTTCAGCTTGATCAACTGTTCTTTCCCTGAAAACACAACCAGCACAACTATCCAGGTAATCTCTGGAAGCATCGATTAGTCCATCATAAAAGATATCAAGTATTTCATTTTTCTTGAGAGGATGATCAGGCAAAGCATTAAGAAATTGGAGATGCCTCCCCCAAGCTTGTGGGAGACTCTCTTCTTCAATTTGCACAAAATTATATATTTTCCTTAAAGCAGCTTGTTTCTTATGAGCGGGGAAATATTTAGCAGAAAAGTAGTAAATCATATCCTGGGAACTACGCACACAACCAGGATCAAGAGAATTAAACCATATCTTAGCATCACCCTTTAATGAGAACGGAAATAATTTAAGGATATAATAGTAGAGAGTTTTCTCATCATTAGTGAACAGGGTAGCTATATCATTTAATTTAGTAAGATGTGCCACAACAGTTTCAGATTCATAGCCATAGAAAGGATCAGATTCAACCAAAGTAATTAACTCAGGATCAACTGAGAAATCATAATCCTTATTAGTAATAAAGATAGGTGAAGTAGCATAAGCAGGATCATATTTCATTCTAGCATTCAGAGATTTTTCTTTAAGCTTAGCTAATAGTTTCTTAAGATCACTTCTATCATTGCAAGCAAGAAAGTCTCTAGCGGTTTCTTCATCCATAACATAACCCTCAGGAACAACAGGCAATTCGTATCTAGGGGGAGAATCTTCGTCACCACTTTCATCAATATTATCAGTTTCAATAATTTCATTCTCCCTAGCCCTAGGAAGTTGTTCATCAAGAAATTCACCAAGTGGCACAATAGTCTCAAGCATAGAAGTAGTTTCATCATAAGTATCTTGCAAAGCAGAAGTGGCATCATCAATAACATGCGACCTATCAGAATCAATAGCATGCGTAGGTGTCGCAAGTTTACTCAAAACAGAAGGTGAATCAAGTGTAGAGCTAGATGGCAGTTCCTTACCTCCCCTCGTAGTTGAGGGAAAAATCGTGGTTCTTTGATCTTTCAAGTTCTTCATAATGATAAGCAGATATAAATCCCAAGTGACTCAAAGAATAGAGCTATGCTCCCCGGCAACGGCGCCAGAAAATGTTCTTGATAACCCACAAGTATAGGGGATCGCAACAGTTTTCGAGGGTAGAGTATTCAACCCAAATTTATTGATTCGACACAAGGGGAGCCAAAGAATATTCTCAAGTATTAGCAGCTGAGTTGTCAATTAAACCACACCTGGAAACTTAATATCTGCAGCAAGGTATTTAGTACCAAAGTAATATGATAGTAGTGGTAACAGTGGCAAAAGGTAACGGTAGCAAAAGTAATATTTTTGGTTATATAGTGATTGTAACAGTAGCAGCGGAAAAGTAAATAAGCGAAGAAGAATATAGGAAAAGCTCGTAGGCATTGGATCGGTGATGGAGAATTATGCCGGATGCGATCGGTCATGTAACAGTCATAACCTAGGGTGACACAGAACTAGCTCCAGTTCATCAATGTAATGTAGGCATGTATTCTGAATATAGTCATACGTGCTTATGGAAAAGAACTTGCATGACATCTTTTGTCCTACCCTCCCGTGGCAGCGGGGTCCTATTAGAAACTAAGGGATATTAAGGCCTCCTTTTAATAGAGTACCGGACAAAAGCATTAACACATAGTGAATACATGAACTCCTCAAACTATGGTCATCACCGGTAAGTATCCCGATTATTGTCACTTCGGGGTTAACGGATCATAACACATAATTGGTGACTATAGACTTGCAAGATAGGATCAAGAACTCTCATATATTGATGAAAACATAATAGGTTCAGATCTTAAATCATGGCACTCGGGCCCTAGTGACAAGCATTAAGCATAGCAAAGTCATAGCAACATCAATCTCAGAACAAAGTGGATACTAGGGATCAAACCCTAACAAAGCTAACTCGATTACATGATAAATCTCATCCAACCCATCACAGTCCAGCAAGCCTACGATGGAATTACTCACGCGCGGCGGTGAGCATCATGAAATTGGTGATGGAGGAAGGTTAATGATGACGATGGCGACAGATTCCCCTCTCCGGAGCCCCGAACGGACTCCAGATCAGCCCTCCCTAAAGAGTTTAGGGCTTGGCGGCAGCTCCGTATCGTAAAATGCGATGAATCCTTCTCTCTGATTTTTTTCTCCTAGAAAGTGAATATATGGAGTCAAGGTTGAGGTCGGTAGAGCGTCAAGGGGCCCACAAGGCAGGGGGCGCGCCCAGGGGGTAGGGCACGCCCCCACCCTCATGGATAGGGTGTGGGCCCCCTGACGTGGATCTTTCTTCCAGTATCTTTTATATATTCCAAAATAATTCTCCGTTGATTTTCAGGTCATTCCGAGAACTTTTATTTCTGCACAAAAATAACACCATGGCAATTCTGCTGAAAACAACGTCAGTCCGGGTTAGTTTCATTCAAATCATGGAAGTTAGAGTCTAAAACCACTACAAGGATACCCCCTATAAAGCAACACATGTTCTACAACGTTTTAACTATATGGTGCAAAAATCACGATAGATACGGATATAAACGATGCAGCATGTGCGTTATAGGCTTGCACCTCGTGAGACCCTATTGAGTGCAACAGATCTTATATGTTGCCATTTATTGTTGCAAAATATATGTGTTATAAAACTACAAATATACATAATTAAAAATAAAAATTAATTCAGTGAAACAAAGGACACGCCGGTACACATGGTTAATAATGTGGCGCGAAAATCTGTGCCAACTATCCTAAGACAAACCAAATTGCGCGAAGTAACAAATCTTCCTCTTCTATTCTCGATCCAGATTGATATTGCCCTTCATATCCGGATCGATCTAGGTCTGTCCCTCTGACCACGACACAAATCAATCATCCAATCTCCTCTCGTTAGGCTTGAAGGCGGACGGAAAGGGGAGCGGCGAAAAGGCGGCGACGGACTGGGGAGCGGCGGCTTTGCGGACAACATAGAAAGGAGAAGCAGCAAGGCCGCGGTAGGAGGGCTGGAAGTCGTCTGCTAGCGTCCACTGCTCCTCCGGCCGCCACTCCGACCTGCCCGCCATTGGTGTGCTGCTCCTCGGGCCGGCCATCTTCTACCTCGCCATGCAGGACGGCAAGACTGACCACCGAGGTAAACCTCCCTCCTTCCCTTCTCCTATCATCTAGTCAACTTATTTGTGGGCACCTGGAGTCATGGCCGTGCGATGTAGGGGGGTTTGGTAGATGACGAAGGGGATGGATTTCAGAGCTGTACAGTACCACCTGGGTTATGTTCAGTTGTTTGGACTACCCTCGATGTTCAGACCAGTTCCAATAGTCCGTGAAGGGACTACCAACATAAGTTCTATAGTTGTTTGGACCACTCCGTCAGCTCCCGTGACTGCCAGAATAAGTGCCATAACATTTTTGAAGCTAACCTGACTACCCTGGCTATGTTGTTTTGTTCTATAGTTGCTTTTTGCGTGTAGATTACTACTGGAGTAGTATAGTAACTAAACGTGTTACCGTCTGAGTATTCCACTGATGTTATTTGGGTACTTCTGACTAGATTATAGATTTTTTTAGAAACATCTCTATTGCTCTGCTCTTTCTAGAACTTCAACTTTGACGTAACTGAATCTGTTATTTTAGAACACCATTGGTGTTAATTGGGTACTGTCTTCTCGGAAGTGCAGTCGACTTTAGATTTCGGTTGTATTGATTTTCTGAACAATTGGAGAAATGATTCATATGATTTTTCAAGGAAAATGTCGAGTATATATGCCAATGATATGGCTTGTGTATAGTTTATGTTGATCTTTTTTCTCCACATTTTAAGCTTGTTGTTCTAGTTCACAACTACAGTCTGCTAGGCAATGGTTTGCCCGCTTCAAGACTCATGTTTGTTTCCTAATCAGATACTACAAACTATGAAAGTGCCACTTTGTTTTCTAGTTGCGCTTTGAGTGCAGATTATTGAAGAACGTGTCCACTCTGTTTGTTTCTAATCTCTTATCTTTTTTAGGGATTTTCTAGCCTATATTGATCTGCTCTCTCCAGAACTTGATGTTCCAACTCCCAATCGCAGTCGGTTAGCCTAGCACTGAAAATGGACGTTGGCTAACGATTTATCGACGCTTTATTGATGTCAGAGAAACAATGACTTAGATCATGCTATTTCATTCACAGTAGTGACTTATGCCTAATGGATTAACAAGTGTTACTCTGAATTGGCTAACATAGGCATCGGCTACATGATCTTGTCAGTTTGTTAGCTCCCTTTTGAGATGGAATTGCTGTTGTAACTACATCTGTTCTGTGCTTGCATCATTGATGTTATTTGGACACTTGTATGTCATATGTTTAGATTTTTTCTTTTAGTGAATTGTTAGATTAAAAGGATTCAGATTGTACAATATGGTCTTTAGGACTAACTGGAACTTTTGCAGCAGCTGCTAGTGTTGTATCATGGTGAAAATTCAGTTGGTCAACAATTGAATTGGACTATTTGACTTGCTAGCTGCTCTCGTACAAGAGGTGAATGCTAGTTATACTATTTATTGCTTGTGATGTACCATGTGTTCACCGATTTTACGTACTTATACTATGTGCTCACAAATTTACTGTCATTCTGTGTTGTTGGATGTCAAGTTCACATTGTTAGGAAATAGTGTACAATCTGGTTGCCTTTTCTTTGAACCAAAGATATAGTAAGATGATTTCACTAGTTTTGTAGCCAAAATAACTTGCAATCATGTTTGCATATAACATGGAGTTTATGAACTGGAAACAAGTATACATTTCTTATATATTGTTGAAAAATGATATAATTTTGAATTTCTGTTGTACAAGGATAGGAACTTAAATCCCAAATCAGATATTTACAAGCTAAGCTTTTGCAATTACTTCATTGTTACAACTGCAGTAATATTTGTTATTTTTATGCAGTGTGCAATGGATTTAGAATCCACCAAATTACTATTGCGATTTCCAAGAGAAAGTACACAATACTCAGCTGGTGTAGATGAATTTCTTTTATGTGTCTAACAATTTCTGTTTGGTGGTTGAAGGAATTGCAGCTGCAACAGTTGATACCTGGAAAACCGATCTTGCTCGTTACTCATCAGTTCCTAGGTCCCAGGGGACACAGGTCTTTTGTCATATTTCCATGTATTAGAAGGGTCGGATCTTGGAATTCTTGCCCTTACTTCAGAGACAGGAACTGGAGTTAAACTGTTTTCTGTTGGGCACACTTGTTCATCATGCTGTTTCTGAACTGCTTATGTGTCATGGTTTGTGGAAGAGAGGCAGCTCTCTGCTCGATCTAGTTTTCTTCTGTTAGTGTTCTCCTTAACACCTGAATATGAAACAGTAACGAGATTCAGAGAAAATATATCGTGATAAACAACATAGCTAGAAGTGTTAAATAGGCTGGTTCCGTGAACTCGATCAATAGGTAGGTGTCACACGCAAGACCAAACAGCCTCGCTGTTGTGTCTGGTTGGAGGCGGCACCTCCCTGGTTGCCTATTTTCTTTTCTCCCTTCGATTTAAGCAAAAATAAATAAACAGACATAAATTGAAATAAAAAGCAAAATTAAGAGTACTGGACTTCAATCGTAGACATAATATTTTTCAGCGGCAGGGAAATATTATGAGGTCACAAATAATGAGGCATGACCAAAAATAAGAACAAATTTATACCTTTTTAATATAATGCATTAATGGTATTAATGAGAGTTCACTTGGGGGGGGATTTTAAAATTGTACGGATGCGGGAGCGGCGACTACAAAGGCGCTCCCATGCCCGCGCGCCCGTCGCTTGTGGCCTTGCCGTCATGATGGAGTTCGTCGCCGCCGCGCCTGCTTGTGGGGCTGCTCGGCTGGGTGGGCCGGCCCATGTGTCCCTGGAGGATGCGCCGATTCCCTATCGGCCGCCGCCCGCCCATGTGTCCCTGGCGGGATGCTCGTCTGCTCCCGCACCCGCGAGGAGACGATGTGCATCAACTGCGGATGCACCGGGCACTTCCGGTCGGAGTGTATCGCCCCGTAGGTGCCCCTCCACCCTTGCCTACTTGGGGTACAGGGTGCCTGATGGGGCGTTCTACTACGTGGACGCGACCCTGGAGGATAGGCGCGTTTGGCCTCACTTGGTGTCGATCTCTGTCATCCCTTGCCAGGAGTTGCCATCGTCCCTGGCGGTGACTGTCGAGGTCATCAAGGCCGAGCTGTCAGTACACATTGGCGATTACAAAGACAACATCTTCTCGTGGGAGGTCATTGAGATGGCACCGATGGTCTTCTCGGTGCCCTTCCTCTCGGCGGAGATGCTCAACGTTTGAACCCGAGACAGCGTCAAGTGTCCTATCGACAAGTTCAAGATCTCTATTCAGAAGGCCATGGTGAAGCCGGACCCGGTGCCTCCTCTTGAGCAGGTGTGGTTGTTCATCTATGAGCTCCCAGAATGGGGCAAGCAGGAACACATCCTCAAGGCCGTGTCGGAGCCGATTGGTAAGCTGTTGATGATCCATATGGACTCCTTGGTTGGAGATGGCCCAGCTCGCGTAGAGGTCCTTTGTCTCCTTGGTGGGAGATGGCCTGATGGGGCGTTCTATTAGGTGGCTCCCCCCCCCTTTCTTTTTTGTTTTTTGACATGATTGTGCTGCTGCCCGAGCCGTCCTTGTGGTTGCAATTGTGTTGGATGTTTGTATAGATTGTTGTTTTATATCTATAAAGCGAGGCGGAAGCCTATTTTGAGATGGTATTAATAAGAAATAATGTTTTTTTGCATGCGTGCGGACTCGTGCTAATGTATGCGGTCCAACCAAACCGCTCTCCCATGTAAACTGATCTCGAAACAGCGCCAACGCACCGATCCAATCAACCATTCCAGAGGATGCGAGGAGTTACAACGACAGTTCGAGCTCCCTCTGTGATTGCCGTTTGGCGCTGCCCTCATTGACTCCCCGCTGCCATCACTGCCATGTCGTTGCCCGGATCGTCGTGAAGCAGAAGCCCCACCTGGCGCTTGATAACACATGCAGATGCCTTGTGCATTACCTGGGACGCAGCGGCCGGACAACGTCACCGTTGTGCGACAGCGGCCGAGTGAGCAGAGCGGCACAGCGCGTAGCACCGTACCGTGTTCGCGATGTCGGACATCCCGCTAAACTGGGTCCTCGCAACTGCCGCATTGGCGGAGGCCTATGCCATCTACTGGTCCAAGACCACCGCAGAGATGTCCGAGCGGCGCCGGCGCCGCCTCAAGGGGAGGGCGGGCGGAACGGGGCAGCGTCCTTGACCAATGTTGCCGTGCGCGCGACGGTGGAATTTATGACAAATATATGTACAAGTGCGTGTCACTGGCCAGATGATAATAACAAATAATATAACTTATTTCTCTTCAAATCTTTACTCCCTCATTTTCTTTTTTGGTTTTTTTGAGAAATATTTTCTTTTTTGTTTTCACACCGAATTTTCCCTTCCTTGTCTCCCGCCAATAGCGACTAATTCTAGTCAAAAGAAATTAAGCTCGCGCTCTTGATTACCATGGCCCCACCAGTCATACTAGTCAACGACGGAGACTAACATCAGGTCTCGTGAGGAGTTAACTGCGCCACGAAAATAGGAAACCTCCCACGCCTCCCCCATATCAACACAGATCCCTTCCTCATCCTGTATGAAGGATCCCTCTTTTGAGCAGATCGATCATGGCGTGCCCTCCCTCATGAACCTCATAGGTGCACCCCCATTCCACGATTGAAGGTTGACGGCAAAGGAGGCGTTTCTTGTTCAGCATCTGGGACGGAAAGCATATCAATCCCCACCCCCGATTTCGTAGAAACAGCAGGTAAATACTACTCGTAAGATTTGAAGATTTTGCCTCCACCCCCGTTTTTCTTGAGATCTGACCCTTCAAAGCTTTCTAATTACTCTTATCTTGAGTGAATTTGATAGTGCACACCAAGTGTTTGATAGTTGTCCTCTGTTATTTGTTTAGATTAGAATTTTGGGGACCCTTCAGATAGATGGGGTTGTTTCTGATTCTTCCTGTACTTCTAATATAAGGTTACACTTTGCATATACTTGATTGAAATTAGCATTCTAGAGTTTATTCATTAGTATTTACAAAACTGTAGTAATTTCTCTGCCTGAGCTGAGGTCTGTTAGTTGTTCATTACCTGCGGTTGCAGTACTTGAACACCTGCTTCTTTCATCAACCTTTCCAAAAAGCTCACAACAGAAAGATGCAGATCCTGAAAAGAAGTATCCTCATAGGGCTCACCTGTTCGTCCATACGCACAAGCCGAAAACTTGCAAGAACAAAATCATTAATGTTCATGTGGTATATTTACAACTCTCAACCATTCATTTTTGAATTTGATATTATATATATTCTTCTTATTTACATTCTTTATGTATTTAGGAAGAGTTGAAGGATATTATGGGGAAAACCCCTGAATTAGCAGATAACAGTCATGGCAAGATTGCATGGATAGGAGATGCGTTAAACAGAGTATTAGGAGATGACAAGCCTGGTCATGTACATGGTTTGGGACTAGTTCCATACCCGGAAAAACTTTTTGATGTTTCTACTTCACGTATATTCTAGAATACACATTTTACTTCGGTGGAGGACACATCAAATGAAGATATGCTAGCATTTAGAGTTGATCTGGAAAAGTTACAGCAAGATAAGAAAAAATCAAGATGCTAAAATTATGGAACTACAGGAGCAGATGAGAAGAATGGAAAGACAACCAAATCAGGTAAATTTCTATGAACTGTAACCTTCATTTAGTTTGTGGACTAACCTTTCTGTATTTATATCATAGGAAGTTTCAGGTCCAATGGCTACAATTGGGCTTGAACCTTTGGTTGATGGACATAACTCAAATAGAAAAGTTTGTATCTTGTCAAAGTACTCAATAAAATCCTAAAATTTCACTCTAGAAATTATGTCTCAACTAATATTTATGTTATGCTATATGTAGAGGGTGCTTGCTCCTCCCATTGATGGACTCCGACGTGTTAAAACACGACCAAGTGATTTACAGAACAAGCAAAGTGGTTCAAATGGTGCAGATTTGCAAACATCAAACAACAATTCTCTTTCTGATAAGGTTTGTGTACTTAAATACTCTTTGGAACCTGTCATTGCTGACTTTTAAGTTGTTACCCTTGCACTTTTTGCAATTGCATGTACAATACCCAAAAGTTGATTCGTACCATTTTATCCTAGAACAAACAAACTATGGTTCATAATGGTGGCAGTGCATGACAACTAGAAAAATATTCTGCTGCACCCAAGGTATCATCGATCTCATATCCAAAATTATGATCAAACTATATTGCTCCCATGTTTATGTGGTTACTTGTTGCTATCAGAATGTTGTCCAGAACCAAGAAACTTCTAATCATAATTTTAGTGCATGGCAAGGGGAAATAAATTCTGCCACACAAAATGTATATTTCCATTGCCATATACAATATTTTCAAAAAATATTGTTTCTGATGGTTATGTATCTACTGGTCGTCTTGCAATCAGAACGTTGTTCAGAACAAAGAAACTTTTCTTGAGCATGTCAGTGTGCGTCAGGGAGAAAAAACTTCTACTTCAAACAAGCTGGTATCTTTTCATAATCGCATACAAATTTGTGTTCAAACTATGGTGTTAGCTATTTATTACTTCTTCTTTGGATGATGTTCCTCCTGTAATAACCGCTATTAGACTGTTCTCCAGCCCAAACAAACAACAAAAGGTGCTAATGCAAGAAGTAAGAGTTCTCAAAGTGTTTCCCTGAGTTGGTTGGGTGCCAATGAACTACCTGTAAGAGTACTCATTCATTTCATATGATCCCCTCTTTTTTCTGTTTTGTCATATGGTAAATTTGGTTTTCTCTAACAGGTAGGAACTAAAGTATTCTTGAAGAGCCTAAAAAATATAACAGGGACGTAGCTCTTGCTACAATTGTAAGTTGTGATCCAAAATTAAACTTGATGGTGCTGAAATTGGAAATGAATTCTGGGCGGTGCATGTTGATATGGCACTTGAGAAAACTGAAAATTCGGTAAGGAGTCGCAAAAACTGCAATACTCTCGATAATGCTGAAAAAACAAAGACTGCACGGCCTTCAACCTTTCTACGTGACTAATCATGCCTCTATTAGTACTTGCATCATGTCAATGCATTGCGTGTTAACAATTCATTTTATTTTCTTGTTTGTAGATTCAAAAGATAAATGGATGAGTATATGGGGTGTGTGGCAACTCAACTACAAAGAAAGATGTCGATGGTCCGTTTCATGATGATGATGATGGATGGATGCTATCAGTTTTAGTTATGTCGTAGGGATGATGTTCTAGTTGGATGTTATTCCTCGGTTAAGTTTGAATTAAGTTGTAGGGATGTTGATGGATACTTTCGTTTAAGTTTCAGTGTCGGAAACTAGTTAGATTATGCATCACATTTGGATGATGTTCTCCTGTAATAACCACTATTGTAATCCAACAATTTTATCTAATATATGATTTCTTTGTCTCACCAGTATATTCTCTTGTTTTTCCTTCACTTGAAATACATAATTATCACCTTTACATGGAGCATTACTTTAATTGTTAGCAATAATAATAATAATAATATATTTGCCAACACTTGGAGTGTTGGAAATACTTCGTTGCCAAGCAATGGGATTTTGATTCTTGTACATTAAACACCAACGTATAAAAGTGTTGTAGAAGTCCGTTTTAACTGTTGTAGTCTTGCAACGGTCCTTTTACCAACGGCAATATAAGCGTTGCGTTATGCGCTAGCAGCACTGGATAAGGCTACGCATCCCAAACCGTTGGTAAAGACACTGGCAACGCATATATGGACTTTTAGATACGGAAAAATGCGTTGCTATAGGAGGGGTCCTGTTGTAGTGAACAAGGGCAAAAGTATTTGGAAAAGTAGATACGACAGAGACGTATCACCCCGCTGGTACTTCTTTCGCCCAATATTTTTTATATATTCTGAAACGTGCTCCTGTGAAGTTTCAGGACTTTTGGAGTTGTGCAGAATAGGTCTCTAATATTTGCTCCTTTTCTAGCCCAGAATTCCAGCTGCCGACATTCTCCCTCTTCATGTAAACCTTGTAAAATAGGAGAGAATAGGCATAAGTATTGTGACATAATGTGTAATAACAGCCCATAATGCAATAAATATCGATATAAAAGCATGATGCAAAATGGACGTATCAACTCCCCCAAGCTTAGACCTCGCTTGTCCTCAAGCGAAAGCCGATATCGAAAAATATGTCCACATGTTTAGAGATAGAGGTGTCGATAAAATAAAATACGGACATGAGGGCATCATGCTCATTCTTATAATAGCAACATATATATATATATATATAGTCATATGATTTCTTATGCTAAAGTAACATTTCATTCACAATTTCAAGTATGAATCAGAAACTTCATTGAAAACTAACAAACTATAATCTCAGTCCTTGAAGCAATTGCAATTTATCGTAACATAGGAAAGAGTCAATATAAGAGCTTTTTAGCAAGTCCACATACTCAACCATCATTTAGTCTTTCATAATTGCTAACACTCACACAATATTTATGGTTATGAAGTTTTAGTCTGACACATACAAAGATAGGGGCTTATATAGTTTTGCCTCCCAACCTTTTACCTCAAGGGTAATGTCAACAATAATAGTTCATGAAAACTCACAACCATTAGCCATATATATCAGGATCTTTCCAACACATTGTGCTTGCCAAAGGATAAAATGTAAAAAGGAAAGGTGAAGATCACTGTGACTCTTGCATGAAGTATAAGACAAGAATAAAAGATAGGCCCTTCGCAGAGGGAAGCAGAGGTTGTCATGTGCTTTTATGGTTGGATGCACAAAATCTTAATGCGAAAGAACGTCACTTTATATAACCACTTGCGATATGGAGCTTTATTATGCAATCCGTCACTTTTATTTCTTCCACATCACAAGATCGTATAAAGCTTATTTTCTCCACACTAATAAATCATACATATTTAGAGAGCAATTTTTATTGCTTGCAACAATGACAACTTATTTAAAGGATCTTACTCAATCCATAGGTAGATATGGTGGACTCTCATGGCAAAACTGGGTTTAAGGATATTTGGAAGCACAAGTAGTATCTCTACTTGGTGCAAAGAATTTGGCTAGCATGAGACGGAAACGCAAGCTCAACATGTTGGATGATCCATGACAATATAATTTATTTCAGATGTAAGAAAACATAACCCATTACATTGTCTTCCTTGTCCAACCTCAACCTTTTAGCATGTCATATTTTAATGAGTGCTCACAATCATAAAAGATGTCCAAGATAGTATATTTATATGTGAAAACCTCTATTTCTATATTACTTCCTATTAATTGCAACGATGACCAAAACTATGCTTGTCAACGCTCAACAATTTTTATTCATCATACTCTTTATATGTGAAGTCATTACTCTCCATAAGATCCATATGATCTCTTTATTTCTTTTTATTCTATCTCTTTTATTTTATTCCCTCAAGATCATAGCAAGATAATCAAGCCCTTGACTCAACACTAATCTTTATTATATATAGCTCACGGACTCGATTACATAGAAGGATCATAAAGCAAAACTCAAAACTAGATCATACTAAAATATTATTCTACTAGATCAAGATATTATCAAAAGGGTCGAACTTAGAAAAACGGTAAATATAAAAGTGTGATGGTGATACGATACCGGGGCACTCCCCCAAGCTTGGCAGTTGCCAAGGGGAGTGCACATACCCGATACTCAGTTCTTCTTTGTTGGTGAAGAAGGTGTTGGCGATGATGGATAATCGCACATCAAGCATAGGAGATCCTCCAATTTGCGGATAATGCCCTTGAGTGCGATAATATGCTCCTTCAACAAAAAAAATTCACTTGTGAGATACTTGTTTTGAAAGCGGGCTAACTCAATCATCTTGAAAGCGTCAATCTTTGTTGGGGTAAAGAGATTATCATGAGGATGAAGGATGTCTTCGTCTACTACTGCCAGAACTTGATCCCCCATGGCCTTCTTGATCCCATCATCCTTGTTGATCTCTCTGGGCTCTTCTCTCTTCAGCTCTGTCTTCATTAGCCAAGCATCATTGCCCTCATTGTTGGAGGAGGAGGGAGACGACATGATGCCTGGCCTCGACAACCCTGGCAGAAAACAGCTCGAAACAAAAATAGGAGATATTTGTGTGGTACGGTGATCAAAACATTCGGGAGATTATATAATGAATTTTTACCGACCAAAAGAAGTATCGTGCAAGAAAACGGAGTCCGGAGAGAACATGAGGTGCCCACGAGGCAGGGGGGCGCGCCCTCCACCCTTGTGGACGCCTCGTGTCCTTCCTGGACTGCTTCTTATTTTCCTACTTTCTTAAATATTCCAAAACGGAGAAAAATTGCTATTGGAACTGTTTTGGAATCGGTTTACTTACCGTATCTCATACCTATTCCTTTTGGGAGTCTGAAACGTTCTGGAAAGTGTCCTTTATGTATTCCACCGGGGTTACGGTTTCAATAACATTAGTTTCAACATTTATGGGATTTCCTAAGATATAATGTTTGATTCTTTGACCGTTCACCACCCTCAGATGTGTGCCTTCGAAGTTGTTGATTTTTATGGCACCAGAACGATAAACCTCCTCGATAACATAAGGACCTTCCCATTTAGAGAGAAGTTTGCCTGCAAAAAATCTTAAACGAGAGTTGTATAACAATACATAATCACATACATTAAACTCACATTTTTGTATCCTTTTGTCATGCCATATTTTAACCTTTTCTTTAAACAGTTTGGCATTCTCATAAGCCTGGGTTCTCCATTCATCAAGTGAGCTAATGTCAAAAAGCCTCTTCTCACCGGCAAGTTTGAAATCATAATTGAGCTCTTTAATGGCCCAATATGCCTTATGTTCTAGTTCAAGAGGTAAGTGACATGCTTTTCCATAAACCATTTTATATGGAGACATACCCATAGGATTCTTGTATGCAGTTCTATAAGCCCATAATGCATCATCAAGTTTCTTGGACCAATTCTTTCTAGATCTATTAACAGTCTTTTGCAAAATTAATTTAAGATCTCTATTTCTCAATTCTACTTGACCACTATACTGTGGGTGATAAGGAGATGCAATTCTATGATTAACATCATACTTAGCAAGCATATTACGAAAGGCACCATGAATAAAATGTGAACCACCATCAGTCATTAAGTATCTAGGGACTCTGTGACGCCCCGATTTAACCGTACACTAATCATACACGCAAACATGTACGATCAAGATCAGGGACTCATGGGAAGATATCACAACACAACTCTACAAATAAAATAAGGCATACAAGCATCATATTACAAGCCAGGGGCCTCGAGGGCTCGAATACAAGAGCTCGATCATAGACGAGTCAGCGGAAGCAACAATATCTGAGTACAGACATAAGTTAAACAAGTTTGCCTTAAGAAGGCTAGCACAAACTGGGATACAGATCGAAAGAGGCGCAGGCCTCCTGCCTGGGATCCTCCTAAACTACTCTTGGTCGCCGTCAGCGGGCTGCACGTAGTAGTAGGCACCTCCCGAGTAGTAGTAGTCGTCGTCGACGGTGGCGTCTGGCTCCTGGGCTCCAAGGTTTGGTCGCAACAATCAGGTATAGAAATTGGGGGGAAAAGAGGGAGAAAGCAACCGTGAGTACTCATCCAAAGTACTCGCAAGCAAGGAGCTACACTACATATGTATGCAGTGGTATCAACTGGAATAAGGCTATTATATGTGGACTGAACTGCAGAAAGCTGGAATAAGGGGGGATAGCTAGTCCTTTCGAAGACTACGCTTCTGGCAGCCTCCGTCTTGCAGCATGTAGAAGAGAGTAGACTGAAGACCTCCAAGTAGCATCGTATAGCATAATCCTAACCGATGATCCTTCCCTCGTCGCCCTGTGAAAGAGCGACCACCGGTTGTATCTAGCACTTGGACGGGTGTGTTTTATTAAGTATCCTGTTCTAGTTGTCATAAGGTCAAGGTACAACTCCAAGTCATCCTGTTACCGAAGATCACGGCTATTCGAATAGATTAACTTCCCTGCAGGGGTGCACCACATATCCCAACACGCTCGATCCCATTTGGCCGGACACACTTTCCTGGGTCATGCCCGGCCTCGGAAGATCAACACGTCGCAGCCCTACCTAGGCACAACAGAGAGGTCAGCATGCCGGTCTAAATCCTATGGCGCAGGGGTCTGGGCCCATCGCCCATTGCACACCTGCACGTTGCATATGCGGCCGGAAGCAGAACTAGCCCCCTTAATACAAGAGCAGGCGTACGGTCCAATCCGGCGTGCGCCACTCAGTCGCTGACGTCACGAAGGCTTCGGCTGATACCACGACGTCAAGTGCCCATAACTGTCCCCACGTAGATGGTTAGTGCGTATAGGCCAGTAGCCGGACTCAGATCAAATACCAAGATCTCGTTAAACATGTTAAGTATCCGCGAACACCGACCAGGGCCAGGCCCACCTCTCTCCTAGGTGGTCTCAACCTGCCCTGTCGCTCCGCCACAAAGTAACCGTCGGGGGCCGTCGAGAACCTAGGCCCACCTCTACCGGGATGGAGCCACCTGCCCCTTCAGCCCCCAACTCCGAACAGTACCACAGGTAATGTAACTGTGTAAAGTATATAGTATATGCCCGTGATCACCTCCCGAAGTGATCACGGCCCAGTAGTATAGCATGGCAGATGGTCAAGAGTGTAGGGCCACTGATGGAACACTAGCATCCTATACTAAGCAGTAGGATAGCAGGTAATGGTAACAACAGTAGTAGCAAGGACAGGCTATGCATCAGGATAGGAATAACGGAAAGCAGTAACATGCTACACTACTCTAATGCAAGCAGTATAGAGAAGAGTAGGCGATATCTGGTGATCAAAGGGGGGGCTTGCCTGGTTGCTTTGGCAAGAGAGAGGGATCATTGACACCGTAGTCGAACTGGGGTCGCCGACAGTCTCGGGGTCTACCAGAAAAAAGTAACGGAGGGGGAATACAATAAATAATAGATCAATCAAGGTATCACAAAGCATAATAAGACAATTCGCGGTGCTAGGGGTGACCTAACGCGGTAAGAGGTGATATCGGTGAAGGGGGAAAACATCCGGGAAAATATCCCCGGTGTTTCGCGTTTTCGGACAGAGGAGCCGGAGGGGGAAAGTTGCGTGTTCTCTATGTTAGGGATGCGTGGCGGACGAACGGGCTG
Source organism: Triticum monococcum (assembly GCA_034509565.1). Lineage (NCBI taxonomy): Eukaryota > Viridiplantae > Streptophyta > Magnoliopsida > Poales > Poaceae > Triticum > Triticum monococcum. The sequence continues at coordinate 634,191,952 of CM067842.1, forward strand.
CGCGTCCGTATTCGTCTCGTCGTTCTGAGCAACTTTCATGTACAAAGTTTTTCCATCCGAGCTACGGTTTATTTTATTTGTTTTTTCAAAGTTTTAAATAATTTTCTAAATTGTTTTAATTCAAAAACTAAATGTTAAATTGCTATGGGTACACAGAAGTGTACCCACAGAAGGGCTTGTGTGGCTGGCCAGTAGGCCCGATTGACTTGGTCAACTGCCCAGTCAGCAGAGGCTGACTGGTGGGACCAGTCAAAGTCAACCGTCTAGTCAGCATCGACCGTTGACTGGTCAAATTGACCAGTGGGTCCCTAGTGTCATTGACTGTCCTGTTAATTAATAGTAGTTAAACAAGTTAATTAGGTAATTAGGTTAATTAATTAAGTTAATTAATTCTTTAATTATTATTATTAGTTATTTTCAATCTAATTAATTAATTAATTATTTTTTCATTAATTATTTTTTTTCTTAAAAAAATGTTCCAGGGGCTGGGCCCCGTTGTCCAGTGGCCCAAGGCCTTAACGGGCAGAGGGGAAGCGGGCGCATCCTCGTTAGCACGCGGTCGCTGGCGGGCACCACGCCCGAACGGGGAGAAACGTGGCGCCGGCGAGTGGCCTGCCGGAGCGCGGCCATGACGAGCTAGCCGTGGAAGGCGCCGGCGAAGGGCGGCGGGTCGGTGATGCTGGGCATCGGCAAGGCCACGAAGTGCAGCGAGCGTGCGTGTGGAGAGGCGTGCACGAGCGCGTGTGCAGTGAGGCAGCCGCAGCGAGCAGAGGCGCAGGTAGTCGCGGGCGAGCGCGTGGAGAGGCATTGGCGGCGAAGCGGGCGGCAGGGCGGAGCGGTGCCTCGCGGTGAGCAGGCGGGAACGGAGGTGCGGGTTCAGCGGGCGAGGCCAACGCGGTGGCGCGAGGAGCGGGCCGGTGGGGCGCGCGACCCAGGCGCGACGTAGGGAAGGAGGGCGCGGCCCCGGGGTGACAGCGGGGCGCTGGGCGTGCGAGCGCGCGCGCATCGACGGGGGCAGGCGCGGCCAGGAGCTGGGGCGCGGCGCGCGGGACAGAAGGAGGAGAGGCGGACGTGAAGGCTCACAGTGGCCGCAGGATTCGGGGCAACGGGGGGCGAGGAGGATGTTGGGGACGGCGGCGACGGGGAGGAGACGAGGTCGAGGCGGCGGCGTGCGTCGACAGCGTTGGCGACGGGGAGGAGACGAGGACGACGGGGCGGCACCGTGGCGCTGGGGAGGCGGCTAGGCGACGGAGAGGAGGGGCGAGGAGTCCAGGGCGGCGACGGGGAGATTGCCGGCGTCGGGGGTCGAGCTGCGGGGGATCGATCCCGATCCAGATCGGATCGGGAGAGGCGGAGTGGGAGCGAGTGGGGGGAGGAGTGGGTGTTCGGTTGGGTTAGGGTTTGCCCAGTGTGGGGATATGGAGGAGGGGAGTGGGGCGCCGGCTGGGCCGGCCTGGCTAGCCCAATGGCCAGCTGGGCCGAGGCCCAGCGAGGGGGGGCTTTTATTTTCTTTTGTTGTTGTTGTTTTATTATTATATTTATCATTCTTATTTTCATTTATTCTTTCATGTTTTATTTTAGTTGCATAGTATTTTAGTAGAATATACATTTAGTATCTAAATTAGTATTTCAACTTAGTCCACAGTCACAAAAAGTCTAGACCACAAACAACTTAGTTTGAGATTTTATTAATTATAAAAGGTATTTAAATAATCGTTTTTGCTACTGTTTTATTCACCTCATAGTATTTAAACATTTTATAAAGGTGTGGTTTCTCCACCACAATTACCTATGTAGTATTTGGTTCACTCCGAACATTTTAGCTTTAATATTAAAAAAATATTGTTTGCCTGATTTTGAATTTGAATTTGAATCGGTTTCGAACTAACTCGAGATCAGCAACTTTAATCGAGGTGACATGGCATCATTAGCAGAGGATCACTATAGCTTAATTACCCTGGCATCACAATTCTCCTCCACTACAAGAAATCTCGTCCCGAGATTTAAGAGGGGAAGTGCGGGGAAGGGATTAGGTTACGAAATTCTAATGGGTCTTGTTGGTCTTGGTTACTCTTCTCGAGGAGGTCGATCCATTAAGTTGATCTTCTCCAGGTCATCATGATGAAGTCGGCATTCTTTCTTCGGGAGCTCCATCGTACTTACGAATAGGTAAGGGGCAGCTTTACAACACTTGAATGTCATAAAGGAAAATCATCTGGGCGGGGGTATCCCAAGAATGATCATAAGAGTATCTCTCGAGTTGAACAAATGAAACACATCAAGAGCAAAGTAAGAAGGTACCATAAGAAGTTTGAAGCGGATAAGCAATCGTCGTTGCCTGAAACAAGGCAACGGGTATAGGTATTGTGTTTAATACCAGAATTGATGATCACACGGAAGGTGGCTCATGAATTACATACGAAGCCAAGCATGACGAATAACTTTAGAAACAGGGTTGTACAGGAGAGTCAGGTTTCGATCCTGTGGAACTGTGGGTTATGGGCCCACCGTGTGGGTTAAAAGTAGGAAGGCGGTGACGATTTGCACGATCATGTAAGCAAGGCATGTCAGAGGATAGCCTGTCAGCTATGTCGGCAACAACATCGATACCAAGGGCGAGGGACGAAGAGAACCATTTTCCTGCTCGTTGAAACGAGGCGGACCAATAGGCAAAGTTCTCGTCCATCGGTGGCTACCGAGATGTCATCAACAATAGTAACCGGGTCTTGCTGGCAGAATTGTACACGTGGGTGTTTACATAAGCAGGAGAATATTACTGCTTAGATCATATAGACCTCAAGAAGGTTAAACAGAACAATGGAAAGGAAAATATGATTATCAAATTAAACAGAACAATGTAAAGGAAAATGTGTTTAAACACATATTGCAGGGGTATATCCTTCCCAAGGACAAGCAGAGCATGATATCCATGTCAGGATATAATGTAGAAAACTCTTTAGGTAAGGTGAGCGAAATTTCATGACTTTACCCATACAGCGGTGTTTGGATATTTGAGCAGGAAACATTTAGCATCTGGGCTACAAATGTTCTTGTTGAAAATCGGAGTACCACCGACATGCTTCGAGATAGCATTGACATGGTCTTCAAGCAAAGGTCAGACTGAGGATGCCTGAGAAGAAAAAGGTGTGACACAAATTGACGAGATGACATTGTAAGATCCTCGGGAAATGAACTATGGAAGCGAGTTCTGAAACAAGAGTTCATCATTAATCCAAGGGAATGACGAGGGGGTGGCTGATGGACTCAGCGACAATTCATCAAGATTAACCAAAGATGATTTCCACAATTATGTGAACAAGGAGATAACATTAGTCAGATCAAATGATATAATGTTGTATGTCCGATGACAACATACACAATTGAACAATGATAGAAAGGTGCACCCGGAAACCTGGACTAAGTAGCACGATCAATGTTCAAATGATGATTCAATAAGCAATAGACTTAGAATGAAACTATAGACCAATAACTTCAAAGCAATAGGGTTGCTAGAAGTTTAGAATTTACAAATCACAGACCATTTGTCGGTATTCCGGTTAGAAACAACACGAAGACCAAGAAATGAACGCAAAAGGTGGGAGATATTACTAAATCAAGAATTCTCAAGAGGTGGTAAAATTACCACGACATTCTTGACATAAAAGGTGGTAACATTCCAAGGTAAAGAAGAACAAATGCTGGATAGCAAGGATCTCAAGGTATAACACAAAACACGAATAAGTTTGTGTTGAACGGAAGGCAATAAAGTGGTTGATGATAAAACAAATCATCAAGGGCAAGGATGGTATTTCTCATCATGAATTCAATTGATATCCTGGAAGAGCTCAGAATGCTCATGATGATCATGACACATCTGTCGACAGATCTCATGAAGATGTAATCAATCGGCGATGACATCAAGTTGAAAGGGATGATGAAGCGAAAGGTTAATGGAACCAAGGGTACGACACAAACTCCAACAAAGCTTGTTGTCCAAAGCGAAAAGATATGATGAGGAAGATCGACGTAAGCTTAGCTCATCGTCGAAATTTGTGCTCCGGGAAGAAGGTCCAGGTAGCATAGTTAAAATTTAGCATGATAATGATATATCCAAACAGACCAGGAATGGCATGATCGTGTACATACTTGTACTTAAAGAAGATTACTAAGAGTTGTTGAACCGTAGTGCGGACTCAGTTCAATTACCGGTGTCTTTGAGTGTTTAATAACTCAGAGCCCATGAAAAATTGTAATCAGTGAGAATGTAGTACTTGATGAAGAACTCATAAGAAGTTATGTAGTTCCATGATATTCTCGCGGCACTAGAGGGTATACTCAAGGGTAGAGCGGGATAGAAGTTGGACAAGTGAAATCATTTGCAGAAGGCGAGCACTTAAACTTATCCAAGAAATGGGATCAAAGAAGAACAATATGGTCAGAACCACGGTCGCAAAAGACCAAGCATAGATAAGAGAAGAAGTTATAACAAGGGGATTACTATTACTACGAGAAGCTTCCATGATAGGTTCCACCTCGGGTCCATGGGCATGAACACAAAGTTCAAGGTCGACTCCCACTTCTCCAAAGCATAACCTTACATTCACTTCTCATTTCGATAATGGCATTAGTGTTGAAAGTTTTACCTGGTGAAATACCAGATGAGTATGACCCATGAAATCTTTCGGGCTCACATAGATTAGGAAAAGGCGTAGGTTCAACCCATCAGGGTCTCTTAGGAACATATACCACAACTTCAGGAGCGAATAACTCAAGCTCGGGAGCAGGGCATGGTTGACAAAAGCAGGGGATACCATTTTACCAAAGGCATTATGTATCCGAGGAAAGCCCCACAAGTTTATTGAATATGAAGGACTTTGTCGGACAAAATCCAATAAGGGATCTGGTGGTCCACAAAGGATCTGATGTGAGTATCGGCACACAAGCAGAGGAAGTAACAATGCAAAGGCATTGAATTATAGAAACAACTGACTAAACCAAAGCTCATATGCAAAGGAATTATGATTTCCAATTCAAGGGCTCACAAGCAAACGCTCTGATTAAGGATGGATAAGTCGAGTAAGCTTAGGGGTACAATCGCCGGCAATTTGATTGGTCAAGATCCAGCTCATGTTTAAAATGACGTCTGAGCCGGAAGGATGAATTCCAGGAACTGATTGAGGATTGCAAGTATTCACAACCTATTGAATCAACAGGCTCGAAATGATAATGACAAAGGATGCCAAAAATACTACCAGACCTATGAGATTAATCAAAATGCAAGCAAGCAAGAATTTCAAGAGTAATAGTCGAATGAGGATTTTCGAAAGATCGAATGGTATTTCGAAGACTTATGTGAAATACTTGAATCAAATGGGATGAGCGGATACTCGGTAAGAGCGAGGAATTATCCACATTCGTATTCATGTGGCAAAGAACTGCAAGGCAGTATGCTCAAAGTATTCTCGGAACGATGAGAGGAATTCGTGGTATCTTATAATAACAAGGTCACGAGGAATGATTGTAGGAATGGCAAGCGTAAGTAGTCATCCATAAGGGATTTTTGATAGTCGGGAATAACAAAAGTGGTGCGCACAATGTCTTGAGAGAACATCTGAGAGTAACTTCGGAATCTTTTGGTGCGGTAGACGATCATCCTAATAAGGTGCTCTCCAGGTGGAAGTAGTAATGAGAACCTAGAGTCAGAGTTAGTAAATTCATTTAAACCCGAATAGAAGAGAGATCAGAGCCCCAGAGTAAGGATCGAGGAGTAAAAGATCCTAATACCACCCGATGGCGATGTGGGTCCAAGGGCCGCACAGCCAAGTTAGTAAAACAATTTTCATCAACTAGACTCAACTTCGGCCAAGGAGTGTGGAAGGGGGATTCCTATAGGCAGTCGGCTCTGATACCAACTTGTGACGCCCCGATTTAATCGTACACTAATCATACACGCAAACGTGTACGATCAAGATCAGGGACTCACGGGAAGATATCACAACACAACTCTACAAATAAAATAAGTCATACAAGCATCATATTACAAGCCAGGGGCCTCGAGGGCTTGAATACAAGATCTCGATCATAGACGAGTCAGCGGAAGCAACAATATCTGAGTACAGACATAAGTTAAACAAGTTTGCCTTAAGAAGGCAAGCACAAACTGGGATACAGATCGAAAGAGGTGCAGGCCTCCTACCTGGGATCCTCCTAAACTACGCTTGGTCGCCGTCAGCGGGCTGCACGTAGTAGTAGGCACCTCCCGAGTAGTAGTAGTCGTCATCGACGGTGGCGTCTGGCTCCTGGGCTCCAAGGTCTGGTCGCAGCAATCGGGTATAGAAAATGGGGGGAAAAGAGGGAGAAAGCAACCGTGAGTACTCATCCAAAGTACTCGCAAGCAAGGAGCTACATTACATATGTATGCATTGGTATCAACAGGAATAAGGCTATTATATGTGGACTGAACTGCAGAAAGCTGGAATAAGGGGGGATAGCTAGTCCTTTCAAAGACTACGCTTCTGGCAGCCTCCGTCTTGCAGCATGTAGAAGAGAGTAGACTGAAGACCTCCAAGTAGCATCGTATAGCATAATCCTAACCGATGATCCTCCCCTCATCGCCCTATGAGAGAGCGACCACCGGTTGTATCTGGCACTTGGAAGGGTGTGTTTTATTAAGTATCCTGTTCTAGTTGTCATAAGGTCAAGGTACAACTCCAAGTCGTCCTGTTACCGAAGATCACGGCTATTCGAATAGATTAACTTCCCTGCAGGGCTGCACCACATATCCCAACACGCTCGATCCCATTTGGCCGGACACACTTTCCTGGGTCATGCCCGGCCTCGGAAGATCAACACGTCGCAGCCCTACCTAGGCACAACAGAGAGGTCAGCACGCCGGTCTAAATCCTATGGCGCAGGGGTCTGGGCCCATCGCCCATTGCACACCTACACGTTGCGTACGCGGCCGGAAGCAGAACTAGCCCCCTTAATACAAGAGCAGGCGTACGGTCCAATCCGGCGTGCGCCACTCAGTCGCTGACGTCACGAAGGCTTCGGCTGATACCACGACGTCAAGTGCCCATAACTGTCCCCACGTAGATGGTTAGTGCGTATAGGCCAGTAGCCGGACTCAGATCAAATACCAAGATCTCGTTAAACATGTTAAGTATCCGCGAACACCGACCAGGGCCAGGCCCACCTCTCTCCTAGGTGGTCTCAACCTGCCCTGTCGCTCCGCCACAAAGTAATAGTCGGGGGCCGTCGAGAACCCAGGCCCACCTCTACCGGGATGGAGCCACCTGCCCCTTCAGCCCCCAACTCTGAACAGTACCACAGGTAATGTAATTGTGTAAAGTATATAGTATATGCCCGTGATCACCTCCCGAAGTGATCATGGCCTAGTAGTATAGCATGGCAGACAGACAAGAGTGTAGGGCCACTGATGGAACACTAGCATCCTATACTAAGCAGTAGGATAGCAGGTAATGGTAACAACAGTAGTAGCAAGGACAGGCTATGCATCAGGATAGGAATAACGGAAAGCAGTAACATGCTACACTACTCTAATGCAAGCAGTATAGAGAAGAGTAGGCGATATCTGGTGATCAAAGGGGGGGCTTGCCTGGTTGCTTTGGCAAGAGAGAGGGGTCATTGACACCGTAGTCGAACTGGGGTCGCCGACAGTCTCGGGGTCTACCAGAAAAGAGTAACGGAGGGGGAATACAATATATAATAGATCAATCAAGGTATCACAAAGCATAATAAGACAATTCGCGGTGCTAGGGGTGACCTAACGCGGTAAGAGGTGATATCGGTGAAGGGGGAAAACATCCGGGAAAATATCCCCGGTGTTTTGCGTTTTCGGACAAAGGAGCCGGAGGGGGAAAGTTGCGTGTTCGCTATGTTAGGGATGCGTGGCGGACGAACGGGCTGCGTATCCGGATTCGTCTCGTCATTCTAAGAAACTTTCATGTACAAAGTTTTTCCATCCGAGCTACGGTTTATTTTATTTGATTTTTCAAAGTTTTAAATAATTTTCTAAATTGTTTTAATTCAAAAACTAAATGTTAAATTGCTATGGGTACACAGAAGGGCTTGTGTGGCTGACCAGTAGGCCTGGTTGACTTGGTCAACTGCCCAGTCAGCAGAGGCTGACTGGTGGGACCAGTCAAAGTCAACCGTCTAGCCAGCATCGACCGTTGACTGGTCAAATTGACCAGTGGGTCCCTACTGTCATTAACTGTCCTGTTAATTAATAGTAGTTAAACAAGTTAATTAGTTAATTAATCAAAATTAATGAAGTTAATTAATTCTTTAATTATTATTATTAGTTATTTTCAATCTAATTATTTAATTAATTTTTCATTAATTATTTTTTTCTTAAAAAAACGTTCCAGGGGCTGGGCCTCGTTGTCCAGTGGCCCAAGGCCTTAACGGGTAGAGGGGAAGCGGGCGCATCCCCGTTAGCACGCAGTCTCTGGAGGGCACCACGCCTGAACGGGCAGAAACGGGGCGCCGGCGAGTGGCATGCCGGAGCGCGGCCACGACGAGCCAGCCGCGGATGGCGCCGACGAAGGGCGGCGGGTCGGCGATGTTGGGCATCGGCATGGCCACGAAGTGCAGCGGGCGTGCGTGTGGAGAGGCGTGCACGGGCATGTGTGCAGTGAGGCGGCCGCAGCGAGCAGAGGCGCAGGTAGTCGCGGGCGAGCGCTGGGAGCGGCAGTGGCGGTGAAGCGGGCGGCAGGGCGGAGCAGTGCCTCGCGGTGAGCAGGCGGGAATGGAGGTGCGGGTTCAGCGGGTGAGGCCAACGCGGTGGCGCGAGGAGCGGGCCGGTAGGGCGCGCGACCCAGGCGCGACGTAGGGAAGGAGGTCGCGGCCCCGGGGTGACAGCGGGGCGCTGGGCGTGCGAGCGTGCGCGCATCGACGGGGGCAGGCGTGGCCAGGAGCTGGGGCGCGGCGTGCGGGACAGAAGGAGGAGAGGAGGACGTGAAGGCTCATAGTGGCCGCAGGGTTCGGGGCAATGGGGGGCGAGGAGGATGTTGGGGACGGCGGCGACGGGGAGGAGACGAGGTCGAGGCGGCGGCGTGCGTCGACGGCGTTGGTGACGGGGAGGAGACGAGGACGACGGGGCGGCACCGTGGCGCTGGGGAGGCGGTTAGGCGACGGAGAGGAGGGGCGAGGAGTCCAGGGCGGCGACGGGGAGATTGCTGGCATCGGGGGTCGAGCTGCGGGGGATCGATCCCAATCCAGATCGGATCGGGAGAGGGGGAGTGGGAGCGAGTGGGGGAGGAGTGGGGGTTCGGTTGGGTTAGGGTTTGCCCAGTGTGGGGATATTGAGGAGGGGAGTGGGGCGCCGGCTGGGCCGGCCTGGCTAGCCCAATGGCCAGCTGGGCCGAGGCCCAACGAGGGGGGCTTTTATTTTCTTTTGTTGTTGTTGTTTTATTATTATATTTATCATTCTTATTTTCATTTATTCTTTCATGTTTTATTTTAGCTGCATAGTATTTTAGTAAAATATACATTTAGTATCTAAATTAGTATTTCAACTTAGTCCACAGTCACAAAAAGTCTAGACCCCAAACAACTTAGTTTGACATTTTATTAATTATAAAAGGTATTTAAATAATCGTTTTGCTACTGTTTTATTCACCTCATAGTATTTAAACATTTTATAAAGGTGTGGTTTCTCCACCACAATTACCTATGTAATATTTGGTTCACTCCGAACATTTTAGCTTTAATATTAAAAAAATATTGTTTGCCTGATTTTGAATTTGAATTTGAATCGGTTTCGAACTAACTCGAGATCAGCAACTTTAATTGAGGTGACGTGGCATCATTAGCAGAGGATCACTGTAGCTTAATTACCCGGGCGTCACAGACTCCAAACCTTGGAAAAATAACTTATTTAAGCATCTTAATAGAGGTGTTATGATCAACACTACTAGTTGGAATAGCTTCTACCCACTTAGTAACATAATCAACAGCAACTAAAATATGTGTATACCCATTAGAGGAAGGAAACGGTCCCATATAATCAAAGCCCCAGACATCAAATGGTTCAATAACAAGTGAATAATTCATAGGCATTTCTTGACGTCTGCTAATATAACCAATTCTTTGACATTCATCACAAGACAAGACAAACTTACGGGCATCTTTGAAGAGAGTAGGCCAATAAAACCGGATTGCAATACCTTATGTGTAGTTCAATCTCCAGCATGGTGTCCTCCATAAGCCTCGGAGTGACACTTGCATAGGATCTGTTCCTGTTCATGCTCAGGTACACAACGTCTAATAACACCATCTACTCCTTCTTTATAAAGGTGTGGGTCATCCCAAAAGTAATGTCTTAAATCATAGAAAACCTTTTTATTTTGTTGGCATGTGAAACTAGGTGGTATAAATTTAGTAACAATGTAATTAGCATAATCAGCATACCATGGAGCAGTACGAGAGGCATTTATGACAGCTAATTGTTCATCAGGAAAGCTATCATCAATAGGCAGTGGGTCATCAAGAACATTTTCTAACCTAGATAAGTTGTCTGCAACGGGGTTCTCAACTCCCTTTCAATCAATAATATGCAAATCAAATTCTTGTAGCAAGAGAACCCATCTAATAAGTCTAGGTTTATCATCTTTCTTTTCCATAAGATATTTAATAGCAGCATGATCAGTGTAAACAGTTACTTTAGAATCAACTATATAAGATCTGAACTTATCACAAGCAAATACAACTGCTAAAAATTCTTTTTCAGTAGTAGCATAATTTCTCTAGGCACTATCCAGAGTCTTACTAGCATATTGGATAACATTTAATTTCTTATCAACCCTTTGTCCTAGAACAGCCCCTACAACATAATCACTAGCATCACACATAATTTCAAATGGTAAATTCCAATCAGGAGGCTGAACAATAGGTGAAGAAATCAAAGCTTTCTTAAGTATTTCAAATGCTTCTACACAATCATCATCAAAGAGAAAAGGAACATCTTTTTGTAAGAGATTAGTCAGAGGCCTAGAAATTTTAGAGAAGTCCTTAATGAACCTCCTATAAAAACCAGCATGACCAAGGAAACTTCCTATACCTTTAATGTCCTTAGGACACGGCATCTTTTAAATAGCATCGACCTTAGCTTTATCCACTTCAATACCTCTTTCAGAAATTGTATGCCCCAAGACAACACCTTCATTAACCATAAAGTGGCACTGCTCCAAATTCAAGACAAGATTAATTTCTTCACATCTCTGCAAAACTCGATCAAGGTTGCTTAAGAAATCATCAAAAGAAGTTCCATATACAGAAAAATCATCTATGAAAACCTTAACAATCTTTTCATAAAAGTCAGAGAATATAGCAGTCATACATCTTTGAAAGGTAGCAGGTGCATTGCATAAACCAAAAGGCATACGTCTATAAGCAAAGGTACCAAAAGGGCAAGTAAAAGTTGTCTTTTCTTGATCCTCTTTTGACGAATAACCATCTAGAAAGCAAAAATGTGTATGTTTGGATAATCTTCCTAGCATTTGATCAATAGAAGGTAAAGGGTAATGATCCTTTTTAGTAGCTTTATTTAATTTGCGGAAATCAATTACCATTCTATAACCTGTAACAATTCTTTGTGGGATCAGTTCATCTTTATCATTAGGAACAACAGTAATACCTCCCTTCTTAGGGACACAATGGACAAGACTTACCCACTGACTATCAGCAACGGGATAAATTAAACCTGCCTCCAGAAGCTTTAATGTTTCTTTTCTTACCACTTCTTTCATCTTAGGATTTAACCACCGTTGGTGATCAACAACCGGTTTCACATCTTTCTCCAATTTTATTTTGTGCTGGCATAGAGTGGGACTAATGCCCTTAAGATCATCAAGAGTATATCCAATAGCAGCACGATGCTTCTTGTAACACCCCGGATATGATTTTCCCAATTTGTAATCCAACTCTTGCCGTTTCCGGCTTTAAGTTAATTTATTTTCTCGGGTTCTGGTTTTTGTCTCCGTGTGTTGTTATCATTGTCATGCATCTCATATCATGTCATCACATGCATTGCATTTGCATACGTGTTCGCCTCATGCATCCGAGTTTTTTCCCCGTTGTCTGTTTTGCATTCCGGCGCTTCGTTCTCCTCCGGTGGTCAATTCTACCTTTCTTTCGTGTGTGGGGATTAAACATTTCCGGATTGGACCGAGACTTGCCAAGCGGCCTTGGTTTACTACCGGTAGACCGCCTGTCAAGTTTCGTGCCATTTGGACTTCGTTTGATACTCCAACGGTTAACCGAGGGACCGAAAAGGCCTTGTGTGTGTTGCAGCCCAACACCCCTCCAATTTGGCCCAAAACCCACCTAACTCTGCTCCATCATCTAGAGCGTTCGATCACGATCGCGTGGCCGAAAACCGCACCTCATTTGGACTCTCCTAGCTCCCTCTACCTCTATTTAAAGCCCCCTCCCGGAATTCGCGGATCTTCTCCCTCTCAAACCCTAGAAATCGCCCCCGCACCGGCCGGACACGTCCGAATCCGGCCGGACGCGTCCGCTCGTCACCGCCACCAATCGCCGCCCGCCACGTGGCACTTCCGCCGCCAGCTGCCGCCGAGGCCCGGGAGGCCGCGCCTGGCCCCCGAGGCCCAGTCCTCCGCGCCGCCGCCCGCCTTCGTCCTCCTCAGCGCGGATCTCCCCGCCGCCTCCTTCCTCGTCACCGGCCGCCGCCACCGGAAGCTCGCCGCCGCCACGGAACCTCGTCGCCGGCCCGCCTTCGCCGCCCTGCCGCACTAGGCCGCCGCGGCCACCTCGACGTCCACCCGCGTCCGCCTCCGCCTCCTGCCGCACCGGATCCGGCGTCCCCTCTCGCCGGATCGGAGTTCCCTCATTGCCGGCCACCTCGAACGCCGGCCGGTCTTCCTCGGCTCGCCGCCGCCGCTACAGTGACCGTGAGGATCCAGATCTGGATCGGGGTGAACAGTAACCCTAGGTCATTTTTTCTTCTAAGTCCCCAAATCACATATCCATATGCTCCTGTTCGAGGCCCCGTAACTTTGCATCCGTAGCTCCGATTCATGCATATAGCATATCAAAATGTTCATCTCAGAGAGTATATCATTTCATTCCATTGCATAATTTTCATTTGAGTTCATCTTGATGCCCGAAATGCTGTTAGAAGAGGGCTACTTGAGTTAATTGTGAGATCTGCTACTCCATCTTAGACATTTGTCATTTTTGTCATGATTATTGTGTGCATGATATGCCCATGAGCTCTACATATGTTTTGTTAAGGGTTTTGTCATCTTTCCAGAGGTGCAACCCATATATTTTTGTGATGTGTGTGGTGTCTAGTGCAAGCTTGCAAAGTGAGGCATTCGGTAATTCTGTTTTTCACTAAGTCCTGGGATTGTTTATCTCATGATGCCATATGTTCATGTTGTTTCCTAGCGATTCGTGCCTCTTTTGAGGATGATCAGTAAGGATGTTTTGTTAATCTTGTAGCGCTCTATCCATCCATGTCTTTGTTTGCATATATGGAGCACCCTAGCTTGAGTCAATCAAGCTCTACTTTTGCTACTTTGTGAATCTGGGCAGATTGTCAACTTGTTTGCAATTTTGCCGGTGATGTTGTAGTTGATCCGTGCATGCTATGCCATTGTTCTTGCCATGTCTAGCTTGCATTTTGTGCCTTCTTAATGGGTGTATGCTTAGCTTATCATGACTTACAACGTAGTGAGTGCATCAAGCTCACAAACATGCCTACTTGAGTTATGTTTCAGCATGTCCCAGTTTTCACTAAGTCTGAAAACTGATTATGTTTTTGCTATGTTCATGTGCTTGTTAGTATATTTTCTGATCCCTTTTGGCTCAAGGTCACTAAGGGACTTTTGTTAAGCTCTTTGAGTAGCTCCATGCCATGTTTTACTTTGCCATGTTCAGGTCCTGTAACATGTTGTTTTGTTGCTCCGAAGAGTGCTACTTGGTCTGAAATTCCAAACAAGTGTTAATTTCACTAAGTCTGAGATCTGTTTTACCATTTGCATTTTTGCCATACTTGTTTGAACCTCCTAATGGATGATTTGGTCGTAGCTCAGTGCTAGACTTTTGTTAAGCATCTTGAATGCATCCCTGCCATGTATTGTGTTGCCTTGTTTGAGTGATGTAGCATGTTCATCTCATCGCATTTAGACGCCTACTGCTGTAAATCGCAGACCGGTGTCATATTTGAATCGCTTTCCATTTCCAAACCGTAACTCCGATTCCGGTGATCTTTATATTGTTTTCAAGCGATTTCATCCCATCTTTCCAGTGGCACACTTGGTTTTCCAAGTTGAGGCCAGGTTCATGCATTTCCTGTCATATCTTGCATATGCATCCCGCATCGCATCCCGCATAGCATACCATATTTGCATCATCTTGTTTGATCCTTGCACGTGGTTGATTGTGTTCTTGTTGCTTGTTTGTCTTGTTTGGGTAGAGCCAGGAGACGAGTTCGCTAACGAGGAGCCCGTTGAGTTTTCTTTCGAGGATCCAATCAACTCTGACAACTTTGCAGGCAAGATGATCATACCCTCGAAATCACTACTATCTTTGCTATGCTAGTTTGCTCGCTCTTTTGCTATGCCAATTCTACGATGCCTAACACTTGCTTTCAAGCCTCCCAAATTTCCATGTTCAGCCTCTAACCCACCATTGTCCTAGCAAATCGTTGATTGGCTATGTTACCGCTTTGCTCAGCCCCTCTTATAGTGTTGCTAGTTGCAGGTGAAGATTGGAGACCGTTCCTTGTTGGAACATTATTTACTTGTTGGGATATCATCATATTGCCATGTTATCTTAATGCATCTATATACTTGGTAAAGGGTGGAAGGCTCGGCCTCTCGCCTAGTGTTTTGTTCCACTCTTGCCGCCCTAGTTTCCGTCATATCGGTGTTATGTTCCCGGATTTTGCGTTCCTTACGCGGTTGGGTTATAATGGGAACCCCTTGATAGTTCGTCTTGATTAAAGCTTTTCCAGCAATGCCCAACCTTGGTCTTACCATTTGCCACCTAGCCTCTTTTTTCCTTGGGTTTCTGGAGCCCGAGGGTCATCTTATTTAAACCCCCCCGGGCCAGTGCTCCTCTGAGTGTTGGTCCAACCGAGCGATGTCCGGGGCTACCAGGGGCAACTCTGGGCTGGCCTACCCGACGTCTGGCTCATCTGAGTGTGCCCTGAGAACAAGATATGTGCAGCTCCTATCAGGATTTGTCGACACATTCGGGCGGTGTTGCTGGTCTTGTTTTAACCTGTCGAAATGTCTTGAAGAACCGAGGTACCGAGTCTGATTGGAACGTCTCGGGAGGAGGTCTATTCCTTCGTTGACCGTGAGAGCTTGTCATGGGCTAAGTTGGGACTCCCCTGCAGGGATTTGAACTTTCGAAAGCCGTGCCCGCGGTTATGGGCAGATGGGAATTTGTTAATGTCCGGTTGTAGATAACTTAAACATTAACTTAATTAAAATGAATCAACTGTGTGAGTTACCGTGATGGCCTCTTCTCGGCGGAGTCCGGGAAGTGGACACGGTGTTGGAGTAATGCTTGCGCAGGTTGTCCTCTAGTTTCTCGCTCGCGCTTTGCCTCCTCTTCTCGCTCTCTTTTGCGAATAAGTTAGCCACCATATATGCTAGTCGCTTGCTGCAGCTCCACATATATTTACCTTACCTTACCTATTAAGCTTAAATAGTCTTGATCGCGAGGGTGCGAGATTGCTGAGTCCCTGTGGCTCACAGATTACTATTACACCAGATGCAGGGACTGATGATACAGCTCCAGATGGCGCGCTTGAGCTCAAGTGGGAGTACGACGAGGACTCTCAGCGTTATTATGTTTTTTTCCTGATGATCAGTAGTGGTGCCCAGTTGGGGTGATCGGGACCATGTTGCTTGTTGGGTTATCTTTTATTTTGGCGCCGTAGTCGGGCCATGAGTGTTTGGATGTTGTATGTTATTTATGTACTTGATTGACGTGGTGAGTGTAAGCCAACTATGTTATCCCTTTTATTCATCTATATTACATGGGATGTTTGTGATGATTACCTGACTTGCGACATATGCCTTCAATGCGATTATGCCTCTAAGTCGTGCCTCGACACGTGGGAGATATAGTCGCATCGAGGGTGTTACACTTCTTCAGAGTTTTCAATAGTTTATTTTCTTCATGCTCTGAAAGGTCAACACTAATAATAACAGGATATATCTCTTTCTCATCAAGATAAGCATATTTAAGAGTATCAGGTAAAGGTTTAATCCCAAACACGGGGTCACCCTTGGGTGGAGGAGGATCCCCTAGAATTTCAACAGGCAAGTTGTGTTTCAAAGTAGGTCCCTGTTTAAAGAATACTTCATCTATTTCCCTTATTTCATTCATAAACATATCATTTTCATGGTCGAGCAAATATTGTTCTAAAGGATCATTAGGAGGCACGGCAATAGAGGCAAGACCAATAATTTCATCTTTACTAGGCAATTCTTTATCATGGGGTTGTCTGCGAAATTTAGCAAAATTAAACTCATGAGACATATCCCCCAAACCAATAGTAACAACATCCATTTTGCAATCTATCTTAGCATTGACAGTATTCAAGAAGGGTCTACCAAATATAATGGGACAAAAGTCATCTTGTGGGGAACCAAGAACAAGAAAATCAGCAGGATATTTAACTTTCCCACACAAGACTTCAACATCTATGACAATCCCAACTGGTGAAATAGTGTCTCTATTGGCAAGCTTAATTGTAACATCAATTTCCTCTATCTCAGCAGGTGCAATATCATGCATAATTTCTTTGTATAAGGAATGAGGTATTGCACTTACACTAGCACCCATATTACATAAGCCATGATAGCAATGATCTCCTATTTTAATAGAAATAACAGGGATGCCTACAACAGGTCTATGTTTATTTTTAGTATCGGGTCTAGCAATTATAGCAGCTCATCGGAAAAGTAAATAACATGCCCATCAATATTAGCGGCCAAGAGATCTTTAACCATAGAAACACTAGGTTCAACTTTAATTTGCTCAGAGGGAGTAGGTGTTCTAGTATTACTCTTACGAACAACAGTTGAAGCTTTGGCATGATCCTTTATTCTAACAGGGAAAGGTGGTTTCTCAATATAAGCAGTAGGAACAACAGAATCATTGTAAGTGATAGACTTTTCTTCAACTTTAATAGGTGCAACTACTTTTACTTCAATGGGAGGATTATATTTAAACCACTTCTCCTTAGGGAGATCAACATGAGTAGCAAAGGATTCACAGAAAGAAGCTACTATCTCAGAGTTAAGTCCATATTTAGTGCTAAATTCACGGAAAGCATCGGTCTCCATAAAAGACTTAACACAATCAAACTTAGGTGTTATACCTGACTCCTTACCTTCATCGAGATCCCAATCTTCAGAGTTGTGTTTAATTCTTTCCAATAAATCCCATTTGAATTCAATAGTCTTCATCATAAATGAGCCAGTACAAGAAGTATCGAGCATTGAGCGATTATCAAGAGAAAACCAAGCATAAAAATTTTGAATAATAATTTCTCTTGAGAGCTCATGATTGGGGCATGAATATAACATTGACTTAAGCCTCCCCCAAGCTTGAGCGATGCTTTCTCCTTCGCGAGGCCAAAAATTATATATATATAATCATGATCATGATGAACAAGATGCCTCGGATAAAACTTCTGGTGAAATTCCAATTTCAATTGGTTGTAGTTCCATGATCCCATATCATCACATAGCCTAAACCATGTCAATGCCTTTCCCTTCAAAGATAAAGGGAAGACCTTCTTCTTGATAACATCTTCGGGCATACCTGCAAGCTTAAATAATCCACAAACTTCATCCACATAGATTAGGTGCAAATCGGGATGTAATGTTCCATCTCCTGTAAAAGGATTAGCTAGCAGTTTCTCTATCTTACCCGAAGGAATTTCAAAGTAAACATTTTCAGTAGGTTCAGTAGGTTGAGGAGCAACTCTTTGCTCTACTGGTCGGGGTGAAGATACCCCGAACAAGCCCCTCAAAGGATTATGTTCCATAGTAACAAGTGACAGAATTTCAGCACACTATATAAATTTTTCCTTACCAAATTCCACCTACCAAAGGCGCTTCACTCCCCGGCAACGACGCCAGAAAAGAGTCTTGATGACCCACAAGTGTAGGGGATCTACCGTAGTCCTTTTGATAAGTAAGAGTGTCCAACCCAACGAGGAGCAGAAGAAATGATAAGCAGTTTTCAGTAAGGTATTCTCTGCAAGCACTGAAATTATCGGTAACAGATAGTTTTGTGATAAGGTAATTTGTAACGGGTAACAAGTAATAAAAGTAAATAAGGTGCAGCAAGATGGCCCAATCCTTTTTGTAGCAAAGGACAAGACTGTACAAACTCTTATATAAAGGACAGCGCTCTCAAGGACACATGGGAATTATCGTCAAGCTAGTTTTCATCATGTTCATATGATTCACGTTTGGTACTTTGATAATTTGATATGTGGGTGGACTGGTGCTTGGGTACTGCCCTTCCTTGGACAAGCACCACACTTATGATTAACCCCTAATGCAAGCATCCACAACTACAAAAGAAGTATTAAGGTAAACCTAACCATAACATGAAACATATGGATCCAAATCAGCCCCTTACGAAGCAACTCATAAACTAGGGTTTAAGCTTCTGTCACTCTAGCAACCCATCATCTACTTATTACTCCCCAATGCCTTCCTCTAGGCCCAAACAATGGTGAAGTGTCATGTAGTCGATGTTCACATGACACCACTAGAGGAAAGACAGCATACATCTCATCGAAATATCGAACGAATACCAAATTCACATGACTACTTATAGCAAGACTTCTCCCATGTCCTCAGGAACAAACGTAACTACTCACAAATCATAAACATGTTCATAATCAGAGGGGTATTAATATGCATAAAGGATCTGAACATATGATCTTCCACCGAATAAACCAACTAGCATCAACTACAAGGAGTAATCAACGCTACTAGCAACCCAAAGGTACCAATCTGAGGCTTTGGGACAAAGATTGGATACAAGAGATGAACTAGGGTTTGAGATGAGATGGTGCTGGTGAAGATGTTGATGGAGATTGACCCCCTCTCGATGAAAGGATTGATGGTGATGATGTTGGTGATGATTTCCCCCTCCCAGAGGGAAGTTTCCCCGGCGGAACAGCTCTGCCGGAGCACTAGATTGGTTCCGCCAAGGTTCCGCCTCGTGGCGGCGGAGTTTCCTCCCGTGAGCTAGCTTATGATTTTTTTTCCTCGATGAAAGACTCCATATAGCCAAAGATGGGCATCAGAGGGCTGCCAGGGGGCCCACGAGGCCGGGGGTGTGCCCAGGGGGTAGGGCGCGCCCCCACCATCGTGGATGGTGGGCGGCCCCCCTCTGGTACTTCTTTCGCCCAATATTTTTTATATATTTTGAAACATGCTCCCGTGAAGTTTCAGGACTTTTGGAGTTGTGCATAATAGGTCTCTAATATTTTCCCCTTTTCCAGCCCAGAATTCCAGCTGCCGGCATTCTCCCTCTTCATGTAAACCTTGTAAAATAAGAGAGAATAGGCATAAGTATTGTGACATAATGTGTAATAGCAGCCCATAATGAAATAAATATCGATATAAAAGCATGATGCAAAATGGACGTATCACACATCCTCCCCACACACGTCCCAATGCTTCTGATAAAAATATGCAGGGAAGCCATCAGGGCCTGGTGCTTTTGTTGAGAACATTTGGAAAAGTGCAGACTTGACCTCCTCACTAGTGTATGGCGCACACGGTGATTCATTCATTACAGCCGTGACCTTACGAGGAACATGGTCAAGGACATCTTGTATCCCTTGGACACCTTCTGATGTGTAAAGATCATGATAAAAATTAGTTGCCATTACTTTCAACTCGGTTGGATCACTCACCATAACTCAAAGAGCATTCTCGAGAGCACGTATCATGTTTTTCTTTCTCCTCATACTTTCCCGGAGATGAAAAAATCTTGTGTTTTTGTCACCTGAAGATAGCCATTCGATTCGAGCACGCTGCCTCCACATGATTTCTTCACGGTGATATAACTCAATTAAACTTTCATTTACCTTTAATTCTACATGCAGCGGGGCTACACGCAAGGGATCGCCGCACAATTCCTCAAGTTTCTTCTTTAACTCCTTCATTTCTTTTCTCACGCTCCCAAAGGATTGTTTGCTCCATTTAGTCAAACCCCTCGAGACATGTACTAGTTTCTCATGAAGTTGTTGAGAGTTCTCACATGGACTGGCAGAAGCCCACACTGAATGCACTGTCCCGATCAGATCCTCATGCTTTTCCCACATAGTCGCATATTTGAAACTACGATTAATCTGCTTGTCTCGGCCAACACCAAGGTCTAAGAGAATTGGTTCGTGGTCTGTAGTCGCAGTTGTATGGTGCTAAAGAGTTGCTGACGGAAATTGAGCCAGCCATTGAGGATTGACCAAAGCCCGTTCAAGTCTGCATCTCGTGTACGTACCACCAACAACCTTCTTCTCAAAACTCCAGAACCGGCCCTTGTACCCAATATCCAACAGCATACAAACATCTGTAGCTTCTTGGAAAGCCTGTATTTGTGCATTACTACGGTTACCAATGCCCATGTGTTCACATGGACGTAAAACTTCATTAAAATCTCCAATGCACAACCAGGGGAGGGAGCTCAAAGTACTAATGTTTTTTAGTACATCCCATGTTTGATGTCGCAAGTGAGTCTGGGCCTCACCATACACGCATGTCATTCACCAAATATCATGGTCTGGTTCTTTAATAGACACATCCAAATGATAACAAGAGTAACCCAAAATCTCAACCTTTATTGAATTATTCCAGAAAATTCCAATACCACCACTCCTACCTTGACTATTGCTACATCTTTTAGCACTGCGTTGGTGTTCCCTGAAGAGGAAGGGATGATGCAGCAAAGTAGCGTAAGTATTTCCCTCAGTTTTTGAGAACCAAGGTATCAATCCAGTAGGAGGCTACGCGCAAGTCCCTCGCACCTGCACAAAACAAATAAATCCTCGCAACCAACGCAAATAGGGGTTGTAAATCCCTATAGGGCCACTTATGAGAGTGAGATGTGATAGATATATAAGATAATATTTTTGGTATTTTTATGATAAAGATGCAAAGTAAAATAAGGCAAAGTAAATAGCAAAGCAAATAACTAAGTAGTAGGAGATTGATATGATAAAGATAGACCCGGGGGCCATAGGTTTCACTAGTGGCTTCTCTTGAGAGCATAAGTATTCTATGGTGGGTGAACAAATTATTGTTGAGCAATTGACAGAATTGAACATAGTTATGAGAATATCTAGGTATGATCATGTATATAGGCATCACGTCCAAGACAAGTAGACCGACTCCTGCCTGCATCTACTACTATTACTCCACTCATCGACCGCTATCCAGCATGCATCTAGAGTATTAAGTAAAAACAGAGTAACGCCTTAAGCAAGATGACATGATGTAGAGGGATAGACTCATGCAATATGAAGAAAACCCCATCTTGTTATCCTCGATGGCAACAATACAATACGTGCCTTGCTGCCCTTACTGTCACCGGGAAAGGACACCGCAAGATTGAACCCAAAGCTAAGCACTTCTCCCATTGCAAGAAAGATCAATCTAGTAGGCCAAACCAAACTGATAATTCGAAGAGACTTGCAAAGATAACCAATCATTCATAAAAGAATTCAGAGAAGATTCAAATATTATTCATAGATAGACTTGATCATAAACCCACAATTCATCGGTCTCAACAAACACACCGCAAAAAGAAGATTACATCGAATAGATCTCCACAAGAGAGGGGGAGAACATTGTATTGAGATCCAAAAGGAGAGAAGAAGCCATCTAGCTACTAACTATGGACCCGTAGGTCTGAAGTAAACTACTCACACTTCATCAGAGAGGCTATGGTGTTGATGTAGAAGCCCTCCGTGATCGATGCCCCCTCCGGCGGAGCTCCGGAACAGGCCCCAAGATGGGATCTCGTGGATACAGAAAGTTACGGCGGTGGAATTAGGGTTTTGGCTCCGTATCTGATCGTTTGGGGGTACGTGGGTATATATAGGAGGAAGAAGTACGTCGGTGGAGCAACAGGGGGCCCACGAGGGTGGGGGCGCGCCTGGTAGGGTAGGGAGCGCCCCACTACCTCGTGGCCTCCTGTTACGTGCCTTGGCGTAGGGTCCAAGTCTCCTGAGTTGTATTCGATGAGAAAATCACGTTCCCGAAGGTTTCATTCCGTTTGGACCCCATTTGATATTCCTTTTCTTCAAAACCCTAAAACAGGCAAAAAAACAGCAATTTTGGGTTGGGCCTCCGGTTAATAGGTTAGTCCCAAATATAATATAAAAGTGGATAATAAAGCCAAATAATGTCCAAAATAGTAGATAATATAGCATGGAGCAATCAAAAATTATAGATACGTTGGAGACGTATCAACTATCAACTGCATAGGCTTTATCATAGCCCAACGTACCAGCTAAAGCTTCTACCCTAGATCTGTCTATCTGAGTTTTGACAATACATAAGAGGGTAGGGGAAAATTTCTTCGTGAATTCGCGAAGTTCTTGGACTGTCGCGGCGTTACCCACACTACGACAGTTCCAATAAAAAGTACTCATTGAGCCCGGCGGCACTCCTCGAAGGAGCCCGCCAAATTTTTCACTGACGTGATCTGATCATCCTTACCATCAGTCCCTGTTTTGGTCCTCTTCGGATCCCTCGATGTTGGTGGACTAACAGTGATATTTCCCACAGGAACAATAGCAAGTTCGTTGGATTTGGGATCCACTCCCTTATGCACAACATGCGCATTGGGGTTGCTGCCTAGTTCGGCCCTTTCATTCCTCTTTCTGCTGGCATCATCCACGGCCATCTACGAGGCTTCTGCTGCTGGTTCATCTCCATAATCTTTGTTGTTGTCACTAGCGTTCCTGTTTCCTCCGCTCCGGCCACCCCTTCTGCCCCCACGTCTGCCCCGGTTGCCACCAGGACCACGCCCAGCTCTCATCGACCAAGTAGCACGTAACTCTTTGAATAATAAAGCTGAGTTTGGATGGATTCCGTTGCCATGCTCTTTGAAGATGTGGCCCAAGTGGCCACAGACTGCGCACCAATCCGGCAAACGTTCATACTTCACCCTGTAAATTTGCCTCTTCTGGTCCCTTATGAGTGACACTACATTCTTCAATGGCTTATACACATTGATCTTGACCCAAGCACGATAAAAATTCCCAGTGAAGTCATGTGAAGATGTTTCCACAAACAGAACCTCTCCGACCTTAGCAGCAAGCGAGGGTACCAGATGGGCATATAGGGTCGGTACATCATGGATCTGAATCCATATATCTAGTGTATCTAGCTTTACTTGGGAGGGCTGGGTCACGCCATCGTATGGAGTTATGACGACGACATTACCTCTAAAATTCCATGGCCCCTCCTGCATAACTCTCTCCCAATCACCAAGGCACTTGAAATTCATCGTGTAAAGATTTGCTTCCAGAGGCTTGAAATTCACATATTGTGCTAGATCCCATGCAGCTCTCATGTTCCTGAAAAACCACCCATGGCTATAGGGTTTGTCAATATGCACTCGTGCCACCGCCATCCATCTATTTGCATCTACAGGAACGGATTCCTCATCAACCACTACATCATCCATGTCATCTTCACGGAGTCCCAACTCCTCCATCAACTTCTCAAACTCTTGTGCAGAAGAGGTGCCCCCAGCTACTGCCGATCCGGCCCCAGCTTCCGCCGCCATCTTCAAATCCTAACCCGACTTGAGAGACCACCAGGTGTTGAGATAGAACCTAACCCAAGCGCTTGCAGCACAGAGTACGCCTAGGACCGCGAGGCCCCCGGTGCACCCTAGAAACAGATCGCCGGGAAGGAAACAAGCAAGATCTCAACGGCGGCTAAGATCGCCACTGAGAGGACGAAACCCTAGCTAAATCTCATCTACTCCCTCTATTCAGTTCACTTTTATAAGACGTTTCAGACAACTGAAAATGGGCTTCTTTGCATGTTGTCTGAAATGTCTTCAAGGCCTTATAAAAGGGAACAGGGGGGACTAGATGAGATTTAACAATGTCACTTCTTAGTTCTTTGCCATTGGATCTAGATGCTGTAAATCTTTTGCAAATCTCGATATGAAGTTGGTTTGGTTTCTACCGTGTGCTTCCGCCTCTCGTTTTTCTTTTGCCGGCCCGCTTTTCTTCTTTTTACTTTTTCTCTGCCCGTTATATCATCGCCGAGCGGGGCAACCCATTTATTTGTTTTTTGTTGTCTGTTCTATGGGTTTGTGGAGAATTGAAGCAGTCTACCCACGAAGAGGAAATGGCGGGGGAACACTAGCGTGTGGGTGTCATTTCTCTTTTCTTCTTTGAAGCATTTTCGTGTTTTCTATATGTTTTAATGCATTTTCATTCTGAAAATTATTACCAACTTTTTTTTATTCTTGTTAGTTCTTTCTCTTCTCTATTATCTCTACATGATTTTTTTGTCTTTTCGTGTGTCTGTTTTTACTTTATTTCTTTTTTTGTCTTTTATTTTATTTTTTCCTTTCTCTACAAATTTCAAGATCATGTGAATCTTTTGTTGTAAGTTTTGGAAATATTTTTCTAAGTTTTTGAACACCTTCTAAAATTGTGAATACATTTTTTATGCAGAACGATGTCTCCTCTAAGTTTGCCCCATTTCAATTTTAATTTCTGTACTTTTCATGCAAGTGTTCGATCCCCATCTCGATGGTCGCTATTTGTTTGTCCTGCATCCTTTTATTGGCCTATTTGGCTTCACCTTTTTAAGCTCGTTATCGCAACGCGCTGACAGCCCATTTCAATGCATTTTTCTAGGTCGCGACGTAGAATTGGCCCATTCGTGTTGCACGTTTGTATTTTTGTCGGGCCTTTTCCTGCTCGCTCTTGTCACCCATTTTCATCTAGAATGTGTTGTAGAAATGGAAGAGACATATTATGTCACTTTTCATTGCCTTTTTAAAATTATTTTCGAAGTATGATATTGAAAACTCAATCTCTTTGGAAGAGACATGCTCTGACTTGTGCTCGATATGTATTGGCCCGGCCAATATTTTTCCCAGTTACAAGTCCAATCTCAACACACAACTAGGGTCGACCCTTTTTTACCCTATTTGTTACTTCACCATAACATGCAATTGTTCTCTCCCAGATGCAAGTCTATCTTTGATACACAACCGGTCTCGACCAATCTTTCTCGCATTTACAAATTCACCCTTGACACGTAACGGCGGAGGGGGCAACCTTTTTTGTTCCCGTTGCAACTCCACCTTTGACATGCTACTAGGGCCAACTTTTTGACACACAATTGAGAACAAACCCATTTTTGTCTTAGTTGCAAGTCCACCTTTGACAGACAATTGGGGGACAAACCCTTTTTGTCCCAGTTGTAACTCCACGCTTGATAAGTAACCGAGGGGGACAACCCATATTTTCCTCCTGAGTTGCAACTCCACCCTTCGATACAAAACTACGGGCCCAATCCATTTTTTGTCCTAGTTGCAAGCCCATCCTCAACACGCAACTTGGGGGAGGGGAGGGCGATTATCTTTATCCTAGTTGCAACTCCACCCCTAACGTGGGGTGCCCGTATTTTTTTCTTATCTCAGTTGCAGCTCCATACTCGATACGCAACTGGGGCTTGACCCATTTTTATCCTAGTTGAAGGTCCACCATTGACACATAGCTGGAGGGGGTGACCATTTTTGTCCCGGTTCTAACTCTACGCAACTGAGGCCCAACCCATTTTCTTCTTCTTAATTTCAAGTCTAGCTACACTATTGACATGCAATTGGGGGCTCACCTTTTTTGTCTCAGTTCGAAATCTACTCTTAGTATGCAACTGGGGTCCTGACCAATTTTTGTCTCCATTGCAACTCCAGCCTCGATACATAACTCGGGGCCGACCGATTTTTGTCCCAGTTGCAACTCCACACCCGGACATGCAATTGAAGCCTGCCTTCTTTTCCTAGTTGTGTGTCCACCCTTGATACGCAACTGGGGGCCCGACCAATTATCTCTGTGTAGCAACTCCACTTTCGATACGGTTGCCTCAAACAAAAACATTCGATACGCATTTGGGGACCAACCCATTTTTGTCCCAGTAGTAACTCTACCCTCAATACATAACTAGGGGCTCGACCCATTTTTTCTCCAGTAGCAAGTTCATCCTCGTTACGCAACTAGGGGCCTGGTCCATTTTTATCCCCGTTGCAAGTCCACCCTCGACATGCAATTGAGCTTTACCCATTTTTGTTCCAGTTGCAGGTCCACCCTTAACACACAACTAAGGAAGGAGTGACACTTTTGTCTCAGTTTCAACTCCACGCCGACATGCAACTAGGCCCGCCTTTGTTGATCTTAGTTGCAAGTCCACGATTGATACGCAAAAACACATGTTCCGATCCGACTGCACCTTTTTAAATTAACAAACATTTTTTATAAAATAGAAGATGAACATTTCATAAATATTGAATAAACATTTCATGATGTTGGATAATTTTTTAAATGCACAACGAACATTTTTCTAAATATGATGAACATTAAATTTGTAATTTGTTTGGTTTGGCATACACTTTTAAAGTTTTGTGCACATTACGAAATATTCAGTTTACACGAAAGAGACGCATTGCGGTTGGTTGTTTGGTTGGTTAGTAGTAGTACTCTTACATCTTAAACCATTAAGCAAGTTCGACAGTTACACATGGGGGAATCTAGGGACATATCGTCCCAGTAGATGTAACATTAATGCAAGTGTTTCAATTTTTTGATTTTTATAAATATATGAACATTTCTTAATTTTTGAAGAAAATTTTACAGAATCATGAACATTTTCTGAATTTGTGAATATTTTTTGAATTCATGAACATTTTCTAAGTGGTCAAACATTTTTTTCCAAAGTCAGGACCATTCTTAGAATTCGTGAACGTTTTTTAATTGATAAATATTTTTAAAGTTGAGACCCCTTTTTTCAAATGCTCAAATATTTATCAAATTTTTTAAAATAAATAAATTCATGAATATTTTCAGGTTTGTGAATAGAGCAAGCTGACCTAAATGATGGTGACCTAGAGACAAGCTGGAGGGTAATCGCAAAAGAAAAACTAAACGATACGCACCGGGCTGGAGCGTGCCGCGTGCATGGATCCCCGCGAAATGTCATTTAAATCAAGAGCAACTGATTGAGTAGCGCTTGTTCAGGAGCTTTCCCAAAGATCACTTGGGGTGGGCTGAGAGCACGCCCACTAGGAGCACTCTCAGCCGACGCCAAGTGTCGCGCTTTAGGCGCTCTCTTTGAATTTTGTTTTTATTTTTATTTTTCCGCGTGTTCATCTTTTTAGATGTTTTCTTTCTTTTTTTTGGCTTTTTGTTTTCCGACGGTTTTTCTTAGCTTTAGAACTTTTTTTTAAAATTAAACTTTTTCATATGAAAAAATGTGTGCTTTCCCTTTCGTGAGAAGCACGGTCCGTGCCTTTCGAAAACGGAAAAAAATCCTTTCGTGAGAGGCATGGTTTTGCTTTCACGAGAGGCTTTTTGCTTCCGTGAGAGACGCAACCGTGCCTTTCGAAAACAGAAAAAACATGTTTTCTTTTTTAATTTCTTCTGTGGGAGGTCTGGTTTGCTTCCGCGAGAAGCACGACCATATCTCTTGAAAAAAAACACGTTTTCGTTTTTTTCCTTCCTCGAGTCTAAAGGTTTTGCTTCTGCGAGAGGCATAGCCATGCCTCTGAAAATTTGAAAAAATGGGTTTTTTTTCATGAGCAGCACGGCCGTGCCACTCAGAAACGAAAAAAACGTGTGTTTTTTTGTGCGAGAGGCACGGTTTTTTCGTGAAAAAAAGTTCGTCAAAATCTATCAATATGAAATTTGGATGCATGCTTTAAGAGATAAACACGTCTTAAATAAACAAATCTACGAAAAAGGGAAAACCGCCAGGTTACTATACTTCGCAACCTGGGATGGTGAAAGTGAATTTTGGAAAGAGTACTCCTCAATTACTGATTTTGATTTAAGTCGTGCAAAGTTGTACTAGTAATCAAGTTTAGCTTTTCACAAAAAAAGGTAATCAAGTTTAACTTTTTTTAGTCGGACTAAAAGCCCAGCCCAAGTGACAATGAAAAACAAGCAAGAACAAATGCAGGTGAAATATAATTTGAAACAAAATCACTAATTAAAGAACAGTCTTTGCAAAGGTCATTCCCCCCTTGTCACATTGCGACAAGTGGAGCATTGCATGTGCGTTACTTGTCTAAGATTTTTACTTTTTTTCGTAGACCCGTTTATTCAAAATGTTTTATCTAGTAAATCGTGCGTTCAAATCTTGAACTGCTTCACCATTAGTTTTCTCGCGTCAAGATTTTCAAAATTAGATCTCATTTTGATAGGTTTTGACTGACCCTTTTTTTCACAAAAAGACGGACAAAAACCTCATCGGGAGTATGATTTTCCTTTCTGAAAGAGACATGATTGTTCCTCCTGTGAAAGGAAAAAATGCATTTTTCCCTTGTTTCCAAGAGGCACGACCGTGTTTTTCATGGATAAAACGCGTTTTTTTCCATTTTCGAGAGGCACGACCTTGCCTCTCATGGAAGCAAATCCATGCCTCTCGCGAAAGCAAATTCGTACCTCTCGCTTAAGCAAAAAAAAACAAGTTTTTCGTACAATTTTTTTTTACCAAAAGCTAAGAAAGACCGTCGAAAAACCCAAAAAATCATCTAAAAGGCCAAAAACGCATATGGAAAAAATTAAAAATTAAAAATCGAAGAGAGCACCTAGAGCGTGACACATGATGGCGGCTGAGAGTATGCCAGGTGACCTTTGTGGGGGCTCCCGAAGGAGTACTCCTTCGTTGGTTGCTCCCAATTTAAAAACCAATGACATCATCTTAGATTGTGATATAATTATGTTTAGGATTTATCTACATCACATTTAGATGTGAGATAATATCTCACATCTAACATGATATCATCTTAGTTGATTTTTATTATTTGTTTGTTGTTTTTCATTTTTGTTGTTGCCCGGCCTAGTGTAATTTTTGTTTTTAGAGAATCACCCAATATGATTAAAAAAAGGGCCACCCTGAGCATGCTCGCATGGGCTAGGATTACCGCTGCTGCTGCTCCCTGCTAATGTTGCTAGCCGACGTACTAGTACAAATGACAGCACGCGTCCCTTCATGTTATTGCTGCTAGTTGTACTACTATACTACACAGCAACTCGCATCTTTTTCTGTTGTTGTTGCTAGTCGTACTACAGCGTTACACTACACGATAGCTCGCATCCTTCTTTTCTTACGACGGAGATAATCTCGCAAGTATATTAGTTTTCTTTTAGATAAACATGTGAGAGATGAACACATTTTGTTTAAAAAATATTATAAACACGAACAATATTAGAACAATGAACAAAATTATGAATTTTGGAACATTTATTAAATCTTGTGAATTTATGAAAAAAAAGACAAAATAATCAGAAAAATGAAAAAAAAAGATCAACTTTTGAAAATAGAAAAATTAAAAGGAGAGAAAAACCAATAAAGAAAACATGATAAAATAAAAAAAACAGAAAGCCATGAACAAAACAAAACAAAACCAAAAACATATCCTACCTACTTGGGTCAGCTCATCTATGGTTTGTTCGTTGTTGAGGGTGGACTTGCAACTGGGACAAAAAAATGCCAGGTCCTAGTTGCGAGTCAAGAACATACTTACAACTAGGACAAAAAATGGTCAGATCCTAGTTGCGAGTTGAGAGTGAACTTGCAACTGGGACAAAATGACCGAGTTTCAGTTGCGAGTCGTGGGTGGACTTGCAACTTGGACAAAAAATGGTCAAGCCCCCCTCACGAGTTGATGGGACAAAATCGAAGCCAAACATGCTTAGGCCAATAACAGGATACACACAAAAAAAATAGCGACAAGCAAGGTAGAAGATGGAGCGTTTGGAATTGGGAAAACTATGAGCCTAGTTGTTAGTCGAGGGTGGACAGCTGGAACAACTACGAAATTACGAGCCTAGTTGCGAGTCAAGGTTTGACTTGTAATTAGGATGAAACAAATTATAGGCCAGTTGCATGTCAAGTGTGGACCCATAACTGGGATGTAAAATAAAACACAGGCAAAATAACAGGGGTCAAAGGTAAGTCAGTGAGAAGATGGGGATAAGCTTCATAGTCAAACCCCTAAACAATGACATATACGGGTCCATGTGGAAAGAAACACGAGAACATGATGACACAAAACAAACAAGACAAGAGGATGCGTGACAAAAAATTGATGAGCGAACACAAACGCGCATGTTTGGCTGGTACTAACATTAAGACAAACAAATCGGACAGTTATAGGCTTAGATGAGCTAAAATTTCATCTAGATTGATTTTCGAAATCTGAAAGAAAAAATCTAGCTACATGATCAAACTTGAAAAATAAAAGAGGGAATAAAAAGACACGTGGCCCTCCAAAAGAACTAAGCCCATGGAGAAAAAACCAATACACAAAACATAATAACGGTCCACTAAAAAAATATCATATCTGACATCACTACTTCACGAATGATAAACAGAAAACATGACACAATGACAACAAGCACGACTTAGAAACACATGTATCTAATAGTATATGAGTTAGATAAAACATTGTTAACTCTCATTTAGATGAGAATTAGCAAACCAATCCAAAACGAGACCCCAGACCGTGTGGCGAAAACGCCCTAACAAAAGACGCATGCGCGAACATGTCGACAAGTAGACACCAATCACACGACACGACACATAGCGCGCATGACAAAAATAACCAGCGATCAGGATTTGCACGACATTCAAAGCGAACATATGACAGAGTGAAAACAAGTTCATGAATTTTAAACAAACAAATAAAGAAAGAAAGGAAAAATGAAAAAATAAAAAAGGAGAAAATAAAATTACAAATAAAAACAAAAAACCATGAATTTAAAACTAATTCACAATTGAAAACAAATAATGAAATAGGAAAAATTAAACAAAAAATAAATAAAATGGAAAACAGAAAAAAAATACTGAGAGTCAAATGAAAGTTTACAAAAAATGAGAAGAACTAGAGTTAAGTCGTTGCACAGACTTGTGAAAAGAAAATAGAGAAACACAACCGACGGTGAAAAAAAACTAAGGCCCACTAGATGAGAGGCACGTGAGTGGACTATAGACAAAAAATGACCTGTCAGCCCAATATCACCAAAGAAACACGACAACGGCCTAGTGATATTGGGCTGTTAGAAGTTCTGGCACCCGCTAACCAATATCACCAAAGAAACACAACAACGGCCTAACCTAGTGTCGCCGCTAGAAGCTCTGGCAGCCGTCGGCGCCGCCAGTCGTGCTCAGCTGCCCCAACCGACGACATGAGCAGGTTCTGTGGAAGCCACAGTTTCGATTTTTGCCTAGCGCACATCCCTTGTTGTCAAAATTTCACTCCTCTCCCTCTTCCTTCAAACTTGGTTCGGGGTAGCTCTGTTTAAACGGAAAACCGAACCACATATACGGTTAAGCAAATTTTCGGTTGATTGATTTTTGTGTGAATTTCAATTGTTGATGCGGACTAACTGAATTGATAAAAAAATCGATTTAAGCCCAACGCCCACTTCAGACGTCACAATCAAATCGAGGTTGTGTTTGGTTCATTTGCAATCCTCAGCTCCAAATCTGCTAATCGTTCTCTGATAGCACTAACTCTTGTAGTATTAACTATTTCCTCTGTCTTATAATATAAGAGTGTTTTTTTTATTTTAGTTAATGTTTAAAACGCTCTTATATTATAAGACGGCGGGAGTAATTTTTAGGTGGCTGCATTTAGATGACGAAGGAGATGTGTGGGTGATAAGATACTTTTCTTTATCCCAAAAAAAAAGAGGTTGTGTTTGTTCTTCGGCTATCCTCAATTCCAATCCACTAATCGTTCTCAAATAGCACCAGCTCCTGTAGCCATTATGGATAACCAGTTTTTAGGCGGCTGCCATGCTGTTGATTCAGACGATGAAGGAGATGTGTGGGTGATAAGATATTAAGGTTGTGTTTGGTTCATGGGCTATCCTCAATTTCAAATCTGCTAATCGTTCTCTGACGGCACCGGCTCATTTAGAAATTAGGGATAACCAGTTTTTAGGTGACTGCCATGCTGTTGATTCATATTAATTTCTGCAAATGAAAATGACTTCTTTTTGTAATATACTTCGGGTACAAGCCGGCTACCATGAACAGGTCTCCCACCTAACGGCGAGTTAAGTTGAAATCAAGTTCGAACAAGTATGTCGTGGTCTCTCTCAGGTCTTTTTAGATTAATAAAGAATATAATTGCCCTAAATTCCAATAACCCAGAAGAGGCGTCTAAACACTTAAAAACAAGCAGTCACGGCAGTGTGTGCCCACGAGTGTGACAAATGGCACAATCCAGTTTATTCTACAATCAAATCTCCTGTTAATAAAACTAATTAATCAGCCGTTCCCCATACAAACCTCCAACTGGGATATTAATTTCCTAACGCAAAGCCTGCTGCTGAAACAAGTAACATGATCAGATCTTAAGCTCCCGATATGGTTAATCTAACCCCTCACTGGTATCCAACTTGTCGCCACATATTCTTCTTTATCATTGTGCGATGTGATGGAGAGAATATTTCAACCCAAAGAGAAAAAGAAGAAGAAGAAAAACTTTTTCGAGAGAGCTAGGGATAAGAGTGCATCTCTCACAACACGACCCTTTGCACTTTGTCCGCCCTTTACAAATACACAGGATACCATATTCGATAAAGATATTTTTTGGAATCCAATCACTAGACAAATACAAGGAGTGTATCTTCAGATAGTAGTTTCAAGTGATAGTCATCCATCCGCTCTTGATATATTACACATTGGCTTGGATGCATGAATCGACGAACGCTATGTATGCGGAAATTCGCTACGGCACCTAGGTGTGGGAGCAAGCTCCTTGGTGACCACACGATTGCTTCGTGATTCGTAAACTCATTTATGCGATTAGTTCTTAATTCTTGCATATGGGGTCCATGCATGATAGCTTTTTGCAGGTCCACCCATCCCACTACTCATGCTTTTCCTTTTGACTTTAAATTTAAATTTATTATATCTTTTGAACCAAAAGTATAATTTGTGTTTCGTTTGCATATTCGTATTCCTTGCGATGGGGGCTTTGAAAGAATACCACTTTTGAACATGTTTTGATAACTTTTAAATACTTCACCAAGTTTCAAATATTAAAACTTGATAGTCATAATATTAAGTTTTACCAAGTTTCACTAGCTTTTACCAAGATCCATTTTTGAGGGGTTTTAGGGTTTAAAGTTTAGGGCTTAGGGCTTAGGGTTTAGAGTGCGGGGTTTACGTTTTAGTATTTCGAACTTGTTGAATTCATCATTGGTTTTATCAAGTTTTAATAGTTGAAACTTGTTGAAGTTTATAATATTTATCAAAATGTGTTCAAAAGTGGTATTCTTTCAAATCCCTGGTCGCAAGGAATCCGAATAGTAAAAGCATGCAAGGTTGGATGGGTGGAGCTCCAAAAGCTGCGAAAAGCTGCCATGCATGGACCTCATCTTAGATAATTAAGGGTCAAACCACATGCATCAACCACCCCAGTTTCCGAATCGCGAGGCAGACTGACGGACCATAATCTGCATTCCCCTGTCACAACTCCTCTCTAGCTATGTAAGCTACACCAATCTTATATAGATCGTGCCTCAGCGACATGTGTGTAAAAATATAGCAGCTTTGCTAACTCCCAAGTTTGTATGTAAACCTTAGGGGCTAAACTTTGCACATTACTATAGAAACATTTAAGTTTAACTGTACCTACCTCGATCTTTATTATGTATATCATATGTAGAGTGATGTGGAGAGGATGATATGATTGGATGTTAATCCAAAAGGTAGTGAGGTTAATTGGAAGTTATGACACATGTAAATATATACAGTCCAAAAATTAAAACAGAGCTATAGTTATTCCTAACACACATGGAAAAAAAGTTGATTTAAGTTGCAATCATTTATGGGTGTCACAGACAGCTAAAAGTTGTCACTTTCCTTGTCTCCTTCTCTGCCACCTGCCACCTCTCCTCCTTGCCACAAGTAAGAACTGTGAGGCAAAGCCTGTGGTGGACAAAGATGGTGGTGGGGCCTTCCTTCTTCACATCTACTCCCTCCGTTCTTAAATACTTGTTTTTCTAAGCATTTCAACAAGTGACTACGTACGGAGTAAAAAAAGTGAATCTACACTCTAAAATATGTTAACATACATCC
Source organism: Triticum monococcum (assembly GCA_034509565.1). NCBI lineage: Eukaryota > Viridiplantae > Streptophyta > Magnoliopsida > Poales > Poaceae > Triticum > Triticum monococcum. Next base: position 634,226,346 of record CM067842.1, read on the forward strand.
GTATGTAGTAGTCATTTGAAATGTCTAGAAAAATAAATATTTAAAAACGGAGGGAGTAGCACGGTGGGCTTCATTGTTATCGTCCGTGCCATCTCAGGCGGTGGCGTACGGTTGGCATAGTTGAAGGCAACTATAGATCCTACAAAGGGGCACCTATAGGATGGAGCCAACCAACTAAGTGAGCCTAGGAAAAACATTATGACACCAAATTGTAGATCATTATTCCATGGATATTACTCTCAAAATATCCATCCAATACTAAATTATCGTTATGGTTTCTCCATTGAGCCCGGTAAGCCACCGAGACTAGCTAGGAGGTGCCTCCACCACTGGGTAGTAGGGCTGCAACACGAGGCTGGGGCGGTGGGTGACCAAAGGCGTTGTAGCTGGCTCTTCCATGCGTGTGGTGGTAGATTTAGTGTCCTTGATGACAGATCTGACACAAAGTGCAGCGTCCCAAGCTAGCTCTGTGAAATGGTTGGCGACATCTGGGTTGTGGAAGAGTGACAAAGGGCCTTCTACTTTGTCTTCGTGGAGGTAAAAAAATGCTTTTATGAAAAGCTCTTCTTGATGTTGATCTCTTAAGTTTCGCAAGTCTGGCAACCTGTAACGTTCCGGACATACCCGCTGATGGTCGTCATTCCTGACGAAATCTAGACTGACCCCACAGATCAATACTAGTCTTTTCTGCGCACTTGTGCTCACTCGTGCGCACCTGGGAGCAACTTCCTAGTCAGTCACCCATCCTAAAACTACTTCAAGCTGAGCACGCTTAACTTTGGAGTTCTGTCTGAATGGGTTTCCGAAAAAGAAGGAATTCCTTATTGATATGAGTAGTCTATCATCCCTAATAAGCCAGGCTATCACATACACCCCCACTCAGAGGAACCGACGTCCTCGTCGGGCCATAGGAACGTTCCCTCTTGGCACATACGTATGTGCATCCAGTCCGGTACATATGTCATGTCGTGTGCCACGACGGGTCACAAACGTCATGAACAACATGACCGCGCACCTGTCCGCAAACATCCGTGTAACCGCGAGGGTCGGCTCTGACACCAACTTCCCGGTCGGTCACCCATCCTGAAACTACTCCAAGCTGAGCACGCTTAACTTTGGAGTTTTGTCCGAATGGGCTTCCGGAAAAGAAAGAATTCCTTATTGATATGAGTAGTCTATCATCCCTAATAAGGCAGGCTATCACACAACCCGCTATGCTTTGTGGTTTCCTTTGTAACTAATTCTCCTTCATTCAAGGATGCTTAAAATGAGGTTAACTCGCATTTAAAAAATAAAATGTACCATCTATGTTCTTATACTATCTCAAGGTAAGGAGCCAATGGAGTTCAGGTTAGGTGTTACAAATTTCTAGAATAGAGCACTAAACATCAAGTAAATGTGGACACAAAAAAACAATGCGAAAGACAAAACCGACAATGCCAACATTGGCGTAGATGCCATTCATCTCATGAAGGCGTCACTTTGGGTTGCATCTATCTCTCCTTTGTTATCCCAGACGCGAATCTCAAATGTAGGCTCGCCTGGGCTAGGCGTTGATGACGCTTCCACGTCGTGTTTCCTCCTTGGAGTTAGTCTTCAAGTGGATCTATCATTATATCGGGTTGTTTCTTGCTTAAGTTGCAACTCTTGCTTTTTTTTCTGACGAGTTCTATGATGAGTTGTAACTTAAATAATGTTGGTGGTCTGACTCTTTTGAACACTTTATAGGCAAGCTTTATCCTCAACGCAATATATATGTGCATGCATGATGTATTTCATCAGACACCAATTTTCGCCATGCATTGAATTTCTTCATACCCTATGATCATGCATGATTAGATTCCAAGATATAGGGGAGATCTCCACAATTTCAATTTGTCATGTGCATTTGCAACCCAAAGCAAATTCATCAATATGCGCATCTTCAGGGGGAGTTCCTCTATATCATGTAATCAAATTCTTCATACTCTGTTCTTACACTTCCATTATTTATCCCCATTGAAAATTTAACCAGTTTGTCATCAATCATCAAAAAGGGAGAGATTGTAAGTGCATCAAGTGCACCCTTAATTAGTCGGGCACCGGTCATTGGGTGCTCAGTGGATCAATAGGGGTATTGGTTAATGGTCGTGGGTAGACATCGAGGAGGTGTCCCTATATCCATTGTTGGAAGGACATCTTGCATGGCAACGATGAACAATAAATATTGCATGGCTTTGATGGAAGTGGGTGTGCTTCTCAGTGTAGCTTGTCAGCTTTTATTCTCATCAAAGTTGGAGCAGCTACAATGCATATGTGGTTGATAACTTGTCGCAACATCGTCTTGGACATGTTTCCCCTGTCGTGGGGTTTGGCCTCGAATGTGTAGTGGAGTCAGAGCCTTTGCCTCGCATGCGCGACGGGTGATGACAATAAGGATGAGTTTGATGTTTCGTCACTTCCGTTGGTGTGTATTGAGTTTGAATTGTGTGTGTTCTATTGTTTGGTAAACAGATGGTGCACAATGCCCTGTTATTCGAAAAAATCCTACTTTTCTAATTAGCAAAGCAACTATATGTTCTTATCATGCAATGCGGGAATTCCTACCCTTTGGGTTGACAAAATAAGTTGGAGGCATCTAGCTAAATTAATGGAAGAAGCCATAGCGTTGTTTGAATATATATTACTTGGAAATTTAGGAGCAGGACTAACACTTTTTCTTTCATTTAAATACTTTCTATTGTTTAGAAACTTTTTCTGTAGATTAACTAGCTGAATGCATGTGTGTTGTTGTGAACAAAAAGATGTTGGTTACATCATTGTTATATAGTGGATGCTCCTATTAGTCTAGGCATAATATTTGCAAAAGAGCAATATGCAATTAGCAAATAAATCCATAGAAAAAGGTAAAGAACGTATAATCTTACAAAAAATAGAAAATCAACATATTTTCCAATGGCAGTTTGAGAACCTCTTGACGGACGTAGCTTGTTGGCGCACCCTCTCATTCTAACATCATCTCCATCACAATTGTAGCCTAGTCATTGGCCAACTGCTACCAAATTTCATACAAGTCTTCAAAAATGAAAACTACAAACTTTAGTGTGAACCATAACAAATTCAAATTTGGATGATTTCCATCGTTTACCTCTACCAAGGTTAATTTTCTAATTTTCATTTAGCGAACATGAAGCGTAACCATATTTATGTGATGGTAGATGCAAGCGCATTATATGTGCTTGTTTATTTATATAACATTTTGGAACTCATTAGGGGCAATTTTTCAATCTTATAGTACTAGGAGAACCCCAAATGCTAGGATAACCTTATATGTTCTCTCAATGCACCATATACAATCAGTTGCACGAGGCTTCCTGATTCCAATAACTTAGAGTGCAACCTTGTTCTGGAAACAAATGTTCTTCAAAATTTTAATTAATGGATGGACCCAATTTAAATTGTAGCATGGAAAACCACAATTGCCATTGACTAAAGATCACAATTTCCCACGGTTTGCATGCTCGGTGGTACTTTATCTGCAAACACTTGAAGTGAAAAAAAATATAACACATAAGACAATTTAAATAAGCATAAATTAACATACATGGCAAGCAGTTTCTTACTCTACAAAAAAGATGGCTCGATCCAGGAGGGGCAATTAGGAAAGAAGCGGTGCAATAGTGGAACACTTTTTTGGGTGTGGTGGTAGACAATGAGGACATTGCGGTGTGGTAGAGGAGGTGGATGCAGAGCTTGGTGAGGATGAAGATGAGAATGTTGCGTTGTCCATACCATATGAGTCTGGTCTCGTTGGGTTCTTTGATGCTTCCATGTTTGTATTGGAGGCGTTGGTTTTGAAGAACTATTCTCACGGTCCTAGTATTATGGTTGGTCGGTGTGGATGTTTGCCATGGATCATCATTGAAGTTTTCTCTTTTCCTTTTTGATAATTTTGTTTTGTGCATCCACTATGTCTTACATAACTCTTGATATCGTATTGTTGTATAGGCTGCATGTCACTGATATCATCCTATTATAGCTAAATACACTTCCTTTATAAAGAAAGATTTGTCCTTGACCCCATCTGTCGTGTGCAACTACTTTCCTAAATTCTCCCATCATGTGCTTGATCTTTGCTTGTGAGAGAAGTGGTGGCAGCATGATTTAGTTCAAGGTGCAAAATAACATTGGGAAGTGGTTTTTTTTAAGAAAGACAATGTATAGGTTTTTTCTTTTTTACATGGGTGATTTATTATGAGTGAACCATAACCAACCTCTTAATGCCATCCCATCCGCTAACGAGCGTTTTCAACCCACATGTGTCATGGGCCAGATACACGATTGCCTTATCCCACCAACCATGCACAATCGGAGAGCAACAGCAGCCTATGAGAGGCCTTAAAAGACTAGCCTGATGGGATCCAAACACCCCCGCCCTTATAAGTCATGCTCTGCCTTCTCTCATAACTAATGTAAGATTAAACCCAACTTGAACGACTATGGGTACTAAGTCGTCAGTAACAGTAAAGGAGATTGGTTAGTAGATTACTTGCTCATCCCGGCAGAATAAAATATAGCACATATTATTCCTATTCAAATATTGTCTTTAATTAAGTGTTTAGATTTCTTTTGTATGTGAAGCCAAAATACGAGAGGGATGATTCCCTCTTTTTTAGGTAAAAAAGGTTGTCCCTCATTGGTTCCACTAACGTATTATGTCTTGCCATTGGCCTAGGAACCTCAACTCTTCGTTGATACCATTTCCTGAGGTGACATGAGTGGTGGCACAACCTCATGCGAACTGTGTAATGAAATGTTTTTCGGAATTTCAGAGCACTAGCTGAATGATTTTTTCGCTGATTTTCTACCTATTTACAACTATGGTCCGACGAAGGGGAGGGGGAAGGAGCTATGAGGATATATGATTTTGTGTTATGGCTGCACAAATCTCAAAGCAAACATAGTTCTTTTTCCCAGAAAGCGGTATTACCTCTGAACTCTGCATCGAGCGATGCACACAACCATCAAAGCGAACGTAGTATGTCAAGGGAATGCAGCTGGACTTTAATTTTGAGCAGGGAAATAAGGTACCTGATGCCTTAGACAAAGTCTAGCTCATCTAATCATACTTTTCTTGTAAGCTAAAGCCAGAATTGCATCCGTCCGCATCGATGCCGTCCTCCCACTCGCATCTCTCCATCTTTAAATGGAGATCGCCCCGCTCGATACCTCCTCAACTCATCCTCTCACTCACCTACTGCCAGTACTACTGCTGCTGCTGCTACCTAGCTAGCCGGCCTGGACATTTTTCTGAGCAAAAGAGAGGCAGCTAGCGTGGACATGAAGAGCAGGAAGAGCTACGGGCAGCAGCAGAGCCACCTGCTGAGCCCGGTGGGCAGCCCGTCGTCGGACAACGGCGGGGGCGACTCGCCGGCCAAGGAGCAGGACCGGTTCCTCCCGATCGCCAACGTTAGCCGCATCATGAAGCGCTCCCTCCCGGCCAACGCCAAGATCTCCAAGGAGGCCAAGGAGACGGTGCAGGAGTGCGTGTCCGAGTTCATCAGCTTCGTCACCGGCGAGGCCTCCGACAAGTGCCAGCGGGAGAAGCGCAAGACCATCAACGGCGACGACCTGCTCTGGGCCATGACCACGCTCGGCTTCGAGGTCTACGTCGCGCCGCTCAAGGCCTACCTCAACCGCTACCGCGAGGTCGAGGGCGAGAAGGCCGCCGTGGTCGGCGGCTCGCGGCTCGGCGACGACGACGCGCATTCCTCCCTCTCTGCCGCCGGCGACGCCCTGGCGCCGCAGTACACGCACGGGGCTGGCGATCGCGGCGTCCAGGACGGCGACGTGGGCGGCCACGACGCGCACGTCGGGCTCATGATGGGCGTCAACATGGGGTTCAACCCCGGGACAGGGACAACGTTCTACGCGGCGCCGGGTGCGGCGCATGGACGGAGGGCGTACGGCGGCGGGGAGGGTGCAAGGGGGATCGATTTCGAGGGTGCCTTCGGTGGCGATCGCGGGAAGAACGGCGCCGGAGGGGAAAGGGAGTTCGCTGGCCACCTCCACGGCGCGGTGCAATGGTGAAGATGGATGTATTCTCGACGGGAGTACACAAGTTAATCTGCCTTCTGATAAATGCTGCTACTCTTCTTAATCACCTACAGACTAATACAGTCATCATGATTCCCTTTTTACACGAAAAATATTGTACGAGCGGTTCCAGTTATTATCTTTTTTACACTTTAATGAAATATTCGAGCGATGTGCCCACGAGTGTGACAAATGGCACAATCCAGTTTATTCTGCAATCAGATCTCCGGTTAACAAAATAAATTAATCAGCCGTAGCAATCAAAACTAACAAACCTCCAAAGGACTGCGCGTACTGGCATGTTATTATTTTCCTAGTGCAAAGCCTGCAGCTGAAACAAGTAACTTAGTCAGTCCTTAAGCTCCCGCATGGTTAATCTAAGCAATGAAGAGTATCCAAGTTGTCCTCACATATTTTCTATTATTATTGTGCGATGTGATGGGCGCGAATATTTGAACCCGAAAAAGCATAAGAAGTATAGAAGAAAAAGCTTCTGTGAGAGAGCTAGGGATAAGGGTGGCACCTCTCTCACAATGACCCTTTGCGCTTTGTCCTGCCCTTTTAGAAATGCACAAGATACCATATTCGATCAAAGATATTTTTTGCGAGTACATGGCATGTATCTTCTTATTTTTTGAGTTGGCGTATGTATCTTCAAATAGTAGTTGAAGTCCTTTTCAAAGAAAATGTATGAAAGAGTAGCTTCAAGTGAGAGTCCTCCCTCCGCTCTCCGTGTATTGCACATTTGCTTCGCGCGGATCCACGAATTAGTTAAGGCAATGTAAGCTACAACAATATGAAAAGATCGCGCCTTCATGGCAACGGCTAAGGCTTGTGAATGGCTTCTGGTGGTGTTTTGCCTTTCTGCACCATTTCTTGATGCCCCCCCTCCCCCCTCACGAATTAGGCTTGACCCATTGTACAAAGTGTGTTTGGATGATCGTCACGGTGCTCATGGCAGCTGGTACGGCGGGCACTACGACCGGACGTGGTTGTACCAGACGTCATCGATCACTTTGTTCCCTTTGGTGCATCCCCAATTGACTTGGCTTGGTTCCCACACTTGGTATTTCCATATACACGATAATTTTCTTCCTTCTTTTGGTTCATTTCCTATGGAAACATATTTAACAAAGGATATCGCCATTTCATGCAATCATTAGTCATCAATGGCAATATCAAAGTGATTCTCTCAGAGTTACGGGATTATTGTTGGAAATATGCCCTAGAGGCAATAATAAATTGATTATTAGTATATTTCCTTGTTCATGATAATTGTCTATTATTCATGCTATAATTGTGTTATCCGGAAATCATAATACATGTGTGAATACATAGACCATAACATGTCCCTAGTGAGCCTCTAGTTGACTAGCTCGTTGATCAACAGATAGTCATGGTTTCCTGACTATGGACATTGGATGTCATTGATAACGGGATCACATCATTAGGAGAATGATGTGATGGACAACACCCAATCCTAAGCATAGCACAAGATCGTGTAGTTCGTTTGCTAGAGCTTTTCCAATGTCAAGTATCATTTCCTTAGACCATGAGATCATGTAACTCCCGGATGCCGTAGGAGTGCTTTGGGTGTGCCAAACGTCACAACGTAATTGGATGACTATAAATGTATACTACAGGTATCCCCGAAAGTATCTGTTGGGTTGACACGGATCGAGACTGGGATTTGTCACTCCGTATGACGGAGAGGTATCTCTGGGCCCACTCGGTAATGCATCATCATAATGAGCTCAATGTGACCAAGTGTTTGGTCACAGGATCATGCATTACGGTACGATTAAAGTGACTTGCCGGTAACGAGATTGAATGAGGTATTGGGATACCGACGATCGAATCTCGGGCAAGTAACATACCGATTGACAAAGGGAATTGAATACGGGATTGATTGAATCCTCGACATCGTGGTTCATCCGATGAGATCATCGTGGAATATGTGGGAGCCAACATGGGTATCCAGATCCCGCTGTTGGTTATTGACCGGAGAGTCGTCTCGGTCATGTCTGCATGTCTCCCGAACCCGTAGGGTCTACACCTTAAGGTTCGGTGACGCTAGGGTTGTAGAGATATTAGTATGCGGTAACCCAAAAGTTGTTCGGAGTCCCGGATGAGATCCCTGACGTCACGAGGAGTTCCGGAATGGTCCGGAGGTGAAGATTTATATATAGGAAGTCCAGTTCCGGCCATAGGGAAAGTTTCGGGGGTAATCGGTATTGTGCCGGGACCACCGGAAGGGTCCCGGGGGTCCACCGGGTAGGGCCACCTATCCTGGAGGGCCCCATGGGCTGAAGTGGGAGGGGAACCAGCCCCTGGTGGGCTGGTGCGCCCCATGGGCCTCCCCCTGCGCCTAGGGTTGGGGGGCAAGTCCCCCCCTTTGGCCGCCGCCCCCCCTTAGAGATTGGATCTCCTAGGGCCAGCGCCCCACCTAGGGGTCCTATATATAGTGGAGGGGAGGGAGGGCAGCGACACCCAAGTCCTTGGCGCCTCCCTCTCCCCTCGTAACACCTCTCTCTCTCTCTCTCTCGTTGGAGCTTGGCGAAGCCCTGCCGAGATCACCGCTGCTTCCACCACCACGTCGTCGTGCTGCTGGATCTCCATCAACCTCTCCTCTCCCCTTGATGGATCAAGAAGGAGGAGACGTCTTCCCAACCGTACGTGTGTTGAACACGGAGGTGCCGTCCGTTCGGCGGTTGGTCATCAGTGATTTGGATCACGACGAGTACGACTCCATCAACCCCGTTCTCTTGAACGCTTCCGCTCGTGATCTACAAGGGTATGTAGATGCACTCCCCTCTCCCTCGTTGCTAGATGACTCCATAAATTGATCTTGGTGATGCGTAGAAAATTTTAAAATTCTGCTATGTTCCCCAACAGTGGTATCAGAGCTAGGTCTATGCGTAGTTTCTATGCACGAGTAGTACACAAGTTGTTGTGGGCGTTGATTTTATCAATTTACTTGCCGTTACTAGTCTTATCTTGATTCGGCGGCATCGTGGGATGAAGCAGCCCGGACCGACCTTACACGTACGCTTACTTGAGACTGGTTCCACCGACTGACATACACTAGTTGCATAAGGTGGCTAGCGGGTGTTTGTCTCTCCCACTTTAGTCGGATCGGATTCGATGAAAAGGGTCCTTATGAAGGGTAAATAGAAATTGGCATATCACGTTGGTTTTGACATAGGTCAGAAACGTTCTTGCTAGAAACCTCAGGCAGCCACGTAAAAACATGCAACAACAATTAGATGACGTCTAACTTGTTTTTGCAGCATATGTCATGTGATGTGATATGGCCAAAAGGATGTGATGAATGATATATGTGATGTATGAGATCGATCATGTTCTTGTAATAGGAATCACGACTTGCATGTCGATGAGTATGACAACCGGCAGGAGCCATAGGAGTTGTCTTAATTTATTTATGACCTGCGTGTCAATATAAACATCATGTAATTACTTTACTTTATTGCTAAACCGTTAGCCATAGTAGTAGAAGTAATAGATGACGAGACAACTTTATGAAGACACGATGATGGAGATCATGGTGTCATGCCGGTGACGATGATGATCATGGCGCCCCGAAGATGGAGATCAAAAGGAGCAAATGATATTGGCCATATCATGTCACTATTTGATTGCATGTGATGTTTATCATGTTTTTTGCTTCTTATTTGCTTAGAACGACGGTAGTAAATAAGATGATCCCTCACAATAATTTCAAGAAAGTGTTCCCCCTAACTGTGCGCCGTTGCGAAAGTTCGTTGTCTCGAAGCACCACGTGATGATCGAATGCGATAGATTCTAACGTTCACATACAACGGGTGTAAGCCAAATTTACACATGTAAAACACTTAGGTTGACTTGACGAGCCTAGCATGTACAGACATGGCCTCGGAACACAAGAGACCGAAAGGTCGAACATGAGTCGTATGGAAGATACGATCAACATGGAGATGTTCATCGATGATGACTAGTCCGTCTCACATGATGATCGGACACGGTCTAGTTGAGTCAGATCATGTATCACTTAGATGACTAGAGGGATGTCTAATCTGAGTGGAAGTTCATTAAATAATTTGATTAGATGAACTTAATTATCACGAACTTAGTCTAAAAACCTTTGCAAAATGTCTTGTAGATCAAATGGCCAACGCTCATGTCAACCTCAACTTCAACGCATTCCTAGAGAAAACCAAGCTGAAAGATGATGGCAGCAACTATACGGACTGGGTCCGGGACCTGATGATCATCCTCATAGCTGCCAAGAAAGCATATGTCCTAGAAGCACCGCTAGGTCAAGCACCCATCCCAGAGAACCAAGACGTTATGAACGCTTGGCAGTCACGTGCTGATGATTACTCCCTCGTTCAGTGCGGGATGCTTTTCAGCTTAGAACCGGGGCTCCAAAAGCGTTTTGAGCAACACGGAGCATATGAGATGTTCGAAGAGCTGAAAATGGTTTTCCAAGCTCATGCCTGGGTCGAGAGATATGAAGTCTCCGACAAGTTCTATAGTTGTAAGATGGAGGAAAATAATTCTGTCAGTGAGCACATACTCAAAATGTATGGGTTGCACAACCGCTTGTCCCAGCTGGACATTAACCTCCCGGACGAGGCGGTCATTGACAGAATCCTTCAGTCGCTCCCACCTAGCTACAAGAGCTTTGTGATGAACTACAATATGCAGGGGATGGTGAAAACTATTCCTGAAGTATTTTCAATGCTGAAATCAGCGGAGGTGGAAATCAAAAAGGAACATCAAGTGTTGATGGTCAATAAAACCACTAGTTTCAAGAAAGGCAAGGGTAAGAAGAACTTCAAGAAGGACGGCAAAGGAGTTGCCGCGCCCGGTAAATCAGTTGTCGTGAAGAAGCCAAAGAATGGATCCAAACCTGAGACTGAGTGCTTTTATTGCAAGGGAAAGGGACACTGGAAGCGGAACTGCCCCAAATACTTAGCGGACAAGAAGGCCGGCAACACTAAAGGTATATGTGATATACATGTAATTGATGTGTACCTTACCAGTACTTGTAGTAGCTCCTGGGTATTTGATACCGGTGCGGTTGCTCATATTTGTAACTCAAAACAGGAGCTGCGGAATAAGCGGAGACTGGCGAAGGACGAGGTGACGATGCGCGTCGGGAATGGTTCCAAGGTCGATGTAATCGCCGTCGGCACGCTACCTCTACATTTACCTACGGGATTATTTTTAAACCTCAATAATTGTTATTTAGTGCCAGCTTTGAGCATGAACATTGTATCTGGATCTCGTTTAATACGAGATGGCTACTCATTTAAATCCGAGAATAATGGTTGTTCTATTTATATGAGAGATATGTTTTATGGTCATGCCCCGCTGGTCAATGGTTTATTCTTAATGAATCTCGAACGTGATGTTACACATATTCATAGTGTAAATACCAAACGATATAAGATTGATAATGATAGTCCCACATATCGGTGGCATTGCCGCCTTGGTCACATCGGTGTCAAACGCATGAAGAAGCTCCATATAGATGGACTTTTGGAGTCTCTTGATTTCGAATCATTTGACACGTGTGAACCATGCCTCATGGGTAAAATGACCAAGACTCCGTTCTCCTGAACAATGGAGCGAGCAAACAACTTATTGAAAATTATACATACTGATGTGTGCGGTCCAATGAGCGTTGAGGCTCGCGGTGGCTATCGTTATGTTCTCACTCTCACTGATGACTTAAGTAGATATGGGTATGTCTATTTGATGAAACACAAGTCTGAGACCTTTGAAAAGTTCAAGGAATTTTAGAATGAGGTAGAGAATCAACGTGAACGAAAGATAAAATTCTTACGATCAGATTGTGGGGCAGAATATTTAAGTCATGAATTTGGTACGCACTTAAGGAAATGTGGAATCGTTTCACAACTCACGCCGCCTAGAACACCTCAGCGTAACGGTGTGTCCGAACGTCGTAATCGCACTCTATTGGATATGGTGCGATCTATGATGTCACTTACTGATTTACCGCTATCATTTTGGGGATACGCTCTAGAGACAGCTGCATTCACTTTAAATAGGGCATCGTTTAAATCCGTTGAGACGACACCGTATGAATTATGGTTTGGGAAGAAATCTAAGCTGTCGTTTCTAAAAGTTTGGGGATGCGATGCTTATGTCAAGAAACTTCAACCTGAAAAGCTCGAACCCAAGTCGGAAAAATGTGTCTTCATAGGATACCCTAAGGAAACCATTGGGTATACCTTCTACCTCAGATCCGAAGGCAAGATCTTTGTTGCCAAGAACGGGTCCTTTCTGGAGAAAGAGTTTCTCTCGAGAGAAGTAAGTGGGAGGAAAGTACAACTCAATGAAGTACTACCTCTTGAACCAGAAAGTAGCGTAGATCTGGAAGATGTTCCTGTGGTGCCTGCACCAACTAGAGGGGAAGTTAATGATGATGATCAAGGTACTTCGAATTAAGTTGCTACTGAACTTCAAAGGTCCACAAGGACACGTTCCACACCAGAATGGTATGGCAACCCTGTCCTGAAAATCATGTTGTTAGACAATGGTGAACCTTCGAGCTATGAAGAAGCAATGGTGGGCCCAGATTCCAACAAATGGCTTGAAGCCATGCAATCCGAGATAGGATCCATGTATGAAAACAGAGTATGTACTTTGACAGACTTGCCCGATGATCGGCGAGCGATAGAGAATAAATGGATCTTTAAGAAGAAGACGGACGCGGATGGTAATGTTACCATCTATAAGGCTCGACTTGTCGCTAAGGGTTATCGACAAGTTCAAGGGGTTGACTACGATGAGACCTTCTCACCCGTAGCGAAGCTGAAGTCCATCCGAATCATGTTAGCAATTGCCGCATACTATGATTATGAGATATGGGAAATGGACGTCAAAACGGCTTTCCTTAACGGCTTTCTTAAGGAAGAATTGTATATGATGCAGTCGGAAGGTTTTGTCGATCCTAAGAATGCTAACAAGGTATGCAAGCTCCAGCGCTCCATCTATGGGCTGGTGCAAGCATCTCGGAGTTGGAACATTCACTTTAATGAAATGATCAAAGCGTTTGGGTTTATGCAGACTTATGAAGAAGCCTGCGTTTACAAAAAAGTGAGTGGGAGCTCTGTAGCATTTCTCATATTATACGTGGATGACATACTTTTGATGGGAAATGATATAGAACTTTTGGATAGTATTAAGGCCTACTTGAATAAGTGTTTTTCAATGAAGGACCTTGGAGAAGCTGCTTACATATTAGGCATCAAGATCTATAGAGATAGATCGAGACGCCTCATAGGTCTTTCACAAAGCACATACCTTGATAAGATATTGAAGAAGTTCAATATGGATCAGTCCAAGAAGGGGTTCTTGCCTATGTTACAAGGTGTGAAATTGAGCTCAGCTCAATGTCCGACCAGGGTAGAAGATAGAGAAAAGATGAGTGTCATCCCCTATGCCTCAGGCATAGGGTCTATCATGTATGCCATGCTATGTACCAGACCTGATGTAAACCTTGCCGTAAGTTTGGTAGGAAGGTACCAAAGTAATCCCGGCATTGAACACTGGACAGCGGTCAAGAACATCCTGAAGTACCTGAAAAGGACTAAGGATATGTTTCTCGTATATGGAGGTGACGAGGAGCTCGTCGTAAAGGGTTACGTCGACGCTAGCTTCGACACAGATCTGGATGACTCTAAGTCACAAACCGGATACGTGTATATTTTGAATGGTGGGGCAATAAGCTGGTGCAGTTGCAAGCAAAGCGTCGTGGCGGGATCTACATGTGAAGCGGAGTACATGGCAGCCTCGGAGGCAGCGCATGAAGCAATCTGGATGAAGGAGTTCATCACCGATCTAGGATTCATACCCAATGCGTCGGGGCCGATCACTCTCTTCTGTGACAAGACTGGAGCTATTGCCCTTGCCAAGGAGCCCAGATTTCACAAGAAGACCAGGCACATCAAGCGTCGCTTCAACTCCATTCGTGAAAATGTTCAAGATGGAGACATAGATATTTGCAAAGTACATACGGATCTGAATGTCGCAGATCCGTTGACTAAACCTCTTCCGCGAGCAAAACATGATCAACACCAGAACTCTATGGGTGTCCGATTCATCACAATGTAACTAGATTATTGACTCTAGTGCAAGTGGGAGACTGTTGGAAATATGCCCTAGAGGCAATAATAAATTGATTATTATTATATTTCCTTGTTCATGATAATTGTCTATTATTCATGCTATAATTGTGTTATCCGGAAATCATAATACATGTGTGAATACATAGACCATAACATGTCCCTAGTGAGCCTCTAGTTGACTAGCTCGTGGATCAACAGATAGTCATGGTTTCCTGACTATGGACATTGGATGTCATTGATAACGGGATCACATCATTAGGAGAATGATGTGATGGACAAGACCCAATCCTAAGCATAGCACAAGATCATGTAGTTTGTTTGCTAGAGCTTTTCCAATGTCAAGTATCATTTCCTTAGACCATGAGACCGTGTAACTCCCGGATGCCGTAGGAGTTCTTTGGGTGTGCCAAACGTCACAATGTAACTGGGTGACTATAAAGGTATACTACAGGTATCCCCGAAAGTATCTGTTGGGTTGACACGGATCGAGACTGGGATATGTCACTCCGTATGACGGAGAGGTATCTCTAGGCCCACTCGGTAATGCATCATCATAATAAGCTCAATGTGACCAAGTGTTTGGTCACGGGATCATGCATTACGGTACGAGTAAAGTGACTTGCCGGTAACGAGATTGAACGAGGTATTGGGATACCGACGATCGAATCTCGGGCAAGTAACGTACCGATTGACAAAGGGAATTGAATACGGGATTGATTGAATCCTCGACATCGTGGTTCATCCGATGAGATCATCGTGGAACATGTGGGAGCCAACATGGGTATCCAGATCCCGCTGTTGGTTATTGACCGGAGCGTCGTCTCGGTCATGTCTGCATGTCTCCCGAACCCGTAGGGTCTACACACTTAAGGTTCGGTGACGCTAGGGTTGTAGAGATATTAGTATGTGGTAACCCGAAAGTTGTTCGGAGTCCCGGATGAGATCCCGGACGTCGCGAGGAGTTTTGGAATGGTTCGGAGGTGAAGATTTATATATAGGAAGTCCAGTTTCGGCCATCGGGAAAGTTTCAGGGGTAATCGGTATTGTACCGGGACCACCGGAAGGGTCCCGGGGGTCCACCGGGTGGGGCCACCTATCCCGGAGGGCCCCATGGGCTGAAGTGGGAGGGGAACCAGCCCCTGGTGGGCTGGTGCGCCCCATGGGCCTCCCCCTACACCTAGGGTTGGAAACCCTAGGGGTGGGGGGCGCCCCACCTGACTTGGGGGGCAAGTCCCCCCCTTTGGCCGCCGCCCCCCCTTGGAGATTGGATCTCCTAGGGCCGGCGCCCCCCTAGGGGTCCTATATATAGTGGGGGGGAGGGAGGGCAGTGACACCCAAGTCCTTGGCGCCTCCCTCTCCCCTCGTAACACCTCTCTCTCTCTCTCTCTCTCTTGTTGGAGCTTGGCGAAGCCCTGCCGAGATCACCGCTGCTTTCATCACCACGCCGTCGTGCTGCTGAATCTCCATCAACCTCTCCTCTCCCCTTGATGGATCAAGAAGGAGGAGACGTCTTCCCAACCGTACGTGTGTTGAACGCGGAGGTGCCATCCGTTCGGCGCTTGGTCATCGGTGATTTGGATCACGACGGATACGACTCCATCAACCCCGTTCTCCTGAACGCTTCCGCTCGTGATCTACAAGGGTATGTAGATGCACTCCCCTCTCCCTCGTTGCTAGATGACTCCATAGATTGATCTTGGTGATGCGTAGAAAAATTTAAAATCCTGCTACTTTCCCCAACAATTATCCGGCTTAAACAATGGTTGTATGAGTGCAAAAATATCACTCATCAACACGTGCTCGTACCACCCGCCACCACCACTGCCTGGTCAGCTATCTTAACCCCGTGGTCTCGGATCAGGAGGGAGAGCAACAAAGAGGTCATAAACTCATCCAGAACAAAAAAAAACCTATTGGAATACGGAGGGGGAATTGACATCAACCATCGTCATCACAATCCCCATCTCCATATCTTTGCAATACCGAACCCTAGTGGATACCAATGGTTATGGCCCATCAAGAGGTAAATTAACGTTCGACAAAACGGCACAGGAGGAGAGCGTCGCAAGATATGCAGAGACATCATGTTGAAGGATGTGCAGCATGGAAGGATGCATCTGCAGCTGCATCACACCATAACCATGCATCCATGAGAATACAGAAACTCCACATCCCAGTGAAGATCTAGCAAAACACAATATATTAGTTTATATTAGTATGCCATCCTATTATCCAACATGAATCTATGACATGAAAATTGCTCCTATTATCCAACGTGAAACGATCTAAAAAATCCTTAACTTAATATGTCTCAACAAGCACATCCGAACAGAAAAAGAGCTATGTAAATTTGGGGATTTAAGGATGAGATAACATAGCCGACACTAGTCTCCGTGTGCAGTCTCATTGTTTACAATGAGCTCTTTGTGGCCGAATGCGGTGGCAAGGGGTCATGGGTGGAACTTCTTCTGATGACTTGTAGTTGCTCCATTTAACAGGACCTCAAATCCTTGATTTGATGTTTTCTTGCGCATCATCTCGTGGATCTGGAGAAGGCATATCGCTGCTTTGTTGGTGTTTCCAGTGGAGGCAGAGCGTAGATGAGACTATGATATAATATTGCAGGAGAAGCAGAAGAGGATGTAGATGCTTAGAGAAGAAGCCATGGAGATGTGTGGAGGGGGGAGATGTACCAAAGACATTGGCGGGGGAGGATAAGAGATATGACACAACCACTCAGTCGAATGTAGCACTTTCCGCTGCATTTGCTGGGTAATGGAGGACGGAGTGATGAATGTTGTTGTTGTTGTCATGTGCATTGGTGGTAGCATTTGTGGCTAAAAGCCGCATTGGTGCGCGGCAGCAATGAGTAAGAGAGAAAGTGGTAGAGATAACCACTAGCAATGGAGAAGATGAATCTAATTGCATGGGCTACCACATAGGTCAGCTACAACCATGTGTTAGTTGCATGGGCTACCACGAGCGACCAAGCATGCTAAATGACGTGTAGCCCACGTGTCTTTCGTTGCTTACCCAGCTCCTATTCGGACCTTAAGTGTCGGTGATAGTACAATTCGCTAACCAGTGCACACCAATCCACTACACTATGTATGTAAATGAGTTGGTCCGTGTAGGTCTTTTTTTCCACTGCTTTTTTCGGGAACCTGACTATATTGACCGTTTTTCTGGAAGTTTTTCTTTTGCTTTTTCCCTAGCGTGA
The DNA here is from genome assembly GCA_034509565.1 of Triticum monococcum. Classification (NCBI taxonomy): domain Eukaryota; kingdom Viridiplantae; phylum Streptophyta; class Magnoliopsida; order Poales; family Poaceae; genus Triticum; species Triticum monococcum. The sequence continues at coordinate 634,243,800 of CM067842.1, forward strand.
GTTTTTGCCTGTTTTCTCATCTCACAAATCCATGAACTTTTTCCAAATTTCTGTTGACTTTTTTTCAAATTACAAACTTTTTTTAAATCTTGTGTATTTTTTTCAAATCTGTGAGCTTCTTCTCATTTTGCAAAACGTTTCCAAATTACAAACCTTTCCAAGTCATGAAAAATTTCAAATCCATGATTTGTTTTCCAAAATTAATGAGAATTTTCAAATTCGTGATTTCTTTTCCAAAATCACTGAACTTTTTCCCAATCCGTGAACCTTTTTCCAGTATCCGTGAAACTTTTTTAAAAAATTGATCAACTTTTTTCAAACCTCATTTTTTTTGAATTGATGAACTTTTTTAAATTTTGCAAACTTTTTTCAAGTCCGTGAACTTTTTTGAATTCATGAAACTTTTGCATTTTCTTCAAAAGTCAATGGTTGACTGGTCAACCATCGACCAAGCGAACCAAGTGTACCATGGGGAAGCGACTGTGTCGCCGTGTGAATGGGCCAGCCCATGGCTGCAGGCGCGTGGGTGCCAAAAACTCCTAACCGCCACACAAGGCGCCGACTAGGAGGTCTCCGCGGCTTGCTCACATACACAATGTCTTTTTAGTTAGAGACGATGGGCTAAGCCGTGCGGCCAAGCAGAAGGATATTGGGGTCACCTATTTATCTGTCTAATAATAATGTCTGCTATATCCATCCTTTAAACCATGTCCTCCAAATATTTGAAAACACCATTTACAGATCTTCCAACATCATATGGTATCCCAATATAGTTATCATCCATTTTGGACTTCTTGAAAGGGGAAATGGAGGATTTGGATAAATCATAAAATAGATGATAGAGACATATTAATAACTGCTTTTTTGGAGTGTCGCTAATAGCTGCTCATAAGAACCCAGGGAAAAGGATTCGAGATCCACTGATTAAGGGTCAGTTCTTTTGGGCGGCTTAAAAATAAACTGCCTCTTCCCAGCTTAAAAAATAAGCCGATTCAAAAATTTGTTGAGACTTCTAAATTAGTAATCCTATAACTAGTTTAGAAGCCCCAATAAATAAGAGAGGCGGCTTATGGGAAAAGCTGAGGAGGAGACAGCTTATTTTTTTAAGCCATAAAAAATGGCCTTAAAATGTGTTAAAGCCCACTAGTATAAATACCGGAGTTTTTATTTTGAGCAATGTATAAACACCCGAAATCACTAATTAAGGAGTACTCATTGCAAAGATCACTCCAATTCCCCTAATTGCGATAAGTGGCGCACATGCAGCACGCCACTTGTCGCAACCTGGGAGTTTTCCCCTTTTTTCGTACATCCATTTATTCAAAATGTTTTATCTCTCAAACCATGCATCCAAATCTCGAACCGCTTTTACCGTTGGATTCCTCGCGTTGAGATCTTCAAAACTAGATCCCATGTTGATAGGTTTTGACGAACTTTTTTTCATGAAAAAAGGATGAAAAAACCGAACCGGGAGCACGGGTTTTTTCCCTTTCCGAAAGAGGCATGCCCATGCCTCTCACGAAATCACAACTGTGCCTGTTGCGAAAGCAAAACCGTGACTCTCGCGAGAAAAAAAAACGTGTTTTTTTCGTTTCCGAGGAGGCACGGCCGTGACTCTCGCGAAAACACAACCGTGACTCTTGCGGAAGCAAAACCATGACTCTCGTGAAAGGAAAAAAATAGAAAACACGTTTTTTCCTTTTCGAGGGCACGACGTTGTCTCTTGCGAAAGCACAACCATGCTTCTTGCGGAAGCAAAACCGTAACTCTCGCGAAAGAAAAAAAAACAGAAAACGCGTTTTTTTCGTTTCCGAGAGACACGGCCGTGCCTCTCGCGGAAGCAAAACCGTGACTCTCGCGAAAGAAAAAATAAATAGAAAACACGTTTTTTTTTCGTTTTCGAGAGGCACGACTGTGATTCTCGCGAAAGCAAAACCGTTCCTCTCGCGGAAGCAAAATCGCGACTCTCATGAAAGAAAAAAAACGTGTTTTTCACGTAAAATAACTTTTTTTAAAAATTTTGATTGAAAAGCTAAGGAAGACCGGTGAAAAACCAAAACGTCGAAAAAAAACAAAAAAAATGTTCAAAAAACCAAAAACGCATGCGAAAAAGTAAAAAAAAAACCCGAAGGAAGCACCCAAAGCGCGACACGTGACGAATGGCTGAAAGCGCGCCAAGTGGCGCTGATTGTTGCGACACTTCTGAAAAAGCGCTCGTTAATTAGTTGCTCTCTACCGGAGTAGGGAGTGGACCCATCAAACTAATTCGGTGGTCACGTACGCACATCGGTTGCAGGCCCAAGTAACTGGGTGTTAGCTACAGTAGCATAGATTTCACTTAGACGCTGACTGCGCGTCCATAGGATAGGATGAGGCCACTCGATGGCGCCGTCGCGCTCCACCTTCATCAGCGGGTCGGTGTTTATGATGCCACCCCACACCTGAGTGGTATCCGCGTCCAACCACTGCAACAAGCAGCAGCTAACCACAGAAAGCTCATCTAAAAAAAAGCTAACTAGAGAAAGTTGCAGCTGTTCCGAACCATCCTTGCCTCCTTGGACAAGTCGCCTGAAGAGTACTGCAGGTTTCAGCAATCCCCAGTAGGTAGTCAGTCTGCATGCATGCATGCTACGACCATAATGGATTGGTGCCATGCAACCGCGGGAGATACGCCGCGCCAACCTTGCCGGCTTCCCTAGCTAGGCATATATATACAGTTAAGCGCAAGGCACTGTGTTGTGTGTTCTCATTTCTGCCACCGACGCCTCCTCCCGTGATCGGGCAATGGCTAGCTCGCTTCCCCGCCGACTCGCTCTCTTCTGCGTCTTGGCCTCCTGCATTGCGCTCGCGCTCGCGGCGGGCACCACCCGCCCGAGCCGGCGGGGCCTCGCCGTAGGCGACAGCCACGACGGAGGGGCCAGCGACGTCGGGGTCGTTGGCGGTGGTGGCGGGTACGAGGGCAGCTTGATGCCCCGGCCGGCGCCGTCGTCCGAGCCGAGGGCGTGCCAGTTCGAGAACGAGCGGCTCTACAGGGCGTACCTGGTGATCCAGAAGTTCAGGAAGACGGTGATCTGCGACCCCAAGGGCGTCACCGCCACCTGGGCCGGCACCGACCTCTGCGGCTCCTACAAGGGCTTCTTCTGCGGGCGGCCGATCAACGTCAGCGACCGGACCGTCGCGTCCGTCGACCTCAACGGCTTCAACCTGCGGTCCGACTCGCTGCAGGGCTTCGTGGACGGCCTGCCGGACCTGGCGCTGTTCCACGCCAACTCCAACAACTTCGGCGGCGCCGTGCCCAACCTCCGGGGCCTGCAGTACTTCTACGAGCTGGACCTGAGCAACAACAAGCTGGCGCCGGCCCCGTTCCCGACGGACGTGCTGGGGCTCACCAACGCCACCTTCATCGACATCCGCTTCAACAGCTTCTTCGGCGAGCTGCCGGCGGGGCTCTTCGGCTCCTTCCCGGAGGTGGAGGCCATCTTCGTCAACAACAACCGCTTCTCCGGCCAGCTCCCGGACAACCTCGGCGACTCGCCCGTCAACTACCTCTCCCTCGCCAACAACGATTTCACGGGGCCCATCCCCTCCTCCATCGGCCGCGCCGCCGGCACGCTCCAGGAGGTGCTCTTCCTCAACAACAGCCTCAGCGGCTGCCTCCCCTACGAGCTCGGCCTGCTGGCCAGGGCCACGGTCATCGACGCCGGCACCAACCGCCTCACCGGCACCATCCCGCTGTCGTACGCGTGCCTGCGGAGCGTGGAGCAGCTCAACCTGGCGGACAACCTGCTGTACGGCGTGGTGCACGACTCGCTCTGCCGGCTCGCCTACGACGGCCGCCTCGCCAACCTCACGCTCTCCGGCAACTACTTCACGTGGCTCGGGCCCTGCTGCTGGGACCTCATCAGGGAGGGGAAGCTCAACGTCGACCGCAACTGCATCCTCTGGGCGCCCAACCAGCGCTCCTTCCACGAGTGCGCCGACTTCTTCCACGACAACTGGAGCAGGATGACGTGCCCCGTCAGCAAGTACGTGCCGTGCCACCCCGAGTGGTACGCCGTCGACGCCGCCTCGGCCAGGGAGGTGCCCGCGCCGGCGGAGGAGTACAAGTACCGGACCTACTCGGCCTTGCACCCGTAAGGCCCCGCCACCGCCATGCCGGTACACTTGTTAAAGAGGGCGAAAGCACTGCGCGTCTCGTGAGCTTACCCGCACGACGCAGCTACTTGGTCGTTGCGACTGCTGGTCTCTGTCCCACATTGTTGTTGTTTGCACTTTCTAGTGTTCCCTTTCTCATCCACTATTACGGTCCGCTTGATTCAGGTGCTTGCATGCCCGGCATGTCTCGCTAGGTACGTACGTGGTCACAAGTGGCTGCTTTTTCTCTTTCCCTCAGCGAATCATAATGATGTAATAATTCAGGTCATTTTTTAAGCAAGATAAAAGATTTTGTCATTTTCACTGATTAAGAAAGTAGTTCAAGGCAAAGGCCTAATACTCATACGGCATTAAATTACGCAAATGCATAACGCCCGCGCGCCCATAAGGAAACTCCCGCTTTGATGACCATCGCTGGGGCGAAGGTGTTGCGCCACTTCCAAACTTCCCAAGTGATTAGCGCCTCTTTGATTTGTAGGAATCTAAAAGTATGGGAATAGAAAAAACATAGGATTGGCATGACATGTCCATCTCAATCCTACATGATTTTGGTTTATTTGATTGCATCATAGGAGAAACAAGTGATTTTTTTAAAGAGGTTTGAATGGATGCTAGAAATATTATAGGAAGTACTACAATGAAATCCTTAGGAAAAATTTCTATGGAATTCAATCATGTGAATCCAACAACCAACACAGAAAAAATACCTAAGAATTTTATTCCTCCAAAGTTCCTACGACAATCCTTTGAATCATCAACAAAAGCGAGCACCTTACCATATGTTAAGATCTTTTGAGAACGGTGCTGGTCGACCACTCCCAAACCGAGTCTAGCTGATGGTGTTCTGGACTAGGAGGTACATGTCGCCTCCTGTCCAGGAGTGTTGGGTCGAGGATGGGCATATAAAAGGAAGATTTCACAAGACTTGGCGCACAAGGCCGGGACTATTCTAAATCCTATGTATCTGGTACATTATATAAACCGAAGCCAGGCTAGTCAATAGAACATATTTTTTTAGATAAGAGACATTCACATACGATCTTGAGGTGGATTATCATGTACTTTGTACCCCATCCACAATCAATACAACAGAAGCGAGACATTGGGTTTTACCTCTTCGAGCGGGCCGGAACCTTGGTAAAACATCGTGTCCCTCTTTGTCATGTTACCATCTAGCGAAGATCACCAGCTCGGGACCCCCTACCCGAGATCCGCCACATTCAACCCCCACACTAGCCATGTTGGTCCACACATAAGTCATGATGGCATCACACCCAAGCCAAGATTTGATCTTATTCCAAAGTCTAGTGGTGTACCAATACTGATGGAGAAGATGGGTTACTGATTCTTGAACATGTTTGCAAAGGGGCTTATTAAACTGCAATTGGGCCAACCCCTACGGTGAAGACTACCGGTCGTCTGAACTCTCTATTTTGGATGACAAACCAAGCGAAGTTTGCACTTCTGGGGAGCACAATCCTTTGAAACAATTTTGACCACTAAGCATGGCGTTGAGCCCTTAAATTGTGCCTTCTCTGCCAAGGACTTGTGTATAATCCATTGGTCGCGAACTTCCATGAGATGGTATCGTTGGAACTAGGGCACAAGAGCGATGTCAACCAACATTTCCCAAAGAGTAGTGAATTCCCTAATGTGGTCAATGGAGATGCCATGGTGGATGTCAATCATGGAGATCCAATAGTTGGTTTGTAACGCTTTTATTGAATGTGCAACCTTTCTTGCGGGAAAGCTCAAAAACCTCGGGGTGATGTCCCTCGGCCTCCTCCCATCAAGCCATGGAGATTCCAATTTTTTGCCTAATTAGAGCCCCTCCAACCGGCCAACCCAAACTGTCTGCTCGTGTTCATTTGAACCGAAACGGACCAAAGCGCAGGCCCAACACACAGACCCAAACTCAAACCGTGTCCGCTCGGTGTCCGTCTGGACACATTTCAGACACAAATTTGCGCCCGGTTTACGTCCACACAGACACAAAATGGACACGGTGCATGTTCTCTCGGTATCCGCCCTGGTCCCATCAATCGGCCGCCTGTGGTGGTACTAAACGCGACCACCTACCTCAGGCCCGCCTGACAATGAGTGGAAGATGTGGGTGGTCGTCCTTTTTAATGCACATGTGCGAGGAGGGGGCCTCATCCACTCCCCTCCCCCATCCACATCAAGCCAAACTCGCCCTCTCGCCGGCGACTCCCAAACCCTGAAGGAAATATGCCATAGAGGCAATAATAAAGTTATTATTTATTTCCTTATTTCATAATAAATGTTTATTATTCATGCTAGAATTGTATTAACCGGAAACATAATACATGTGTGAATACATAGACAAACAGATTGTCACTAGTATGCCTCTACTTGACTAGCTCGTTGATCAAAGATGGTTATGTTTCCTAGCCATAGACATGAGTTGTCATTTGATTAACGGGATCACATCATTAGGAGAATGATGTGATTGACATGACCCATTCCGTTAGCTTAGCACTTGATCGTTTAGTATGTTGCTATTGCTTTCTTCATGACTTATACATGTTCCTATGACTATGAGATTATGCAACTCCCGTTTGCCGGAGGAACACTTTTGTGTGCTACCAAACGTCACAACGTAACTGGGTGATTATAAAGGAGCTCTACAGGTGTCTCCGAAGGTACATGTTGGGTTGGCGTATTTCAAGATTAGGATTTGTCACTCCGATTGTCGGAGAGGTATCTTTGGGCCCTCTCGGTAATGCACATCACTTAAGCCTTGCAAGCATTGCAACTAATAAGTTAGTTGCGAGATGATGTATTACGAAACGAGTAAAGAGACTTGCCGGTAACGAGATTGAACTAGGTATTGAGATACCGACGATCGAATCTCGGGCAAGTAACATACCGATGACAAAGGGAACAACGTATGTTCTTATGCGGTCTGACCGATAAAGATCTTCATAGAATATGTGGGAGCCAATATGAGCATCCAGGTTCCGCTATTGGTTATTGACCGGAGACATGTCTCGGTCATGTCTACATTGTTCTCGAACCCGTAGGGTCCGCACGCTTAAGGTTTCGATGACAGTTATATTATGAGTTTATGAGTTTTGATGTGCCGAAGGAGTTCGGAGTCCCGGATGTGATCACGGACATGACGAGGAGTCTCGAAATGGTCGATACATAAAGATTGATATATTGGGCGGCTATATTCGGACACCGGAAGTGTTCCGGATGATTTCGGAGAAAATCGGAGAGCCGAAGGGTTACCGGACCCCCCCCCCCCCCCGAGAAGTAATGGGCCATATGGGCCTTAGTGGAGAGAGAGAAGGGCAGCCAGGGTGGGCCGCGCGCCTCCTCCCCCCTTGGTCCGAATTGGACTAGGAGAGGGGGGCGGCGCCCCCCTTTCCTTCTCCCTCCCCACTTCCTCCCCCTCCTAGTAGGAGTCCTACTCCTACTAGGAGGAGGACTCCTCCTTGGTATGCCATAGGGCCGGCCGGCCTCCTCCCCTTGCTCCTTTATATACGGGGGCAGGGGGCACCCCTAGACACACAAGTTGATCCTCGTGATCATTTTCTTAGCCGTGTGCGGTGCCCCCTTCCACCATACTCCTCGATAATATTGTAGCGGTGCTTAGGCGAAGCCCTGCGACGGTAGAACATCAAGATCGTCACCACACCGTCGTGCTGACGGAACTCTTCCCCGACACTTTGCTGGATCGGAGTCCGGGGATCATCATCGAGCTGAACGTGTGCAGAACTCGGAGGTGCCGTACGTTTGGTACTTGGATCGGTCGGATCGGGAAGATGTATGACTACTTCCTCTACGTTGTGTCAACACTTCCGTTGCCGGTCTACGAGGGTACGTAGACAACACTCTCCCTTCTCGTTGCTATGCATCACCATGATCTTGCGTGTGCGTAGGATTTTTTTTGAAATTACTACGTTCCTCAGCAGTGGCATCCGAGCCTAGGTTTTATGTGTTGATATTATATGCACGAGTAGAACACAAGTGAGTTGTGGGCGATATAAGTCATACTGCTTACCAGCATGTCATACTTTGGTTCGGCGGTATTGTTGGACGAAGCGGCCCGGACCAACATTACACGTACGCTTACGCGAGACCGGTTCTCCCGACGTGCTTTGCACAAAGGTGGCTAGCGGGTGTCAGTTTCTCCAACTTTAGTTGAACCAAGTGTGGCTACGCCCGGTCCTTGCGAAGGTTAAAACAGCACCAATTTGACAAACTATCGTTGTGGTTTTGATGCGTAGGTAAGATTGGTTCTTGCTTAAGCCCGTAGCAGGCACGTAAAACTTGTAATAACAAAGTAGAGGACGTCTAACTTGTTTTTGCAGGGCATGTTGTGATATGATATGATCAAGACATGATGCTAAATTTTATTGTATGAGATGATCATGTTTTGTAACCGAGTTATCGGCAACTGGCAGGAGCCATATGGTTGTCGCTTTATTGTATGCAATGCAATTGCGCTGTAATGCTTTACTTTATCACTAAGCGGTAGCGATAGTCGTGGAAGCATAAGTTTGGCGAGACGACAACGATGCTACGATGGTGATTAAGGTGTCGCGCCGGTGATGATGGTGATCATGACGGTGCTTCGAAGATGGAGATCACAAGCACAAGATGATGATGGCCATATCATATCACTTATATTGATTGCATGTGATGTCTATCTTTTTATGCATCTTATCTTGCTTTGTTTGACGATAGCATTTTAAGATGATCTCTCACTAATTATCAAGAAGTGTTCTCCCTGAGTATGCACCGTTGCGAAAGTTCTTCATGCTGAGACACCACTGTTGGGGAACGTAGTAATTTCAAAAAAATTCCTACGCACACGCAAGATCATGGTGATGCATAGCAATGAGGGGGAGAGTATTGTCTACGTACCAACGCAGACCGACTGCGGAAGCGATCTCACAACGTAGAGGAAGTAGTCATACGTCTTCTTCCCGATCCGACCGATCCAAGCACCGTTACTCCGGCACCTCCGAGTTCTTAGCACACGTTCAGCTCGATGACGATCCTCGGGCTATGATCCAGCAAAGCGTCGAGGAAGAGTTCCGTCAGCACAACGGCGTGGTGACGATTTTGATGTACTACCGACGCAGGGCTTCGCCTAAGCTCTACAACGATATGACCGAGGTGGAATTTGGTGGCAGGGGGCACCGCACACGGCTAAGGAACGATCAACAATGATCAACTTGTGTGTCTATGGGGTGCCCCCTGCCCCCGTATATAAAGGAGCAGGGGGAGGGGTTCGGCCGGCTAGGGAGAGAGGCGCAGGAGGAGTCCTACTCCTACCGTGAGTAGGACTCCCCCCCCCCCAATCCTATTCCTAATAGGACTCTCCAAAGAGAAGAGAGAAGAGAGGGGGGCCGGCCCCTTCTCCTAGTCCTAATAGGACTAGGGAAGGGGGGAGGCGCGCAGCCCTTGTGGGCAGCCCCTTTCACTTTTCCACTAAGGCCCAATAGGCCCATTTGCCTCCCGGGGGGTTCCGGTAACCCTCCCGGTATTCCGGTAAAATCCCGATTTCACCCGGAACACTTCCGGTGTCCAAACATAGGCTTTCAATATATCAATCTTTACGTCTCGACCATTTCGAGACTCCTCGTCATGTCCGTGATCACATCCGGGACTCCGAACAACCTTCGGTACATCAAAATGCATAAACTCATAATAACTGTCATCGTAACGTTAAGCGTGCGGACCCTATGGTTCGAGAACAATGTAGACATGACCGAGACATGTCTCCGGTCAATAACCAATAGCGGGACCTGGATGCCCATATTGGCTCCTACATATTCTACGAAGATCTTTATCGGTCAGACCGCATAACAACATACGTTGTTCCCTTTGTCATCGGTATGTTACTTGCCCGAGATTCGATCGTCGGTATCCAATACCTAGTTCAATCTCGTTACTGGCAAGTCTCTTTACTCGTTCCGTAATACATCATCCCGCAACTAACTCATTAGTTGCAATGCTTGCAAGGCTTGTGTAATGTGCATTACCGAGAGGGCCCAAAGATACCTCTCCGACAATCGGAGTGACAAATCCTAATCTCGAAATACGCCAACCCAACATCTACCATTGGAGACACCTGTAGTACTCCTTTATAATCACCCAGTTACGTTGTGACATTTGGTAGTACCCAAAGTGTTCCTCCGGTAAACGGGAGTTGCATAATCTCATAGTTATAGGAACATGTATAAGTTATGAAGAAAGCAATAGCAACATACTAAACGATCGGGTGCTAAGCTAATGGAATGGGTCATGTCAATCAGATCATTCAACTAATGATGTGACCTCATTAATCAAATAACAACTCTTTGTTCATGGTTAGGAAACATAACCATCTTTGATTAACGAGCTAGTCAAGTAGAGGCATACTAGTGACACTCTGTTGGTCTATGTATTCACACATGTATTATGTTTCCGGTTAATACAATTCTAGCATGAATAATAAACATTTATCATGATATAAGGAAATAAATAATAACTTTATTATTGCCTCTAGGGCATATTTCCTTCAGTCTCCCACTTGCACTAGAGTCAATAATCTAGATTACACAGTAATGATTCTAACACCCATGGAGCCATGGTGCTGATCATGTTTTGCTCGTGGAAGAGGCTTAGTCAACGGGTCTGCAACATTCAGATCCGTATGTATCTTGCAAATCTCTATGTCTCCCACCTGGACTAAATCCCGGATGGAGTTGAAGCGTCTCTTGATGTGTTTGGTCCTTTTTGTGAAATCTGGATTCCTTTGCCAAAGCAATTGCACCAGTATTGTCATAAAAGATTTTCATTGGACCCGATGCACTAGGTATAACACCTAGATCGGATATGAACTCCTTCATCCAGACTCCTTCGTTTGCTGCTTCCGAAGCAGCTATGTATTCCGCTTCACATGTAGATCCCGCTACGACGCTTTGTTTAGAACTGCACCAACTGACAGCTCAACCGTTTAAAGTAAACACGTATCCGGTTTGTGATTTAGAATCGTCCGGATCAGTGTCAAAGCTTGCATCAACGTAACCTCTTACGGTGAGCTCTTTGTCACCTCCATATACGAGAAACATATCCTTAGTCCTTTTCAGGTATTTCAGGATGTTCTTGACCGCTGTCCAGTGATCCACTACTGGATTACTTTGGTACCTCCCTGCTAAACTTATAGCAAGGCACACATCAGGTCTGGTACACAGCATTGCATACATGATAGAGCCTATGGCTGAAGCATAGGGAACATCTTTCATTTTCTCTCTATCTTCTGCAGTGGTCAGGCATTGAGTCTGACTCAACTTTACACCTTGTAACACAGGCAAGAACCCTTTCTTTGCTTGATCCATTTTGAACTTCTTCAAAATCTTGTCAAGGTATGTGCTTTGTGAAAGTCCAATTAAGCGTTTTGATCTATCTCTATGGATCTTTTTGCCTAATATGTAAGCAGCTTCCCCGAGGTCTTTCATCGAAAAACTTTTATTCAAGTATCCCTTTATGCTATCCAGAAATTCTATATCATTTCCAATCAGCAATATGTCATCCACATATAATATCGGAAATGCTACAGAGCTCCCACTCACTTTCTTGTAAATACAGGCTTCTCCAAAAGTCTGTATAAAGCCAAATGCTTTGATCACACTATCAAAGCGTTTATTCCAACTCCGAGATGCTTGCACCAGTCCATAAATGGATCGCTAGAGTTTGCACACTTTGTTAGCTCCCTTCGGATCGACAAAACCTTCTGGTTGCATCATATACAACTCTTCTTCCAGAAATCCATTCAGGAATGCAGTTTTGACATCCATTTGCCATATTTCATAATCATAAAACGCAGTAATTGCTAACATAATTCTGACGGACTTAAGCATCGCTACGGGTGAGAAGGTCTCATCGTAGTCAACCCCTTGAACTTGTCGAAAACCTTTTGCGACAAGTCGAGCTTTATAGACAATGATATTACCGTCAGCGTCAGTCTTTTTCTTGAAGATCCATTTATTCTCAATTGCTTGCCGATCATCGGGCAAGTCAACCAAAGTCCATACTTTGTTCTCATACATGGATCCCATCTCAGATTTCATGGCCTCAAGCCACTTTGCGGAATCTGGGCTCACCATCGCTTCTTCATAGTTCGTAGGTTCATCATGATCTAGTAGCATGACTTCCAGAACTGGATTACCATACCACTCTGGTGCGGATCTCACTCTGGTTGATCTACGTGGTTCAGTAGTATCTTGTCCTGAAGCTTCATGATCATCATCATTAGCTTCCTCACCAATTGGTATAGGTGTCGCAGAAACAGTTTTCTGTGATGTACTATTTTCCAATAAGGGAGCAGGTACAGTTACCTCATCAAGTTCTACTTTCCTCCCACTCACTTCTTTCGAAAGAAACTCTTTCTCTAGAAATGATCCATTCTTAGCAACGAATGTCTTGCCTTCGGATCTGTGATAGAAGGTATACCCAACAGTTTCCTTTGGGTATCCTATGAAGACACATTACTCCGCTTTGGGTTCGAGCTTATCAGGTTGAAGCTTTTTCACATAAGCATCGCAGCCCCAAACTTTAAGAAACGACAACTTTGGTTTCTTGCCAAACCATAGTTCATAAGGCGTCGTCTCAACGGATTTTGATGGTGCCCTATTTAACGTGAATGCGGCCGTCTCTAAAGCATAACCCCAAAACGATAGCGGTAAATCAGTAAGAGACATCATAGATCGCACCATATCTAGTAAAGTACGATTACGACGTTCGGACACACCATTATGCTGTGGTGTTCCGGGTGGCGTGAGTTGCGAAACTATTCCACAATTTTTCAAATGTATACCAAACTCGTAACTCAAATATTCTCCTCCACGATCAGATCGTAGAAACTTTATTTTCTTGTTACGATGATTTTCAACTTCACTCTGAAATTCCTTGAACTTTTCAAATGTTTCAGACTTATGTTTCATTAAGTAGATATACCCATATCTGCTTAAATCATCTGTGAAGGTGAGAAAATAACGATATCCGCCACGAGCCTCAATATTCATCGGACCACATACATCGGTATGTATGATTTCCAATAAATCTGTTGCTCTCTCCATAGTACCGGAGAACGGTGTTTTAGTCATCTTGCCTATGAGGCACGGTTCGCAAGTACCAAGTGATTCATAATCAAGTGGTTCCAAAAGCCCATCAGTATGGAGTTTCTTCATGCGCTTTACACCGATATGACCTAAACGGCAGTGCCACAAACAAGTTGCACTATCATTATCAACTCTGCATCTTTTGGCTTCTACATTATGAATATGTGTATTACTACTATCGAGATTCAACAAGAATAGACCACTCTTTAAGGGTGCATGACCATAAAAGATATTACTCATATAAATAGAACAACCATTATTCTCTGATTTAAATGAATAACCGTCTCGCATCAAACAAGATCCAGATATAATGTTCATGCTCAACGCTGGCACCAAATAACAATTATTTAGGTCTAATATTAATCCCGAAGGTAGATGTAGAGGTAGCGTGCCGACCGCGATCACATCGACTTTGGAACCGTTTCCCACGCGCATCGTCACCTCGTCCTTTGCTAGCGTCCGCTTATTCCGTAGTCCCTGTTTCGAGTTGCAAATATTAGCAACAGAACCAGTATCAAATACCCAGGTGCTACTGCGAGCTCTAGTAAGGTACACATCAATAACATGTATATCACATATACCTTTGTTCACCTTGCCATCCTTCTTATCCGCCAAATACTTGGGGCAGTTCCGCTTCCAGTGACCAGTCTGCTTGCAGTAGAAGCACTCAGTTTCAGGCTTAGGTCCAGACTTGGGTTTCTTCTCCTGAGCAGCAACTTGCTTGCTGTTCTTCTTGAAGTTCCCCTTCTTCTTCCCTTTGCCCTTTTTCTTGAAACCAGTGGTTTTGTTAACCATCAACACTTGATGCTCCTTCTTGATTTCTACCTCCGCAGCTTTCAGCATTGCGAAGAGCTCGGGAATAGTCTTGTTCATCCCTTGCATATTATAGTTCATCACGAAGCTCTTGTAGCTTGGTGGCAGTGATTGGAGAATTCTGTCAATGACGCAATCATCTAGAAGATTAACTCCCATCTGAATCAAGTGATTATTATACCCCAGACATTTTGAGTATATGCTCACTGACAGAACTGTTCTCCTCCATCTTGCAGCTATAGAACTTATTGGAGACTTCATATCTCTCAATTCGGGCATTTGCTTGAAATATTAACTTCAACTCCTGGAACATCTCATATGCTCCATGACGTTCAAAACGTCGTTGAAGTCCCGATTCTAAGCCGTAAAGCATGGCACACTAAACTATCGAGTAGTCATCAGCTTTGCTCTGCCAGACGTTCATAACATCTGGCGTTGCTCCAGCAGCAGGCCTGGCACCCAGCGGTGCTTCCAGGACGCAATTCTTCTGTGCAGCAATGAGGATAATCCTCAGGTTATGGACCCAGTCCGTGTAATTGCTACCATCATCTTTCAACTTTGCTTTCTCAAGGAACGCATTAAAATTCAACGGAACAACATCACGAGCCATCTATCTACAATCAACATAAACAAGCAAGATACTATCAGGTACTAAGTTCATGATAAATTTAAGTTCAGTTAATCAAATTACTTAGGAACTCCCACTTAGATAGACATCCCTCTAATCCTCTAAGTGATCACGTGATCCAAATCAACTAAACCATAACCGATCATCACGTGAGATGGAGTAGTTTTCAATGGTGAACATCGTCATGTTGATCATATCTACTATATGATTCACGCTCGACCTTTCGGTCTCTGTGTTCCGAGGCCATATCTGCATATGCTAGGCTCGTCAAGTTTAACCTGAGTATTCTGCGTGTGCAAAACTGGCTTGCACCCGTTGTAGATGGACGTAGAGCTTATCACACCCGATCATCACGTGGTGTCTGGGCACGACGAACTTTGGCAACGGTGCATACTCAGGGAGAACACTTCTTGATAATTAGTGAGAGATCATCTTATAATGCTACCGTCAATCAAAGCAAGATAAGATGCATAAAAGGATAAACATCACATGCAATCAATATAAGTGATATGATATGGCCATCATCATCTTGTGCTTGTGATCTCCATCTCCGAAGCACCGTCATGATCACCATCGTCACCGGCGCGACACCTTGATCTCCATCATAGCATCGTTGTCGTCTCTCCAATCTTATGCTTCCACGACTATCACTACCGCTTAGTAATAAAGTAAAGCATTACATCGCGATTGCATTGCATACAATAAAGCGACAACCATATGGCTCCTGCCAGTTGCCGATAACTCGGTTACAAAACATGATCATCTCATACAATAAAATCAGCATCATGCCTTGACCATATCACATCACAACATGCCCTGCAAAAACAAGTTAGACGTCCTCTACTTTGTTGTTGCATGTTTTACGTGGCTGCTACGGGCTTAAGTAAGAACTCATCTCACCTACGCATCAAAACCACAACGATAGTTCGTCAAATAGACTCCGTTTTAACCTTCTCAAGGATCGGGCGTAGCCACACTTGGTTTAACTAAAGTTGGAGAGACAGTCTTCCGCAAGCCATCTATGTGCAAAGCACGTCGAGGGAACCGGTCTCGCGTAAGAGTACGCGTAAGGTTGGTCCGGATCATCTCGTCCAACAATATCGCCGAACCAAAGTATGACATGCTGGTAGGCAGTATGACTTGTATCGCCCACAACTCACTTGTGTTCTACTCGTGCAAATAACATCAAACCATAAAACCTAGGCTCGGATGCCACTGTTGGGGAACGTAGTAATTTCAAAAAATTTCCTACACACACGCAAGATCATGGTGATGCATATCAATGAGGGGGAGAGTATTGTCTACGTACCAACGCAGACCGACTGCAGAAGCGATCTCACAACGTAGAGGAAGTAGTCGTACGTCTTCTTCCCGATCCGACCGATCCAAGCACCGTTACTCTGGCACCTCCGAGTTCTTAGCACACGTTCAGCTCGATGACGATCCTCGGGCTCCGATCCAGCAAAGCATCGAGGAAGAGTTCTGTCAGCACAACGGCGTGGTGACGATTTTGATGTACTACCGACGCAGGGCTTCGCCAAAGCTCTACAACGATATGACCGAGGTGGAATTTGGTGGCAGGGGGCACCGCACACGGCTAAGGAACGATCAACAATGATCAACTTGTGTGTCTATGGGGTGCCCCCTGCCCCCATATATAAAGGAGCAGGGGGAGGGGTTCGGCCGGCTAGGGAGAGAGGCGCAGGAGGAGTCCTACTCCTACCGGGAGTAGGACTCCCCCCCAATCCTATTCCTAATAGGACTCTCCAAAGAGAAGAGAGAAGAGAGGGGGGCCGGCCCTTTCTCCTAGTCCAAATAGGACTAGGGAAGGGGGGGAGGCGCGCAGCCCTTGTGGGTAGCCCCTTTCACTTTTCCACTAAGGCCCAATAGGC
Source organism: Triticum monococcum (assembly GCA_034509565.1). NCBI lineage: Eukaryota > Viridiplantae > Streptophyta > Magnoliopsida > Poales > Poaceae > Triticum > Triticum monococcum. The sequence goes on from CM067842.1 coordinate 634,260,428, forward strand.
CCATTTGCCTCCCAGGGGGTTCCGGTAACCCTCCCGGTATTCCGGTAAAATCCCGATTTCACCCGGAACACTTCCGGTGTCCAAACATAGGCTTCCAATATATCAATCTTTCCGTCTCGACCATTTCGAGACTCCTCGTCATGTCCGTGATCACATCCGGGACTCCGAACAACCTTCGGTACATCAAAATGCATAAACTCATAATAACTGTCATCGTAACGTTAAGCGTGCGGACCCTACGGTTCGAGAACAATGTAGACATGACCAAGACATGTCTCCGGTCAATAACCAATAGCGGGACCTGGATGCCCATATTGGCTCCTACATATTCTACGAAGATCTTTATCGGTCAGACCGCATAACAACATACGTTGTTCCCTTTGTCATCGGTATGTTACTTGCCCGAGATTCGATCGTCGGTATCCAATACCTAGTTCAATCTCGTTACTGGCAAGTCTCTTTACTCGTTCCGTAATATATCATCCCGCAACTAACTCATTAGTTGCAATGCTTGCAAGGCTTGTGTAATGTGCATTACCGAGAGGGCCCAGAGATACCTCTCCGACAATCGGAGTGACAAATCCTAATCTCGAAATACGCCAACCCAACATCTACCATTGGAGACACCTGTAGTACTCCTTTATAATCACCCAGTTACGTTGTGACGTTTGGTAGTACCCAAAGTGTTCCTCCGGTAAACGGGAGTTGCATAATCTCATAGTTATAGGAACATGTATAAGTTATGAAGAAAGCAATAGCAACATACTAAACGATCGGGTGCTAAGCTAATGGAATGGGTCATGTCAATCAGATCATTCAACTAATGATGTGACCTCATTAATCAAATAACAACTCTTTGTTCATGGTTAGGAAACATAACCATCTTTAATTAACGAGCTAGTCAAGTAGAGGCATACTAGTGACACTCTGTTGGTCTATGTATTCACACATGTATTATGTTTCCGGTTAATACAATTCTAGCATGAATAATAAACATTTATCATGATATAAGGAAATAAATAATAACTTTATTATTGCCTCTAGGGCATATTTCCTTCAACCACGTGATGATCGGGTGTGATAGGCTCTACGTTCAAATACAACGGGTGCAAAACAGTTGAACACGCGGAATACTCAGGTTATACTTGACGAGCCAAGCATATACAGATATGGCCTCGGAACACGGAGACCGAAAGGTCGAGCGTGAATCATATAGTAGATATGATCAACATATTGATGTTCACCATTGAAACTACTCCATCTCACGTGATGATCGGACATGGATTAGTTGATTTGGATCAAGTGATCACTTAGAGGATTAGAGGGATGTCTATCTAAGTGGGATGGCCTGGGATGACGAGAAGATGCACTGGGATGGCCTGGAGGAGGCCCTCACGCTGTCGGCGGCCAGCGACTGCGTCATCTCGTCGCCGCCGCTCCTCCCTGAGCCAAAGGTCGAGCCGCCATCCACGGATCCTGAGTTGGAGCGGTACTAGTGGCCCGACCAGCTCCGTGAGTGGGTCCGTACACCGCTCGTGTGGCTCAGCACGACGCGGGAGCAAGAGGCGGCGCACCTCCAACAATGGAGGGCGTCCGCGCTGGCAGAGGAGCGCGAGAATGGCGAGCGGCGGATGGAGCTGGAGCAGAGCTGGGCACGAGAGGAGGAGGAGCGCGCCTGGGGCGCAGCAGTGCAGCCGGCGGGGCAGACGTCGGAGGAGGCGGCGCGTGCGGCAAGGGAGAGCCGTTTCCCCTGGCTGGGCCGGCGTCGGCATTCATCGACCTCACCGGCTCCGGGGAGAACAAGGACGACGACACCTAGTGTAGCACGCTGACGGCGCTAGTTTTTTAAAGTATTATTAATGTTTAAGTGAACTTTGGCTAGCTGTTGATCAGCCATTTAATGTTTAATTATGTTTATTTCGGCCACGTGATTTTATAAAACTGTTTTTTTATGTAGGAAAAAATGGGTCGGCATCCATTGGATGCACCGGTCGATCCAAACCAAAAAGTGGACGCGCCCGTACGCTTACCGATCCAAACGGACAAAAAACGGACACAAGGCAAGTTTGTTTGGATCTGCGTGTTAGAGTTGTCCTTAGCATCCCTAACAGTGAATTTATTAAGGTTGAGCAACTCCAGGGCCCAAACTATAATTCAGATCATGAAAGCTAGGGCCTCGCCTTTGAGAAATACTCTTCGTAACTTTTTTTTGTAACTGTACCGTTCGTAACTAGATGACTTACTAGTAACGTGTAGTCACAATTTTCAAACTTTGGCTGCAAAGCGATACAAAAAGCTTGGATTGGCAAAATGAAACTACTCCCTCCGTTCCAAATTACTCGTCACAGAAATGGATGTATCTAGAACTAAAATACATCTAGATACATCCATACCTGCGATAAGTAATTCGGAACGGAGGGAGTAATACCATTAGATTTATAATGAGAAATACTTTGACAATATAAACTGCTATGATGCTATCACGTTGTCTATTTATAAGTGTCCACGTATAAACTCTTTGTGGGTGTGTCATCTTGATCCGATATTTGAGTCAGTGAAATTCCCAATTTTCGGGAAACTAAGGTTGCATGAGTAGCTTTGTACTATTCACACTGATAATCGAGGCCGCAGACCTCCCTGATTCCTATTCACAGAAACCCCTCGTCATGAGACCTGCTGGACTTTAATTTTCACATCAGCGAGAGAGCATCAGGTAGATACATCCCCTGTACTTTGTCGATCGGTGATCAGTGTTCTCGAGCCAGAAACGGAGACATTTTGCTCCAACATGATCTGCCTTTTCATGAAGAGGGCGTAGAGAAGCTCGTTCCAGACATCAGGGACTCCAGGCAGGCACCAGTGGCTACAATCCTCAACCTCTTTAATTTCTGATGTCTTGTTGGCATGGGCTTGCCTTGAACTCAAAGGACTTCTGAACACTGAAAGGTGGCCCTCTTTTCGCTGGGCCGTCATCTGGGTCACGTTCAGTATATCCAACCCAGGCAGCTTGGGCCTGTGATGGCTCCCTAGAACATCGTTCACGGGCTTCAGCATGTCGGCCCATTGCTCCAGCGATTTGAGCGGTGTCATGTCTGGAAGTGTATCTTGCTGACAAAACCCTCCAGAATTCCAGTCACCACCACTGCAGAGAAATTAACAGTGGTCGATCATGGAGGGTGAGGATCATTTTGCAATTTAATCAAGTACCACAACGAACAACTTATTAACACTAGCTATGTTTATTGTCAAAGGAAAAAAGGAAACTAGTTGTATTGACATGGTACAGACCTGAAGTGCGTAGGAGAATAGGTTCGGAAGATGGCCTGGGTCTTGTTTGCATTAACATTTTTCTGAAGCCAGTCGAGCAGTGTTTTTATTGATCTTCTGTAAGCATCGCTGACGCTCATATCCATCTTCACCTCATTCCCTTCTTGGAAATACGCACCCCTGATGTATAAATGTAAACCTGATTTCAGACAGATGACGGGTGCGATTATGATGAACTAACTATTCTGATTAACAAAAGCAGAACTACTAATTTGAATGAACAAAGAATATAAGTTTCAGTAAACAGGAAAAAGCTATTAATCCAACATAAATATTCAACTTGCTCACCATCCAATTGTTTTGTCTTTTGTCCACCAATGCCCAGAGTTGAAGATTAACAGATCAGCATCCCTCCACTTACGCCGGCCAGACATCCAATCCATGGAATCCACCCTGACCGTGCTCTTAACAAACTTGGGGGCTCCAGCCGGTCCATGACCTTGCGGGACCAGAAAAGGAGACCTGTAATATTCAACCGTGCAATTGTAGTCTCTGAACTTGAATATAAAGAATCCATCATGCTTTGTGATGGGTCTGCGATTGATCTCATAGATGGAGCTCTTGTCTGGGACAGCACTAGAGAGCATACAAAGCAGAGACTCCCATTGGTTCCTTCCAATCGAATCGCCGACGAATACCACTCTTTTGTTTCGTAGCCTCTCTATCATACTCTTAGCATCAAACCTAAGAAATCACAGAAATCCAGATTATGACATAGAAAATGACATAAATTGTGCCAGAATACTTGAATAAAGTGTGGATATTCAGATAATCCCTAGGCACAAAGCCACAAACATCAGATATTCAGATAGACACGGTTATATTGGCAGTGATCTTCTCAGTTACAATTAGTGCCAGAATTTATTTCTAAAAAATTAGTGGTACAATCTCTCGAGTAGATTTAACCTATCAACATCACCGACTATACAACCTTTCAGTTTCTTCGGCACAAACTTACGACCGAATCAATTTGATTTTATCTGGCCTGGTGCGTAACTAAATGGGTAAGTAAAACTGTAAAATGTCTCACTAAAAAGTAAGTAAAACTGTAAAAGACGACACACGAGAAAAGGGGTCAACCAACGGACCTGGGGAGATCGCAGCACGACGGCTGCCACCGCCATCTGGTGTAGGAGGCGTCGGGGCGGCCGTTCTCCGAGCACCGGAACCCGCCGTCGAGGAACGGGCAGTCCTTAGACTCGTAGAGCGGGTAGCTGTCGTCCCGCACCCACTCCCCGTCGAAGAAGTCGCAGTCCCGCGCCACCGCACCGGGCGCCGACGCGGAGGCCCCGCAGCCCCAGAGCTTCCTGGGCGCCGACAGGGCGGACCCGACGGCCGTCGAGCAGCGGGGCGACGCGGGGCAGGCGAGCAGCAGCAGCGCGGCGGCGGCGGAGGCCAGCGTGGCGGCGAGGACCAGCGCCATCCCGGCCTTCTCCAGCGGCCTCGTGGCGGCCAGCCGCGCCAGCCGCTTCAGCGACGGCCCTAGCATGCCGCCGCGCCCGGCCGGCGCTTAATTCGCTTCCTGGTCGAGGTCGTCGACGATCGAGCAGCGGGCTAGCTTTCGCAAGCAGCGTATGCCTGTGAGAACAGACATTGAGGATGCAGCGGGGGGAGGTTGGGTTGTGATCGAGACGGGAATCGAGCATACGTGTCGCCGACTGGCTTCGATCGACAAGCGATGCGTGTGATCATCGTTCGAGGCCCATGTATCGCGTACGCGCCGCGATCGTGGGGCCCGCCTGAAAAAGGCGTCGTTGATCAGCCCTTCAAGCGTGATTTCGAGGCTTCGAGTAAAAGGCAAATTTTAACATGCTCCCTCTGATTTTTTTTATATAAGGTAAGAAGATAAGAGTTAATCAAATCATTAATTAATATGATCAACGGCTCGGATCTATTATATACTCTTAAAGAGGAGGTAAGAGGGAGCATGGTAAGAGGCACGAGCGGGGCGGCGTGGCGATGCCGCATGAGCGGGGCGGCGCAGCGTCCGCCGTCCCCGCCCTCGGGGAGGACGCGCTGATGGACGCGAGGTGGCGGGTCTGGTACGCGGCGGACCTCGTGACGACATGGTGGGTTTCGATGTCTGATGGAGTGCTCTGGTTTCGACGGGAGGCGCTGCGCATCGTGCTCCTCGACGAGGGTGGGGGCACCGTCGACGCCCGCTTTCTCCGGGAAGGTGAGTCTGTAGATATCGGAGATATCATCCCGTTCCCCTGCCACTTCGCTAGGGTTCGAGATCGAATTCCGGCGCCGGTCGCCGGCGTCGTTCGCGCGGTGGGAGAGACTCGTGCGGGGAGGCATGTGGCGCGCGGCGCGGGTACGCTTCCTCCGCCCCTGGCAGGAGGGCCAGGGCTGCTGGGACGTGGACCGGTCCACCATGGCCCTGATGGTCGACACGTGGGGCAGACGAGATCAGACCGCCATGAAGCACCCGACCCTAGGGTTTCCTTGTGCGCCGCGGGTATAAAGCCGAATCCTGCGCCCCCTCCCGTCATTTTCGATCTGAGCGAGTGCTGGTGTCACTTCTGGGACGCGCCGCCGGGGGCTAGATCTAGGGTTCCTCAATCCTTCGGCTGGTGGGAAGGAAAAACCGTGGAGATAGTCGCTCTTTTGCCCAAGTTGTGGCATCCCCCCCCACAGATTCCACCATTCGATCCGGTTGACGAGAGCAAAATCACCATGAGGGAAGAGGGATTTGGTGCGGGGCGACATGGTTGTGGGGCTGGGCGCTTCAATCGCGGCCGGGGACGCGGCCGCGCCCTCGACCACCACGTCTGGAAGTGCAAGACGGAGATGGGAGACTCGTCGACGCAGAGAGCTTTGGGATTTGGAGATGCTGGATCGGAGAAGTGGGACAAGGCGGTCGGAGGCAACCAGGCTGAGCTACTTCGCCGGGAGCGGTGGGGAGCGGACGAGGGGGACACGAGCATGGTCCGCAACCATGGGAAGAACACTACTCCTCCTCGAGCGCAAGATCCTCCTGCATACCCTGGTAACATTGCTCCTCGCCCTGAACCATGTCAGATCTGTAATCTGAATGGTCATGTTACTGCTATATGCCTGCAAGCTGTGTGTGATAGATGTAAGAAAAAAGGTCATCTGCTTGTGGTCTGTGCTGAGTTCATGCCTTGGGAGTGTTTTCCTTTGATGTGTGCGTTCCAAGGCAAGAGGTAGGGTTTCTTCTATATTCCTGATTTTAGCATTGATAGGCAAGCTAGGGAGAGGATCTTTAACGTGATTGTTACTATTACTGAGGGGGCTGCTCCGACCAAAGATATCGAACATGAATTAAGTATCTATGTGGGGCAGGGATGGAGATGTTCTGCTAGGTTTTTTGCACCTCAAAAGTTTGTGATGAGGATGCCTAATCCTAGAGAAGTGGATCGTGCTTTATTTGTGGAAAATGTGAGACTGAAGCAGTGTGGAGTTTCAGTTAAGTTCGCTCCGTGGTCTGAAGATATTGAATCTAAGGGCCTGCTAGAAATTGCTTGGGTTCGGATTGGGAAGATCCCTCCGAACAAGATATGTGATAGGATTGTGGCCTATGTGGGTGGATTAGTGGGCATTACTCTTGAGGTAGATATGTCTACTATAAATCGCTCCTCGTCTGTTAGAGCCAAAATTGGATGTCACTCTGTTGATCAGTTGCCTACTATGGCAGAAGGTGTTCTGGGGGGGGGGCGGGCATTTCTATAAGTTTACTTATGAGGTGGAAGAAGTTCTTGTCAGGAACCCTGTGAATAAAGACTCTAAGGGTGTGGAAGTGAAAGATGCACCTGCTAAACCTGATCGGACTTCTAAACGTAAACGAGCCGATGAGGAAAAAGAAGAAAAACAAGATGATTTTCCTGAGAGTAGCAGAGATGGTGCTGGTGCTCATGGGGGCAAGACCTGTCGTCTGTCACCACAAGACCATGACCTCTCAGAATCATCTGATAGTGAAAATGATACATCTCTGCTTATTGAAACACTGGCAAAAGAACATGAGATGGCTGGAGGAGGAGCAACTCTGGACACCTCATGCTGGATAGTGGCTATGGAGACTGATATACACATGGCCCCGCTGGAACATGAAATTGAGACTAAAGATGTGCAGGTAAATGATATATCTGCAACTCGTCGTTCGCTGTCCTTTGATGTTACTGGGGCTACCTCTGCTCAGGTTGTGGAGGTGGATGGTGATGTATACCCAGGCCTGAAGACCTCAAGTGACTATATGGTACAGCTTCCCCTTTCTGATCACAGTGATGAGATCATTCTCACACCTCCCCTTGCGCCTGAAGTGGCACTAAGATTCAGCAAGTGCAATGCACAGGGGGGACAGGAGCACATGGAGGCTAAAGCCATTAACCTGGCTCAAAAGAAGAACCTGGAAGGTAACATCAGAACCACTTGCAATAATTCTTTCGATGCTCTGTCAGATAAGGAACTAATGTATAGAGCCACTTGTATGGGGGTAAAAATACCTGACAATGATTTTGCTTGTGTGAATGTTCTTAGAGAGCTTGAAAGGGTGAGGGAAAATCTAGATAGTAAAAAGAACATTGGGGACAGTAATACTGATATTGAGGATGATATTTTAGTCACCAATGGGTTAGGAAAATCTGCTCCTGTTAATCTGACTTGGCCTGACCAAGATGAAACTGTCTTTGAACAAAAAGTTTCTGGTAAGCAGAAGAATAGAAGATCTAAAAAGAAATCTGTCATTAAGCTCTCTAGGCCTGTGACTATGAGCCAGAATAAGACAGTATCTTCAGAGGATGTGTGCTGTAGTCCTGCATTGCCTCCTGGCAGGACTACTAGATCTTATTTCCACAAAAAATGTTCCAAATGAGAGGGCTCATTTGGAACTGTAGAGGGGTAGGCAAGAAAGGAATGGCCACCTGCCTCTCAGACATGATTAGTGACCATTCCCTAGATTTCATTGGTTTGCAAGAAACTATGAAGAAATTTTTTACTCCCAAATGCATTAGGAGAATTGACCCTTTTGGTCTATTCCATTGGGAATGGATTCCATCTGTTGGGAAGTCTGGTGGCATTTTAGGAGGAGTGAGGCAAGATACTATGGAGATCACTTCCTGTACCAAAGAGAAATATGTTTTGCAGTTAAACCTGCATGATAAGAAGAAGAAAGCTGACTGGGGCCTGCTGGTGGTCTATGGGGCAGCCCATGAGGAGTTTAAAGAGGAATTTTTAATAGAGCTTGCTGCTAGTTGTAGTAGCATGACTGTGCCTTATATTGTGGGGGGTGATTTCAATGTCTTGCGGCATGGTGATGAGAAAACCAAAAGATGCAGAATAATAGAGCTACTGACATCTTCAACTCCATCATCAATGCTTTGGCCCTTAGAGAGATATATATTAGTGGGGGGAAATACACTTGGACAAACAACCAAGCCCATCCTAGCCTAGAAAAACTAGACCGCATTTTGATGTCTGAAGGTTGGGAGGATCTTTTTCCTATGGTCTCTGTTAGGAAATTGGTTCGGGAAATTTCAGACCACAACCCTTTGCTTCTCTCTGGTGAGGAAGAGGGGCGTGAGGCTCCTAAGCCTCGTGAGTTTCGTTTCAACCTGTCCTGGGTTAAAGATAAAGATTTCCTTCCTACTGTGAGTAGGATCTGGTCGAGGAAAGTTTACTCCTCGGACACTATTGATATCCTAAATATCAAACTTAAGAGATTTAAGAACTACTTTAAAGGGTGGGGGTCCAATAAATATGGTCATGACAAGAGAAGGAAAGAAGAGCCCAGGGAGTTAGCCTTGCTGGAAGAATTAGAAGAAAATGGCCCCCTGTCCCCTGAGATGTATAGCATCAAAGTTGATGTTAGTGCGGAACTGCATGAGCTTCTAGTGAACGAAGAGATCTTTTGGTTGCAGCAGTCTCATGAAAGATGGCTGCTGAAAGGAGATCTTAATACTGACTACTATCATAAGATTGAGAACGGGCGTAAGAGGAAAACACGATCCATTCCCTGAAAGCTGGGGATGTGGAAATAGAAGGGACTAATAATCTGATTGCCCATGCGACAGAGTTCTACAAAAACCTTTTCGGTCCTGCACCTGGCAATGAGTTCCATATGGATCCTGATACTTGGACCACTAATGAAAAACTTGATGAAGAGGATAACGCTGAGCTGTGTCGGGCCTTTACGGAGACAGAAGTTAAGGAAGCTCTGTTTGCTATGGCACACAATAGAGCACCTGGGCCGGACAACATTCCTGTGGAGTTCTATCAGGTGTGCTGGGATATCGTGAAGGATGATATTATGCTCATGTTTGAACACTTTCACAAAGGGGAACTAGATGTACAGCGCCTCAATTATGGTGTGATTACTCTCCTCCCCAAAACTACGGACGCAGACAAGATTCAATAGTTCCGGCCGATTTGCCTCCTGAGGTGTCCGTACAAACTTATTACTAAGGTCCTAGATAGGCGAGTTGAAAAATATGCTGATAAGCTCATTAATAGGGCCCAGAATGCTTTCGTGAAAAAAAGGAACATCATGGATGGTGTGATGTCTTTGCATGAGGTCCTTAACTACACTCATGTGAAAAAGAGGGTGGGTGTAGTTCTGAAACTTGATTTCGAGAAGGCTTATGACAAAGTCAACTGGGATTTTATTCTTGAGTGTCATAAGCTTCGAGGCTTTAATGATAAATAGTGCGGGTGGATTAGGAGTATCCTGCATAATGGGACTGTGAGCATTAAGTTGAATAACCAAGTTGGCCCCTACTTCCAAAGTGCGAAAGGGGTTCGGCAAGGTGATCCCCATTCCCCTTTCTTGTTCAATCTAGCTGTGGATTGTTTAGCAAAAATGATTAAAAATGCCCAAAAAAGCGGTCTGTTAGTGGGCCTGGCCTCTGATCTAATTCCTAATGGAGTAGCAGTTCTCCAATATGCGGACGATACCATCATATGCCTGGAGCATGACATTGACAAAGCTGTTAACTTGAAAATGCTTCTTTACATGTTTGAATTGATGTCAGGGCTTAAGGTGAATTTTCAGAAAAGTGAGATTCTTACTGTGGGGGCGGGGGGCGATGATAATGTGGTGAATATGTATGCAGACTTATTCCATTGCGAGGTGGGCAGTTTCCCCATCAAATATCTAGGGATGCATGTCAGCTACACCAATCTCAGAAACTCAGATTGGGAATTCATCGTTACTAAATATCTGAAAAAATTTGAAGCTTGGATTGGTAATGCAGCCTCGATAGGGGGGAGGCTGACCTTGCTAGATTCGGTGGTCACCCAACTATCCTTATATCATATGTCTATGTGGCTCATGAATAAAACTTTCATCGAGCGTTTAGACAAACATAGAAGGAAGTTCTTCTGCCAAGGGTGCAATAAGAAGAGGAGGTACCATCTGGTTAGATGGAATAGGATCTGCAGATCCAGAGATAAGGGTGGCCTGGGTGTTAAGGACTTACACAAGCAGAATGTTAGTTTGATGGTCAAATTGTGGTGGAAACTAGAGACCCAAACGGGTATGTGGCAAGATATTGTTCGGGCGCGCTACCTGACTAACAAATCTATGGCGTCGGTTAAGCCCAGGTTTTCTAATTCCCCTTGTTGGAAAGCCCTACTTAAAGTCAAAGATATTTACTTTGTGGGCCGAAAGATCCATTTGGAATCTGGTGACCTCGTTAGAGTCTCGAAAGATTCCATAAACGGGCTGAGTCCTTTTCAGACCCTTTACCCTTCGCTGTTTGAGATTTGTAATGATCAGGATTGCACTATTGATAGGTTCAAAAATGTGGATGTCCACTCTTTCTTCAGAAGGAGACTCACACCTGAGTTGTCCTGTCAATGGGGAGAAATAAGTAATACAATCAATAATATCCAGCTGAGCCAGGGTGGGGACCGGGTCTACTGGGGACTTAATAGTAATGGCAAATTCTCCACTAAATCTGTGTATAAGTGGCTTGAAAACCCTCTTAGTGGTTGCCATTATAGATGGATTTGGAAAGCCAAAATCCCTCTCAAAATCAAGATCTTCCTGTGGTAGCTGTCTCAGGACACAGTGCTCACTAGGCAAGTCATGAGAACGAGGAAATGGACTGGGAATCCCACATGTTCTTTCTATAACGAGTTGGAAACCTCCCAACATCTGTTTTTTACTTGCCCTGTGGCTAAAGTAATCTGGAGATGCGTTGGGGTAGTACTGGGTACTGAGATGTGTCCGAATAGCTACTGGCAATATTTTGCTTGGTGCCATGCTTTTCTCCCTGATGGACAAAAGTACTATACTATGGGCTTGGCTGCTGCTTGCTGGGCCATTTGGCTAGCTCGAAACCGAGCTACCTTCGAAAAGAAGCTTATCAAAACGCCTTTTGAGATAGTTTTCTCCATGTGTTCTTTCCTACTGTACTGGACAGGGCTGCAGGAGGAGGAAGGCGCCAAGGAGCTGCGAAGCGGTGCCGAGATGATCAGGTCGAGCACGATGCACATGATGGGAATGTGCAACGCGGTGAGGGTGCCGATCGGGGGAGATTGAAGGTCTGCAAGAAGTCTCGTTGGCCGGAGCTGGGTGATCCTACGATCCTGTGATGGCTTTTTGGTTCTTTTGTGGATGTCTCATGTCTTTGTCTGTAGTAAAAACTCATGGGTGTTTGCTGTGGATATTCGGTGCTGTCTAGGTTTTCGCCCCATGGCATTCGTTTCGATGGCGGGCGAATGCAGTGGGTTTCCTGACAGTGCTCGGACTCGCTTTACCTCTTTCCCTTCCCCTGGCATGTTTCTGAACCTTGTATTTCCGTTCATTTGCAATGGAAAGGGGTATAGCCCGGTTCGAAAAAAATGTTAAAACTGCTCCGAGTAAAAATCATGTACACATCTCCAAGGCAAACAAAAAAGGTAAAATCTTCTATTTTGACATTCTTGATTGGGACTAGTGGTTGGGGCGCCACCTAGTGGCGCCGCCTCAGAGGAAGCTGGGCGGTGCCAGGTGGAAGGTGCCCCTTCCACTTTATTTTCTATACTGTGCAATGTTATTACATAATAGGCATATTAAGCAGCAGGGAGTCAGGAGAAATCGGATTTGGGATCATCAGGAACAAAATTAAAGTTCATTACACAATTGATGAAACAAGTGACGCGTGCATCTTGGCTCATCTCCAAAAAAAGAAGGAACAAAATAGTGACCGTGGATGGAGTGACCGATCTTCACCTCGAGCTCAATGCATCCACTGTCCCAGATCCCGAGCTAGTCTCCGTCGTCGCCGGCGTAGCCCGCAGGTAACCACTGTATATTTTTGAGCGTCACCTCATAATTTCAATGCAAAATGCAGCCACCATCTTGGAATTCCTTGAGAATCCCTGCCCAAGTACACCATATACATCCACTCTAGTATGGCTAATGCAATAAAGGAAGTCGGGTACCTTTTCTTGGATGTCATCCTTGGATTCAAATCCAATTGAGCAGCTCTGTTGAGGGCATTGTTGGTGCTTCCACCTCCTTGAACCTTCAGAGCAAGGCTCCAGATTTTGTATTTCGAATCTAGGGCAGAGCATATGGTATGAGATTGAACAAATCAAGAATGAAGGAAACAAATCATGTCATAATTTCTTTTAGACACTCCCTAAGTTGAGATTGTGAACAATGAGAGAAAAAACTATCGAATATGTCGCCTTTCATTTTCAGTCGTTTCCCTTCAAATGTGAATGCATCAATACACAGATATGTTTTCTATTAACACCCAATCCGAAACAAAGCTAACTATAATAAATTAGAGAACACAATTCAATAGTTTTCAGTGATGTTACCAAAGAATTATAAAATGTTATTTGAAAGTGTACATCATACCTTTTCTACATTGGTATTCATAATTATTTGAGTGACGAACTGAGCTTTATTTACCTATTATATATTTTTGTTTTTTTGCCAAACCCTAAAATAATATAACCTTGGCAAGAGGTATCCGTAAACCTGCACAACCTCAGGTTGTAGTTCTGCCCGATCTATCTCCTCCAACACCCATAGTTAAAACTTTGAGAGTTATATATTTATCTTAACTGATAGGAATAAACACAATAACAATGGGCAAGAGCATAGTGCATTCAGTGCATCACTTTATGTTTATAGAATATACATGATGATCAAGCAAGTATCATATGTTGTAAGAATTGAAGCCTCTAACACAAGTTGAATTTGAAGATTGCAGAAACTATGAGAAGCAAATGGAACTGCAAATAATTTATAAAAAATTGAAAACATAAGTAAAAAAATTGAAAACTATGAGAAGGTTGTGCCTGGAGCATCTAAGCTTGCTCTGTTTCCACTTCTTCTTGGACTAAAGATGTTGAGTAACTTCGTGCCTGCACGTGATGCAGTTCTTGGCGTTCGACTCGCTGTCCACATCGGCGCCATGGTCGGGGCCATCACCAGCGGCCAGATGGCCGAGCACATTGGCCGGAAAGGGGTGAGAAAATCTTGACCCTTCCCTCCCTCCGAATGAAAATTTGGAGTTGACCTTGTATTAGTCTCGAATCTCATGAGTTATTTAAGTAGTTGCGTGTGGCATTTGATATGATAATCAGAGAAGAGAAATTGGTCTTGCAGAAAATGTGTAGGTGAAGAATTTTTCTGAAAAAAGTTCAGTATTTTGTTCATATCATATGCTTGCAAGTTGCAACAAATTAATTCTTGACTACACTAAAGTTTTATTCTTTTATACTCTAATAACAGAGTAATGGACATGCCTACTGAATTTTCAGTCGTTAACGATGGTGGCGATTCAGAACATCATCGGTTGGCTTGCCATCTCCTTCACGAATGTATGGCATAATGCACCCACATGTTTCCCAAGCTTATTTTCTGCCCTTTTTCTTCTCATGGCGATACGAGCTTCATGCTTGCTAATCGATGTTTAATCCATAGGACTCATCACTTCTTTACATGGGGCGGCTGCTTCAAGGATTTGGTGTTGGTGTCATATCATACATGGTTTGTAATAAAGTATCTTCACTGCATGATTATTCTGTGCCTAGGATGTTCATGACTTTATGCTTTAAGATTTTGAGTACTTCTTAGCTGGTTCAAAAATGTTCAGAAACAAGAGAGCAACTAATATGTCAATATACTGGATGCAGAATGGTCCATGTTTTTTTGGAAAAGATGGTTTGTTGTTTATACCTATGCACCCCTACCAAAACTAAATTAACCTTTTGAAATTACAACATGTTTACTTTGTGCCTAGGCCTCGGTGCATGCTGATTTTTATGGCTTTATGCTTTAAGAGATTCAGTACTTCTCCATCGTATATACCAACTTATTTTCTTGTCAACATATTATTGAGCTACCTAATAGTTACAATACTAACTCTTACCACACGGTAAAAGTTCAAAGTAATCTGGACAATGACTACAAACAATAAAATAAAACTTGTGATGACAGAAAGAATAAACAGAAAGGACCATTGGCATCTAATCGCAGTTAACAGCTAGAAGCGTCAAAATTACACAGAGAACAAGTATTCTAGTTGGTCGTTCTTTGTTGCTGAAGCCGTGAGGAGAGTTTCATTGCGAAGCAAGCACAAATCCAACTTACTCTACCCATCTCTTCTCAGATGGAGAGGCCGCCTCCAGCTGGCTGCTGCGGCGCCATCACCTCCGGGGCGCCGAAGTGCTCTCCTTCTACAGTCCCCCGCTGTGCCTCGGCTACCGTCGCCCTAGCAGCTCCTTCCCGTCTCTATCGGCGCCCAATGCAAGCAGGGCAGACCCCAGGCTGAGCAGCTCGTGCTTGAGCGGGCGCTTCCGCCACGAGCCCCTGCCCAGCGCCTCCTCCTCCTCCTTCTCCAGCTGTCGTGACGTCGTCAAGGATGGTCGTGGCTCCTCGAGCCACGACTTCTTGCAACGACGGTGGTAGTACTAGTAGGAGATCACGGGAGGCCTACCGTCAGCAGCGCCGGAGGCGGAGCTGCAGGGCTTCTTGGGGGCGCGGGTGATGCTGCTTCCATGGGGTCCGCCTTGTTAGGATTTAATTAATCCTATTAATCCCTGCTTTTCCTAATCGAGGCGGTTGTCTCGTGTTCCTTCGGACGCACCCTTTCGGGGGCTATATATATGTGTAATCCCATCATCAATGAGAACAATGATTCACTTTTACTTCTCTATCTCCCTCTCTCTCGTTTTTTTCAACACGTTATCAGCACACTCTCGGCAGAGCAACTACTAGCCTCACGGGGCGACACGGAACGGGGAAGACCGAGGCCGGCGATGTCTCGAAGAGCAGCAGCAACGCCCTTGGTCCCGTGATCCCGTCGCTACCCCCGGCGAGGCCCTTCCCATGCGCAGGGCCCGTCTTACTCAGCGGCGGCCACGACCATGACCAATCCCGGTGCGGCACGCAGCCTCCATCGACGGCAGTGCTTGTGACCGGCCCTCCACCCCGACTCCATGCCACGACGCTCCCCAGCAACTCCAGCGATTTTCAACTCAAACAAACTCCAAGATAGGAAAATCCAGAGGGGAAGAAGAACTAAATCGGAGTCAAGCACCACGCAAACATCAGCGTCTTCGTCTAAAACAAGGTGCCACTTTACTACGTAATTTCGTTCCTGGCTACAAAATAATTGCTTTCCCATGAGCAGGAAGCCATGAAGCAAGTCTTACCCCGGCGAGGCCCCATGCCTGGTGCTCGAGTCCACTGCCAACGGCAGCAGTCGGCGTCGCCTTGGCGCACGACGTCGGAGGCGGCTCCCTGCGGGGCAGCGCCCTCCGGCGTGCGGTACCCAGCCCGGTGATGCTTCTCGTCCCTCCAACGCTAGGCACAACGACTCTCCCATCGACGCGGCTCCAATCGACGGAACCTGCGCATGGCGGTGCCCGCGACGACGGCTTATGGCACACGCCGCTGCACCCTCGATCTGTAGAGAGGCGCGGAGCAGTGGACCATGGCGCGGCTGTAGGGCTTCAACTCCCCGACGAGCGGCGCCCTCCGACGTGGCTGCTTGGGGCCATGGCCCCTCCCGTGAAGGAGATGGGACGGCCAGACAGCGATGCCCTCAGGCGCGCACGACGTGGCCTGGCCCTCCAGCGCGGTACCCTCTGCGGCGTCAACAGAGCGGTTCCGTATATATTGGCGATGCGGCGATGTGGCGCTGCTAGCGCATGGCACGGCGGCGCACAGAGCGACCGTCTCCCGGCGGTGGCGGTTATCAGGGACTGCACGAGAGAAGAAAAAAAGAGAACCTTATCTCTTCGGCCGGTTTCACTTCAGACCTTGTGGTTTCTTATAATCACAAATGACTGCCTACAATTCTCTCACGCATGATAGCCTATTTTCTGTTGAGTTTTAACATTCCAGAAAATATATGGTTATTGTATGTGGCATGTTCAATGTGTTTGCTTTTTAGCAATTCCTATAACATGTTCCATTAGTACAATGACATTGTTTTGCGATTGAGATTAAGTTTTCTCGCACAACATTTGCGATTGAGAATTTTTTTTCTCGCAAAATAATCTCATTGTGGTCGAGATCAGTTTTCTCTCGCAAAATATTAATTCACTCTGCTGAATTTTCTTGCAATTTGATACAAGATCTCATTTAATTTGATATCTATACAATTCAAGTTTTTCACTTGAGGATCAAGTTTGCAACATCATTATTATTCATTACATTAGTAGTATTTTTCTGTTGAGTACCAAGATGTATTCCAGATCTTAAGTTGATGTAATACATTTCCATGTTTATCACGTGTTGAGATTAATTACGTCCATTTGCAATAGAGATTTTTAATCTCTTGCAAAGATAAATTCAGTACCTCTGCAGTACTGTTTCTCCGTTGAGTACGAGGTATTCCGGAATATTTCTATGATGTATATATTTTCATGTTCGCCACATGTCGAGATTAATATGTCTATTTGCAATTGAGATTTCAATTTCTTGCAAATATGGATGCAAAATTCAAAGTGATTACTTCAAATTGATGTATTGGGATCACAAGGTAGTGTGTAGATCTACTGCTTTGCAGATTATCACCACTACTATTTAAGCCAACATTTTGTCATTTGACATTATGATTGCTTTACAAAATTCTCTCCCATATATTTTTACTAAGTCGTGACATAAGGCATCAGGAGTGAGTATCTACTGATTTCATCAGATTATACTCTCTAATGCTGCGAGATCTACTCCAGTTTGGAGATTATCTTCAAGGTGTCATGATTAGCAATTTGAGATTCACACTAATGGTTTCAAGCCAACTTCTTGAAACTATATCAATTTTGCAAATTTCATTACAACATTAACCATGATGGTCTTTAATTTACTTGTTGTAAATTAATTATCTCTGGTAACCGATGACTAGAGATTTTGAGGCATTCGCCCTCAATGGCCACCACTGCCCTATCTGGGCCATGGACATCATGATCGCTCTTGTGTCTTGTGGGATAATGTGTGCAATTCTGGATTCACCTCTAGTCAGGATCACACCGCTGACAGAAAAATGTTGTCTTATACATTATAAGGCATTAGATTCAAATCTCACCATCTGGTTATTCTATATCAGCAATTCTTGGGACACAATGAACTCAAGGGAAAAGGTTTGAAGATCACTTCAACCTTCAACCCGACATCACCAGTGATGACGGGATCCTATGAACACGAAGAATGTGTGGTTGAATATGACTCAACTAACATGTTTGAAGACATTGTTTAGTCTCTCAATCTCCTGAGTGCTCAACATAATTTATGTCCATTTACGATGTTCTAATAAGAACATAAGTATTGTTGTCATCATATATCGTATATCACAATATTGTATCAGCACTTTGGTACAAGTACATTTGTATGTATTCTATATATCTGAGTGATTTTCATATTAAGAATCACCATGTCTATATATAGATTTCTACGGGGGTCAATCTGATGAAAGATGATATGTGCCTTGTGGACATATGCACCATGAACTCTATACTCAGGGAAGTGAAATGTTTTCCACTCTCATTGAGAGATAGGAGATATTTTAAAATCGCTAGACGCGATGAGGTATTTGTTGGCTCAACTCGAGTCATATTTATTGTCCCTGTGGGTACTCGAGTAACGTTAGGATGCTTTATTGCTTCCGGGTTTAGCTCGTGCCCTACTAAACTATAGAGGTATCCGTCAAAATAGTTTCTATAGCGAAACGTATGATGACAACAAAGAGAAATATCTTCTCTTTACCATATGCAACGGATATGGCAAGCACATTCTCTATGTATCATCGGCATTGCACTACACATACTACAAAACCCATAGGACATGTTGCGTACAAGATAGGTTTCCAAAGTGTCTTTTGCATGACAAACTTGGCATTCCTGCTTTGATCATCATTGACATTGGTTTGAAACCGAAACTATCAGCGATTCCACTGGTTTATGATTATTATGATGCTAAATTATAATAACATTTGGATTTTATGTGCACTACAAATGACACAGGGAAGCTAATTTTAAGGCTCGCACACCTTAAAGTCTACGCTGAACCACTCAGACTCCTTGAATGCATCAAGTCGAGGTAAGTGGCTCTTCCCAACCAGTGAGTAGACTATTCAGGTATTCCATGGTTCTAAAAGACATATCTACATGATGGTCTTAAGTGTGTACTTTATTCACACGAACCATTATCCTGACATCGATTTCAAGAAAATCGAATGGATAACATTGCAGAATTCTCCTTGAGGGCCTTCTCTACGGCCTTTGGATTGAAGTTTAGCAATTTGTCCTAATGTCTAGACACAAAATGGTTTGGTAGAATCCTATCCAAAGAGTTAAGCTCATTGCATTATCTTTACTTTGGAATTGCAACTTACCAACTTTATGTTGGAGTCATGCAGTTTTACACACTCATGATAGAACTGCATAATATTATTCCCCTCTATCTTTGATATGTGGATATCTACCAAGTAATTCCTATCTGCGGTAATTCGGTTGCATACCGATATCACCATCAGGCATACATCATTGGCCCATCATCATATAATTGGGATCTATGTGAGGAATAACTGTATTTCCGTCAGTACCTCAAGCCCCTTGCATGGGGAGTTATTCAAGGCCAGTATGCTGATTCAATGAGGATCATTTCCAGACATTAGGGGGAGATTTCAAGTACCATAAAAAATGCCAGGAAATTAGTGGAATGTTCAACACATTTCTGCCTCAAATCCATGTAGTAAAAAATCTGAACCATGCATTCAGAAGATTTGCAACACATTGCAAATAATCTGCCAGATTCATTTACTGACTATAAAGGTGTCACACAATCCTACAATCCTACAAAAGTACGCCTGAAAGAGTGGATTTACCAGCAAAATCCACTCCACTCCCCGTTCAACGCAACAAGGGGAGATGTATGGCAGAAATACATCAGGATTCGGCTTCTCGCAAGCAAGGATATCAATGCCTGTGAATCAGTAAATGCAAGTCAACTTCACATTGATAGACACCTAATGGGTAGTATACACCCAGTGGACGGGAAACCTCCACCAACCCAGGTCATAGTGCACACAATGATCGGGTCATCGGAATACCCGACTCAGCCGCATTGAGAAATCGCGAGCAGTCACCATGGGTAACGGTATTTCCATCAACTCTATATTGATATATAGATTCCGGAGAAACATACAACCAAAAGTCTACAATTGTCGACATACATTTCCCAACTAGATTGCAAAACCTTTCGAATGATTCAGATCTAAAGACCATGGCCATGGCAAAGTGTGAACAACACTCAGACTGAACTCATGCAAAGGTTATAATCTAGATAGAAATGATCTTGCTCAGTAATGGGAAGGTATTCATAAGCAATACCTACACCAGTTTTCTTCTGGAAACAGAATTGAGAACAACAAGGTGATGAAACAAAGAGCAAGTATTGTAGCACAAGGGTTCACGCAGATACTCAACTATTCTTCAGAGGTGGAATCTCATTCCGATAACTTATATCATTGGCAGTACAAAATCATCTATCTCTGCAGTTGATAGATGTAGTGATTACATATCCATGTGGATCACTAGATTCAGACATATATGATTGATTCTCGATGGAACCTCAATTCTGAATCAAAATACAAAATGAAACATACATTGTGTAAAACTAGTAAGTCACCATACGACTTATTGTGGTCGGTACATATGGTACAACCAACGTAGCGAGTTCCTTATACAAAAGGATTACTCCTGCAAAGATGATTATCCATGTCGACGACACATGTAATCATCTAATGACGGAGTTTAAATGAAGGATTTGGGTAAACCAAAACACCGCTCGTTACTACAACTTGAGCACCTTCATTCATACATTATGGTATACTATGTTGTCTATATCCAAAATATATTGGAGAAATTCATTGTGGACAAATATCATCCATCCATAACTCTCATGGTAGTTCATTCTATAGACGTAGAGAAAGACCTATTTGGACCAAGAGATGATGGAAATAAGATATTGGGACTCAACGTTCCATATGCCATTAGATCGACCAAACACAATTGGTTGGTACTCAAGAATATCTTTCGATATCTCCAAGGCATGAAACATCTTGTCCTGGTTTTTCAGTTTTGGAGAAATCTGAACATCAATATCATTGGATACATAGATCAGATCCCCACTATGTCAGATCATAGACAAATTTAGTGCTCCTACTAGGTGTGGTAGCCTTCTCATGAAGAGTCTTCAAAACAGACCTCGTGGCTACATTCACCAACCATTATCTCAACGATAATGTTTCTTGTGTTGCCCAGATGCAAACAGGTTACATAATAAGCAATATCACTATATTGCATATCTTGCAAGTCAAATCATGCGACTGATTTGTTCAGCGGGTCTCTACCAACTTCTATGTTTTGGTATGTGACGGCTTTGAATTTTGCAAGAATCCGGGGAAGTATCTTCCTGAATTGTTTCTGTTCAATGCATCATATTATACTCTTTTTCCTTCATGAGTTTACTTTACAGGTTCTCATAAAGGTTTTTAATGAGGTAATATCAACATGAGGTCATATGTCATACTTTCTGTTTTCCCCACCGGGGTTTTTGGAAAAGTATATATGACATATTTATTGTCCTCTAAACTCTACGAGTTTTCTCGTATTGAGTTAAAAGAGACAATGACCATTATATGCCGTACCATTTTTTCCTTATTTTTCCCACTGGGTTTGAAGGAGTTTTAGCAACATATCAAACACCTATCTTCTCATATTTTTTTCTCACAGGGTTTTTGGAGGAGCTTTTTTCAAGATGATGATACTTACACTAACAAGCATGGATTAGGGGGAGTGTTAGGACTTAATTAATTCTATTAATCTCTGCTTTTCCTAATCGAGGCGGTTGTCTCGTGTCCCTTCGGACGCACCCTTTCGGGGGCTATATATATGTGTAATCCCATCATCAATGAGAACAATGATTCACTTTTACTTCTCTGTCTCCCTCTCTCTCATTTTTTTCAACACGCCTCCCCTCCGCACGTAGCCTCCCGAAGGATGAGCAGTAAGACCGAGACCCACGGTGGAGGTCCTCGCCGCTGCCACAAAACGTGGCCGAGGCCGGAGTCGGCGACGGCGCCCACATCCATCCAGAGATTCTTGGGCACCTCAGTGGGGTTGCCTCGCCGGCGGCGGGGGCGGTGACCATGGCGACGTGACGCGAGGCAGAGGCGCGTCGCCGGCGCAGGCAGGCTAGCCCTAGTGCGATGGATTTGGCGGAGGAATAGGCAGCATGGGTTCTCCAACGAGGCACGTTAACGAGCAGAGGATCGGCGTGTTTTCACCCATTTTTTCTCTTCCTATCGTCACAATAAAAATCCACGTGGACACAATGAGGGAGCTCCCCTTGCGCGATGGGCGCACAAATCTTGCCGATGTACTTTTGAACATGCATATGCAGCCCAAATGAGCAGCATATGTCAAAAAAAAGGTACTCCACTTAACAGAAATACATCATTAAAATGTTCAGCATATAGCATAGCATAGCAAACAGAGCAAACCAGAAGGTCTAGACAGTGTTACAAGGTGGATGCCAGAGCACAACCATCAATTCAAAATAAAAGCTAACATATCTTTGCGGACTTTAACCACAATACGTGTCACTCTTCTTAATACTCCCAAAGCAAAACTATCACTAAGTCACCTGATACCATCTCTTCTTGTTTGTGCCATCCCACCACAATTCATAATGGCCTCAGGTGGCAATTGTGGCATATCTGCAGATAATACAGAACAATTCCAGAAACCGAGAACATATATATAAACCTATGAGAGATCACCAAGAAAATTAAACACCGAAACTTTACAGTGGTATTGACAGAACAAGGCATCACATATTATTTACTCCATTCTCCTAAGAATAATACAAAAGGGACTTCAAACTATGTACCTTGATGAATAACCTATGCTTGAAGCCACATGAACATATTGTCGTCGGTTGCCGGTCTTCCGCATCTACGCACTGGCAAAATAAAGAACAACTTGCTTAAAAGTGTTCAACTGAAATGTAAGCAGATATATAATGTGGGGATTCCCCCAGCCCTGGCCTTGCCAAAATAAATTAAAATGTGGGTGCTTAAATTTTTTGGAATGTATGTCAAGGGAATGTGTACTATAAAAAGAAGGGGGTATTTTCTTTTAGTCATTTGAACAAACAAGCAAGAAGCACCTTCTGTGTCACATAATTGCAGCCATCAGAACAAAAAATTGTTAGATTGTGGATCAAAGATCCATGATAAAATACGTGCACACATCCTATTTGATGCATTAACACAATCCTCCGAAGGGCATATACACCATGCATAGAAGAGAAGCTAAACGAGGAGGAAAAACGAATGAAAATCACAACCAAGAAGGATGGCAAAATCCAGACGTACTGATCATCCTCAACCCATCCAAGGCAAGGCCATAGTCGAATCCCATGGTGGTGGAGTATCCTAGGCGGCGGAGCAGGGAAAGGAATAACACACCAGCACAATCGGCGAAGACGAAGACACCACTGACTGCTCGTCCTTCTCTTCGGCGCCACACTCCGAGGCACGACAAGTGTTTTCATCACTCCAGTTCCCATTGAACTGATGCTTGATTCTGGTGCAAACCTATATACGAAAGAACACATATTTATGTATATTTCATCAAGTATATGCCAGAAATATCAACAAGCGAAACCTGTGTGGTTTGACCTAAAGTCCCGTCATCCCATCAATTGTGGTTGTGTATGGAGTGCTTCTCATCCTTGCTCTAGAAACATATTTGTATATGTGAATTTGCTAGTCCCAATCATATGTGTAAAGAAAAGGGTAAACATGAACTGGCTATATGCGTTTATTCTAGCATACCGTCCCATGACACGCTTTGCATACAGATCCCTTTCCTTATGAGCTGAAGTAAAATGAGCTAGTATCCAGTATTTAGCAGGATAATAAATCCAACATTTTGTCATGTTAGAACAACCAAGATGTGGCAGTAAGAAAACTTCCCCTAAAAACAAAGGGGCAAACAAAAACTAATATACATCCAAGAAACTAAGGAGGGATAGGAAAAGTAATTGTAGCAATGAAGGCCATCCCCCATCATGTATTATCTACCATCAATTATTGCCCAAGAACACATCTAAATTTAACATGAACAAATGTACAATTTTTTGTTTTCAAATTCACAGTTTAACTACTAATATACTTGATGAGGTTTGCAAGATCATCCATTAATTTGTTGGGTGCAAGTTCCCTGAGCTAGTAAGAAATAGAGATTCACAAGTAAAAAGCAGAAGGATCACCTCTCGCCCTCTCTTTCGTTGTTGAAGAGTGTAATGTTCCCACCCAAAGATAGGTAAAGCTAAAGCTACTTAATGGCATCCCTAGCTTCATCGAAAAGTATTTATATTTTCAGTTAGACCGTGGCATATGAAAATGAAAACATCTATAAATCAAGTGCAATTTACCATTGCCAGAATAGCTGCTGGCATCCATCCAGCACCAGTGCCCTTTGCTTCCTACAGAAATATTAACATTAATGAGAACAAAATTACCAGATAAAAAAGCGATACACTCTGGCTACTGTGAGAAACTGAGAATACATGCTTCTGTGAAAAAACAACCTTTGTCAAGAGGTAAGTAGCCCAGGAAGCATTTGCTGAGAAAATTGGAGCAGTAACACGCAAACGGTCTCCACCAACACTTGGATGTTCAGAGCGTTTACCAACTTAGTAGACCGATCAAATATTTCGGGCACATTTTTCAGTAACATGCCACCAAATGCTTCCAGCTGTCAAAGTCAACCCCGGATACATAGTGTCACCGATCACACGACCAAGGGGATACTTAAAATAGAAGCAGCAGAAGATAATTCAGCCATGTATTCTAACTGTGTTTCCGCTTTACAAATAACCCACACATTATTAAATTATTCAGCTGTCTGTGAGGCTCTTACCATGTCCTATCATCAAACCAGTTCCAGAACTCGTAGATTCCATTCTTGACAGAAACTGCACAAGCAGGGGTAATTCAGAACCAATACAGTACATAACTGCATCAAGCCAGCTTTTTAAGTTCCTACTATAAGCACTTGTTTGCTACATACTTCCACTAATCATCCATAGTAAGCGTGAACTACCAATCACCCTCGTCACTGACCTTGGTGCAGAACCACACGGGGGTTGAATCCTCTCCCGATGTTGCGACTGTGTGGAAGGAGGGAGACAACCTCCGTCGCTCCACGCCCTTGAAGACGGGCAGATCGGAAAAATTTGCTTTGAGATCGCCATCACCCATGGCTCGCCGTCGAGTGGAACGCCCGCCATCCTTCTGCGTACCCCTCTGCCTCGAGGTGGATTTCGGCAGCCCCTCCATCCCTAGCGGATGAGAAAGAGTGGAGATGAGAGCTGCGTGCCCGATGGTGACACGTTTACATATTAAATTCAGAAAACCATGATACTTTAGTACAACAAGTAGATGCTAAAAAATCTATCGTTAAATAAAGTGGTTGGTGCTATAATTCTTTGCTATGGTCCTACAAAAACTATTAAGCTGGTCCAGAAATTATTAGTATGACTAACATACTTGTCCAAGCTGTCAATCTTTTCAAGAAAACAATATGTGTTTGCTTCTTTAATAAAAGAAAAGAATCAGGAACTCTCACAAAATATTTTGCAGACAATTATAACTCAAGAAATAGAGAAACATGGCCTGAAGCAGATCAACAGCATAAAACTTGAAAACCTGTATCACTCCTAGGACTAAATTAGGAGACCAAAAAACCCTTGCAGAATTTACATGCCAACAGAGAACAAATTGATGACCAAACAAGACTTAGTTCTGGAGTACTAATAAGAAAGATAGATAAATGCATGATGGTTAAGCGTCATAAATAACTTAGTAGATAAATGGATGATGGATAACTCGTCAGGCCTATGGAGCTATCATAGCATGGATAACTCGTCAGGCATAACATAGCTGCAATCAACACAAGAGAGTTGTTCTGCATAGATAGATACATAGGTAGACAGAGATATGAACCAAATAGGGGATCCCATGCACTTACCTAGA
The DNA here is from genome assembly GCA_034509565.1 of Triticum monococcum. Lineage (NCBI taxonomy): Eukaryota > Viridiplantae > Streptophyta > Magnoliopsida > Poales > Poaceae > Triticum > Triticum monococcum. The sequence goes on from CM067842.1 coordinate 634,286,269, forward strand.
ATTTGTCTTCAGAAGGTTTGTGTGTGGCTGCTGAAGGTTGCGGCTGATGGGGCTATCCACGGCTGCGACTACGGGGCAGGCGGATGGGGTAGGGGGCAGCGGACGGATGGAGCTCGGGGCGGTGGACGGCCGGAGCTCGCTGTCAGGGCCGGCGGATGGATGTCCAGCTGCTACTTGCGGCTCGGCGACTCAGATCTTCGGCTTGGCATCGCCGGAACCAACGACCAGAAGCCGCGCCAGTCCCTTACTCTGCGGTCCCCAGAGACCTCGCCGGCGCACCCGACACCGCGGCGGCTGCCCGGACCCGGGCCTCCATGCCGGCGTCATCGTGGCGCGGACGGGAGGCCTTGCCCCGCGAGACGGAGGGATCTGACGCTGCCACCGCTCGGGGACTCCCTCCCGTGTGCTCTCGAGATCCAAATAGAGAAAATCAGGGGATATGAGGCTGGAGGAGGTGGAGCTCGGGATGGGAGATGAAGGCGGCGGCGGAGCAGCAGGAAAGAGAGACAGAGGGATCGCCTGTGTCCCCAGAAACCTCGCCGGCGCACCCGACACCGCGGCAGCTGCCCGGGCCCGGGCCTCCATGCCGGTGTCATCGTGGCGCGGACGGGAGGCCCTGCCCCGCAAGACGGAGGGATCTGACGCTGCCACCGCTCGGGGACTCCCTCCCGTGTGCTCCCGAGATCCAAATAGAGAAAATCAGGGGATATGAGGCTGGAGGAGGTGGAGCTCGGGACGGGAGATGAAGAGGGCACGGGCACAGGCGGCGGCACGCAGTGCATTTGCGGAGAAAGAGGCGGCGGCGGAGCATCAGGGAAGAGGCGGGGTTGGAGGAGAGGAAAGGAAAGAGAGACAGAAGGATCGCGTGTGTTGGAAACCTTCGTGGGGAAGGAAACGAGATATGTTTTCCTCTCCAGGCTCGATCTGATTGGCCCCCCAAATAGTGCGAGTGATGAGGTGTCCATCTCTAGCGATCGCCATCGGCTTGGCATCGCCGGAACCAACGATCAGAAGCCGCGCCAGTCCCTTATTGTGCGGTCCCCAGAGACCTCGCCGACGCACCTGACACCGCGACGGCTGCTGATGACCCACAAGTATAAGGGATCTATTGTAGTCCTTTCGATAAGTAAGAGTATCGAACCCAACGAGGAGCAGAAGGAAATGATAAGCGGTTTTCAGCAAGGTATTCTCTGCAAGTACTGAAATAAGTGGTAACAGATAGTTTTGTGATAAGATAAATTGTAACGAGCAACAAGTAACAAAAATAAATAAAGTGCGGCAAGGTGCCCCAATCCTTTTTGTAGCAAAGGACAAGCCGGAACAAACTCTTATAATAGGAAAAGCGCTCCCGAGGACACATGGGAATATCGTCAAGCTAGTTTTCATCACGTTCATATGATTCGCGTTCGATACTTTGATAATTTGATATGTGGGTGGACCGGTGCTTGGGTGTTGTTCTTACTTGAACAAGCATCCCACTTATGATTAACCTCTATTGCAAGCATCCTCAACTACAACAAAAGTATTAAGGTAAACCTAACCATAGCATGAAACATATGGATCCAAATCAGCCCCTTACGAAGCAATGCATAAACTAGGGTTTAAGCTTCTGTCACTCTAGTAACCCATCATCTACTTATTACTTCCCGATGCCTTCCTCTAGGCCCAAATAATGGTGAAGTGTTATGTAGTCGACGCTCACATAACACCACTAGAGGCTAGACAACATACATCTTATCAAAATATCAAATGAATACCAAATTCACATGACTACTCATAGCAAGACTTCTCTCTTGTCCTCAGAAACAAATGTAATTACTCACAAAGCATATTCATGTTCATAATCAGAGGGGTAATAATATGCATGTAGGATCTGAACATATGATCTTCCACCAAATAAACCAACTAGCATCAACTACAAGGAGTAATCAACACTACTAGCAACCTACTAGCACCAATCCCAGACTTTGAGACAAGAATTGGATACAAGAGATGAACTAGGGTTTGGAGATGAGATGGTGCTGGTGAAGATGTTGATGGAGATTGCCCTCTCCCGATGAGAGGAGCGTTGGCGATGACGATGGTGATGATTCCCCCCCCCCCCCCGGAGGGAAGTATCCCTGGCAGAACAGCTCTGCCGGAGCTCTAGATTGGTTCCGCCTTGTGGCGGCGGAGTCTCGTCCCGAAAGGTTTCTTTCGGGTTTTTTCTCATCGAAAGACTTCATATAGCAGAAGATGGACGTCGGGCGCGCCCCCCACCCTCGTGAGCAGGGTGTGGGCCCCCTGGCCTTCATCTTTGGCGAGGATTTTTCTTTATTTATTTTAATATGTTCCGTGGAGTTTCAGGACTTTTAGAGTTGCGCAGAATAGGTCTCTAATATTTGCTCCTTTTCCATCCCAGAATTCTAGCTGCCGGCATTCTCCCTCCTTATGTAAACCTTGTAAAATAAGAGAGAATAGCCATAAGTATTGTGACATAAAGTGAAATAACAGCCCATAATGCAATAAATCTCGATATAAAAGTATGATGCAAAATGGACGTATCAACTCCCCCAAGCTTAGACCTCGCTTGTCCTCAAGCGAAAAGCCGATAACAATAAATATGTCCTCATGTTTAGAGGTAGAGGCGTCAATAAAAAAAATACGGACATGAAGGCATCATGATTATTCTCATATCAGCAACATATGTAGATTTTGTCATATGATTACTCATGTTCAAGTGATGATCTATTCACAATGCAAAAGTATAAATCATAAACCTTATTGGGCTCCGACAAACTATAATCTCAGTCATTGAAGCAATTGCAATTTATCATAACATCGGAAAGAGTCTATGTCAGAGCTAAAAAGCAAGTCCACATACTCAACTATCATTTTGTCCTTCATAATTGCTAACACTCACGCAATACTTGTGGTTATGAAGTTTTAATCGGACACAGAGAAAGATAGGGGCTTATAGTTTTGCCCCACAACCTTTTACCTCAAGGGTAATGTCAACAATAATGGTTCATGCTCCCCTACATCCAATTAGATATATATATATAGTGTTACTATTCATCACCCAGGGTGCAGAATAAGTTATTTTTTATCCGAGGTAATCTTACGATCATTTCATAATTGAATTACGTTTCAAATTCAAATAGTTACATTCCTATTGATTCACTACGTAAAATTTGACCTAAAAAAATAAAAATAAATGTCATAAAACAAGAAAATTTGCAGTTTATGTGTATTTTACACTATATTTTTACGTTTGTAATTTTACATAACATAAAATATTTTTTACGGCAATTATATATTTTTTTACGGTTCCATTTTACGTCGGAAATAAGACAAAACTTATGGAACGTAAAATTACGATGCATTGATGGTAAAATAGAGGGGGGTGAAGAATAACTATTCCTCATCTAGGGTGACGAATAGTCCAAAGGATAAGATGAAAAAGAAAAGGTGAAGATCACCATGACTCTTGCATAAGGTAGAAGATAATAATAAAGGATAGGCCCTTCGCAGAGGGAAGCAGAGGTCGCCATGCGTTTTTATAGCTGGATGCACAAAATCTCAATGCGAAAGAACGCCACTTTATATTGCCCCTTATGATATGAACCTTTATTATGCAGTCCGTCGCTTTTATTATTTCCACATCACAAGATCGTATAAAGCTTATTTCTCCCACACTAATCAATCATACATATTTAGAGAAATTTTTATTGCTTTGCACCAATGACAACTTACTTGAAGGATCTTACTCAATCCATCAATCATACATATTTAGAGAAATTTTTATTGCTTTGCACCGATGACAACTTACTTGAAGGATCTTACTCAATCTATCAATCATACATATTTAGAGAAATTTTTATTGCTTTGCACCGATGACAACTTACTTGAAGGATCTTACTCAATCCATAGGTAGATATTGTGGACTCTCATGGCAAAACTGGTTTAAGGATATTTGGAAGCACAAGTAGTATTTCTACTTGGTGCTGAGAATTTGGCTAGCATGAGGGGGAAAGGCAAGCTCAACAAGTTAGAGGATCCATGACAACATACTTTATCTCAGATATAAGAAAGACATAACTCATTACATTGTCTTCCTTGTCCAACATCAACTCTTTAGCATGTCATATTTTAATGAGTGCTCCTAATCATAAAAGATGTCAATGATAATATATCTATATGTGAAAACCTCTCTTTCCTTATTACTTCATATTAATTGCAACAATGACCAAAGCTATGGCTGCCAACTCCCAACAACTTTTAATCATCATACTCTTTCTATGTGAAGTCATCACTCTCAATAAGATCAATATGAACTTTTTGTTTCTTTTTATTCTTTTCTTCTTTCTTTTATTCACCCAAGATCATGGAAAAATAATCAAGCCCTTGACTCAACACTAATCTTTATTATATATAGCTCACGGACTCGATTACAAAGAGAGATCATAAAGCAAAACTCAAAACTAGATCATGCCATAAACTTTATTCTACTAGATAAAGATACTACTATTAGGATCGAACTAAGAAAAATGGTAAAGGTAGGAGTTGTGATTGTGATACGATACCGGGGCACCTCCCCCAAGCTTGGCAGTTGCCAAGGGGAGTGCCCATACCCATGTGATTATGTCTCCTTTGTCGGTGAAGAAGGTGGTGGTGATCTTGATGATGCAGGCTTGTCGTCCATCTTCCAAGGCATACGTTCTCCATCATAGAAAGATGATCGAGTCTCCGGGATCCTCAATTCTGCAGCCAAACTCATCCTTTTGAATCTATATTCATACTCACAGTTTTGGTTTTGCAGGTCATAGATTTGGGCTTGGAGGTGCTCGATCTTCTCATGAAGCTTGAAGATAGTCTCCCTGATGTTGTCAGCATCCAACGTGTGGTTTCTAGTGAACTCCGCGATCATCATGTGGTTAGAGTTGAGTCCACGTTCCACCATCCTTTGGCACTTGAAAACTTGTTGCTCCACTGCTTCGAGCCTCGTCTCCATGCTTCCGGTCCCCTTTGGTCCCTCTTCATCGCGGATGTGCAGCAACCCATCACGCAACTCAATGGTTTGAGGGTGTCGCAGCACCTCCGCGAGGTAAGGGTTGATGACCTTCTCGAAGAACTTGTCCTTTGAGGCGCTTGGGGCCGTCATGATAACCTAGATCTGTCAGAAAAACAGCTCGAAACAAGAACAGAGGAGGTTTGCGTGATACGGGAGTCAAAACCTTCGGGAGAATATATAATGGATTTTTACCGACAAAAATACGTATCGTGCAAGAAAACAGAGTCTGGAGGGCACACGAGGTGCTCGCGAGGTAGGGGGCGCGCCCAGAGGGGTAGGGCGCGCCCACCACCCTCATGGGGCCCTCGTGTCCTTCCCGGACTGCTACTTATTTTTCTATTTTTCTAAATATTCCAAAACAGAGAAATATTGCCTTAAAATTGTTTTGGAGTCGGTTTACTTACCGTACCACATACCTATTCCTTTTCGGAGTCTGAAACGTTCCGGAAAGTGTCCCTTATGTATTCCTCCGGGGTTACGGTTTCAATAATATTGGTTTCAACATTTATGGGATTACCTGAGATATAATGTTTGTTTCTTTGACCGTTTACCACCTTCGGATTTGTGCCCTCGAAGTTGTTGATTTTTATGGCACCGGAAAGATAGACCTCTTCGATAACATAGGGGCCTTCCCATTTAGAGAGAAGTTTTTCTACAAAAAATCTTAAACGAGAGTTGTATAGCAATACATAATCACCTACATTAAACTCACGATTTTGTATCCTTTTGTCATGCCATCTTTTAACTTTTTCTTTAAACAACTTGGCATTTTCATAAGCTTGGGTTCTCCATTCATCAAGTGAGCTAATATCAAATAACCTCTTCTCACCGGCAAGTTTAAAATCATAGTTGAGCTCTTTAATAGCCCAATATGCCTTATGTTCTAGTTCGAGAGGTACGTGTCATGCTTTTCCATAAAACATTTCATACGGAGACATACCCATATGATTTTTATATGCGGTTCTATAAGCCCATAATGCATCATCAAGTTTCTTAGACCAATTCTTTCTAGACCTATTAACAGTCTTTTGCAAAATTAATTTGAGCTCTCTATTGCTCAATTCTACTTGACCACTAGACTGAGGGTGATAAGGAGATGCAATTCTGTGATTAACATCATACTTAGCAAGCATTTTACGGAAAGCACCATGAATAAAGTGTGAACTGAAGGAAATATGCCCTAGAGGCAATAATAAAGTTATTATTTATTTCCTTATATCATGATAAATGTTTATTATTCATGCTAGAATTGTATTAACCGGAAACATAATACATGTGTGAATACATAGACAAACAGAGTGTCACTAGTATGCCTCTACTACACTAGCTCGTTAATCAAAGATGGTTATGTTTCCTAACCATGAACAAAGAAGTTGTTATTTGATTAACGAGGTCACATCATTAGTTGAATGATCTGATTGACATGACCCATTCCATTAGCTTAGCACCCGATCGTTTAGTATGTTGCTGTTGCTATTCTTCATGACTTATACATGTTCCTATGACTATGAGATTATGCAACTCCCGTTTATCGGAGGAACACTTTGGTGCTACCAAACGTCACAACGTAACTGGGTGATTATAAAGGAGTACTATAGGTGTCTCCAAAGGTAGATGTTGGGTTGGCGTATTTCGAGATTAGGATTTGTCACTCCGATTGTCGGAGAGGTATCTCTGGGCCCTCTCGATAATGCACATCACTTAAGCCTTGCAAGCATTGCAACTAATGAGTTAGTTGTGGGATGATGTATTACAGAACGAGTAAAGAGACTTGCCGGTAACGAGATTGAACTAGGTATTGGATACCGACGATCGAATCTCGGGCAAGTAACATACCGATGACAAAGGGAACAACGTATGTTGTTATGCGGTCTGACCGATAAAGATCTTCGTAGAATATGTAGGAGCCAATATGGGCATCCAGGTCCCGCTATTGGTTATTGACCGGAGACGTGTCTCGGTCATGTCTACATTGTTCTCGACCGTAGGGTCCGCACGCTTAACGTTACGATGACAGTTATTATGAGTTTATGCATTTTGATGTACCGAAGGAGTCCCGGATGAGATCACGGACATGACGAGGAGTCTCGAAATGGTCGAGACGTAAAGATTGATATATTGGAAGCCTATGTTTGGACATCGGAAGTATTCCGGGTGAAATCGGGATTTTACCGGATTACCGGGAGGGTTACCGGAACCCCCCGGGAGCCAAATGGGCCAACATGGGCCTTAGTGGAAAGGTGAGAGGGCAGCCCACATAGGGCTGCGCCTCCCCCCTCTCCCTAGTCCTATTAGGACTAGGAGAGGGGCCGGCCACCTCTCTCTCTCTCCCCTTTAAAGGATTCCTAGTTGGACTAGGATTGGAGGGGGGAGTCCTACTCCCGGTAGGAGTAGGACTCCTCCTGCGCCTCCCTCTCTTTGGCTGGCCAGCCCCCCTCCCTCCAACCTTTATATACGGGGGCAGGGGACACCCCAAGACACACAAGTTGATCCTTGAGATCGTTCCTTAGCCGTGTGCGGTGCCCCCTGCCACCAAATTCCACCTCGATCATACCGTTGTAGTGCTTAGGCGAAGCCCTGCGTCGGTAGTACATCAAGATCATCACCACGCCGTCGTGCTGACGGAACTCTTCCTCGACGCTTTGCTGGATCGGAGCCCGAGGATCGTCATCGAGCTGAACGTGTGCTAAGAACTCGGAGGTGCCGGAGTAACGGTGCTTGGATCGGTCGGATCGGGAAGAAGACGTACGGCTACTTCCTCTACGTTGTGAGATCGCTTCCGCAGTCGGTCTGCGTTGGTACGTAGACAATACTCTCCCCCTCGTTGCTATGCATCACCATGATCTTGCGTGTGCGTAGGAATTTTTTTGAAATTACTACGTTCCCCAACAGTGGCATCCGAGCCTAGGTTTTATGGTTTGATGTTATTTGCACGAGTAGAACACAAGTGAGTTGTGGGCGATACAAGTCATACTGCCTACCAGCATGTCATACTTTGGTTCGGCGGTATTGTTGGACGAGACTATCCGGACCAACCTTACGCGTACTCTTACGCGAGACCGGTTCCCTCGACGTGCTTTGCACATAGATGGCTTGCGGAAGACTGTCTCTCCAACTTTAGTTGAACCAAGTGTGGCTACGCCCGGTCCTTGAGAAGGTTAAAACGGAGTCTATTTGACGAACTATCGTTGTGGTTTTGATGCGTAGGTGAGATGAGTTCTTACTTAAGCCCGTAGCAGCCACGTAAAACTTGCAACAACAAAGTAGAGGACGTCTAACTTGTTTTTGCAGGGCATGTTGTGATGTGATATGGTCAAGGCATGATACTGATTTTATTGTATGAGATGATCATGTTTTGTAACCGAGTTATCGGCAACTGGCAGGAGCCATATGGTTGTCGCTTTATTGTATGCAATGCAATCGCGATGTAATGCTTTACTTTATTACTAAGCGGTAGTGATAGTCGTGGAAGCATAAGATTGGCGAGACGACAACGATGCTACGATGGAGATCAAGGTGTCGCGCCGGTGACGATGGTGATCATGACGGTGCTTCGGAGATGGAGATCACAAGCACAAGATGATGATGGCCATATCATATCACTTATATTGATTGCATGTGATGTTTATCCTTTTATGCATCTTATCTTGCTTTGATTGACGGTAGCATTATAAGATGATCTCTCACTAAATTATCAAGAAGTGTTCTCCCTGAGTATGCACCGTTGCCAAAGTTCGTCGTGCCCAGACACCACGTGATGATCGGGTGTGATAAGCTCTACGTCCATCTACAACGGGTGCAAGCCAGTTTTGCACACGCAGAATACTCAGGTTAAACTTGACGAGCCTAGCATATGCAGATATGGCCTCGGAACACAGAGACCGAAAGGTCGAGCGTGAATCATATAGTAGATATGATCAACATGACGATGTTCACCATTGAAAACTACTCCATCTCACGTGATGATCGGTTATGGTTTAGTTGATTTGGATCATGTGATCACTTAGAGGATTAGAGGGATATCTATCTAAGTGGGAGTTCTTAAGTAATATGATTAATTGAACTTTAATTTATCATGAACTTAGTCCTGGTAGTATTTTGCAAATTATGTTGTAGATCAATAGCTCGCGTTGTTGCTTCCCTGTGTTTATTTTTGATATGTTCCTAGAGAAAATTGTGTTGAAAGATGTTAGTAGCAATGATGCGGATTGGATCCGTGATCTGAGGTTTATCCTCATTGCCGCACAGAAGAATTATGTCCTTGATGCACCGCTAGGTGACAGACCTATTGTAGGAGCAGATGCAGACGTTATGAACGTTTGGCTAGCTCAATATGATGACTACTTGATAGTTTAGTGCACCATGCTTAATGGCTTAGAATCGGGACTTCAAAGACGTTTGGAACGTCATGGACCATATGAGATGGTTCAGGAGTTGAAGTTAATATTTCAAGCAAATACCCGAGTTGAGAGATATGAAGTCTCAACAAGTTCTATAGCTAAAAGATGGAGGAGAATTGCTCAACTAGTGAGCATGTGCTCAGATTGTCTGGGTACTACAATCACTTGAACCAAGTGGGAGTTAATCTTCCAGATAAGATAGTGATTGACAGAATTCTCTAGTCACCATCACCAAGTTAGTAGAACTTCGTGATGAACTATAATATGCAAGGGATAACGGAAACAACTCCCAAGCTCTTCGTGATGCTGAAATCAACAAAGGTAGAAATCAAGAAAAACATCAAGTGTTGATGGTTGACAAGACCACTAGTTTCAAGAAAAGGGCAAAGGGAAGAAGGGGAACTTCAAGAAGAACGGCAAGCAAGTTGCTGCTCAAGTGAAGAAGCCCAAGTCTGATCCTAAGCCTGAGACTAAGTGCTTCTACTGCAAAGGGACTGGTCACTAGAAGCGGAACTACCCCAAGTGATTGGCGGATAAGAAGGATGGCAAAGTGAACATAAGTATATTTGATATACATGTTATTGATGTGTACTTTACTAGTGTTTATAGCAAACCCTCAGTATTTGATACTAGTTCAGTTGCTAAGATTAGTAACTCGAAATGGGAGTTGTAGAATAAACAGAGACTAGTTAAGGGTGAAGTGACGATGTGTGTTGGAAGTGGTTCCAAGATTGATATGATCATCATCGCACACTCCCCATAATTTCGGGATTAGTGTTGAACCTAAATAAGTGTTATTTGGTGTTTGCATTGAGCATGAATATGATTTGATCATGTTTATTGCAATATGGTTATTCATTAAAGTCAGAGAATAATTGTTGTTCTGTTTACATGAATAAAACCTTCGATGGTCATACACCCAATGAAACAAGTTCGTTGGATCTCGATCGTAGTGATACACATATTGAAACCAAAAGATGCAAAGTTAATAATGATAGTGCAACTTATTTGTTGCACTGCCGTTTAGGTCATATTGGTATAAAGCGCATGAAGAAACTCCATGCTGATGGGCTTTCGGAATCACTTGATTATGAATCACTTGATGCTTGCGAACCATGCCTTTTGGGCAAGATGACTAAAAACGCCGTTCTTTGGAACAATGGAGCGAGCAACAGATTTGTTGGAAATCATACATACTGATGTATGTGGTCCGATGAATATTGAGGCTCGCGACAGGTATCATTATTTTCTGATCTTCACATATGATTTAAGCAGATATGAGTATATCTACTTGATGAAACATAAGTCTGAAACATTTGAAAAGTTCAAAGAATTTCAGAGTGAAGTGAAAAAACATCGTGACAAGAAAATAAAGTTTCTACGATCTGATCGCGGAGACAAATATTTGAGTTACGAGTTTGGTCTTCAGTTAAAAACAATGTGAAATAGTTTCACTACGCACGCCACCTGGAACACTACAACATAATGGTGTGTCCAAATGTCATAACCGTACTTTATTGGATATAGTGCAATCTATGATGTATCTTACCGATCTACCACTATCGTTTTGGGGTTATGCATTAGAGACAGCTGCATTCACGTTAAATAGGGCACCATCTAAATCCGTTGAGACGACACAATTTGAACTATGGTTTAGCAAGAAACCAAAGTTGTCGTTTCTTAAAGTTTGGGGTTGCGATGCTTATATGAAAAAGTTTCATCCTGATAAGCTCAAACTCAAATCGGAGAAGTGCGTCTTCATAGGATATCCAAAGGAAAATATTGGATACACCTTCTATCACAGATCCGAAGGCAAGACTTTTGTTGCTAAAATTCGGAAACTTTCTGGAGAAGGAGTTTCTCTCGAAAAAAGTGAGTGGGAGGAAAGTAGAACTTGACGAGGTAACTGTACCTGCTCCCTTATTGGAAAGTAGTACATCACAGAAAACTGTTTCTGTGACACCTACACCAGTTAGTGAGGAAGCTAATGATGATGATCATGAAACTTCAGAACAAGATACTACTGAACCTCGTAGATCAACCAGAGTAAGATCCGTGCCAGAGTGGTACGGTAATCCTTTTCTGGAAGTCATGCTACTAGATCATGATGAACCTACGAACTATGAGGAAGCGATGATGAGCCCAGATTCCGCGAAATGGTTTGAGGCCATGAAATCTGAGATATGATCCATGTATGAGAACAAAGTATGGACTTTGATGGATTTGCCCGATGATCGGCAAACCATAGAAAATAAATGGATCTTCAAGAGGAAGACAGACGCTGATAGTAGTGTTACTATCTACAAAGCTAGAATTGTCGAAAAAGGTTTTCGACAAGTTCAAGGTGTTGACTACGATGAGTTTTTCTCACTCGTATCTATGCTTAAATCTGTCCGAATCATGTTAGCAATTGCCGCATTTTATGAAATCTGGCAAATGGATAAACAAAACTGCATTCCTTAATGGATTTATTAAAGAAGAGTTGTATGTGATGCAACTAGAAGGTTTTTCCGAAAGGTGCTAACAAAATGTGCAAGCTCCAGCGATCCATCTGTGGACTGGTGCAAGCATCTCGGACTTGGAATATACGCTTTGATAAGTTGATCAAAGCATATAGTTTTATACAGACTTGCGGTGAAGCCTGTATTTACAAGAAAGTGAGTGGGAGCACTACAGCATTTCTGATAAGTATATGTGAATGACATATTGTTGATCGGAAATAATGTAGAATTATTCTGTAAAGCATAAAGGAGTGTTTGAAAGGAGTTTTTCAAAGAAAGACTTCGGTGAAGCTGCTAACATATTGAGTATCAAGATCTATAGAGATAGATCAAGACGCTTGATAAGTTTTTCAATGAATACATACCTTGACAAGATTTTGAAGTAGTTCAAAATGGAACAGTCAAAGAAAGAGTTCTTGCCTGTATTACAAGGTGTGAAGTTGAGTAAGACTCAAAGCCCGACCACGGCAGAAGATAGAAAGAGAATGAAAGTCATTCCCTATGCCTTGGCCATAGGTTCTATAAAGTATGTCATGCTGTATACCAGATCTATTGTATACCCTGCATTGATTTGGCAAGGGAGTACGATAGTGATCTAGGAGTAGATCACTGGACAGTGGTCAGAATTATCCTTAGTGAAATAAGGATATGTTTCTCAATTATGGACGTGACAAAAAGGTTCGTCGTAAAGGGTTACGTCGATGCAAGTTTTTGACACTGATCCAGATGAATCTAAAGTCTCAATCTGGATACATATTGAAAGTGGGAGCAATTAGCTAGAGTAGCTCCGTGTAGAGCATTGTAGACATAGAACTTGCAAAATACTTACGGATCTGAATATGACAGACCCGTTGACTAAAATTATCTCACAAGCAAAACATGATCACACCTTAGTACTCTTTGGGTGTTAATCACATAGATATGTGAACTAGATTACTGACTCTAGTAAACCCTTTGAGTGTTGGTCACATGACGATGTGAACTATGGGTGTTAATCACATGGTGATGTAAACTATTGCTGTTAAATCACATGGCGATGTGAACTAGATTATTGACTCTAGTGCAAGTGGGAGACTGAAGGAAATATGCCCTAGAGGCAATAATAAAGTTATTATTTATTTCCTTATATCATGATAAATGTTTATTATTCATGCTAGAATTGTATTAACCGGAAACATAATACATGTGTGAATACATAGACAAACAGAGTGTCACTAGTATGCCTCTACTACACTAGCTCGTTAATCAAAGATGGTTATGTTTCCTAACCATGAACAAAGAAGTTGTTATTTGATTAACAAGGTCACATCATTAGTTGAATGATCTGATTGACATGACCCATTCCATTAGCTTAGCACCCGATCGTTTAGTATGTTGCTGTTGCTATTCTTCATGACTTATACATGTTCCTATGACTATGAGATTATGCAACTCCCGTTTACCGGAGGAACACTTTGGGTGCTACCAAACGTCACAACGTAACTGGGTGATTATAAAGGAGTACTACAGGTGTCTCCAAAGGTAGATGTTGGGTTGGCGTATTTCGAGATTAGGATTTGTCACTCCGATTGTCGGAGAGGTATCTCTGGGCCCTCTCGATAATGCACATCACTTAAGCCTTGCAAGCATTGCAACTAATGAGTTAGTTGTGGGATGATGTATTACAGAACGAGTAAAGAGACTTGCCGGTAACGAGATTGAACTAGGTATTGGATACCGACGATCGAATCTCGGGCAAGTAACATACCGATGACAAAGGGAACAACGTATGTTGTTATGCGGTCTGACCGATAAAGATCTTCGTAGAATATGTAGGAGCCAATATGGGCATCCAGGTCCCGCTATTGGTTATTGACCGGAGACGTGTCTCGGTCATGTCTACATTGTTCTCGAACTATAGGGTCCGCACGCTTAACGTTACGATGACAGTTATTATGAGTTTATGCATTTTGATGTACCGAAGGAGTCCCGGATGAGATCACGGACATGACGAGGAGTCTCGAAATGGTCGAGACGTAAAGATTGATATATTGGAAGCCTATGTTTGGACATCGGAAGTGTTCCGGGTGAAATCAGGATTTTACCGGATTACCGGGAGGGTTACCGGAACCCCCCGGGAGCCAAATGGGCCAACATGGGCCTTAGTGGAAAGGTGAGAGGGCAGCCCACATAGGGCTGCGCCTCCCCCCTCTCCCTAGTCCTATTAGGACTAGGAGAGGGGCCGGCCACCTCTCTCTCTCTCCCCTTTAAAGGATTCCTAGTTGGACTAGGATTGGAGGGGGGAGTCCTACTCCCGGTAGGAGTAGGACTCCTCCTGCGCCTCCCTCTCTTTGGCCGGCCAGCCCCCCTCCCTCCAACCTTTATATACGGGGGCAGGGGACACCCCAAGACACACAAGTTGATCCTTGAGATCGTTCCTTAGCCGTGTGCGGTGCCCCCTGCCACCAAATTCCACCTCGATCATACCGTTGTAGTGCTTAGGCGAAGCCCTGCGTCGGTAGTACATCAAGATCGTCACCACGCCGTCGTGCTGACGGAACTCTTCCTCGACGCTTTGCTGGATCGGAGCCTGAGGATCGTCATCGAGCTGAACGTGTGCTAAGAACTCGGAGGTGCCGGAGTAACGGTGCTTGGATCGGTCGGATCGGGAAGAAGACGTACGACCACTTCCTCTACGTTGTGAGATCGCTTCCGCAGTTGGTCTGCGTTGGTACGTAGACAATACTCTCCCCCTCGTTGCTATGCATCACCATGATCTTGCGTGTGCGTAGGAAATTTTTTGAAATTACTACGTTCCCCCACCATCAGTCATTAAATATCTAGGGACTCCAAACCTCGGGAAAATAACTTCTTTAAGCATTTTAATAGAAGTGTTATGATCAGCACTACTAGTTGGAATAGCTTCTACCCACTTAGTAACGTAATCGACAGCCACTAGAATATGTGTGTATCCATTAGAGGCAGGAAAATGTCCCATATAATCAAAGCCCCAAACATCAAACGGTTCAATAATAAGAGAATACTTCATAGGCATTTCTTGACGTCTACTAATATTACCAATTCTTTGACATTCATCACAAGACAAGACAAACTTACGAGCATCCTTGAAGAGAGTAGGCCAATATAAACCAGATTGCAATACCTTATGTGCAGTTCTATCTCCAGCGTGGTGTCCCCCATAAGCCTCGGAATGACACTTGCGTAGGATCTGTTCCTGTTCATGCTCAGGTACACAACGTCTAATAACACCATCTACTCCTTCTTTATAAAGATGTGGGTCATCCCAAAAGTAATGTCTCAAGTCATAGAAAAACTTTTTCTTTTGCTGGTATGTGAAGCTAGGTGGTATAAACTTAGCAACAATATAATTAGCATAATCAGCATACCATGGAGTACTACGAGAAGTACTTATAACATTTAATTGTTCATCAGGAAAGCTATCATTAATAGGTAGTGGGTCATCAAGAACATTCTCTAACCTAGACAAGTTGTCTGCAACGGGGTTCTCAGCTCCCTTTCTATCAACAATATGCAAATCAAATTCTTGTAGCAAGAGAACCCATCTAATAAGTCTAGGTTTAGCATCTTTCTTTTCCATAAGGTATTTAATAGCAGCATGATCAGTGTGAATAGTTACTTTAGAATCAACAATATAAGGTCTGAACTTATCAGAAGAAAATACAACTGCTAAGAGCTCTTTTTCAGTGGTAGCATAATTTCTTTGAGCATTTTCTAGAGTCTTACTAGCATAATAAATAACATTTAATTTCTTATCAACTCTTTACCCTAGAACAGCACCTACAACATAATCACTAGCATCACACATAATTTCAAAGGGTAAATTCCAATCAGGTGGCTGAACAACAGGTGCACAGACTAATGCTTTCTTAAGTATTTCAAATGCTTCTACACAATCATCATCAAAGACAAATGGTATATCTTTTTGCAATAAATTAGTCAGAGGCCGAGAAATTTTTGAGAAGTCCTTAATGAACCTCCTATAAAATCCGGCGTGACCAAGGAAACTTCTTATACCTTTGATGTCCTTGGGACATGGCATCTTTTCAATAGCATCAACCGTGGCTTTATCAACTTCAATACCTCTTTCAGAAACTTTATGTCCCAAGACAATACCTTCATTAACCATAAAGTGGCACTTTTCCCAATTCAAGACAGGATTAGTTTCTTCACATCTCTGCAAAACTCGATCAAGATTGCTCAAGCAATCATCAAAAGAGGAACCATAGACGGAAAAATCGTCCATGAAAACCTCACAAATCTTTTCACAAAAGTCAGAGAATATAACCATCATGCATCTTTGAAAGGTATACATCTATAAACAAAAGTACCAAAAGGGCATGTAAAAGTAGTCTTCGATTGATCTCTAGCCGACACAGGTATTTGAGAGAAACCAGAATAACCGTCTAGAAAGCAATAGTGTGTATGTTTGCATAATCTTTCTAGCATTTGATCAATAAAAGGTAAGGGGTAGTGATCTTTCTTAGTAGCCTTATTTAATTTATGGAAATCAATTACCATCCTATAACCTGTAATAATTCTTTGTGGAATCAATTCATCTTTATCATTAGGAACAACAGTAATACCTCCCTTCTTAGCGACACAATGGACAGGACTTACCCACTGACTATCAGCAATGGGATAAATTATACCTGCCTCCAGAAGCTTGAGTATTTCTTTTCTTACCACTTCTTTCATTTTAGGATTCAGACATCGTTGAGGATCACGAACTGGTTTGGCATCTGCTTCCAAATTTATTTTATGTTGGCATAGAGTGGGACTAATGCCCTTAAGATCATCAAGAGTATATCCAATAGCAGCACGATGCTTCTTCGGAGTTTTCAATAATCTTTCTTCTTCATGCTCTGAAAGGTTAGCACTAATAATAACAGGATATATCTTCTTTTCATCAAGATAAGCATATTTAAGATTATCAGGCAAATGTTTAAGCTCAAATACGGGATCACCCTTGGGTGGAGGAGGATCCCCTAAAATTTCAACAGGCAAATTGTGTTGCAGCATGTTTAAAGAATACTTCATCTATTTCCCTTCTTTCATTCATGAACATATCATTTTCATGGTCTAGCAAATAGTGTTCTAAAGGATCACTAGGAGGCACGGCAATAGAAGCAAGACCAATAATCTCATCCTTACTAGGTAATTCTTCCTCACGATGTTGTTTACAAAATTTAGAGAAATTAAACTCATGAACCATATCATCCAAGCCAATAGTAACAACATTATTTTCGCAATCTATCATAGCATTAATAGTGTTCAAGAAGGGTCTACCAAATATAATGGGACAAAAGCTATCTTGTGGAGAAGTAAGAACAAGAAAATCAGTAGGATATTTAGTTTTCCCACACAAGACTTCAACATCTTTAACAATTCCAATTGGTGAAATAGTATCTCTATTGGCAAGTTTAATTGTGACATCAATACCTTCTAACTCAGCAGGTGCAATTTCATTCTTAATTTCTTCATATAAAGTATGCGGTATAACCAATGTTCAAGAAATCGGTAACTGGTAGCTGCTCGGTCGGGTTGGGAGTAGCGATTAATCGGTGAATCGGCCTATTAACTGGATTAATCGGTCGACTATTAATCGATAGATTAATTAGGGAATGGACAACATATATCTTATTTTTTTCTGTACTCTACAATACTCGCATGTTATCCCAACTATGGAATATACCAAAATATGCTACTATAGGCATATAAAAGGCATAAATACGAGGAAAAATTGTTAATCCTAATGCGTCCAAACCAAAATAATGTCAAAATTCGAAATTAATAGTTTAAACATTAAATTGTCAACATACATCCAGACAATATATGGATATCAACTCAAATATCAAATATGTCATGAACTCAAGATTAATGGCAACCATACAAATGGAAATAAGGAATACCAAATAAATGGCAGCAACACAATATACAGACACACATGTCAAAGATAAATAAATGGCAGCCACACATGTCAAAGATAAATAAATGGCTGCCACACAAATACGAAGATCGAATAATTCATAACAAGGTTCACAACACAAATAGGCAAGGTGCAAATAGGTAATAATGTTCACGTAAGTTCAGCCACACAAATATAGGTAAACAGCTGAAGGTTCAGCCACACAAATAGATATAGGTAGCAAGGTAACAAGGTTCAGCCACGGAAATAGAACCACAATAAGGTCTTGTGCAATAATAAAGATCTTATAAGTTGGTGACAAATGGCTCAAGGCTGCGGGGGTTCCTCCTCCTCATCATCGTCTTTGGTTGCCATCACTCCATCATCATCGGACTCATAATCAATCCCATCATCCTCTATCTCATGATCTGATTCATTATCATCATCCTCAACGAATTCTTCAACTTCATGGAGTTCTCTAACTCTTGCACTTCTACGAAGCTCCACAGGATCGCTTGCCCCCATTGCTTCATCAATGATGTTGTATGGCATGCCTGTAGTGGGATCAATCTCCTCATCGATATATGCATCTTCACATATCCAATCTTGAGCTCGTGAAGCATCTTCACCAAGAAGAACATCACTAGAAGAGGATAACTTCTTTCTTTTATCAATCATCCTTCCATTGAATTGGATATAAACTAGATTGTCCCTACGGGCCACATCTAGTTGATTTCTCCTCTTTGCATCTACCTACAAAAGTGCAAATGGACACCTAGTTAAAAAATAGCGAGAAGTAAGAATATTCATATTTGACCAACTGATTAATACTTGAAACTTGAGAGTGACTAAAACTCTTAAGAGTTACCATTTCAAATGTGCTCCAATTTCTTTCACATCCGGATGAACTTGTGGTCAAGTTAAGTATCCTTATGGCCATGTGTTGCAACGTAGGAGTTTGTAATCCATAAGTTGACCACCAATCAGCTACAATTTGACAAAAGTGAAATAATATGCAATCAGCCTATATAATTTCAGAAATGCAATAGTAAGTTTTTTGCTTTGAGAACAAGCTTACCGGCATCAAAATTGTCATTGCTAATTGCTTTCATGGCAACCACCTTCCCAAACATACCCTCTTTCTTTTTAAACATGGTGAAGTCAATGTTCAGCACCTTATTTTGCTTGATGTCATCATCATAATAAAAAGTATCCATGACTTCCATAAGTGCAGCTACTACCTCTACATCCGTAAAGATGCTCGGGTCTGCATAACTATATTTCGGATTCAAGATGTATGCTGCCATGTGCAATGGAGAATCCAGCCTCCCACTCATCTTGCTATCCATGGCATTAGTGATCAGCAAATAGTCTTTTTCTGAATTTTCAACAGCAGCCTTGATTTCCTTTTTTGCACTTATTAGTTCTCCATACATAGATGCCATAGATGGACCATCACTATCTGCCAACCGAAGAACCTTCACTAGTGGCTCAAAAACCTTGCAAGGTAACATAGAAATGATAAAGTGAGTCACACAAGTATGAGCAAACAGCCCCAACATTAGAATGTACAAGTTACAACTAAAAATTAGAAGTAGGAGTGTAGGAATACTTGACTAGATGCAAACAACCCTAACATAGAAATAAATAGATGCAAACACCCTCAACATATGAATAGATGCAAACTGGCCCAATAAGCATACCTTGATGCAAAGACAGACATTTTTCCAAAAGCCCCTACTCATTATTGTGGCATGAGCCGACTTTCCTTTCACCTTTTTTGTGTGCTTGCATGCTTCCCATTCATCACTACAAACCATTGCTCTTAGTTCCTTCCTTTTAGAAACCAAACTTTGCAAGGTAAGAAAGGCCGAAGCAAATCGTGTCACCCCCGGTCTAACAATGTCTCTTTTCTTGGTGAAAGACCTCATCAAGGACAGTGTTTTATGATGTGCATAAAGAAAAATTGTCATTTGCTTGGCTTTAGTGATGGTAGGACCAAATTGCTTTAGCTTCGCAATTGCTTCTACCATCAAGTTGAGGGTGTGAGTTGCACATGAGGTCCAAAAGATTTTTGGCCATTTTCCTTTGAGCATATCCTTTGCCCCCATGTTATTTGAAGCATTGTCCGTGACCACTTGCACAACATTTTCAGCACCTACAAGATGAAAAATCTCAAAATCAGCAGCTACAACATTATGGAAGCAAAGTTGAGAGTTCAAGAATCATACCAATTTTCTCAATGCACCCAACTACATAATTGAAGATGTATAGACTTGTGTGTGCATCAGCCGACGCCTCCTTTGATTCAAGAAAGGCAGTCCCTAACCTGCAATGAACGCATAAATTCATAATACTTCTTCTTTTCTTGTCGGTCCAAGCATCGGTCATGATAGAGCAGCCGGTTTCCACCCTCTCAAGCTCATGTGGCTTCATCAAATCCTTAGTTCTTTCCACTTCTTGCAGCAACATCTTCTCTCGGATCATATATTGTGAAGGTGGCTTCCAATTAGGACCAAACCGACCAAGGGCTTCACAAAACTGCTTGAAGTCATCATCATTGACAGCATTGAAAGGAATATTTTTTTTGTACATCCATCTAGCCAAATATTGGCCTACTCTGTAAGCTCTCTCTTTGTCAATTGCATCATTTATGTTCTGTTGGAACTTCTTCAATGGAATCGCAGGATCAATTGGCATCACATATTTATCCATAGGCCCTGCCTTGCGAGGTTCACCTTCTCCAATTGCAGCAAGCTCTTCCTCATTATTGTCATTATCGTCAACTTGAATGACAACCTCAGCCCGTACTTCTTCATCATGTTTTTGCTTCAGCTTCTTCTTCTTTTGTGGTGCCTCATAAGCATCTCTGCACCTTTTCTGCTGATCTGGTGTGGCTACATTGCAACTTGTCACTTGTCCCTTTACTTGCCCAATATGTTGCTTCATCCTATTGACCCCTCCACCCATCTCCTTTCCACACAACTTGCACTTCACTCGCTGTAAATCTAGAGGATCAATCAAGATTGCAAACTCCCACCCCATGTCATCTGAATTCCTTTTGAGAGTTTGAGAACTTGCAGCGGTAGAAGCAGCCACAGACCCCTTCAAATATATTCAAAGAGGAAACATAATAAGTATCAATCCATGTTAAACATAATAAGTATGTACCGATGTAAAATCAGTGCAAACATAATAAATTAATAAGTATGTGTGTATCAATGTTCAACTGGAGCAAACATAGTAAGTATGTGTCACATTTCAACATAAGCAAACATATTAAGTATCAATCAATGTTAAACAGGAGCGAACATAATAAATTAGTAAGTATCAATCAATGTTCAGCGGTAGAAGCAGGCGTAGACCCCTTCAAATATATTCAATGAGCAAAATAAGAAGCAACCGTAGAAGTAGAAAAAGAAACAAGTTGTTCTGCTTGGAGTACTTGCTGCAACAACAACAGCCGGCAAGCACTGCGTGCACTCCAAGCACAACAAGCAGAGAGCAACATGCCATCATCTATAGCAGATGTTCACAATAAAATTTACTGTAGTGTAGCATCAAAATTCATAGTGATGTATAGTATACATCTATTTTGTATAAATAAATAAAACAAAACAAAACATGATTTATACTAGAGTTTATACTACTGTACTCCTGTGGAGTTCAGTTCACACACAAGTGGTTCCAGCCAAAGTAAACATCCAACATGGAGATTTTGCTGTTCTAAAATCAAAGGAAAAAATAGTACAGAGACGTTCCGTCGAAGATCACATCGACCCATCGCGGCGAGCTAGTGCAAGCCAGTTTCTCATACGTGTATGAAGATGTGTGTACTGCTTGCTACTGTTCATCAATTAAGCTACGTGTGTGCTTGCTACTGTTCATAGATTAACCTACTTGCGTGCTTGCTTGTCCAACTAGCTTGCACGTACGCGTTCAAGTGTTGGTGATTTGATCTAGCATTTTAGAAGCCAATATCTACATATCTAATCTACAAATCTGCAATCTACTCCATGGATACATCTATATTCTATAAAATTTGCTAATCTACGATGCTAGATTATCTAGCGTGTGAGAGAGGAAGAAGAGGGTACTACCTTGCTATTTGGGGATGCCATGGAGGAATAACTAGGACTAGGAGATTAGCCGCCAAGACGAGATGGGTAGTAGCAGCCGGATCGGGTGATGACGAGCAGTCCACGGGAGAAGACAAGGGCACCGGAGCAGCTGATGCAGGGGGAGGGAGAGCAGGCAGGCGAGCGGCGGAGCTGCAGCCTGTAGCGGCGGAGCTGCTGGACAGGGCGCCGGCGAGGACTTGCTGCCGCCAGCCAGGCCGGGGCTAGATGAGAAAGAAGCGGGAGGGGCGGCAGGAGGCCAAAACCTAGCGATATAAGGAGCCGGAGGGGCTTCGAAGGGGTGGTCACGGGCCAAAAAGGCTGGGCTTTGCTTGCTACCAGTCAACGGGCCAAGGCGATTAATCGGTCTGACACCGATTAATCGGTCTGACAGGCCCGTTAATCGGCTTGGGCAGTTAACACAACGAATAGTCACTATTCGAGTCGGTCACCCAGTGAGTAGCGATTAACTGGCCCGTTAACTGATTTATCTGCCGAATTCTTGAACAGTGGGTATAACACTAGCACTCGCACCCATATCACATAAGCCATGATAACAATGATCTCCTATTTTAACAGAAATAACAGGCACGCCTACCACAGGTCTATGTTTATATTTAGCTCAAGGTTTAGCAATTATAGCAGTTTCACCTTCGAACTGAATAACATGCCCATCAATATTATCAGACAAGAGATCTTTAACAATAGCAATATTAGGTTCTACTTTAACTTGCTCAGGGGGTGTATAAGTTCTAATGTTGCTTTTACAAACAATAGTTGAAGCTTTAGCATGATCTTTTATTCTAACAGGGAAAGGTGGTTTCTCAACATAAGAAGTAGGAACAATAGGATCATTATAAGTGACAATCTTTTCTTCAACTTTAATATGTGCAGCTACTTTTACTTCTATGGGAGGATGATATTTAAACCACTTCTCCTTAGGGAGATCAACATAAGTAGCAAAAGATTCACAGAAAGAAGCTACTATCTCAGAGTCAAGTCCATATTTAGTGCTAAACTTACAGAAAATATCGGTATCCATAAAAGATTTAACACAATCAAACTTAGGTGTCATACCTGACTCCTTACCTTCATCGAGGTCCCAATCTTCAGAGTTGCGTTTAATTCTATCCAATAAATTCGACACTACTGGAATCAGCTAGTTTGCCATCTGCCAATTCTTTGCCGTCCGCTAGCGGACGGCAAAGAACCGGCTGATGGCAAAGACCAAGTTTGCCATCAGCTAGTTCTTTGCCGTCTGCTAGCGGATGGCAAAGATTCTTTGCCGTCGGCTAGCGGACGGCAAAGAGGGAGGGGCCCCACTGACGAACTGCAAAAAAAACCTAACGGCCCCCCTCTTTGTCGTCTGCTAGCGGACGGCAAAGAGCAAGAAGGCGGACGGCAAAGTGCCGCGGACGGCAAAGAGGGAGGCCCCACGTAACGTTAACGGGGCCGTGCCCCACACCCCCTCTCTCTCTTTATCTCCCACCTCTCGCCACCGCCCCGTCGCACCACGCCCCGCCGCCGCCCCAGCGCCCCCCGCCGCCGCCCCGGCGCCCCCCCGCCCCGTCGCCCCCGCCGCCCCCGCCGCCCTGCCGTCTGGGCGCCGCCACGCCCCGGCGCCCCGGCACCTCCGCGCCCCGGCCGGGCCCGGCGCCGCCGCCCCAGGCCGCCCCGCCCCGCTCCTCCGCCGCCCCAGGCCGCACCGCGCCCCCTCCTCCACCCTGCAGGTGATGTTCTTCCTTTTTTTTCCTTTTTTCTATTTTTTTAGTTTTAGGTTTATGTTTAGTTTAGATTTAGTTTTAGTTTTAGGTTTATAGGTTTAGTTTTAGTTTTGTTTTAGGTTTAGATTTAGTTTTTTTCTTTTTCTGTTTTTTTAGTTTTAGGTTTAGGTTTAGTTTAGTTTTAGGAAAGAACAAAAAGAGAAAAAGAGGAGATCGGGAGAAGAAGAAGAAGAAGAGGAGGAGAAGAAGAAAAAAGAAGAAGAGGAAGAAGAAGAAGAAAAAAGAGGAGAGGAGGAGAAGAAGAAGAAGAGAAAAAAGGAAAGGAGGAAGAAGAAGAAGAAGAAAAAAGAGGAGAGCAGGAGAAGAAGAAGAGGAAAAAGGAAAGGAGGAAGAAGAAGAAGAAGAAGAAGAAGAAGGAAAAAAGGAAGAAAAGGAAAAAGAGGAAGAAGAAGAAAAGGAAAAAAACCTGACCCGACACGGTACCCTGACCCCGACCCGGCACCCCGACACGACACCCCGACCCCGAGACCCCGACCCCGACCCCGAGACCCCGACCCCGACACCCCGACTCCGACCCCGACCCCGACCCCGACTCCGACCCCCCGACCCCGACACCCCGACCCCGACCCCGACACCCCGACCCCCCAAGCCTGACCCGACACCCCGACCCCGACCCCGACACCCCGACCCCGACCCGACACGCTACCCAGACCCCGACCCGGCACCTCGACACGACACCCCGACCCCGAGACCCCGACCCCGACACCCCGACCCCGACC
Organism: Triticum monococcum; assembly: GCA_034509565.1. NCBI lineage: Eukaryota > Viridiplantae > Streptophyta > Magnoliopsida > Poales > Poaceae > Triticum > Triticum monococcum. The sequence continues at coordinate 634,310,770 of CM067842.1, forward strand.
CCGACACCCCGACACCCCGAGCCTGACCCGACACCCCGACCCCGAGCCTGACCCGACACCCTGACCCCGACACAACACCCCGACCCCGAAACAACACCCCGACACCGACACGGCACTACCCCGACATCGACACAACACCCCGACCCCCGACCCCGAAACAGCACCCCGACCCCGACACGGCACCCCGACACCGACAGGACACCCCAACCACCGACACCTCCCGAAAAGGTGTTCTTTGGCCTTCCAGAGGCCGATGGGGTCATATATTTGTGAATTATTAGTTAGGTCATATATTTTTCGATTTAGTTATGAAAAACATCATATATAATTGTGTTGATCGTGTAGTTTTAAATGTGCAGTTGTTTCATCGCTGCGAGGTTTGGTGTTCGACGACCTCGCCGTGCGTTTGACGAGCTCTGCCTCTTCGTTCATGGGTGAGCACAAATGACAAGTCCTCCTCCCCCATTAATTATTTGATCTATTCCGATGAAACTTGATAGCTAGCTATATATGTGTCTTGAATCATCAGTATGCGTAATCAATATGTGTCTCCCGTTCGAAAGCGTCATAGTTATAAATATGCATGCATTTGCATATTTATAACCTTGATTCTTTCGAATTGTCCAACGCTATCCATGGACAGCCCGAGTATGTGTAGATTGGGTTCGTTTTCCCATATGCTTTGCTCCGGATCCGACGCATATATTTCGTCAGTGCCTCCCCTGTTGTTCTCCGGGTACACATCCTCTCTGTTTATTGCAGAGACGTGTATCAGGAGAACAGCGGGGAGGTGCTGCCGAAATTTTGCATCGGATCCGGAGCATAGCATGGGAAAATAAACCCAATCTACACATACACGGGTGGGATTAGGACCTATCATTACCTATTAGAGTGTAGGTTGCATGGACGTAATAAAATTGACAAAGTAGATCAACTGATGAATATATACATGGTGAATTACATATATAATTGCTGTGTGTCCAGTAGCTCTGAAAGTCAAGATGAGTGACCGTGCTTGGATGTATACCGGTCACACTGGTCAGAACAAATGGAGCGCTGAATGGTTCACAAAAACTAAGGGGTTTGTGCAAGCCGCATTTGCAAATGGCCAAAAGAAAACCTGGTGCCCCTGTTTCCAGTGCGGCAATTGGGAAAAGAAGACAGAGGCTGAAATGGGCAAACACCTGCAGAAGAGTGGTTTTACGCCTGATTATACGGTGTGGACATTTCATGGTGAGTCTGCCCAACGTGACCGAGCTGAGGTGGATCGTCGTCGCACCGACGAGCATGGTACCGGGATGGAAAACATGGTGCAAGGCTATGATGATGCTCGAGATTCGGACGAGGAGATGGAGGAATCTGCAAAGGCCTTCAATGAAATGTTGGAGTCTTCGAAACGTCCGCTCCACGAGCACACTGAGCTTTGTCAGTTGGATGCATTCTCACAAGTAATGGCTCTGAAGGCCCAGTTCAACTTGGGCAGAGAATGCTATGACGCAATTATGACAGTATTTGGACACTTTCTACCCAAAGGCCATGTAATGCCTGCAAACCTGTACCAGTCGGACAAAATCCTCCGTGCACTGAAGATGCCCTATGAGAAGATACATGCCTGTGAGAAAGGATGTGCCTTATTTAGGCTTGACTATGCGGAGTTGAACTATTGTCCCATTTGCAAGTCTTCCAGGTATATTATGGTAGACAACAGTATGGGTGAGAAGACACAGACCAAAATCCCCGTTAGTGTTCTTCGGTATATGCTAATCGTACCAAGACTTCAACGTCTTTTCATGGTTGAAGAGATGGCCAGACAGATGACATGGCACAAAACAGGCAAAAGAACCGAACTAGATGCAGATGGGAATCTGATGATGGTACACACATCGGATGGTGTTGCGTGGAAAAAGTTTGATGAATTACATGCTGACAAAGCGGTAGATACGAGGCATCCTCGAGTCGGCATCAGCACGGATGGGTTCAGTGTGTTTGGTATGACGGCAGCCCAATACAGTTGTTGGCCCGTATTTGTCTTTCCACTCAATCTCCCCCCCGGATAGATTGTGCAAAGAAAGAACATTTTCCTGACGTTGATAATTCCAGGACCCAACTATCCGGGCAAAAATATGAATGTGTACATGCAGCCGCTGAAGGACGAATTGCAAGAAGCTTGGGATAATGGGTTCAAGACATACGACGCCTTTAGCAAACGGAACTTCATATTGCGTGTCTGGTACATGTACTCGACGCATGACTTGCCGGCGTATGCGCTATTTGTTGGCTGGTGTGTGCATGGAAGGTTCCCGTGCCCCACATGCAAGGGAGCTCTTGAGTTTCGTTGGCTTCAGGCCGGTCGCAAGTTTTCTTGCTTCGACATGCATAGACAGTTCCTGGATCCTCGCCATAAGTTCAGGAAAGACAAGAAGAACTTCATCAGGGGTAGAGTTGTCAAAAACTCTGCACCACCTGCATTGACAGGCCAACAGACCCTGGATCAGTTAAACGCTCTCGAGCCAGATCCACAACGTCCAGGGTACTTCAAGGGGTATAATACTAAGCACGCGTTGACTCACAAAACATGCTTATGGGATCTGCCTTACTTCAAAGACCTCCTTTTCCCACACAACATCGACGTGATGCACACTGAGAAGAATATCGCCGAGGCACTTTTTGGTACATTGTTCGGCATAGATGGGAAGTCAAAGGATAATACTAAGGCTAGAGTCGATCTAGAGGCGCTATGTGATAGGCCGTTACAAAACATGAAAGAACCGAAAGGAAAGCAGAACTGGACGAAGCCAAAGGCATGGTTCAATCTTGGAAGGCCAGCTATGAGGGAAATTCTCTTGTGGGTGCAACAACAGTTGATGTTCCCCGATGGGTATGCAACGAATCTAAAGAGGGGAGCAAATCTTGATAAACTGAAGATATTTGGTCTCAAGAGTCATGATTGGCACATATGGATTGAGCGGGTAATGCCGGTGATGTTGCGTGGCTTCATCCCTGAGGATGAATGGCTAGTACTGGCAGAACTCAACTATTTCTTCCGTGTTCTTTGTGCGAAAGAACATCGCCTGGCGTGCTAGAAGAAATGGAAGAGTTGGCGCCGGAGTTGATCTGCAAGTTAGAGAAGATCTTTCCATCGGGCTTCTTTAATCCAATGCAGCATTTGATTTTGCATCTCCCGACCGAGGCAAGATTGGGGGGGGGGGCCCGTGCAAAATCGTTGGTGCTATCCAACTGAGAGGATGCAGAAGACGCTTCGAGAAAAATGTAAAAATAAACGTAGAATTGAAGCATCGATGGCTGAGGCATTCATCACAGAGGAGGCGGCAAACTTCGTAACAGCGCACTACGAAGCCAAAAATCGTCATTTGCATAATCCGAAGCCTCGGTACAATGCTGACGAGCCTAAAAAGGGTGGATCCAACCTCAGCCTATTCAAAGGGAATCTCGCACCAGCTAGTGTTTCACATCCAGTATCTTTGGATAACGAAGAATGGCGGACCATTTCGTTGTATATCTTCAACAACCTGATAGAAGTGCGGCCGTACATCAAGTAAGTTCTTGGTACATTGTTTCGCAACTTCTATTTCCTTTGAACTACTCTTATTCCTGGATCCTCGCCATAAGTTCATGAAAGACAAGAAGAACTTCATCAGGGGTAGAGTTGTCAAAAACTCTGCACCACCTGCATTGACAGGCCAACAGACCCTGGATCAGTTAAACGCTCTCGAGCCAGATCCACAACGTCCAGGGTACTTCAAGGGGTATAATACTAAGCACGCGTGGACTCACAAAACATGCTTATGGGATCTGCCTTACTTCAAAGACCTCCTTTTCCCACACAACATCGACGTGATGCACACTGAGAAGAATATCACCGAGGCACTTTTTGGTACATTGTTCGGCATAGATGGGAAGTCAAAGGATAATACTAAGGCTAGAGTCGATCTAGAGGCGCTATGTGATAGGCCGTTACAAAACATGAAAGAACCGAAAGGAAAGCAGAACTGGATGAAGCCAAAGGCATGGTTCAATCTTGGAAGGCCAGCTATGAGGGAAATTCTCTTGTGGGTGCAACAACAGTTGATGTTCCCCGATGGGTATGCAGCGAATCTAAAGAGGTGAGCAAATCTTGATAAACTGAAGATATTTGGTCTCAAGAGTCATGATTGGCACATATGGATTGAGCGGGTAATGCCGGTGATGTTGCGTGGCTTCATCCCTGAGGATGAATGGCTAGTACTGGCAGAACTCAACTATTTCTTCCATGTTCTTTGTGCGAAAGAACTATCGCCTGGCGTGCTAGAAGAAATGGAAGAGTTGGCGCCGGAGTTGATCTGCAAGTTAGAGAAGATCTTTCCATCGGGCTTCTTTAATCCAATGCAGCATTTGATTTTGCATCTCCCGACCGAGGCAAGATTGGGGGGGCCCGTGCAAAATCGTTGGTGCTACCCAACTGAGAGGATGCAGAAGACATTGTTTCGCAACTTCTATTTCCTTTGAACTACTCTTATTCCTGGATATGTCACACAGTCGATACGTCACCATATTCTCGTATGGAGCGGAGATCCAAAAGGATTCCGTCGAAGAGTATGAGCTTCTCGCAAAGCAAGGAGATGGCTATCCCGGTTTCATCTCTTGGTTCAAACAAACGGTAATTTCTATTAGACAATTTCATTTCATTCGCTAATTTGTGCATAATGCAACAATCCTTTCGTATTAAACTTGTAGGCTAATTCAGAGTCTATGGACGCCGAATTGAGACAAGTCGCTAATGGTTTTGACTATAAGGTCCGTTCATTTGACAAGTACGACATCAACGGGTATCGCTTTCGTACCTATGGCAAAGAGCTATCTATGGCCGACCGAAAGTCAACAAATTGTTGTGTATCTGCTATCGGCGAAGGAGGTACCGAGTATTATGGGAGAGTTGAAGCAATTTATGAACTTCTGTTCTATGGTGAAAACCCACCGAATGTCGTAGTCTTCAAATGTTATTGGTTTCAGCCGAAGGAGACTAGAAGGACTCATGAACATGTAGGGCTAGTTGAAATCAACCAAAGCACTCATTTAGATGTTCCTGATGTCTATATTATGGCTCAACAGGCGACCCAAGTATTCTATCTACCGTGGGCCTGCCAAACTAATCCAAATCTGAAAGGTTGGGATGTCGTTTATGAAGTGCCGCCACGTGCTAGACTTTCTCCCCCAAAGGAAGAGGATTATGAACCTCACATTAACCCAGACACATATGAAGGAGAATTCTTCCAAGAGACACGTCTTTCCAAAAAGTGTTTCAAGAACTGCTATACTTCACCCCAAAACATTGAAGTAGACAGCGACAATGAATCCGACATCACCCCAGAGGAGGAACAAGAAGAGCCAGAACAAGAAGAGGTTACTGCTGCGGATGACCTGTCAATGCTTGACCGATTACGTCAAGGTGGCCTTGCACATGTTGATGCCAATGAACCCTATGAGCCCGTCATTGATTATAGTGATGATGATGATTATGCATTTATTGATGATACTGATCGAGATTATTAGTAGTGTCAGGTATTACATTTTTTTATGTTGTACTTGATGATGATACACTTAAGTGATACACATATTATTATTCATGTCGGTCTTTTTTTATGTTGTACTAATTTCGTTTACTGTTTGTCATGGCAGGTGTTGAAAGATGGTGGGCGCTGGTCGGGAGCGTGTTCTGAGGTCTTCCATTCCAGACGCACCTCTCCGCCGAGCGTTGCTGGACAGTATGGCCACACCGCCGGGCCCTTCTTCGTCGACCGTGGTGCCCAGCAGGGGACGAGGTAGGAAGAGAGGAGGTGGGGCACGTGGTCGTGGGAGAGGAGGTTGGGTGACTGCTACGGCGCCTTCCTCGCCGCCACCCCAGCCGTTTCACCCGAGCATGTGACTGCTAGGGTGGACTCGTCCGAGGAGGAGGCTACACGGACTTCGGTCCACGAGCCTTGGGTCCACGGGTCTTGGGCCCACGAGCCTCGGGTCGACTGGCCTTCGGCCCACGAGAGTTCGGCCCACGTGACCCCGGAGGAGCACACGTCCGGATGGGGTACCTGGCCGGATCAGCCCGAGGAGCCGAGTGGCCATGCTGATGATGGCGGGGAGCCGACTGATCTTGAGGAGGAGGGGGGCACCGTCTACCAGCGTGGTGCTACACGGCTCCCGTCCGTGCCGGTGACCCGCGAGCAGAGGTGGTTGATTTTCCCTGATGGGGAGAGGTACGTAAGTGCATTTAATATTTTTGTACCTTGTGCATTCACGTTTTTTCAAATAACTAATGCGTTGGCCTTGTCATGCTGTAGGGGTTGGGACCACCATCATAGTGTCCGCCGGCCCAACTCCGTCCTTGGAGTTCTTTGCCGGCAAAACTTCCCGGGGTTTGTCACGTTGCCTGGTGAGGGTCGGCTTCCAGAGCTTGGATTGAGCTGGGAGCACTACGTGGCTGCCCCGGCCCCGCCGGATGAGATTATCGACGGTGTCGTGTGCGACACGTGGGCAGACATGGTGATCAGAAAGTTCTGGGTAATTTCTCCTTTACACATTTAAAAATCTTCAACTAGCTAGTTATTAATTGTACTAATCAATATTGTCTCATTTGATTGCAGACATTCTACAGGTGTGAGGAGGGATACGAGGAGGACGCGGCACATGTTATCGAGAACGTCTGCAAGCGCCTACTCCAGAACTTACGGCACGAGGCTCAGGTGCAGGCTGTTCGAGACTACTACGCCTTGCGTGGTATCAAGAAGACCAAGCCGGCCTGCCGCGATAAGTTCCTGAGTAAGGAGCAGTACATGAAGGTAATTCTTAAGGCCTTCTCTACTTAAGTTCCTTCATTTAGTAATTCTTAGCCGTAGCGCTCAAGTTTCTATTTGCTAACTTAGGCGCCTCCGAGATGGTGTGCGGATCGGATGGATTGTTGGGAGGTGTTGGTCGATGAGTGGTGCTCAAAACAATGGCTAGCCCTCCACAACGAGGCCAAGGACAAACGTGCCCAAATGGAAGGTGTGCCACACCATCAAGGCAGCTCCAACTTATATCAGTTCGGGCGCAACTGGGTATGTGGTTTGCTTCATGATTCATGCAATTCATTCATCATGCTAGCTTGAGCCCTTTAATTACTAATTTTCATTGTTTCTCTTTTTTAGGCACGCTACAATAAGGTGGATAAGGTGCCAGAGGTGTACGACCTGTATGCCATGGCCCACACTGCCTCTTTCAAGAAAGTCAAGGCTTTCTCTCAGTCTGACCTCGATGATGCAAACAACTTCACCAACATCTCCTCCCACAACAAGCTCGTGAGATATAGAGATGAGGGGAAGGCGAGGAAAGGGGAGGACTTTAACCCGAGCCAGGGTCCCATTGATCCAGAGCTATTGATGATATCTGGTGGCGGGAGGTCCCATGGCTCCATAGCCATTGGAGATGGACTTATCCGTTGTCGTAGCACTCTCCCGGAGATCAAGGCGCGCCAGTCGAGCTCTGCTCCTGAGATAAGGTCTCGTGAACGGCCAGTGCAACTCGCCATCAAGGTTAGTGATACGTACTCAGTTATCTTTCTCCATTACATTGTGTGCTCTTCCATCAATGATTACAAATGGTCATGTGAGTGGTGTTGCAGGCTGCTATACAGAGTGAGAGAGATAGAACGGAGAAACTTCTGGCGGAGGCGGCGGAGAGGCACCGAGAGTTGGAGGAGAGGACGGCAAAGATGATGGAGGAGGAGAGGGCACGGAATGACATGCAGGCAAGGGCCATGTACGAGCTCCTTGTGGTAAGTTTCTTCTGCAGATTAGCCAAAACATTCATGTAGTGTTTGTCTCATTACTAACTAGTATGACTGAGTCGTCAAAACCAAATGTGCAGTCTGTGTGCGAGAAGACAGGTCAGACCGCTCCGCCGATGCCAGTGATTGCTCCTAGGACCACGGTGAGTTTTATTTGAATGGACATTACTTGCTAGTCTTAACATTTGAGTGTCATCATGCTAACAAGACATTGGAAATGATCTTTGGTGCAGCGTAACTCCAGACAAGCATCGCACGATCCTTCTCCAGCTACCGACACGAGCCACCCCGCTCCTACACCTCCTGGATCTTGGTAAGTTTATCTAGTGTTTTGCTTAACACATGCATAAAGACCTAGACTTAGCTTTATTTCCTCCAATGCTTACCATAATGACCTAGACTTAGCTTCTTCGCCTCCAAAATGACTTAATAAGCTTACTGACCTCCAAAACCATCCATTTTACCTAAGTTAGCTCTAAAATGATCTGTACTTAGCTTACTTATGTCAAAAATTGCATAATTAGCTTAGTTAGCTCATAGACGATCCATTTTACCTAAGTTAGCTCTAAAATGACCCATTTTACCTAGGTTAGCTTATAAATGATCCAGTTCATCCAAGTTAGCTCAAAAATGACCCATTTACCTAGATTAGCTCCTAAATGATCCATTTTACCTACGTTAGCTTTAAAATGACCCATTTCACCTAGGTTAACTCCAAAATGACCCATCTTACCTAGGTTATCTCATAAACGATCCATTTCAACTAATTTAGCTCATAAACGATCCATTTCACCAAGTTAGCTAAAAAATGATCCATTTCACCTAAATTAGCTCTTAAATGATCCATTTCACCTAAGTTAGCTCAAAAAGATCCATTTCAACTAAATTAGCTCATAAATGATCCATTTCACCTAAGTTAGCTCAAAAACGATCCATTTCACCTTAGTTACCTCAAAAACGATCCATTTGACCTTAGTTAGCTCATAAACGACCCATTTCAACTAAGTTAGCTCATAAATGATCCATTTCACCTTAGCTAGCTCATAAACGACCCATTTCAACTTAGTTAGCTCATATATGATCCATTTCACGTAAGTTAGCTCATAAATTACATACTCTTCTTGTTCTAGTCTTCTTCTTGTTCTAGTCTTCTTCTTGTTCTACTCTTCTTCTTGTTCTACTCTTCTTGTTCTAACTTTCTTATTTTTCATTTTGCAGATTTCATTCACTTGACGAAAGCTTGCATAGATGGAGTGCTCCTTATCCCTTTCTCTGTTTCTTTTGTATTGTTGAACTATGCATGTATCGTTGGATGAAACTATTGTAATATATATGGTTGGATGCCTCTATGTTGAACTTGTTATGTATGATGGAACTATGCATGTAATATATATGGTTGGATGATGAAGTTATGTGTTGGATATCTTATATGTTTGCTCTGTAATGGCCTTTTGAAATATATCTATATATGTCATATATATTTGTGATGAAAATTGTTGGATTTAATAAAAACAGATAAAAGAGCCAATATGCAGGCTCTTTGCCGTCTGCCACCGATGGCAACGGGCTCTTTGCCGTCTGCCACGGATGGCAAAGAAGCCACGTGGCATCCAGCTATGCTTCCTGGGAGCTGACCCATTTGGTCAGTTTGCCTATAGTGGAAGACGGCAAAGACTTTGCCATCAGTGGCAGACGGCAAAGAACCTGCCATGTAGTGACGTGTAGATGACATCATACGGCTGACGGCAAAGACACTAGAAATTTTGCCGTCAGCGGCGGACGGCAAAGGCCTGCCGTTAGCCACTTAACGGACTGACAGCGCAATTATTGCCGTCCGCTCTCTTTGCCGTCCGCCGCGCTCTCTTTGCCGTCTGCCGCAGACGGCAAAGACTTTGGCATCAGTAGCAGACGGCAAAGAAATTGTTTATCGGAGCCTACGTTGCCGGAGCCTTTTGCCGTTCGCGGCTGACGGCAAAGCTCTTTGCCGTCCGCCGTTCATGCCTTTGCTGTCCGCCGTGGCGGACGGCAAAGTAGCTGATTCCTGTAGTGCCATCTGAATTCAGTAGTCTTCATCATAAAAGAGCCAACACAAGAAGTATCGAGCATGGTTTTATTATTATGAGAAAGCCGAGCATAAAAACTTTGCATAATTATTTCTCTCGGGAGCTCATGATTGGGGCATGAATATAACATTGATTTAAGCCTCCCCCAAGCTTGAGCGATGCTTTCCCCTTCGCGAGGCCAAAAATTATATATATAATTGCGATCACAATGAACAAGATGCATAGGGTAATACTTTTGATGAAATTCCAACTTCAATCTTTTATAGTCCCATGATCTCATATCATCACATAGCCTATACCATATCAATGCGTCTCCCTTCAAAGATAAAGGGAAGACCTTATTCTTAGCAACATCATCGGGTATACCTGCAAGCTTAAATAATCCACAAACTTCATCCACATATATTAAGTGCTCATCAGGATGCTTTGTTCCATCTCCTGTAAAAGGGTTAGCTAGCAGTTTTTCCATCATACCCGAAGAAAATTCAAAAGGAGTTTCATTTTCAATAGGTTCAATAGGTTGAGGAGCAACTCTTTGCTCTACTGGACGGGGTGAAGTTACCCCAAACAAGCCCCTCAGAGAATTACTTTCCATAGTAGCAAGTGATAGTAAATTTCAGCACACTATATAAATTTTTCCTTACCAAATTCCACCTACCAAAGGCGCTACACTCCCCGGCAACGGCGCCAGAAAAGAGTCTTGATGACCCACAAGTATAGGGGATCTATCGTAGTTCTTTCGGTAAGTAAGAGTGTCGAACCCAATGAGGAGCAGAAGGAAATGATAAGCGGTTTTCAGCAAGGTATTCTCTGCAAGTACTGAAAAAAGTGGTAACAGATAGTTTTCTGATAAGATAAATTGTAACGAGCAACAAGTAACAGAAGTAAATAAAGTGCAGCAAGGTGGCCCAATCCTTTTTGTAGCAAAGGACAAGCCGGAACAAACTCTTATAATAGGAAAAGCGCTCCCGAGGACACATGGGAATATCGTCAAGCTAGTTTTCATCACGTTCATATGATTCGCGTTCGATACTTTGATAATTTGATATGTGGGTGGACCGGTGCTTGGGTGTTGTTCTTACTTGAACAAGCATCCCACTTATGATTAACCTCTATTGCAAGCATCCGCAACTACAACAAAAGTATTAAGGTAAACCTAACCATAGCATGAAACATGTGGATCCAAATCAGCCCCTTACGAAGCAACGCATAAACTAGGGTTTAAGATTCTGTCACTCTAGCAACCCATCATCTACTTATTACTTCTCAATGCCTTCCTCTAGGCCCAAATAATGGTGAAGTGTTATGTAGTCGACATTCACATAACACCACTAGAGGTTAGACAACATACATCTTATCAAAATATCAAACGAATACCAAATTCACATGACTACTCATAGCAAGACTTCTCCCTTGTCCTCAGGAACAAACGTAATTACTCACAAAGCATATTCATGTTCATAATTAGAGGGGTAATAATATGCATATAGGATCTAAACATATGATCTTCCACCAAATAAACCAACTAGCGTCAACTACAAGGAGTAATCAACACTACTAGCAACCTACTAGCACCAATCCCGGACTTTGAGACAAGAATTGGATACAAGAGATTGTTGGGGATCGTAGCAGAAATTTAAAATTTTCCACGCATCACCAAGATCAATCTATGGAGTAATCTAGCAACGAGGGGAAGGGAGTGCATCTACATACCCTTGTAGATCGCTAAGCGGAAGCGTTCAAGAGAACGGGGTTGATTGAGTCGTACTCGTCGTGATCCAAATCACCGATGATCCTAGCGCCGAACGGACGACACCTCCACATTCAACACACATACGGAGCAGAGACGTCTCCTCCTTCTTGATCTAGCAAGGGGGGAGGAGAAGTTGATGGAGATCCAGCAGCACAACGGCGTGGTGGTAGAAGTAGCGGGATCCCGGCAGGGCTTCGCCAAGCACAAGCGGGGAGGAAGAGGTGTCACGGGAGGGAGGGAGGCGCCAAGGCTTCAAGTGTGGCTGCCCTCCCTCCCCTCCACTATATATAGGGGCCTAGGGGGCGCCTGCCCCTTGTAGATCCCATCTAGGGAGGGGGGCGGCAGCCCTAGGGGTGGCTTGGCCTCCAAGCCAAGTGGAGGTGCCCCCACCCCTTAGGGTTTCCAACCCTAGGCGCATGGGAGGCCCAAGGGGGGCGCACCAGCCCACCAGGGGCTGGTTCCCATGCCCCTTCAGCCCATGGGGCCCTCCGGGATAGGTGGCCCCACCCGGTGGACCCCCGGGACCCTTCCGGTGGTCCCGGTACAATACCGATGACTCCCGAAACTCTCCCGATGGCCGAAACTGGACTTCCTAAATATAAATCTTTACCTCCGGACCATTCCGGAACTCCTCGTGACGTCCGGGATCTCATCCGGGACTCCGAACAACTTTCGGTTAACCGCATACTAATATCTCTACAACTCTAGCGTCACCGAACCTTAAGTGTGTAGACCCTACGGGTTCGGGAGACATGTAGACATGACCGAGACAACTCTCCAGTCAATAACCAACAATGGGATTTGGATACCCATGTTGGCTCCCACATGCTCCACGATGATCTCATCGGATGAACCATGATGTCGAGGATTCAATCAATCCCGTATTCAATTCCCTTTGTCTATCGGTACGATACTAGCCCGAGATTCGATCGTCGGTATCCCGATACCTCATTCAATCTCGTTACCGGTAAGTCTCTTTACTCGTTCCGTAACACATCATCCCGTGATCAACTCCTTGGTCACATTGTGCACATTATGATGATGTCCTACCGAGTGGGCCCAGAGATACCTCTCCATTTACATGGAGTGACAAATCCCAGTCTCGATTCATGCCAACCCAACAGACACTTTCGGAGATACCCGCAGTGCACCTTTATAGCCACCTACTTACGTTGTGACATTTGGTACACCCAAAGCATTCCTACGGTATCCGGGAGTTGCACAATCTCATGGTCTAAGGAAATGATACTTGACATTAGAAAAGCTTTTAGCATATGAACTACACGATCTTGTGCTAGGCTTAGGATTGGGTCTTGTCCATCACATCATTCTCCTAATGATGTGATCCCGTTATCAACGACATCCAATGTCCATGGTCAGGAAACCGTAACCATCTATTGATCAACGAGCTAGTCAACTAGAGGCTTACTAGGGACATGGTGTTGTCTATGTATCCACACATGTATCTGAGTTTCCTATCAATACAATTCTAGCATGGATAATAAACGATTATCATGAACAAGGAAATATAATAATAACTAATTTATTATTCCCTCTAGGGCATATTTCTGACAGTCTCCCACTTGCATTAGAGTCAATAATCTAGTTCATATCGCTATGTGATTAACACTCAAGGTCACATCCCCATGTGACTAACACCCAAGAGTTTACTAGAGTCAATAATCTAGTTCACATTACCATGTGATTAACACTCAATGAGTTCAGGGTTTGATCATGTTATGCTTGTGAGAGATGTTATAGTCAACGGGTCTGAACCTTTTAGATCCGTGTGTGCTTTACAAATCTCTATGTCATCTTGTAGATGCAGCTACCACGCTCTATTTGGAGCTATTCCAAATAACTTTTCTACTATACGAATCCGGTTTACTACCCAGAATCATCCAGATTAGTGTCAAAGATTGCATCGGCGTAACCCTTTATGATAAACTCTTTTATCACCTCCATAATCAAGAAAATTCCTTAGTCCACTAGTTACTAAGGATAACCTTGACCGTTGTCCTGTGATCCATTCCTAGATCACACTTGTACCCCTTGACTGACTCATGGCTTGGCACACTTCAGGTGCGGTACACAACATAGCATACTATAGAGCCTACGTCTAAAGCATAGGGGACGACCTTCGTCCTTTCTCTCTCTTCTGCCGTGGTCAGGTCTTGAGTCTTACTCAATACTCACACCTTGTAACACAGCCAAGAACTCCTTCTTTACTGATCTATTTTGAACTCCTTCAAAATCTTGTCACGGTATGTATTCATTTGAAAGTACTATTAAGCATTTTTTATCTATCCTTATAGATCTTGATGCTCAATATTCAAGTAGTTTAATCCAGGTTTTCCATCGAAAAACACTTTTCAAATAACCCTGCATGCTTTCCAGAAATTCTACATCATTTTTGATCAACAATATGTTAACAACATATACTCATCAAAAATTCTATAGTGCTCCCACTCACTTCTTTGGAAATACAAGTTTCTCATAAACTTTGTATAAACCCAAAATCTTTGATCATCTCATCAAAGCGTACATTCCAATTCCGAGATGCTTACTCCAGTCCTTAGAAGGATTGCTGGAGCTTTGCATACTTGTCAACATCTTTCGGGATTGACAAAACCTTCTGGTTGTATCACATACAACCTTTCCTCAAGAAAAACGTCGAGGAAACAATGTTTTGACAACCTTTCTGCAAGATTTCATAAATAATGTAGTAACTGCTAACATAATTCCAACAGACTCTTAGCATCGCTATGAGTGAGAAAGTCTCATCGTAGTCAACTCCTTGAACTTGTCGGGAAACATCTTAACGACAAGTCGAGCTTTCTTAATGGTGACACTTACCATCATTGTCTGTCTTCCTTTTAAAATCCATCTGCACCTAACAGTCTTACGACCATCAAGTAGTTCTTTGAAAGTCTATACTTTGTTTTATACATGGATCCTCTCCCGGATTTTATGGCCTCGAGCCATTCGTCGGAATCCGGGCCCACCATCGCTTCTCCATAGCTCGTAGGTTCATTGTTGTCTAGCAACATGACTTCCAAGACAGGATTACGTACCACTCTGAAGTAGTACACATCCTTGTTGACCTATGAGGTTTGGTAGTGACTTGATCCAAAGTTTCATGATCACTATCATAAGCTTCCACTTCAATTGGTGTAGGTGCCACAGGAACAACTTCTTGTGCCCTGCTACACACTAGTTGAAGTGACGGTTCAATAACCTCATCAAGTCTCCACCATCCTCCCACTCAATTCTCTCGAGAGAAACTTTTCCTCGAGAAAGGACCCGTTTCTAGAAACAATAACTTTTGCTTCTGGATCTGAAATAGGAGGTATACCCAATTATTTTGGGTATTCTATGAAGATGCATTTATCCGCTTTGGGTTCGAGCCTATCAGCCTGAAACTTTTTCACATAAGCATTGCAGCCCCAAACTTTTAAGAAACGTCAGCTTAGGTTTCTCTAAACCATAGTTCATACGATGTCGTCTCAACGGAATTGTGTGGTGCCCTATTTAAAGTGAATGCGGTTGTCTCTAATGCTTAACCCATAAACGATAGTGGTAATTCGATAAGAGACATCATTGTATGCACCATATCCAACAGGGTGCAGTTATGATGTCCGGACACACCATCACACTATGGTGGTCCAGGCGGTATTAGTTGTGAAACAATTTCCACAATGTCTTAATTGTGTGCCAAACTCGTAACTCAGATATTCATCTCTATGATCATATCATAGACATTTTATCATCTTGTCACGACGATCTTCAACTTCACTCTGAAATTACTTAAACCTTTCAATAATTCAGACTTGTGTTTCATCAAGTAAATATACTCAGCATCTACTCAAATCATCTGTGAAGTAAGAACATAACGATATCCACTGCGTGCCTCAGCACTCATTGGACTGCACACATCAAAATGTATTACTTCCAACAAGTTGCTTTCTTGTTCCATCTTACTGAAAATGAGGCCTTTCAGTCATCTTGCCCATGTGGTATGATTTGCATGTCTCAAGTGATTCAAAATCAAGTGGGTCCAAACGATCCATCTGCATGGAGTTTCTTCATGCATATCTATCGATAGACATGGTTCGCATGTCTCAATCTTTTCAAAAACGAGTGAGTCCAAAGATCCATCAACATGGTGCTTCTTCATGCGTTTTATACCAACATGACTCAAATGGCAGTGCCACAAGTATGTGGTACTATCATTACTATCTTATATCTTTTGGCATGAACATGTGTATCACTACGATCGAGATTCAGTGAACCATTCATTTTAGGTGCAAGACCATTGAAGGCATTATTCAAATAAACAGAGTAACTATTATTCTCCTTAAATGAATAACTGTATTGCGATAAACATAATCCAATCATGTCTATGCTCTACGCAAACACCAAATAACAATTATTTAGGTTTAACACCAATCTCGATGGTAGAGGGAGCATGCGATGCTTGATCATATCAACCTTGGAAACACTTCCAACACATATCGTCATATCACCTTCAGCTAGTCTCCGTTTATTCTGTAGCCTTTTATTTCGAGCTACTAACACTTAGCAACTGAACCGGTATTTTAATACCCTGGTGCTACTAGGAGTACTAGTAAAGTACACATTCATATAACGTATATCCAAAATACTTCTGCCGACCTTGCCAGCCTTCTCATTTACCAAGTATCTAGGGTAGTTCTGCTTTAGTGACCGTTCCCCTCATTACAGAAGCACTTAGTCTCGGGTTTGGTTCAACCTTGGGTTTCTTCACTAGAGCAACAACTGATTTGCCGTCTCATGAAGTATCCCTCCTTTCCCTTCTTGAAACTAGTGGTTTAACCATCAACAATTGATGCTCCTACTTGATTTCTACTTCCGCGGCGTCAAACATCGCGAGTTGCTCAAGGATCATCATGTCTATCCCTGATATGTTATAGTTCATATCGAAGCTTCAATAGCTTGGTGGCAGTGACTATGGAGAATCATCACTATCTCATCTGGAAGATTAACTCCCACTCGATTCAAGCGATTATAGTACTCAGACAATCCGAGCACATGCTCAACGATTGAGCTTTTCTCCCTTAGTTTGCAGGCTTAAGAAACTTGTCAGAGGTCTCATACCTCTTGACGTGGGCACTAGTCTGAAATCCCAATTTCAGTCTTTGGAACATCTCATATGTTCTGCGACATTTCAAAAATCGTCTTTGGTGCCACAATTCTAAACCATTTAGCATAACGCACTGAACTATCATGTAGTCATCAAAACGTGTATGTCAGATGTTCGCAACATCCACACCGACGCTCGAGGTTCAGCTCACTGAGCGGTGCATTAAGGACATAATCCTTTTGTGCAGCAATGAGGACAATCCTCAGTTTACGGACCCAGTCCGCATAGTTACTACTGTCAACTCTCAACTAAATTTTCTCTAGGAACATATCTAAAACAGTAGAACTATAGCGCAAGCTACGACATAACTTGCAAAGACCTTTTGACTATGTTCATGATAATTAAGTTCATCTAATCAAATTATTTAATGAACTCCCACTTAGATAGACATCCCTCCAGTCATCTAAGTGATACATGATCCGAGTCAACTAGGTCGTGTCCGATCATCACGTGAGACGGACTAGTCATCATCGGTGAACATCTTCATGTTGATCGTATCCACTATACGACTCATATTCGACCTTTCGGTCTTCCGTGTTCCGAGGCCATGTCTGTACATGCTAGGCTCGTCAAGTTAACCTAAGTGTATTGCGTGTGTAAATCTGGCTTACACCCATTGTATGCGAACATTAGAACCTATCACACCCGATCATCACGTGGTGCTTCGGAACAACGGACCTTAGCAACGGTGCACAGTTAGGGGAACATTTTCTTGAAATTATGGCGAGGGATCATCTTATTTATGCTACCGTCGTTCTAAGCAAATAAGATGTAAAACATGATAAACATCACATGCAATCAAATAGTGACATGATATGGCCAATATCATTTTGTTCCTTTTGATCTCCATCTTCGGGGCGCCATGATTATCATTGTCACCGACATGACACCATGACCTCCATCATCATGATCTCCATCATCGTGTCTTCATGAAGTTGTCTCGCCAACTATTACTTCTACTACTATGGCTAAAGGTTAGCAATAAAGTAAAGTAATTACATGACGTTTATGTTGACATGCAGGTCATAAATAAATTAAGACAACTCCTATGGCTCCTACCGGTTGTCATACTCATCGACATGCAAGTCGTGATTCCTATTACAAGAACATGATCAATCTCATACATCACATATATCATTCATCACATCCTTTTGGCCATATCACATCACACGGCATATGCTGCAAAAACAAGTTAGACGTCCTCTAATTGTTGTTGCAAGTTTTTACGTGGCTGCTATAGGTTTCTAGCAAGAACGTTTCTTACCTACGCCAAAACCACAACGTGATATGCCAATTGCTATTTACCCTTCAGAAGGACCCTTTTCATCGAATCCGATCTGACTAAAGTGGGAGAGACAGACACCCGCCAGCCACCTTATGCAACTAGTGTTGGGGAACGTAGTAATTTCGAAAATTTTCCTACGCACACACAAGATCATGGTGATGCACAGCAACGAGAGGGGAGAGTGTTGTCTACGTACCAACGCAGACCGACTGCGGAAGCGATCACACAACGTAGAGGAAGTAGTCGTACGTCTTCTTCCCGATCCGACCGATCCAAGCACCGTTACTCCGGCACCTTCGAGTTCTTAGCACATGTTCAGCTCGATGACGATCCTCGGGCTCCGATCCAGCAAAGCGTCGAGGAAGAGTTCCGTCAGCACAACGGCGTGGTGACGATCTTGATGTACTACCGACGCAGGGCTTCGCCTAAGCACTACAACGGTATGATCGAGGTGGAATTTGGTGGCAGGGGGCACCGCACACGGCTAAGGAACGATCTCAAGGATCAACTTGTGTGTCTTGGGGTGTCCCCTTCCCCCGTATATAAAGGTTGGAGGGAAGGGGGCTGGCCGGCCAAAGAGAGGGAGGCGCAGGAGGAGTCCTACTCCTACCGGGAGTAGGACTCCCCCCTCCAATCCTAGTCCAACTAGGAATCCTTTAAAGGGGAGAGAGAGAGAGGTGGCCGGCCCCTCTCCTAGTCCTAATAGGACTAGGGAGAGGGGGGAGGCGCAGCCCTATGTGGGCTGCCCTCTCACCTTTCCACTAAGGCCCATGTTGGCCCATTTGGCTCCCGGGGGGTTCCGGTAACCCTCCCGGTAATCCGGTAAAATCCCGATTTCACCCGGAACACTTCCGATGTCCAAACATAGGCTTCCAATATATCAATCTTTACGTCTCGACCATTTCGAGACTCCTCGTCATGTCCGTGATCTCATCCGGGACTCCGAACAACCTTCGGTACATCAAAATGCATAAACTCATAATAACTGTCATCGTAACGTCAAGCGTGCGGACCCTACGGTTCGAGAACAATGTAGACATGACCGAGACACGTCTCCGGTCAATAACCAATAGCGGGACCTGGATGCCCATATTGGCTCCTACATATTCTACGAAGATCTTTATCGGTCAGACCGCATAACAACATACATTGTTCCCTTTGTCATCGGTATGTTACTTGCCCGAGATTCGATCGTCGGTATCCAATACCTAGTTCAATCTCGTTACTGGCAAGTCTCTTTACTCGTTCCGTAATACATCATCTCATAACTAACATCTTAGTTATTATGCTTGCAAGGCTTATGTGATGTATATTACCGAGAGGGCCCAGAGATACCTCTCCGACAATCGGAGTGACAAACCCTAATCTCGAAATACGCCAACCCAACATCTACCATTGGAGACACCTGTAGTACTCCTTTATAATCACCCAGTTACGTTGTGACGTTTGGTAGTACCCAAAGTGTTCCTCCGGTAAACGGGAGTTGCATAATCTCATAGTTATAGGAACATGTATAAGTCATGAAGAAAGCAATAGCAACATACTAAACGATCGGGTGCTAAGCTAATGGAATGGGTCATGTCAATCAGATCATTCAACTAATGATGTGACCTCGTTAATCAAATAACAACTCTTTGTTCATGGTTCGGAAACATAACCATCTTTGATTAACGAGCTAGTCAAGTAGAGGCATACTAGTGACACTCTGTTGGTCTATGTATTCACACATGTATTATGTTTCCGGTTAATACAATTCTAGCATGAATAATAAACATTTATCATGATATGAGGAAATAAATAATAACTTTATTATTGCCTCTAGGGCATATTTCCTTCAGTCTCCCACTTGCACTAGAGTCAATAATCTAGATTACACAGTAATGATTCTAACACCCATGGAGCCTTGGTGCTGATCATGTTTTGCTCGTGGAAGAGGCTTAGTCAACGGGTCTGCAACATTCAGATCCGTATGTATCTTGCAAATCTCTATGTCTCCCACCTGGACTAAATCCCGGATGGAGTTGAAGCGTCTCTTGATGTGTTTGGTTCTTTTGTGAAATCTGGATTCCTTTGCCAAGGCAATTGCACCAGTATTGTCACAGAAGATTTTCATTGGACCCGATGCACTAGGTATGACACCTAGATCGGATATGAACTCCTTCATCTAGACTCCTTCGTTCGCTGCTTCCGAAGCAGCTATGTACTCTGCTTCACATGTAGATCCCGCTACGACGCTTTGTTTAGAACTGCACCAACTGACAGCTCCACCGTTTAAAGTAAACACGTATCCGGTTTGCAATTTAGAATCGTCCGGATCAGTGTCAAAGCTTGCATCAACGTAACCTCTTACGGTGAGCTCTTTGTCACCTCCATATACGAGAAACATATCCCTAGTCCTTTTCAGGTATTTCAGGATGTTCTTGACCGTTGTCCAGTGATCCACTCCTGGATTACTTTGGTACCTCCCTACTAAACTTATAGCAAGGCACACATCAGGTCTGGTACACAGCATTGCATACATGGTATAGCCTATGGCTGAAGCATAGGGAACATCTTTCATTTTCTCTCTATCTTCTGCATTGGTCGGGCATTGAGTCTGACTCAACTTCACACCTTGTAACACAGGCAAGAACCCTTTCTTTGCTTGATCCATTTTGAACTTCTTCAAAATCTTGTCAAGGTATGTGCTTTGTGAAAGTCCAATTAAGTGTTTTGATCTATCTCTATAGATCTTTATGCCTAATATGTAAGCAGCTTCCCCGAGGTCTTTCATCGAAAAACTTTTATTCAAGTATCCCTTTATGCTATCCAGAAATTCTATATCATTTCCAATTAGCAATATGTCATCCACATATAATATCAGAAATGCTACAGAGCTCCCACTCACTTTCTTGTAAATACAGGCTTCTCCAAAAGTCTGTATAAAGCCAAATGCTTTGATCACACTATCAAAGCGTTTATTCCAACTCCGAGATGCTTGCACCAGTCCATAAATGGATCGCTGGAGTTTGCACACTTTGTTAGCTCCCTTCGGATCGACAAAACCTTCTGGTTGCATCATATACAACTCTTCTTCCAGAAATCCATTCAGGAATGCAGTTTTGACATCCATTTGCCATATTTCATAATCATAAAACGCAGCAATTGCTAACATAATTCTGACGGACTTAAGCATCGCTACGGGTGAGAAGGTCTCATCGTAGTCAACCCCTTGAACTTGTCGAAAACCTTTTGCGACAAGTCGAGCTTTATAGACAGTAATATTACCGTCAGCGTCAGTCTTTTTCTTGAAGATCCATTTATTTTCAATTGCTTGCCGATCATCGGGCAAGTCAACCAAAGTCCATACTTTGTTCTCATACATGGATCCCATCTCAGATTTCATGGCCTCAAGCCACTTTGCGGAATCTGGGCTCACCATCGCTTCTTCATAGTTCGTAGGTTCATCATGATCTAGTAGCATGACTTCCAGAACTGGATTACCATACCACTCTGGTGCGGATCTCACTATGGTTGATCTACGTGGTTCAGTAGTATCTTGTCCTGAAGCTTCATGATCATCATCATTCGCTTCCTCACTGATTGGTATAGGTGTCGCAGAAACAGTTTTCTGTGATGTACTATTTTCCAATAAGGGAGCAGGTACAGTTACCTCGTCAAGTTCTACTTTCCTCCCACTCACTTCTTTCGAGAGAAACTCCTTCTCTAGAAATGATCCATTCTTAGCAATGAATGTCTTGCCGTCGGATCTGTGATAGAAGGTATACCCAACAGTTTCCTTTGGGTATCCTATGAAGACACATTTCTCCGCTTTGGGTTCGAGCTTATTAGGTTGAAGCTTTTTCACATAAGCATCGCAGCCCCAAACTTTAAGAAACGACAACTTTGGTTTCTTGCCAAACCATAGTTCATAAGGCGTCGTCTCAACGGATTTTGATGGTGCCCTATTTAACGTGAATGCGGCCGTCTCTAAAGCATAACCCCAAAACGATAGCGGTAAATCAGTAAGAGACATCATAGATCGCACCATATCTAGTAAAGTACGATTACGACGTTCGGACACACCATTACACTGTGGTGTTCCGGGTGGCGTGAGTTGCGAAACTATTCCACAATTTCTCAAATGTATACCAAACTCGTAACTCAAATATTCTCCTCCACGATCAGATCGTAGAAACTTTATTTTCTTGTTACGATGATTTTCAACTTCACTCTGAAATTCCTTGAACTTTTCAAATGTTTCAGACTTATGTTTCATTAAGTAGATATACCCATATATGCTTAAATCATCTGTGAAGGTGAGAAAATAACGATATCCGCCACGAGCTTCAATATTCATCGGACCACACACATCGGTATGTATGATTTCCAATAAATCTGTTGCTCTTTCCATAGTACCGGAGAACGGTGTTTTAGTCATCTTGCCTATGAGGCACGGTTCGCAAGTACCAAGTGATTCATAATCAAATAATCAAGTGGTTCCAAAACCCCATCAGTATGGAGTTTCTTCATGCGCTTTACACCGATATGACCTAAACGGCAGTGCCACAAATAAGTTGCACTATCATTATCAACTCTGCATCTTTTGGCTTCTACATTATGAATATGTGTATCACTACTATCGAGATTCAATAAGAATAGACCACTTTTCAAGGGTGCATGACCATAAAAGATATTACTCATATAAATAGAACAACCATTATTCTCTGATTTAAATGAATAACCGTCTCGCATCAAACAAGATCCAGATATAATGTTCATGCTCAACGCTGGCACCAAATAACAATTATTTAGGTCTAATATTAATCCCTAAGGTAGATGTAGGGGTAGCATGCCGACCGCGATCACATCGACTTTGGAACCGTTTCCCACGCGCATCGTCACCTCGTCCTTTGCTAGTGTCCGCTTATTCCGTAGTCCCTATTTCGAGTTGCAAATATTAGCAACAGAACCAGTATCAAATACCCAGGTGCTACTGCGAGCTCTAGTAAGGTACACATCAATAACATGTATATCACATATACCTTTGTTCACCTTGCCATCCTTCTTATCCGCCAAATACTTGGGGCAGTTCCGCTTCCAGTGACCAGTCTGCTTGCAGTAGAAGCACTCAGTTTCAGGCTTAGGTCCAGACTTGGGTTTCTTCTCCTGAGCAGCAACTTGCTTGCTGTTCTTCTTGAAGTTTCCCTTCTTCTTCCCTTTGCCCTTTTTCTTGAAACTAGTGGTTTTGCTAACCATCAACACTTGATGCTCCTTCTTGATTTCTACCTCCGCAGCTTTCAGCATTGCGAAGAGCTCGGGAATAGTCTTGTTCATCCCTTGCATATTATAGTTCATCACGAAGCTCTTGTAGCTTGGTGGCAGTGATTGGAGAATTCTGTCAATGACGCAATCATCTGGAAGATTAACTCCCATCTGAATCAAGTGATTATTATACCCAGACATTTTGAGTATATGCTCACTGACAGAACTGTTCTCCTCCATCTTGCAGCTATAGAATTTATTGGAGACTTCATATCTCTCAATTCGGGCATTTGCTTGAAATATTAACTTCAACTCCCGGAACATCTCATATGCTCCATGACGTTCAAAACGTCGTTGAAGTCCCGATTCTAAGCCGTAAAGCATGGCACACTGAACTATCGAGTAGTCATCAGCTTTGCTCTGCCAGACGTTCATAACATCTGGTGTTGCTCCAGCAGCAGGCCTGGCACCCAGCGGTGCTTCCAGGACGTAATTCTTCTGTGCAGCAATGAGGATAATCCTCAGGTTACGGACCCAGTCCGTGTAATTGCTACCATCATCTTTCAACTTTGCTTTCTCAAGGAACGCATTAAAATTCAACGGAACAACAGCACGAGCCATCTATCTACAATCAACAAGCAAGATACTATCAGGTACTAAGTTCATGATAAGTTTAAGTTCAGTTAATCAAATTACTTAGGAACTCCCACTTAGATAGACATCCCTCTAATCCTCTAAGTGATCACGTGATCCAAATCAACTAAACCATAACCGATCATCACGTGAGATGGAGTAGTTTTCAATGGTGAACATCGTCATGTTGATCATATCTACTATATGATTCACGCTCGACCTTTCGGTCTCTGTGTTCCGAGGCCATATCTGCATATGCTAGGCTCGTCAAGTTTAACCTGAGTATTCTGCGTGTGCAAAACTGGCTTGCACCCGTTGTAGATGGACGTAGAGCTTATCACACCCGATCATCACGTGGTGTCTGGGCACGACGAACTTTGGCAACGGTGCATACTCAGGGAGAACACTTCTTGATAATTTAGTGAGAGATCATCTTATAATGCTACCGTCAATCAAAGCAAGATAAGATGCATAAAAGGATAAACATCACATGTAATCAATATAAGTGATATGATATGGCCATCATCATCTTGTGCTTGTGATCTCCATCTCCGAAGCACCGTCATGATCACCATCGTCACCGGCGCGACACCTTGATCTCCATCGTAGCATCGTTGTCGTCTCGCCAATCTTATGCTTCCATGACTATCACTACCGCTTAGTAATAAAGTAAAGCATTACATCGCGATTGCATTGCATACAATAAAGCGACAACCATATGGCTCCTGCCAGTTGCCGATAACTCGGTTACAAAACATGATCATCTCATACAATAAAATCAGCATCATGCCTTGACCATATCACATCACAACATGCCCTGCAAAAACAAGTTAGACGTCCTCTACTTTGTTGTTGCAAGTTTTACGTGGCTGCTACGGGCTTAAGTAAGAACTCATCTCACCTACGCATCAAAACCACAACGATAGTTCGTCAAATAAACTCCGTTTTAACCTTCTCAAGGACCGGGCGTAGTCACACTTGGTTCAACTAAAGTTGGAGAGACAGTCTTCCGCAAGCCATCTATGTGCAAAGCACGTCGAGGGAACCGGTCTCGCGTAAGAGTACGCGTAAGGTTGGTCCGGATCGTCTCGTCCAACAATACCGCCGAACCAAAGTATGACATGCTGGTAGGCAGTATGACTTGTATCGCCCACAACTCACTTGTGTTCTACTCGTGCAAATAACATCAAACCATAAAACCTAGGCTCGGATGCCACTGTTGGGGAACGTAGTAATTTCGAAAAATTTCCTACGCACACGCAAGATCATGGTGATGCACAGCAACGAGAGGGGAGAGTGTTGTCTACGTACCAACGCAGACCGACTGCGGAAGCGATCACACAACGTAGAGGAAGTAGTCGTACGTCTTCTTCCCGATCCGACCGATCCAAGCACCGGTACTCCGGCACCTCCGAGTTCTTAGCACACGTTCAGCTCGATGACGATCCTCGGGCTCCGATCCAGCAAAGCGTCGAGGAAGAGTTCCGTCAGCACAACGGCGTGGTGACGATCTTGATGTACTACCGACGCAGGGCTTCGCCTAAGCACTACAACGGTATGATCGAGGTGGAATTTGGTGGCAGGGGGCACCGCACACGGCTAAGGAACGATCTCAAGGATCAACTTGTGTGTCTTGGGGTGTCCCCTGCCCCCGTATATAAAGGTTGGAGGGAGGGGGGCTGGCCGGCCAAAGAGAGGGAGGCGCAGGAGGAGTCCTACTCCTACCGGGAGTAGGACTCCCCCTCCAATCCTAGTCCAACTAGGAATCCTTTAAAGGGGAGAGAGAGAGAGGTGGCCGGCCCCTCTCCTAGTCCTAATAGGACTAGGGAGAGGGGGGGAGGCGCAGCCCTATGTGGGCTGCCCTCTCACCTTTCCACTAAGGCCCATGTTGGCCCATTTGGCTCCCGGGGGGTTCCCGTAACCCTCCCGGTAATCCGGTAAAATACCGATTTCACCCGGAACACTTCCGATGTCCAAACATAGGCTTCCAATATATCAATCTTTACGTCTCGACCATTTCGAGACTCCTCATCATGTCCGTGATCTCATCCGGGACTCCGAACAACCTTCGGTACATCAAAATGCATAAACTCATAATAACTGTCATCGTAACGTTAAGCGTGCGGACCCTATGGTTCGAGAACAATGTAGACATGACCGAGACACGTCTCCGGTCAATAACCAATAGCGGGACCTGGATGCCCATATTGGCTCCTACATATTCTACGAAGATCTTTATCGGTCAGACCGCATAACAACATACATTGTTCCCTTTGTCATCGGTATGTTACTTGCCCGAGATTCGATCGTCGGTATCCAATACCTAGTTCAATCTCGTTACTGGCAAGTCTCTTTACTCGTTCCGTAATACATCATCTCATAACTAACATCTTAGTTATTATGCTTGCAAGGCTTATGTGATGTATATTACCGAGAGGGCCCAGAGATACCTCTCCGACAATCGGAGTGACAAACCCTAATCTCGAAATACGCCAACCCAACATCTACCATTGGAGACACCTGTAGTACTCCTTTATAATCACCCAGTTACGTTGTGATGTTTGGTAGTACCCAAAGTGTTCCTCCGGTAAACGGGAGTTGCATAATCTCATAGTTATAGGAACATGTATAAGTCATGAAGAAAGCAATAGCAACATACTAAACGATCGGGTGCTAAGCTAATGGAATGGGTCATGTCAATCAGATCATTCAACTAATGATGTGACCTCGTTAATCAAATAACAACTCTTTGTTCATGGTTAGGAAACATAACCATCTTTGATTAACGAGCTAGTCAAGTAGAGGCATACTAGTGACACTCTGTTGGTCTATGTATTCACACATGTATTATGTTTCCGGTTAATACAATTCTAGCATGAATAATAAACATTTATCATGATATAAGGAAATAAATAATAACTTTATTATTGCCTCTAGGGCATATTTCCTTCAACTAGTGCATGTCAGTCAGTGGAACCAGTCTCACGTAAGTGTACGTGTAAGGTCGGTCCGGGCCGCTTCATCCCACGATGCCGCCGAATCAAGATAAGACTAGTAACGGTAAGCAAATTGAACAAATCATCGCCCACAACTGCTTTGTGTTCTACTCGTGCATAGAAACTACGCATAGACCTAGCTCATGATGCCACTGTTTGGGGATCGTAGCAGATTCTAAGCATCACCAAGATCAATCTATGGAGTAATCTAGCAACGAGGGGAAGGGAGTGCATCTACATACCCTTGTAGATCGCTAAGCGGAAGCGTTCAAGAGAACGGGGTTGATGGAGTCGTACTCGTCGTGATCCAAATCACCGATGATCCTAGCGCCGAATGGACGGCATCTCCACGTTCAACACACGTACGGAGCGGAGACGTCTCCTCCTTCTTGATCTAGCAAGGGGGAGGAGAAGTTGACGGAGATCCAGTAGCACGACGGCGTGGTGGTAGAAGTAGCGGGATCCCGGCAGGGCTTCGCCAAGCACAAGCGGGGAGGAAGAGGTGTCACGGGAGGGAGGGAGGCGCCAGGGCTTCAGGTGCGGCTGCCCTCCCTCCCCTCCACTATATATAGGGGCCTAGGGGGGCGTCAGCCCCTTCTAGATCCCATCTAGGGAGGGGGGCGGCAGCCCTAGGGGTGGCTTGGCCTCCAAGCCAAGTGGAGGCGCCCCTACCCCTTAGGGGTTCCAACCCTAGGCGCATGGGAGGCCCAAGGGGGGCGCACCAGCCCACCAGGGGCTGGTTCCCACGCCCCTTCAGCCCATGGGGCCCTCCGGGATAGGTGGCCCCACCCGGTGGACCCCCGGGACCCTTCCAGTGGTCCCGGTACAATACCGATGACTCGCGAAACTCTCCCGGTGGCCGAAACTGGACTTCCTATATATAAATCTTTACCTCCGGACCATTCCGGAACTCCTCATGACGTCCAGGATCTCATCCGGGACTCCGAAAAACTTTCGGTTAACCGCATACTAATATCTCTACAACTCTAGCGTCACCGAACCTTAAGTGTGTAGACCCTACGGGTTCGGGAGACATGTAGACATGACCGAGACAACTCTCCGGTCAATAACCAACAGCGGGATCTGGATACCCATGTTGGCTCCCACATGCTCCACGATGATCTCATCGGATGAACCACGATGTCGAGGATTCAATCAATCCCGTATTCAATTCCCTTTGTCTATCGGTACGATACTTGCCCGAGATTCGATCGTCGGTATCCCGATACCTCGTTCAATCTCGTTACCGACAAGTCTCTTTACTTGTTCCATAACACATCATCCCATGATCAACTCCTTGGTCACATTGTGCATATTATGATGATGTCCTACCGAGTGGGCCCAGAGATACCTCTCCATTTACACGGAGTGACAAATCCTAGTCTCGGTTCATGCCAACCCAACAGACACTTTCGGAGATACCCGCAGTGCACCTTTATAGCCACCTAGTTACGTTGTGACGTTTGGTACACCCAAAGCATTCCTACGGTATCCGGGAGTTGCACAATCTCATGGTCTAAGGAAATGATACTTGACATTAGAAAAGCTTTTAGCATACGAACTACATGATCTTGTGCTAGGCTTAGAATTGGGTCTTGTCCATCACATCATTCTCCTAATGATGTGATCCCGTTATCAACGACATCCAATGTCCATGGTCAGGAAACTGTAACCATCTGTTGATTAACGAGCTAGTCAACTAGAGGCTTACTAGGGACATGGTGTTGTCTATGTATCCACACATGTATCTGAGTTTCCTATCAATACAATTCTAGCATGGATAATAAACGATTATCATGAACAAGGAAATATAATAATAACTAATTTATTATTGCCTCTAGGGCATATTTCCAACAGAGATGAACTAGGGTTTGGAGATGAGATGGTGCTGGTGAAGATGTTGATGGAGATTGCCCTCTCTCGATGAGAGGAGCGTTGGTGATGATTTCCCCCTCCCGGAGGGAAGTATCCCCGGCAGAACAGCTCTGCCGGAGCTCTAGATTGGTTCTGCCAAGGTTCCGCCTCGTGGCGGCGGAGTCTCGTCCCGAAAGGTTTCTTCTGGGTTTTTTCTCATCAAAAGACTTCATATAGCAGAAGATGGATGTCGGAGAGCCACCAGGGGGCCCACGAGGTAGGGGCGCGCCCTAGGGGGGGCGCCCCCACCCTCGTGAGCAGGGTGTGGGCCTGCTGGCCTTCATCTTTGGCGAGGATTGTTCTTTATTTATGTTAAGATGTTCCGTGGAGTTTCAGGACTTTTGGAGTTGCGCAGAATAGGTCTCTAATATTTGCTCCTTTTCCAGCCCAGAATTCCAGCTGCCGGCATTCTCCCTCCTTATGTAAACCTTGTAAAATAAGAGAGAATAGCCATAAGTATTGTGACATAAAGTGAAATAGCAGTCCATAACGCAATAAATATCGATATAAAAGCATGATGCAAAATGGACGTATTAGCTGCCCGGGCCCGGGCCTCCTTGCCGGCGTCATCGTGGCGCGGACGGGAGGCCCTGCCCCGCGAGACGGAGGGATCTGACGCTGCCACCGCTCGGGGACTCCCTCCCATGTGCTCCCGAGATCCAAATAGAGAAAATCAGGGGATATGAGGCTGGAGGAGGTGGAGCTCGGGACGGGAGATGAAGAGGGCAGGGGCACAGGCGGCGACACGCAGTGTATTTGCGGAGAAAGAGGCGGCGGCGGAGCAGCAGGGAAGAGGCAGGGGTTGGAGGAGAGGAAAGGAAAGAGAGACAGATGGATCACGTGTGTTGGAAACCTTCGTGGGGAAGGAAACGAGAGATATTTTCCTCTCCAGGCTCGATCACGATTGGCCCCCCAAATAGTGCGAGTGATGAGGTGTCCGTCTCCAGCGATCGCCATTTGCACCACCATTAAAGGGTTGTATTACCTCATTTAACCAACTCCAGCGCTAGACCGGGACAGTCGTTTTGTCCGCTTTCCGTCGGTAAAATGGACGATCGTGTCAGGTTTTGACCGTCCTTCTACAGGTGCACCCAATGGCCCGGCGCAGTTGGCAAAAGCGTCTGCTTAACTTAAATTCAAATATAAACAAAAGATATAAAAAAGCAATTTAAACGAAATACATATTACATTAAAAAGTTCAGAGTCGAACTACCCACATGCATTAAAATTAAATTAATAAAAAAATGACCTTAAACCAAATGAAATCCT
Organism: Triticum monococcum; assembly: GCA_034509565.1. NCBI lineage: Eukaryota > Viridiplantae > Streptophyta > Magnoliopsida > Poales > Poaceae > Triticum > Triticum monococcum. The sequence continues at coordinate 634,340,925 of CM067842.1, forward strand.
AGATCGGCCGTCTCGGCCGTCTGCACTGCATGCCGTCGTTGCCGTCTTCCTTGTCCACGCTGAGGTCGATGAAGGGAGGCGGCTGCCACACATGGGTTCGTGGCGCTGGCGGCTGCACTGCAAGGGGTGGCGAGGGCGCGCGGGGCGGTGACCACGCGTCGACCCCAACCCACATGGCCGGCGCTGACACCAGCTTCGGGGTGCATGGCAGAGTCATAGTCCACGACCAATGTTGGCCCTCCGCCTCTGGGTTCCACCGAGGCTCCGCGTCGTCCCGCTCCACCAATCCTTCGAGCTCTGGGATGGCGACATCGGCAGTGGCTGACGATGCCATCTGGACCTCGAGGCCATCTCGCTGCTCCCTCTGGATCCGCTTGTACTATCTCTGGATCCGCTTGTACTCCCTCTGGATGTCCTCAAGCACCAGTCGCACTAGCTCCTCCTCTTCGACCGTCGTCGGATGACGCGACGGTGGCGATGGCGGCGAGGACGTGCGTGTGTCCTGGCACGCCCGCGGGCACGGGGAGGGTTGGGAGCACGCGCCGATGGTGGGCTCTGCGCATGGTTGGAAAAGTTAGTTTGCCGCTGCACGTCATGCTCATCACGAAACCGCGTATCCCAAAGAAGCGACTCAATGTCGTACCTTGGGTCATCGAGGAGATGCGTCGGGATCTGGCATTGCTGATGGTTAAACTCTTCGAGGCGGACACAGTCACTCGCTGGGACGGTCGGCATAGGCACCCGATCCGGGCTCAAATGCCACCCATTCGGCACTTATGCATCCGGCCATGGAAGCGGGGTGGCCGTCTCCCAGTACCTACGACAGATCACAATTTCGACGTAGGGCTTGATGCGCGGCGACCAGAGAGATGGAGAACCCGGCAGTGCTCCTCGACCCGCTCCTCGACCGGTGAAGACGAGCCCGCCTCGTGGTCGTGCTTGGCCTTTTTGCCGGGTACCCACTTCCACATGCCCATTGCGGGTGGTAGCAGCGACCGGAGACGTGCTCTAGGCTTGTCGGGGGTGGAGAGGGCAGGAAGGAAGTGGGAGGTGATACGTCTCCATCGTATCTACTTTTCCAAACACTTTTGCCCTTGTTTTGGACTCTAACTTGCATGATTTGAATGGAACTAACCCGGACTGACGCTGTTTTCAGCAGAATTGCCATGGTGTTATTTTTGTGTAGAAATAAAAGTTCTCGGAATGACCTGAAAATCAACGGAGATTATTTTTGGAATATATAAAAAATCCTGGTGAAAGAATCAAGACCCGGGGGCCACACCCTGTCCACGAGGGTGGCGGCGTGCCCCCCTGCCTCGTGGGCCCACTGGTGCTCCTCCGACCTCAACTCCAACTCTATATATTCGTGTTCGGAGAGAAAAAAATCAGAGAGAAGGATTCATCGCGTTTTACGATACGGAGCCTCCGCTAAGCCCTAAACTCTCTCGGGAGGGCTGATCTGGAGTCCGTTCGGGGCTCCGGAGAGGGGAATCCATCACCATCGTCATCATCAATCTTCCTCCATCACCAATTTCATGATGCTCACCGCCGTGCGTGAGTAATTCCATCGTAGGTTTGCTGGACGGTGATGGGTTGGATGAGATTTATCCACCTTGATCGACGACGGAACGCCTCAATGCGATGCGGAGGGCGACCTCCTCCACATCGTCGGGGTCCGCTTCGTGCAACAGTATGAGTTTAAGTGATAAAATATAGCATTACATACAACATGATGACCCACATTATGTTTTATTCCATCTATTTCGGTAGCCTAGATTGATTGTTATCTTTTTATTTTGATGAGAAATTTAAAAAATACAAAAATGTTTTTACCTTTTTTATCATGATTTATTTTGTTCTACTAAAAACAAAAAACACTAAAATGTTCTTATGTTAGTTCTTAATTGTGTGATATCAACTTAAAAAAATAACCCAACATTTTCTTGTTCCTTTTTTACTTTTTTTTGCTGTCTTATAAAATTCGGAAAAATCACAACAATATTTTTTGAAGTTTCCAGAACATATTAAAATGATTTTGCGTTGCTTTGTGCTATGCATGATATTTGTTTATTGTTTTAAGGATTAGCATTTCCAGGTTTTGTCTTTGAGATACAAGTTGTAAGTAAGAAAATATAATAAGTTGTTAGTTGCTGACTTTCTAACCACTTGGCGTCAGAGTTGGTCCAGTTAGCATCTAGCTGGTTTTTCTTTTCATTGAGTTTTTTTGTCTTTTACTACAATATCATGTAGACCAAAACAACAACCGCATGCTTCTAGTGTTGAGATTGAAGAAGCAATTGCTACTGCAGGTTGGTACATTTGGTGGGTTAGAAGGCGGATCACTAATGGAGAGAGGGTACCACGAGCGGGGAAGTGTGCCGCATCTATTATTTCGATTGCTGCAAATGCTAGACGGAAAGTTTCTTTGTTGCCAGATATGGAGAAAAGATGGACCAAGCCTGAACTACATTTTTGAAGTTGAATGTAGATGCGGTGTATTATGCGGATGAAGGAGCTGGAGCTGCAGCGGCTATATTACGCGATATCAGGGGTAATTTTATTGCTGCATCATGCATATACTACCCTATAGCTGCTAATGCTATTACATCTGAAGCTGTGGCAATGAGGGGTGGTCTAGCCTTTGCTAACAGCATTGGGGTTTCACGCTATTGAAGCGGAATCAGATTCTTTGGAGGTAATCATTTTTTGCACTGGACATGACCATTGGTGGGATGCTGGAACAACAATATATGCGAAAATCTTGGACTTGGCTACGGATGTAGGGAAGGTTAATTTTATGCACTGTTTTAAAGAGGCTAATAGTGTTGCTCATGAGCTAGCTCAATTTAATTTTCATAATAAAGTTTCTAGTATTTGGGATGGTGCCCTCACTAGTTTCCTCCTCGGTAAACTAGCTGATGATGTAAACATTTTGTTGAGTTAATAAAGTTGACCATGATGGCCTTCCCTAAAAAACATCTAGTTGGTTTTTCTTTTCATTGAGTTTTTTTTGGTCTTTTACTACTATATCATGTAGACCAAAACAACAACGACACATAATTCAAGGCGTGAAACTGGAATAAATTACACCAAAAAATTTGATACTCCCACCGTTCACAAATACAAATACAAGATGTTTTAAAAATTATTAATATGAAATAAATATAGATTAAAATGAGTGAACAATCACACTAAAATGTGCCTATATACATTTGATTCAGGAAAAATTACGCCGTGTCTGGAGCATTTTTTTTTTGCAACCAAGAGAGTACCAAATTTAAAATCAGCTTTTTAGACAAAAAATAAAAATCAGCTAGTTGCATGAGAGAACCGAGCAGGTACCCACGCCTGCGGCCTGCCTCAGGCCGTCCAGCCGAGCCCTAGCAACACCGCCGCCGCTATTGCCCCCAGGCCAGGCGCGGCACCGCCGCTCCCGCGCCTCCCTCCCCTATGGCACCTCCTGCTCCGCCTCCGCTGCCTTCTCCATCGGCGGTTAGGGCGCCGCACTCTTCCTCCCCGTCGCCGGCGAGGGCGCCGCGCCCTAAACTCCGAGGTGCGATTTTTCCTCTTACAAATCTAGTTGAAAAGTGTGCATTTTATATTATCTGAAACTGAAAGCTTGTTAAATTCGAGCTGAAAGTTGGGGAATTCTGATTCCACCCGCTATGGCTACCACCAACCATGCGCATTGTACAAAGCTCTGAGCTCTTCAAGAGGTCAATATTATACTATGATGAAGTATTCTAAACACACGGTACTTCAGAAGCTTAAGAGTACTGACGCTGCACTTGTTTAAACCCTTATGTAGAAACTATACGGCATCGCATCAGGCTGTACCATTGAGAAGCTTGAATAGTTCCAAGCAAGGTGTAAAAGCGACAAAGAACGGGGATACCCGCTAAGTGTGCATACAAGACTGAATTTGCTAAAAACAAAGTAGGGCGGCCGGCGATTCAGCACTAGAGCATATTTTTAAAAGCAATTAAAGGTGTCAAGTGTCAACGTGTGCGCGGCAATTAGATATGTTTAATGCTGCGTAACGCTAACGCCGTCTCTATTGCTACATAATCCCTCTCAGAAGGGCAAACTAGAGCACTCATCTCCACCTAAACCAATAATGGACATGGTCCTGTCTCCTGTGATATGCTATGCTTCTGAAGATTAGAGGTAGGTGCACTGCTTCTTCTATCTATGAATATTTCGTGCACTTCCTTTCATACATCGTACTTTCCGCTTCATTCAGATCTTTTGCATGTGAATCAGGCGCATTTAAACTCCGGTTTTGCATCACGAAATAGTGAGGGAGCGACAAAGCTATGTCATGAAGCTCTTCGTGCTCATAGTATGGGCACTGTTGTTATTGTCTCATGGATCTGGAAGCGTCATTTGCGCCGTCCTCCATGGGAACGATACGGATATGCTGTCGCTCCTTGATTTCAAGCGCGCAATCACCAACGACCCAAAAGGGCTCTTGAGCACATGGAACACCAGCATTCACTTCTGCAACTGGCAGGGTGTGAAGTGCAGCCTCGTAGAACATGAGCGCGTTGCAGAGCTGGATCTGTCTGAGCAGAGTTTTGTCGGGGAAATCTCTCCTTCCCTTGGAAACATGTCATATCTTACTTATCTTAACCTTTCCAGAAGCAAGTTCTCTGGTCAGATACCACAGCTTGGCCGTCTGCAAGAGCTGGAGTTTCTTGACCTGAGTCACAACTCGCTACAAGGGATTATTCCAGTGACGCTCACAAACTGCTCCAACTTGAGGGTGTTAGACCTCTCAAGAAACTTATTGGTGGGTGAAATTCCAGCAGAAATATCTCTACTCTCCAATCTGACACGCTTGTGGCTTTCTTATAATGATCTTACCGGGGTCATTCCACCAGGCCTTGGCAATATCACTTCTCTAGAACATATTATTCTGATGTATAACCGGTTAGAGGGAGGCATTCCTGATGAGTTTGGGAAGTTGTCCAAAATGTCAAATTTACTCCTTGGTGAAAACAAGCTATCAGGTAGAGTCCCAGAGGCCATTTTTAATATGTCTCTGCTAAATCAAATGGCACTGGAGTTGAATATGCTAGTTGGTACTCTACCATCTAACATGGGTGATGCTCTCCCTAACCTCCAACGTCTTACATTGGGTGGTAACATGCTGGAAGGTCTTATCCCAGACTCATTAGGCAATGCATCCGAGCTACAGCTGATAAACTTAGCATATAATCACGGGTTTGGAGGACGAGTCCCACCTTCTCTTGGTAAACTTCCGAAGCTTAGTAAGCTAGGTCTTGACACAAACAGTCTTGAAGCAAATGACAGTTGGGGCTGGGAATTCTTGGATGCATTGAGCAACTGCACTTCTCTAAAGATGCTTTCACTCTATGCAAATCGGCTACAAGGAATCTTACCGAATTCTGTTGGCAACCTTTCGTCTAATGTTGACAACCTCGTGTTTGGCAGGAACATGCTATATGGATTAGTTCCGTCAAGCATAGGAAATCTCCATAGACTAACTAAGCTAGGACTGGAGGAGAACAGTTTGACTGGTCCTATTGATGGATGGGTTGGAAATCTTGCTAATTTGCAAGGTTTATATCTTCAACAGAACAATTTCACCGGGCAGATTCCAACTTCCATTGGCAATAACTCCAAGCTGTCAGAACTGTTTCTGGCAAATAATCAACTCCACGGTCCCATTCCATCAAGTTTCGAAAAGCTTCAGCAACTCTTGTATTTAGACCTCAGCTATAACAATCTTCAAGAAAATATACCGAAAGAGGTTTTTAGTATAGCCACAATTGCCCAATGTGCGTTATCCCACAACAGTCTAGAAGGCCAAATTCCTCCCATCAGTAATCTTCAACAACTCAACTATCTAGATCTTTCATCCAACAAGCTTACTGGGGAAATTCCACCTACTTTGCGCACATGCCAGCAATTGCAAGCCATCAAAATGGACAGGAACTTTCTCTCGGGAAGCATTCCCATATTTCTAGGCAGTCTGAACAGCTTGATCGAGCTCAACCTTTCACATAACAATCTCTCAGGCTCTATCCCAATTGCTCTAAGCAAACTGCAACTTCTCACCCAGTTGGATCTATCCGACAATCATCTTGAAGGAGAAGTGCCAGTAGAAGGAATATTCAAAAATACGACAGCCATTTCCCTGAAAGGCAATTGGCGTCTTTGTGGAGGTGTGCTGGACCTACATATGCCTTCATGTCCCGCTGCTTCTCAGAGAAGATCTAGATGGCAATACTATTTGGTCAGAGTATTAGTCCCCATATTAGGCATCTTGTTACTCATATTAGTAATCTGCTTAACCCTTCTCAGAAGGAGGATGCTGAGGATGCAGTTATCGGTGCCTTCTTCGGATGGGCAATTCCCTATAGTATCTTATAAGGATCTAGCACAGGCTACTGAGAACTTCACAGCATCTAACTTGATTGGGAGAGGAAGCTGCGGTTCAGTGTACAGAGCAAAGCTAAACCAAAAACAGATGGTTGTGGCAGTGAAAGTTTTTGACCTTGACATGCAAGGCGCGGATAGAAGTTTCATCTCAGAATGTAAAGCACTGAGAAACATTCGGCACTGTAATCTTCTTCCAATTCTGACTGCATGCTCAACAATTGATAATCGAGGCCGGGATTTCAAAGCTCTAGTCTACCAGTTCATGCCCAATGGTAACCTGGACACTTGGCTGCACCCGGCAGGAGATGGAAAAGCCCCAAAGCAACTGGACCTCTCTCAAAGAATGAAAATAGCTGTTGATATAGCCGATGCATTGCAATATATACACCATGACTGTGAGAATCCTATTGTTCACTGTGATTTGAAGCCCAGCAACATCCTCCTAGATTATGATATGACAGCTCGTTTGGGGGACTTTGGCATTGCAAGGTTCTATATTAAATCCAAGTCAGCGGCAGCTGGAGGTTCCAGTTCAATGGGTACAATAACTCTGAAGGGCACGATTGGATATATTGCTCCAGGTAACAATATGTTTCTTGCTGTAAATTTGAATGCATGCAACGAAGCGGTTGTTTACATGAACTTATGTTATTAAACGTTTTACATGGTGTTCAGAGTATGCGGGAGGTGGCCACCTATCGACGTCTGGAGACGTGTACAGTTTCGGGATAGTACTGCTGGAGATGCTGACAGGAAGAAGGCCGACCGACCCTATGTTCTGCGAGGGGCTTGGCATCGTGAACTTTGTAAGGAGGAACTTTCCGGATCAGATACTTGATATCCTTGATGCTTCTCTCCGAGAAGAATGCCAAGACTGCTCTCAGGATAATCTGGAAGGCGAGAACGAAGTCCACCGGTGCATGTTGTCCTTGCTGAAAGTGGCACTTTCTTGCGCAAGCCAGGCCCCTAACGAGCGAATGAACATGAGAGAAGCAGCTACTGAGTTGCACGCGATCGACGCGTTGTATGTGTCTTGAAGTGGATACTATGTACTAGAGCGTGTAACTAGAGCTTTATGCCTTTATCGTACATTCATAGTTTCATACTACAGTGGCCGTGTAGAACTTTTGTACTCTAGAAAATTATTTGTTGGGCTGCGACTTTGCTCCTAGCCTTTGAAATGCTCATCTTTTTGCAAAGCACGAATCAGCCTTTGTGTTTTTTATGATTGTAAAAAGATGGCACGCATGTTCCTTCAAGATTGCCCTGACATCATCTCAAGAAAAGAAAAAAAGATTGCCCTGACATTTGGCTTTTTGCCTGATAAGGCGAGTGCAGAAAACAGTATATTGTTGTCAGGCTGCTCCAGGACTGCCTGGAGTGCACAACATTTGCACATGTTGGGGCCATTGCCAAGTTGATGGTAGTATATGATGCCCTTTATTCTCTGAATTAGGCATGGCACCAGAGCATAAGCATCGATGGTGCTCTGTTTTTTTTTTAAATCGATTCTATTTCTTTAGGGGAGAGCATCGATGCTGCTCACTGGAAGAATTGAATTGGTATCAAAAGGAAAAAAGAACCCGTCTGGGCGCTTCCATTCCATGGCTGTGTGAATGAAAGCCTTGTGGCTCCAATGCTGCACGCTACGGGCCGAGGATGGATCCTGATGACTAGAGTAGAAGCATCATACGGATCACAGTGTCGTTATCTTCTCTTCAAAAGAAAATACGGAGATTGGCGCATCCGCGCGTGTTGCTGATCTACATCTAGATAAGAAAAGAGTTATATATGCCCACATGTTACTGAGGCGTGGAAGGACAGAAAACTTGGGGCCTTCCGTTCCTTCCACGTGTGGAAAACCTTAGAATCAGCCTAAAACAAGACTAGCATTTGACCTTGCAAATGCTCAAACCCCTCAAGGTGTCCCAAGAACAGACGATTAATACAATGCATTTGCTTATTTTTGCCACAAAAATGCTTCTCCCACCAGAATCGAGTACGTATATTAACAGGATGCAACTCAAAGGGGGGAGAAGAGTTCTTCCTTGACAAGAGAACCAACCAATCAATCAATCAAAACTGTAATGCAAGCCAAGAAAAAAAGAATGTCAAACTGTAATCCAAAATCCACCTGCTGGAGGCTGGAGGCTGGAGGCTGGAGCTAATAAGGCTAGGCCGGCGGGCGATAGTAGCTGTATGCGCTGTAGAAGGTCTGCATCATGGTGAGCAGCAGGAGGAAGACGCCGGCGACGACGGAGACGATGGCCCACGGGTTGGTGAAGTAGTTGTGCTGCAGGCTGGCCACCCAGGTGCTCCACTTGTGGTCGTAGTACCGGTTCACCTGGTCCGACAGCCCGGAGAGGTAGCTGTCGTTGATGTCGAACACCACCTCCAGGCACAGCCGGTTGAACAGCTCCGCCACCTCGCCGTCGCTGCCCAGCCAGTGCTCGATGATGCCCCGGTCGTGCAGGTACTTGACGTCCTCCGCCGAGTTTATCAGGTTGTCCATGAAGATGGCGTAGGAGGTGATGTTGTTCCCGCCCGGCGTCGCGATGTCCATGTGGCACTGCTCGAACGCGATCAGGTTCAGGAACAGCGCCTTGGTGCCGTCGTGGATCAGGATCCGCGGGATGTGGAGCACCCCCTTCTCGAACCGGATGTCCCAGAACCGGTCCGTGTTGCGCCGCCGCCGGCACCGGATGCCCGCCTCCCGGAGCTCCGACACGCAGTGCACGAACTGCTGCCGCCGCTTGTCGGCCACGCGCCGCAGCCCCGACCATTTCTTGAGCCACAGCCGCGCCGCCGGCGGCGGGGTGGGCTGCATCCCCGCGCGGAGGAGGCTGCGCCGGAACACGTCCAGGCAGTGCAGCATCGGGTTCGACAGCGGGTCGAACGCCGCCGCGGCCGCCGCGTCGGCGTCCACGGAGGACTCAAGCTTGAACCGGTCCTTCCGGTGCAGCGGCGTGTCCGTCGGCATCAGCGGGTCGAAGAAGCGCACGGCGAGGCTGGCCACGGCCCCCGTCTGCTCCGGGTGGCCGAGCTGGATCCCGAGCAGCAGGTCCAGCACGAACAGCGGTATCTGGTTCTCGAGCAGGATCATGTCGCTGCGGATGGCGTGCATGGCGCCGCGCATGGCGAAGATGGGATCGTGCCGGGAGTAGCCCAGGTCGTCCACGAACCCCTTGGCGCCGTCCAGCGCGCCGCGGAACAGCTCCAGCACGAAGGTCCCGTCCAGCACCAGGCACTGCGCGAAGTCGTTGGCCGGCATCCAGGCGACGCGGCCGTCGTAGCAGGACCGCACCCGCTCCTCCATGGGCCGCAGCGCGTCGAGGTAGGCGGTGACGTCGTGGCCCGTGCGCTTGAGCACGTGGTGCAGCGCGCGCCACTTGTGGCGCTCCATCTCGCGCAGCCGCCGCTTGCCGGCGTGGAGCGGGCCGATGGACACCACCTGCGGCATGTAGGCGCGCTCGTCGCCCTCGCGGAGCGACTTGGGCACGCGGTACACGGAGAGCCGCGCCCACGGGCACGCCGCCTCCTCCGCGCGCGCCTGCGCCAGCTTCCCGCGGATGGTCACCACCCATTCCGGGTCCTGCGGCTTGGGGCTGTGCGCCGGCGACGACTGCGCCGGGGCCGCGGCCTGCTGGTCCCGGTCCTCGCGCGTCAACGTCTCCGCTGCCCCCGGCGTGCCGTTGGCGACGAGCAGGCTGCGGGGGAGCGCCTGCCAGTGCGGCGACGGCGAAGGGGACTTCTTGAGGTTGGCGTCGACGGTCTCCTTGAGCTTGAGCGTGATGAGGTACCAGCTCAGGACGTCCTTGTTGAAGACGGCGACCATTGGCGAAAGCTTTGGCTTGGCTGGCCGGCTGCTGGGTCACACTGGGCCGGTTATGGACAGATCAAGGAGTGCAAGCAACGTGCAGGATGATGATCTTTTTGAGCTAGAAAATTTAATCGGATAATGATTGACGAGTGGAGTTATCAGTGTGTTGCTTGTTCGTGCTGTACTGAAATAATGGAATTTCGTCTATAAAAAGGAGTTTGCTGCCGAGTACTCCTTCCTAGTGGAGTGGAGTACTTTGTTGCCGCCCTGGCGGTGCTCTGATTTTGCGTCTTCGTGGCTCATGCTTCAGCTGGCGGCTCTACAGCGTAGCGTACTCCAACTGGCCTGTATGGATTCATGTCCTTCGCAAAGAAGAGGAATTTGCGTACTTCAAGGCATCCAAACATCGCTTTTACTGTAAGCGATTAGCATGGCTTTGGTTGCTGCAAGATTCAACCTAATCACGTCGTCCTAATCATGATCCAACCCCCTTGATGATGCTCCGACGTTTCCATCCAAATAACGGATATGTTTAAGTAATACTCCATGTCATGTTTGACGAGCTCTTGACAGTGAGCCTACGGATGATCATTTGCTATTTGCTACTGTTGCGTGTCAACGGTGCGCCAATGAAATGGTCGGCGTGATGGGCGATTTGCTAGTGGAGGCTAGTGGGCGACATGGAGCTCAGGTTAGCAGATGCTCGGCTGAGGACCAAAAGTTGGCTAGCCACCCGGCACAAGACGGGCATCAGCTCCTGCCACCTCCCGCCGTGGAAGAAAAGGAGGGCAGCAGAAAAGCCGGCGACGACGAGGGTCGAGGAGTGTGGTTGCACACGAGAGATTTTGTGATTCCTAGCCGTTGGGGTGGGTGGACTGGGGAGTGACGGGGTAGTGGAACGCACGCACGAACACGAACCCCACCCCAAAGCTGAAGAAACCGCAAGGCCACTGACCACTCCGTCCGCATTACCGGCGAGGCAAGGCCCACCGCGTGTGCAGATTAGAGACTGAATAGTCACTGCAAGGAAGCTGATCAGAATGGTCATGGGCAGTGGTGGCCGGAGCCTGCGGCAATAACTTGACACGACGACGACGGCCAGACTGGGCCTCTCTCCAGATCATTGTCAGTGTCAGGCAACGATCGGCCGCCATTGCGGTTGGCTGCATCGTCGACTTCACAGTGATTGGCTTAACGTGTTTCAGTCTTAAATTCTTTGTGGAGTGCTCGCTCCTAAGTAGACAAACATAAATTGCTCGTTTCGTCCTGCATTCTCGACTTTGTTTTTTCTTCTTCTGATTAGAGGGGAAGCATTCTCAACTTTAATTTCGGCCCAGTTCTTAGATAAGATTGTAAAACAAATGGGGCTCAAAGGTTCTGAAAGAAGCTGAGTAGGGGTCAGATTCTGGGAGAATCCCCATGTCGGGGGTTAGGTGCGACATATGCCAAAGAATGACTTATCATGGTGGGGGCGAATAGAACGTTGCCGGTGCCTGGAAACGGGATGAGGCAAAGGCATGCACGCCGGCGAATCTTACCCAGCTTCAGGGCTCTCAGGGGAGATAATACCCCTACTGCTGCTCTGCGGGGTCTCCGCATGGTCACTATGGCAAAATGTCTACACGGTTGCTCCTTTAGCTGTTTTTCTGGTGGTAGGAGAGGGCGAGGCTAGCTCTCTCCCTTCTATATGATCTGGTCTAGAACTAATGGGTTCCAACCCTTTGCATGGGTGGCCTGGGGGGTTTATATAGGCCTACCCCTAGGGGTACAATGGTAATTCGGCTGGACGCGGGCCCAGCCGTCAGTGCCTCTGGCCTCCGTCTTCTCTGCCGACCGCTGGGGCCCGCCGACTGGCCTGGTACGGAGCCGACAGGCCGCGTCCGCCGCGGGCGGGTCTTGCCGGCTGCTGATTACTGTAGCCGTGCTTCTGATGACGCGGGCTTGACCATGAGGTCGTGGCGACAGCCCCGCCGCCTGGCGGGCGATCACTATTGCCACTCTCCATCACATCTTGATTAATGGCGCGTGGGCCCCGGGGGAGGGCTCGGCCGACTCCCAGGGGCCGACTCCCGACGGGCCTGATTGGTGGTCCTCTTGCCGTCTCCTGGGGTCTCACTGACTGGTGGGACCCGCTGCCTCTGGGCCGTACAGACAAGCCGTCGTGGGTGCAGGATTCGGTCCTGCGGTGCTGATGTCAGGGCCGGCATGGCAACAGTGCCACGCCGCACGGAGATCTTCCGGGGTACGGCGTGCTGTGGCCATGCCTGCCCTTGGTAAGGGGCAGGAGCGGGCTTCATCGTTGCCACTCCCCTGCCCCGTCCCACTTGATGAGGTCGTGAGGGGTGTTGGAGTCGCATGCCGACTCCCCAAAGCCGGCTTCTCTGGAAGTCGCCAGTCAGGAGTTGGCTTTCCCTGAAGTCGTCCCTGGGACTCAGCCGTGAGTGGTCAGTCGGCCGTCTTGTCGTTGACTTCTTGAAGGCGGCTCTTCGTCCTGGGGTCTTGAGGGGCGCATCCTGCCCTGATGTCTTGAAAGGTTCTGGGGCTCGGGTTGGCCTACCCGTGACCCATTACTCCGACAGTAGTCCCCGAAGCTGGCGAGGCGCTGCGGACGATCGGTCGAGAAGCCTCAGCGGTTTCTCTTTCCGGGTGCTCAACACATGGTCTTTGATTGACTTCTGCCGGGCCGACTAGAAGGAGTCGGACTCGCTCAATTTGGACTCACTCAATTCCGACTCGCACAATTTTTTGAACGTCGCGGCGGGATCCAAGTAGCGTGCTAGCTAAGCCTCCAGGCCGCCGCCCGTTCTAGGCCTGTCATGCGACGACACGTGGCTGGGCTGTCCTGCCAGCCTACGCGCGCGACGGGACAGACCCATAGGCAGGGCCCGCCACTACCGTGCCTCAGCGCCCGAGCGGATCCGCTGCGGCCCCGGCGGGCGGTTGGGATTCCCGTGGAGTTACCGCGCGCAGTAACTTTATCGTGGAACGTGGGGGTCGTGGGGCCGTGGGCGCAGTAAATCCCCACAACCGCCCCCTCGGCTTCGCAACCCACGAGGCTATAAGTAGGGGGGAAGAGGGGGGCACGCGCGCCCCTACTTCCCACCACTCCTCGTTCTCTTCCTTCTCACTGCTCCTCGCTCTCCTCCTTCTTCTTCTTCGCTCCGCCGCGTGCCCAAGCTGATATGGCCATGAGTAATGCTAGTGTTTTCAGTGATCATGAGGCTTTGGCACAGGTCAATGAATTAGAGGCCCGAGATCTATACGTGTCAAGTTACATGAAGCTTAAAAACAAGGATGAGGAGGAGCTAATTAATGTGACATGTACATGTGTGTATCAACCAGAATTGAGTGCTAGATATTTTACATGGGAATCGGAAGGAGATTTGTTTTACTTGAGCCAAGTACACGTCCATGCAAACCAAAGAAATAAGAATAACAAAGGTGTCCATGGCAGTCAAGTTTGCGGGCACTAAGACGTCTCTTACGTGGAATAGCTTGTTTAAAGGAAGCTGGATGGGGGCCACCGGCTAGAAAAACTAAATTCACAAGCGCACAAATAGTACCAGAGTCAATCGTTATTTGTAGTACGTCTTTTGGGTACATGCCAAGATATAAAAGGCAAATCAGTTTAAATCAAGTAGGAGTACAGTATGTTTGGAAATCTTGCGTGCGTGTAAGTCTTGTTAGATGGGTCGGCTATACTAGTATAAATAGCCATAGTATGGTCAATGTATTGACAGGTTATATTTTATGAAATAGACACGATGTGTTTTTAGGATAGACACCTGTATCAAGTTTTGGAGGGATCTTTAGAAAACCTCTGTGTTGCGATTTCTCTTCGTGGAAATTGTTTTGTGCGTGAGTACCTTCGTCGAGATTGGTTTTCTCGTGCTGGGCCGCAAGGTTCAAACCCTCTACTTCGTGTACATCGCGTGCGCGGGTGAGAGGTTGCTGCTATTGGTGGTGGAGTGTCGTGAAAGGTCGGGCCACAACAACGGATCGGATCTCGCCACAAGGTCCGGTTTACTTCACAAGCTCCGGCGAACGCCGCGGCGATCAGCTCGTGATGAGCTCTTCCTCTGCCGCCGCGCCTCCCCCGGGGCGCTCCGACACCTGGGACGGCTCCGAAGTTCACGACGACCACGTCGAGTTCCTCCGTTGGACTCGTCGGCTCCCCGGCGAGGATCACGTGCGGGTGCGTCTTGCGCTGAAGGGGGAGATTTCCCCCGCGCCGCAGGAGGGCGAGCGGGTCATCTTCCACTCGCACTGCTTGCGCGGGTTGGGGCTACCGGCGAGCAGTTTCTTCCGATCCTTCCTGGAGTTCTACGGCCTCCAGCCGCACCACCTCACCCCCAACACAGTGGTGCTGCTGTCCGCCTTCGTGGCCTTGTGCGAAGGCTTCCTCGGAGTCCTCCCCACCCTCGAGCTTTGGGGGGGAGGGGGGTTCTTCTTCTCCAAGCTCGCCACCCAGGCTGCGGGCGTGCCGGCTCAGTGCGGCGATTTTATCGCCGTGCGAAGGTCGGGGGCCGACAATCCGTTCCCCTCCATCTCGGTGATAAAGTCGGTGAAGATGTGGGAGAGATCCTACTTTTACGTCAGGAGCGTCTCCACGAGGGGGGACTGGGTCAACCTGCCGGCTTTCGAAGCCGGCCCGCCGGCTGGGCGACTGCCCAACTGGTCGTACCGGGGCAAGTCGCTGACGCCTGCGGGAGCCGGCGCCATCGCGCGACTCCGAGTGCTGACACAGTCGGAGGGTTTGACTGGTCCAGACTTGCTGGCCGCCTTCGTGGCACGCCGAGTTCTCCCACTCCAAGGCCGCCCCACATGATATGCCAGATGAGCGGGCACCGCGACCCGAGTCGGATGTGCACCAAGGACATGCCTCACGAAGAGGTGGCCTTCATGGTGAACTACCTCTCGGACAGCAAGCTCCTGGAGGATTGACGGTTCGGCAAGGAGCCGTACTCCCGCGCCAACCCCCCGCCCGTGGTGAGTTGCCTTTCCTTTCTTTCTTTGGATTGTCTTCTCTCTCGCCGAGTTTGTTTTGACCAGTCGGCTTTGGTCAGAATCCCATCCTCCACCCGCCAGCCGGCACCTCGGGGCCGGCCCGCGAGTTCCTCGCCGACCGGGCGGAGAGCGACGTCGACGACCCCGATCTGGGGGCGGCGGCTCTGGAGGACGGCGCCGAGGGGGGAGGAGCAGCAGCAGGCGACTTCAGGCCTTCGGCCACTTTCGCCGACTGGCCTGACGACGACGCCGAGGGAGAAGTCGCCCCCCGCCATCAGCCAGGAGCCAGCCAGCCTAGCGCGGGCTCTTCTGCTGCGCCGGGGGCTTCAGGCGGCGGGAAGAAGCGTAGGGCCGTGCCGACCTTGTTCGGCAGTCGGTTGAAGAAGCCCAAGGGTTCGGCTGCGGCGACCCGGCGGGACGAGGCGGCTGCGAAGGCCATCCGCTTCCGTAAGGAAGTGAAGAAGTCGCCATTGGTCTCCGTGTGAGTATTCTGTCTTAATGCTTTATTCTTCTTTGTGGCTTTGTCTGAGTCTTTGCTTGCTCTCCTTGCTTCAGGGCTCCCCTCACTCTTGAGAGGGTCATCGCCGCCTCCGTCATGGGGTCAGCGGAGACGTCCGCCACCGCTCGGCGGATTGACCCCGCTGCTGACCTCCGGGAGGCGACAGAGCGAAATGCGCAGCAGAGGCGCAACGAAGAAGAGGCCGTTCTCCTGGAGAAGGCGGAGGCCGATAGGGCGGAGGCCTCCGCCAAGAAAAAACTGGCGGAGGCTGAAGCCGCCGCCGCGACGAAGCGGCAGGCTGAGGAAGCCACACGCCGCCAATCGGCGGTGTTCGTCACCCCGTTGAACTCTGCGCCACCGCCTCCGAAGTTCATGGGGCAGAGTGGAGAAGCCGGCGGGGAGAACCCCGTCGTGGAGAGGGAAGGCGGCGACCCCTCTACGCCGGACATGAACGTTCCGCCGCCGCCTCCGCCGCCATCTGAAGGTGCGCAAGGCAAGCAGCCAGCAGACCCTCCGATGCCGCCGACCGAAGACGAGGCCGTGGCGAGGCTACTCCTCCAAGTCGGCTCGCCAACGCGCCGCCGTCTGGAGAAGGCGACTTCGGCACCCCGTCCCCTGGAAGCCGGCACCACCAGCTCGGCGATCCCAGACACCGAAGCGACGAGCGTCGCGCCCATTGGGTGGGTGCAAGGAGGCGGCACAGGGCCGCTGAACCAGGCGCTTCTGGACGTCCAGGCGAAGCTTCATGCCAAGGGCGATGCTCTCCAGAATTGCACCAAGGCGTACCTGGCGTCGCGGGCAGCCGTCCGGGTATGTTTTTTTCCTTTGGTCCTTGTTTCCTTGTTCCTCTCTGTGGGGGCGCGCCAGCGCACCCACTGGGTGTAGTCCCCGAGTTTCGGGCTGGCTGCTGATCAGGCGGCCCGGAACTCCAATTGATGAACTCTGGGTATTAATTTTTTGTCCGAAATGCTTGACGCAGGATTACCACAACCTCTGTGTCACTGCCTTCAACCGTAACGTTGAAGAGCTGGGCAAGCGGACCGCCGATTTGTCGGAGAGCTGGAGTAAGTCTTTTTCCTTCTTTGCGGGGGCGCGCTGGTGCACCCGCGGGCTGTAGTCCCCGAGATTTGGGCCGACTGCTGAGCAGTCGGGCCGGATCTCCCCGGCGATCTTCTTTATTGATGACTTAACGCCTTCTTTCTTTCTTCTTTTTAGGAGCCAATGCTGCTCTTCAACAGCAGCTGAGCGAAGCCAACTCCGCGTTGTGCGCCAAAGGGGAGGAGTGCAGCAAGCTCGCCACGGAGCGCAATCTGCTGGCCACTCAATTGGCAGAGCAGAAGGAGCTGCTTGTGAAGACGCAGAGGGAGGCGGAAGAGACGGAGACCGCCCTCCTGGCCGAGTTCGCGAGCGAGCGCTCCTCCTGGTCTAACAAGGAGGCGATGCTGGCCTCCGGCTTCCATGAGATTGAAGATATCATTGATGGTGAGTTTCTTTACTTTCTTTCTTCGAGCTGCCGATTATAAGTCGTGCCGACTCCTGGTTTTTGACTTGCTTCTTCGTTTCTTCCATCTTGGCAGACTTCTTTCCTGGGCACTCGCAGGCCGCCATCCAAGCCACCGAGACTGATCGTGAAGGTCGGAGGGCACAGAGATCGCCGCCGACGCCCCCCGAACCCTTGACGAGCACATCCTGAGCATCGAGGCTCGCCTTCGGCCGACTCACCGGATGCTGCGCCGGCTTCAGCGTGTCGGTGCCCAGGCGATTGCCGCCCTATGGCCGGACATGCAGGCTCCGCGCACCCCCAGCCTGACGGCCGACTGGCTAGAGGTCGCGGCTGGTCGTCTTGAGGCCTGGAGGGGCTCTTCAGCCCGAGCTAGAGCGCGCCGTGCCTTGGAGTTCGTCAAGGCGTGGTATCCGGGGCTGGATCTAGACCGGCTGGCCACGCTTCGGTCGGAGGCCCAGCCGGAGCTGGCAGCTGCGGAAGACGCCCTCGTCAAGCGTGCTACGGCGATCGCCGAGTACACCAACACCAGCATCTTCGTCCCCGAGTGGTCTGAAGACGGCGAGGAGGTACCGCCGGAGTGGTTTGGGATGAACCCAGACTACGGCGAGGACTCGGTGAAGGTGATTGGCTCCAGCGTCGAGGAGGAAGGCGAGGCGGAGGACGGAGGCGAGGTGGAGGCACCAGAAGAGGGAGCAGACGGCCAGCCTCAGCTCGACCGCGCCTCCAGCAACGAGTAGCGTGCGACCGACCCGACTGCCGCCGGAGGCGATCAAGCCAAGACTAGCCAGCCGGCCACCCCGACGCCTGACGCCTGACGCTGCCGCCTCCTCCGACCCTCCGAATCCGTTTGCTGCTTCCTAAGCTGCCGCTTTATCTTTATTTTATCTGCTTCAGTAGTCTTTGAAGAACTTGTTAATTCGCATAATTCCACCCGCGGGGTGTATTTTGAACTTCTGCTCGAAGATTCGGCCAAGGGCCTATGCTATGTAAATATATTTATCCGAGTTCTATCTTTTCTTGCTCATTGCTCTTTTGGCTTTTTTTCTTTGCCGCTTCTCTTAGTTGCCTGCCTTGCCAATCGGACAGCCGCTCTGCGGACTGTCGCTGGATCAAATGCTTGGCTACTTTGAGAAGGTAAGTACTTAGCCGTTTTTAAGAGTTTTTGAGCAAGTTGAATAGAAGGCGGCAATCCGACTATTCGAGAGTCGGTTTGCGAAAAAGACTGGAAGCTGTCTTGAGCTATGTTTTATGCTTTGAGTCTTTAACCATTTTTCATGCGAACGCCCATTCTACCTTACCTCTGCCCACCGTACAGTCGCTCTGCGAGCTGCGGCTTCTGACAGAAGACGGTTTAGGTGTTACACACTACTTGTCCGGCTGCAGGAAGCATTTCATAGTGCAAGGCGGTAAGTCCCCGGGCCGACTTGTCGAGCCCAGTGCCAAGTGGCATGACAAAGAGTAACATACTTGTAGGCATAATTTTTATCATACAGACAAAAGAGGGCAGTCCCCGAGCTCGTCTCGGGGGGCCCGAAGTCTTGGTACTTTAATACAAAAGGTAGCGTGGTACATACTGCATCAACTGTAAAATCTTCGGAGGAGATTTGCATTCCATGGCCGCTCCGTCTCCTTGCCGGAGTCGTCCCTCTTGCGTGCTCGGGGCTTCTGAGCGTCAATCAGGTAGTAGGAGTCGTTGCCCAGTACTTTGCTAATGATGAAAGGGCCATCCCAAGGCGTCGACAGCTTGTGCTGGCCGGCTGTTCGCTGGATCAGTCGGAGCACAAGGTCGCCTTCTTGGAAAGATCTTGGTCTGACCTTCCTGTTGTGGTATCGGCGCAGGCTCTGCTGGTAGATGCTGGACCGGCTGAGTGCCAACAGCCGGCCCTCTTCTGGCAGATCGACGTCGTCTTGTCGTGCTTCTTCTGCTTCCTCCTTGGTGTACATGGTGACTCGTGGGGAGTCGAACTCTATGTCCGTTGGGATGACGGCTTCGGCACCGTAGACGAGGAAGAAAGGCGTGAAGCCGGTTGACTTGTTTGGAGTCGTGCGCAGACTCCAGAGGACGGCTGGTAGCTCATCGAGCCAGCAGCCAGTCGAGTGCTCTAGAGGCTCGATCAGCCGGGGTTTGATGCCGGACAGGATGAGGCCGTTTGTTCGCTCCGCGTGGCCGTTTGACTGTGGATGGGCGACGGATGCTAGGTCCTGTTGGATGCCCTGTGTTGCGCAAAAACGGGCCAAGGCGCCTTTGGCGAAATTTGTGCCGTTGTCAGTGATGATGCTGTGCGGTATGCCGTACCGAATTGTGATATCAGCGATGGAAGTCACGCTAGTCAGACCGTTCAGTTTCTTGATTGGCTTCGCTTCTATCCACTTGGTGAACTTGTCCACTGCGACAAGTAAGTGAGTTAAGCCACCTCGTGCTGTCTTGAATGGTCCCACCATGTCTAGACCCCAAACTGCAAAAAGGCCAGGCAATGGGGATGGTCTTGAGTGCAGAAGCCGGCTGGTGCGGCTTGGAGCTGAACTTCTGGCACCCTTTGCATTTTTGGACCAACTCCTTGGCCTCTTCCAAGGCAGTTGGCCAGAAGAAACCGTGTCGAAAGGCTTTGGCGACGAGTGCTCTTGAAGCCGCATGGTGGCCGCACTCGCCTTGATGGATGTCTTTGAGAATCGCTTGGCCTTGCTCTGGCTCTACGCAGCGCTGGTAGACACCAGTGACGCTGCGCCTGACCAGCTCTCTGTTCAATATAGTGTAGGCTGCCGCCTGGCGTTGTATTTGCCAAGCTGAGGTCTCATCAGTCAGTAGCTCTTTGTTCACCAGGAATTTGAGGATGGGCTGGGCCCATGAGGGTGCTGCTATTTCTTCGACCTGCAGAACTGTGACTTGGACGAGGGCGGTTGGGCTGGGAGGCGGCGGGTTGGAGTCAACAACCGCTTGCTGGGTTAATGAAGTCCCCAGGCCGACTGGCGCGACCCTTGGGCCGAGTTCTGGAGTCTTCGAGTCCGCTGCTGCAGTCCCCAGGCCAGGTTCGACTGTGGCGGCTTTAGAGCCATCTGCCGAAATCCCCGTACCGACTGCCGGGGCTCTGGAGTCGGTTCCGGCGTCTTCGGGGGGAGTCGACACAAAAATGGAGTCTGATTCTGGTGAAGGCTTGACAGACGGCTTGAGGAGGCGTTGAAGGGCGACGCCGGATGGTATTGCTTGGCGGGTAGAGCCGATTCATGCCAAGGCATCTGCTTGGTCGTTGTCGTTTCTTGGCACATGGAGGAACTCGCACCCTTCGAAATACCCGCTGAGTTGCTGTACGAGGAAACGGTAACTCGCCATGTTTGCATCTTTCGCGTCCCAGTCGCCAGATGACTGCTGGACCACTAAGTCCGAGTCGCCATAACACAAGATCCGGCGGATGCCAAGTTCTTTGGCGAGCCGGAGCCTGTGAATGAGCGCCTCGTACTCGGCGACGTTGTTGGAGGCGGCAAAATAGATTTGCAGTGCAGATTTGAGCTTGTCGCCTTTAGGAGAGGTGAGGACGACGCCGGCTCCCAAGCCGGTGCGCATCTTGGAGCCGTCGAAATGCATCCGCCAATGGATGGAGTCAGGCGCTGGAGGTAGGTACTAGGTCTCGGCCCAGTCGACGAGGAAGTCGGTGAAGGAAATATGCCCTACAATAATAAAGTTATTATTTATTTCCTTATATCATGATAAATTTTTATTATTCATGCTAGAATTGTATTAACCGGAAACATAATACATGTGTGAATACATAGACAAACAGAGTGTCACTAGTATGCCTCTACTTGACTAGCTCGTTAATCAAAGATGGTTAAGTTTCCTAACCATAAACAAAGAGTTGTTATTTGATTAACGAGGTCACATCATTAGTTGAATGATCTGATTGACATGACCCATTCCATTAGCTTAGCACCCGATCGTTTAGTATGTTGCTATTGCTTTCTTCATGACTTATACATGTTCTATGACTATGAGATTATGCAACTCACGTTTGCCGGAGGAACACTTTGTGTGCTACCAAACGTCACAACGTAACTGGGTGATTATAAAGGAGCTCTACAGGTGTCTCCAATGGTAGATGTTGGGTTGGCGTATTTCGAGAATAGGATTTGTCACTCCGATTGTCGGAGAGGTATCTCTGGGCCCTCTCGGTAATACACATCACTTAAGCCTTGCATGCATTGCAACCAATGAGTTGCGGGATGATGTATTACGGAACGAGTAAAGAGACTTGCCAGTAACGAGATTGAACTAGGTATTGGATACCGACGATCGAATCTCGGGCAAGTAACATACCGATGACAAAGGGAACAACGTATGTCGTTATGCGTTCTGACCGATAAAGATCTTCGTAGAATATGTAGGAGCCAATATGGGCATCCAGGTCCCGCTATTGGTTATTGACCGGAGATGTGTCTCAGTCATGTCTACATTGTTCTCGAACCGTAGGGTCCGCACGCTTAACGTTACGATGACAGTTATTATGAGTTTATGCATTGTGATGTACCGAAGGTTGTTCGGAGTCCCGGATGTGATCACGGACATGACGAGGAGTCTCGAAATGGTCGAGACATAAAGATTGATATATTGGAAACCTATGTTTGGACATCGGAAGTGTTCCGGGTGAAATCGGGATTTTACCGGAGAACCGGGAGGTTACCGGAACCCCCCGGGAGTCATATGGGCCATAGTGGGCCTTGGTGGAAAGGAGAAAGGGGCAGCCCAAGGTGGCCACGCGCCTCCCCCCTCCCCTAGTCCTATTAGTACTAGGAGAGGTGGCCGGCCCCCCTCTCTCTCTTCCCCCCCTTGATGAATCCTATTCCAACTAGGAGTGGGGGGGTGGGGGGAATCCTACTCCCAGAGGGAGTAGGACTCTCCTGGCGCGCCTCCCTTGGCCGGCCAGCCCCTCCCCCTTGGATCCTTTATATACGGGGGCAGAGGGCACCTCTAGACACACAAGTTGATCATTGAGATCGTTCCTTAGCCGTGTGCGGTGCCCCCTGCCACTATATTCCACCTCGATCATATCGTTGTAGTGCTTAGGCGAAGCCCTGCGTCGGTAGTACATCAAGATCGTCATCACGCCGTCGTGCTGACGGAACTCCTCCCCGAAGCTTTGCTGGATCGGAGCCCGGGGATCATCATCCAGCTGTACGTGTGCTAAGAACTCGGAGGTACCGGAGTAACGGTGCTTGGATCGGTCGGATCGGGAAGAAGACGTACGACTACTTCCTCTACGTTGTGTCAACGCTTCTGTTGCGATCTACAAGGGTACGTAGATCAGACTCTCCCCCTCGTTGCTATGCATCACCATGATCTTGCGTGTGCGTAGGATTTTTTTTGAAATTATTACGTTCTCCAACAGTGGCATCCGAGCCTAGGTTTTATGGTTTGATGTTATGTGCACGAGTAGAACACAAGTGAGTTGTGTACGATATAAGTCATACAGCCTACCAGCATGTCATATTTTGGTTCGGCGGTATTGTTGGACGAGACGACCCGGACCAACCTTACGCGTACGCTTACGCGAGACCGGTTCCCTCGACGTGCTTTGCACATAGATGGCTTGCGGGCGACTCTCTCTCCAACTTTAGTTGAACCGAGTGTGGCTACGCCCGGTCCTTGCGAAGGTTAAAATGGAGTCTATTTGACAAACTATCGTTGTGGTTTTGATGCCTAGGTGAGATTGGTTCTTGCTTAAGCCCATAGCAGCCACGTAAAACTTGCAACAACAAAGTAGATGACGTCTAACTTGTTTTTGCAGGGCATGTTGTGATGTGATATGGTCAAGACATGATGCTAAATTTTATTGTATGAGATGATCATGTTTTGTAACCGAGTTATCGGCAACTGGCAGGAGCCATATGGTTGTCACTTTATTGTATGCAATGCAATCGCGATGTAATGCTTTACTTTATCACTAAACGGTAGCGATAGTCGTGGAAGCATAAGATTGGCGAGACGACAATGATGCTACGATGGAGATCAAGGTGTCGCGCCGGTGACGATGGTGATCATGACGGTGCTTCGGAGATGGAGATCACAAGCACAAGATGATGATGGCCATATCATATCACTTATATTGATTGCATGTGATGTTTATCTTTTATACATCTTATCTTGCTTTGATTGACGGTAGCATTATAAGATGATCTCTCACTAAATTATCAAGAAGTGTTCTCCCTGAGTATGCACCGTTGCGAAAGTTCTTCGTGCTGAGACACCACGTGATGATCGGGTGTGATAGGCTCTACGTTCAAATACAACGGGTGCAAAACAGTTGCACACGCGGAATACTCAGGTTATACTTGACGAGCCAAGCATATACAGATATGGCCTCGGAACACGGAGACCGAAAGGTCGAGCGTGAATCATATAGTAGATATGATCAACATAATGATGTTCACCGATGAAACTACTCCATCTCACGTGATGATCGGACATGGTTTAGTTGATTTGGATCACGTAATCACTTAGAAGATTAGAGGGATGTCTATCTAAGTGGGAGTTCTTAAGTAATATGATTAATTGAACTTAAATTTATCATGAACTTAGTACCTGATAGTATCTTGCTTGTTTATGTTGATTCTAGATAGATGGCTCGTGCTGTTGTTCCATTGAATTTTAATGCGTTCCTTGAGAAAGCAAAGTTGAAAGATGATGGTAGCAATTACACGGACTGGGTCCATAACTTGAGGATTATCCTCATTGCTGCACAGAAGAATTACGTCCTAGAAGCACCGCTGGGTGCCAGGCCTGCTGCTGGAGCAACACCAGATGTTATGAACATCTGGAAGAGCAAAGCTGATGACTAATCGATAGTTCAGTGAGCCATGCTTTACGGCTTAGAATCGGGACTTCAACGACGTTTTGAACGTCATGGAGCATATGAGATGTTTCAGGAGTTGAAGTTAATATTTCAAGCAAATGCCCGGATTGAGAGATATGAAGTCTCCAATAAGTTCTATAGCTGCAAGATGGAAGAGAACAGTTCTGTCAGTGAGCATATACTCAAAATGTCTGGGTATAATAATCACTTGATTCAGATGGGAGTTAATCTTCCAGATGATTGTGTCATTGACAGAATTCTCCAATCACTGCAACCAAGCTACAAGAGCTTCGTGATGAACTATAATATGCAAGGGATGAATAAGACTATTCCCGAGCTCTTCGCAATGCAGAAAGCTACGGAGGTAGAAATCAAGAAGGAGCATCAAGTGTTGATGGTTAACAAAACCACTAGTTTCAAGAAAAAGGGCAAAGGGAAGAAGAAAGGGAACTTCAATAAGAACGGCAAGCAAGTTGCTGCTCAGGAGAAGAAACCCAAGTCTGGACCTAAGCCTGAAACTGAGTGCTTCTACTGCAAGCAGACTGGTCACTGGAAGCGGAACTGCCCCAAGTATTTGGCAGATAAGAAGGATGGCAAGGTGAACAAAGGTATATGTGATATACATGTTATTGATGTGTACCTTACTAATGCTCGCAGTAGCACCTGGGTATTTGATACTGGTTCTGTTGCTAATATTTGCAACTCGAAACAGGGACTACGGATTAAGCGAAGATTGGCTAAGGACGAGGTGACGATGCGCGTGGGAAACGGTTCCAAAGTCGATGTGATCGCGGTCGGCACGCTACCTCTACATCTACCTTCTGGATTAATATTAGACCTAAATAATTGTTATTTGGTGCCAGCGTTGAGCATGAACATTATATCTGGATCTTGTTTAATGCGAGACGGTTATTCATTTAAATCAGAGAATAATGGTTGTTCTATTTATATGAGTAATATCTTTTATGGTCATGCAACCTTGAAGAGTGGTCTATTCTTGTTAAATCTCGATAGTAGTGATACACATATTCATAATGTAGAAGCCAAAAGATGCAGAGTTGATAATGATAGTGCAACTTATTTGTGGCACTGCCGTTTAGGTCATATCGGTGTAAAGCGCATGAAGAAACTCCATACTGATGGACTTTTGGAACCACTTGATTATGAATCACTTGGTACTTGCGAACCGTGCCTCATGGGCAAGATGACTAAAACACCGTTCTCCGGTACTATGGAGAGAGCAACAGATTTGTTAGAAATCATACATACAGATGTATGCAGTCCGATGAATATTGAGGCTCGTGGCGGATATCGTTATTTTCTCACCTTCACAGATGATTTAAGCATATATGGGTATATCTACTTAAATGAAACATAAGTCTGAAACATTTGAAAAGTTCAAAGAATTTCAGAGTGAAGTGGAAAATCATCGTAACAAGAAAATAAAGTTTCTACGATCTGATCGTGGAGGAGAATATTTGAGTTACGAGTTTGGTGTACATTTGAAAAATTGTGGAATAGTTTCGCAACTCACGCCACCCGGAACACCACAGCGTAATGGTGTGTCCGAACATCGTAATCGTACTTTACTAGATATGGTGCGATCTATGATGTCTCTTACTGATTTACCGCTATCGGTTTGGTGATACGCTCTAGAGACGACCGCATTCACGTTAAATAGGGCACCATCAAAATCCGTTGAGACGACGCCTTATGAACTATGGTTTGGCAAGAAACCAAAGTTGTCATTTCTGAAAGTTTGGGGCTGCGATGCTTATGTGAAAAAGCTTCAACCTGATAAGCTCGAACCCAAATCGGAGAAATGTGTCTTCATAGGATATCCAAAGGAAACTATTGGATACACCTTCTATCACAGATCCGAAGGCAAGACTTTTGTTGCTAAATTCGGAAACTTTCTTGAGAAGGAGTTTCTCTCGAAAGAAGTGAGTGGGAGGAAAGTAGAACTTGACGAGGTAACTGTACCCGCTCCCTTATTAGAAAGTAGTACATCACAGAAAACTGTTTCTGCGACACCTACACCAATAAATGAGGAAGTTAATGATAATGATCATGAAACTTCAGAACAAGATAATACTGAACCTCGTAGATCAACCAGAGCAAGATCCGCGCCAGAGTGGTACGGTAATCCAGTTCTGGAAGTCATGCTGCTAGATCCTGATGAACCTACGAACTATGAAGAAGCGATGGTGAGCCCAGATTCCGCAAAGTGGCTCGAAGCCATGAAATCTGAGATGGGATCCATGTATGAGAACAAAGTATGGACTTTGGTTGACTTGCCCGATGATCGGCAAGCAATTGAGAATAAATGGATCTTCAAGAAAAAGACTGACGCTGACGGTAATATTACTGTCTATAAAGCTCGACTTGTCGCAAAAGGTTTTCGACAAGTTCAAGGGGTTGACTACGATGAGACCTTCTCACCCGTAGCGATGCTTAAGTCTGTCCGAATCATGTTAGCAATTGCCGCATTTTATGATTATGAAATATGGCAGATGGATGTCAAAACTGCATTCCTGAATGGATTTCTGGAAGAAGAGTTGTATATGATGCAACCGGAAGGTTTTATCGATCCAAAGGGAGCTAACAAAGTGTGTAAGCTCCAGCGATCCATTTATGGACTGGTGCAAGCATCTCGGAGTTGGAATAAACGCTTTGATAGTGTGATCAAAGCATTTGGTTTTATACAGACTTTTGGAGAAGCCTGTATTTACAAGAAAGTGAGTGGGAGCTCTGTAGCATTTCTGATATTATATGTGGATGACATATTGCTGATTGAAATGATATAGAATTTCTGGATAGCATAAAGGGATACTTGAATAAGAGTTTTTCAATGAAAGACCTCGGTGAAGCTGCTTACATATTGGGCATTAAGATCTATAGAGATAGATCGAGACGCTTAATTGGACTTTCACAAAGCACATACCTTGACAAAATTTTGAAGAAGTTCAAAATGGATCAAGCAAAGAAAGGGTTCTTGCCTGTGTTACAAGGTGTGAAGTTGAGTCAGACTCAATGCCCGACCACTTCAGAAGATAGAGAGAAAATGAAAGATGTTCCCTATGCTTCAGCCATAGGCTCTATCATATATGCAATGCTGTGTACCAGACCTGATGTGTGCCTTGCTATAAGTTTAGCAGGGAGGTACCAAAGTAATCTAGGAATGGATCACTGGACAGTGGTCAAGAACATCCTGAAATACCTGAAAAGGACTAAGGATATGTTTCTCGTATATGGAGGTGACAAAGAGCTCACCGTAAGAAGTTATGTTGATGCAAGCTTTGACACTGATCCGGACGATTCTAAATCGCAAACCGGATACGTGTTTACTTTAAACGGTGGAGCTGTCAGTTGGTGCAGTTCTAAACAAAGCGTCGTAGCGGGATCTACATGTGAAGTAGAGTACATGCTGCTTCGGAAGTAGCGAACGAAGGAGTTCATATCCGATCTAGGTGTCATACCTAGTGCATCGGGTCCAATGAAAATCTTTTGTGACAATACTGGTGCAATTGCCTTGGCAAAGGAATCCAGATTTCACAAGAGGACCAAGGACATCAAGAGACGCTTCAATTCCATTAGGGATCTAGTCCAGGTGGGAGACATAGAGATTTGCAAGATACATACGGATCTGAATGTTGCAGACCCGTTGACTAAGCCTCTTCCACGAGCAAAACATGATCAACACCAAGGCTCCATGGGTGTTAGAATCATTACTGTGTAATCTAGATTATTGACTCTAGTGCAAGTGGGAGACTGAAGGAAATATGCCCTAGAGTCAATAATAAAGTTATTATTTATTTCCTTATATCATGATAAATGTTTATTATTCATGCTAGAATTGTATTAACAGGAAACATAATACATGTGTGAATACATAGACAAACAGAGTGTCACTAGTATGCCTCTACTTGACTACCTCGTTAATCAAAGATGGTTAAGTTTCCTAACCATAAACAAAGAGTTGTTATTTGATTAACGAGGTCACATCATTAGTTGAATGATCTGATTGACATGACCCATTCCATTAGCTTAGCACCCGATCGTTTAGTATGTTGCTATTGCTTTCTTCATGACTTATACATGTTCCTATGACTATGAGATTATGCAACTCACGTTTGCCGGAGGAACACTTTGTGTGCTACCAAATGTCACAACGTAACTGGGTGATTATAAAGGAGCTCTACAGGTGTCTCCAATGGTAGATGTTGGGTTGGCGTATTTCGAGAATAGGATTTGTCACTCCGATTGTCGGAAAGGTATCTTTGGGCCCTCTCGGTAATACACATCACTTAAGCCTTGCAAGCATTGCAACCAATGAGTTGCGGGATGATGTATTACGGAACGAGTAAAGAGACTTGCCAGTAACGAGATTGAACTAGGTATTGGATATCGACGATCGAATCTCGGGCAAGTAACATACCGATGACAAAGGGAACAACGTATGTTGTTATGCGGTCTGACCGATAAAGATCTTCGTAGAATATGTAGGAGCCAATATGGGCATCCAGGTCCCGCTATTGGTTATTGACCGGAGATGTGTCTCAGTCATGTCTACATTGTTCTCGAACCATAGGGCCCGCACGCTTAACGTTACGATGACAGTTATTATGAGTTTATGCATTTTGATGTACCGAAGGTTGTTCGGAGTCCCGGATGTGATCACGGACATGACAAGGAGTCTCGAAATGGTCGAGACATAAAGATTGATATATTGGAAACCTATGTTTGGACATCGGAAGTGTTCCGGGTGAAATCGGGATTTTACCGGAGAACCGGGAGGTTACCGGAACCCCCCGGGAGTCATATGGGCCATAGTGGGCCTTGGTGGAAAGGAGAAAGGGGCAGCCCAAGGTGGCCGCGCGCCTCCCCCCTCCCCTAGTCCTATTAGGACTAGGAGAGGTGGCCGGCCCCCCTCTGTCTCTTTCCCCCCCTTGATGAATCCTATTCCAACTAGGAGTGGGGGGGGGGAATCCTACTCCCAGAGGGAGTAGGACTCTCCTGGCGCGCCTCCCTTGGCCGGCCAGCCCCTCCCCCTTGGATCCTTTATATACGGGGGCAGAGGGCACCTCTAGACACACAAGTTGATCATTGAGATCGTTCCTTAGCCGTGTGCGGTGCCCCCTGCCACTATATTCCACCTCGATCATATCGTTGTAGTGCTTAGGCGAAGCCCTGCGTCGGTAGTACATCAAGATCGTCATCACGCCGTCGTGCTGACGGAACTCCTCCCTGAAGATTTGCTGGATCGGAGCCCGGGGATCGTCATCGAGCTGTACGTGTGCTGAGAACTCGGAGGTACCGGAGTAACGGTGCTTGGATTGGTCGGATCGGGAAGAAGACGTACGACTACTTCCTCTACGTTGTGTCAATGCTTCCGTTGCGATCTACAAGGGTACGTAGATCAGACTCTCCCCCTCGTTGCTATGCATCACCATGATCTTGCGTGTGTGTAGGAATTTTTTTGAAATTATTACGTTCTCCAACAGTCGGCTAGTGCTTGTGACTTAATAGCGGTGCGGGGCTGGTAGTGGATGGTGTAGGGAGCTAGCTCTATGGCCCACTTGGCCACTCGGCCAGAAGCATCTCGGCTACCAATGATCTCGGCAAGTGGGGCCGTGCAGACCACCATGATTGGATGCTCTTGAAAGTAAGGCTTCAATTTCTTGGCAATAAAGTGTACACCATAGCACATCTTCTGGTAGTTGGGGTAGTTCTGCTTGGAGGTCGACAGTACCTCGCTCAGATAATATACCGGTCTCTGGATAGGTAGCGCCTTGCCTTCCTCCTTGCGTTCCACTACAATGACCGTGCTGACTACCCGGCTGGTGGCGGCGATGTACTAGAGCATAGGTTCCTTTGGAGTCGGAGCCGCCAGGATCGGTGGAGTAGTCAACATCTTCTTCAACTGGAGAAAAGCTTCGTCTGCCTTATGGTTCCACTCGAAAAAAGTGGTCTTCTTCATGAGTTGGTATAAGGGGAGAGCTTTCTCGCCCAGCCGACTGATGAATCGGCTGATGGACGCCAAGCAGCCGGTGAACTTCTGCACATCCAGCAGTCGGCTGGGTACCTCCATTCTCTCAATGGCCTTGATCTTTACTGGGTTGCATTCTATGCCGCGTTCAGAGACCAGGAAACCAAGGAGCTGGCCGGCTGGTACTCAGAAGACACACTTCCCGGGGTTGAGCTTGATCTGGAATCGGCGCAAGTTCTCAAAAGTCTCCTTGAGGTCTTCCAGCAGCGTTCCACGCTTTTCCGTCTTCACCACCACGTCGTCCACGTAGACATGGGCGTTGCTGCCAAGCTGCTTGAGGAGGCACTTCTGCATGTAACGCTGAAAGGTGGCGACGGCATTCCTTAAGCCGAACGTCATGGTGAGGTAGCAGAAGGCTCCAAACGGCGTGATGAAGGCGGTCTTCAGTCTGTCAGCCGGGTTCAGCTTGATCTGGTGATATCCTGAGTATGCATCCAAAAAACTCAACAGCTCGCATCCGGCTGTGGAGTCTATCACCTGGTTGATTCTTGGTAGAGCAAATGGATCCTTGGGGCAGGCCTTGTTGAGGCTCGTGTACTCAATACACATTCGCCAGTGCTTGTTCTTCTTCAGTACCAGGACTGGATTTGCTAGCCATTCTAGAAAGAACACTTCCATAATGAAGCCGACTGTGAGGAGTCGGGCTATCTCTTCTCCGACAACTATTCTCTTCTCTTCTGATAGGCGGCGCAGGGGCTGCCTGACCGGCTTTGCGTCAGATTGGACGTGTAACTTGTGCTCGGCGAATTCCGTCGGTACACCTGGCATGTCTTTGGGGGACCATGCGAAGATGTCCTGATTCTCACGGAGGAAATCGACGAGCTCGCCTTCCTATTTGCTATCGAGGTTTGCACCTACGACAGCGTACCTCTCTGGGTGCTCCGGATCCAAGGGTATCTTCTTTGTCTCTTTGGTCGGTTTGAACGAACCTTCAGCCTCCGACTCCTTTGGGTTGGGCGATACCTCTGGCTGCTTGGCGGCCATCACCACAACTCGCTCAAGGAGTCGCTTCTCGGCCGCGATCACCAGGGACTCGGCCAGCCGACTGCTCTCAGCCGCGCAAGCAGACGACTTTCGATAGTCGCCAGCCACAGTCAGAATTCCTCTGGAACTGGGCATCTTCATCTTGAGGTAGGCGTAGTGGGGGACCGTCATGAACTTGGCCAAAGCGGGCCGGCCGAGTAGCGCATGGCATGGGCTCTCGAGGTCCACCACCTCAAACCAAACAGACTCTCGGCGGAAGTGATCTTTGTCTCTAAAGAGGACGTCCATCAAGATCTTGCCGATTGGTGAGCAGGAAAGCCCAGGAACAATGCCGTGGAACACAGTCCGACTGTCCTGAAGCTGTATTTACTGGATTCCTAACTTCTACATGGTGTCCTTGTACAGGATATTGATGCTGCTGCCTCCGTCTATCAGAACTCGCGAGAAACGCGCAGCTCGTCTATCCGTAGCAAAGGTGGCGTCCAAGACCAAGGCATAGGAGCCCAGACTTGGCATCACCTCTGGGTGGTCAGCCCTGCTCCAGCTGATGGGCTTTTCGGACCAGTGCATGACCTCTGGCATCTCTGATGCCACCGCATTCACCTCTTGTCGCTGCAGCCGCCTGCTGCGTCGATCATCAGCCATGCTGGTAAACACCATGTAGGCTCCGTGTTCTTTAGGGTATTCGTCTTGTACTGCGTCGACTGGCCTGACAGCCGGCTGCTGGGGCGGAGGTGGAGGCGGCTGCCCAGCAGGCGGGGGTGGCAGGAGGCCGTCTCCCTTGGCGATCCTGGTGAGCCAGTGGCACTTCCGGGTGGTGTGGTTTGACGGCTTCGTGCCGCTATGGAACTTGCAAGGTCCATCCAGGGCCTGTTCGTAGGAGAAGGCCGGCAACCAGTTTGGCTTGCCGCCTTTCTGTCGCTTGGGCGGAGGCTGCTCATCTGGCTATTGGGCTTCAACGGTTGCGACCTGCCGGCTGCTGGAAGCCGGCCGCGGGGCCTTGCGCTTGTGGTCGCCCTGCTGTTGTTGCCGGTTGGCGTCTCCCGCCGGAGTTCTTGGAGCTTGAGGGGCCACTTTGCCAGTTTTTGTGATTTGAATCTCCGCCTTCATGGAGGAGTCGGCCGTGGCGTACTTGTCCGCTATGATCAGCAGCTCGTCGAGGGTTTCTGGCTCGTCGCAAAGGAGCTTGTGCTTGAGGAGGGTGCCTTCTCTGCACCCGGCTGTGAAGTACTCGATGGCCTGCACCTCGTGCACACCCTCGCAGGAGTTCTGAAGTTCGGCCCAACGCGTGAGGTAATCGCGAGTCGACTCGTCGGGGCCTTGCACGCACAAGGAGAGCTGACGAGGCTTGGGAGGACGCTTGTATGTGCTGGTGAAGTTGCGGACGAACGCTTCGTTGAAGTCGACCCAGCTGTTGATGCTGCGGGGCTTCAGGCTGTTCAGCCATGTCCGGGCCGTGCCCTGGAGCATGAGCGGAACGTACTTCACGGCGATGCGCTTGTTGCCGTTTGCTATGCTGACAGCCGTGGAGTAGTCGACTAGCCAGTCTTCCGGCTTCACGGAGCCGGTATACTTGGGCGTGTCTCTTGGGAGTGTGAATCCTCCAGGAAAGGGCTCGTCTTGAATGCGGGGCCCGAAACAAGGCGGACCCAACTCGTCCTCTTCTTCCAGCGCCAGGGATCGGTGAAGCCGGTCGATCCGGTGGCGGGCGTCATTCTCTCCGACTCCCTCTCGGCGGCCAAGGCAGTCGCCGACAGTCGGATGGTCAATAGGCGGCGGGGAGACTCGCCTCTTCTTGCGAGGAGGGGGAGGCGGACAGTCGTCCCGTCGTTCCACTGCTCTCGGGCGGCCGTCTCGGTCATGCTCTATGGTAATGTGAGTCTGACTGTGGCTGACGGCCGGATCCTTGTCTCTTCTTCCTCGGGCGCCACCAGTCGGCGTTCGAGACATAGCGCCTTGATCTCGGCGAAGGTCGTCGTTTTGCCGCTGCGGCGCCTCCGTGCCGCTGCCGGCCTCGTTCTGCGCGGCAGCTGCATCGAGGAGCCGCTGGACTCGCTCCGTCATCAGGCGGCGTTCTTTGCCCTCGAAATTGTCCAGCTCGTCCGCCGTTGCCTGGGCGGCTCGGATGTTCTTCGCTGGTGTAGCGTACACAGGGCGGCTTGCCCCAAATAGGTTGGCGATGGCTACGCCGCGCTGCTGGACCGTGCCAAGGCGGCTGGGCCCTGCCGGGGCCGATGAGCCACCGACGGCGCGATCCATCTCCCGCTGGTAGGCTTTTGACAAGCGTCTCATGCTGGCCAGCTTCTTCGCGCCTTCAACGAGCTGAAGGCGGCGCGCCTCCAACGTCTCCGCGTCAGCGTCTTCCGGAATGGGCGCAGTTAGGTCTTGTAGCGCCGCGCCGAGTGAGTCGTGCGCTCATCCGCCGGGGAGCTCGCCATGACTGATGATGAGCACCTCGGTGACAGTGCTTCCGTCGCTCTCCGCGTGAGGGAGAGGTTCATCGTAGACCACCACATTAGTGGGGAACGCGTCGAGCGACGCGGCGTCAGAGTCGACCAGCATCGGGTCGGTGGAGCCCACAGACTCCAAGTCTACGGCAGGCTTGCCGAAAACGTGGAGTTGATCGAGGAGGCCCGCGAGGAGGTTCTCGGAGCCGCCCGTGCCTGCGTTGGATGCAGGCTCATCGGAGAGGCGAACCTCGCCAACAAGTTCGGCCAGGCAGCTGGCTGCGCAGGCGATCTCAACGCCACTTAGCGCGTCGGCGCAAACTCCGTCTGGCATGCCGGCGAATCTTACCCAGCTTCAGGGCTCTCAGGGGAGATAATACCCCTACTGCTGCTCTGCGAGGTCTCCGCATGGTCACTATGGCAAAGTGTCTACACGGCTAGCTCCCTCCCTTCTATATGATCTGGTCTAGAGCTAATGGGTTCCAACCCTTTGCATGGGTGCCCTAGGGGTTTATATAGGCCTACCCCCAGGGGTACAATGGTAATCCGGCTGGACGCGGGCCCAGCCGTCAGTGCCTCTGGCCTCCGTCTTCTCTGCCGACCGCTGGGGCCCGCCGACTGGCCTGGTACGGAGCCGACAGGCCGCGTCCGTCGTGGGCGGGTCTTGCCGGCTGCTGATTACTATAGTCGTGCTTCTGATGACGCGGGCTTGACCATGAGGTCGTGGCGACAGCCCCGCCGCCTGGCGGGCGATCACTATTGTCACTCTCCATCACATCTTGATTAATGGCGCGTGGGCCCCGGGGGAGGGCTCGGCCGACTCCCAGGGGCCGACTCCCGACGGGCCTGACTGGTGGTCCTCTTGCCGTCTCCTGGGGTCTCACTGACTGGTGGGACCTGCTGCCTATGGGCCGTATAGACAAGCCGTCGTGGGTGCAGGATTCGGTCCTGCGGTGCTGATGTCAGGGCCGGCATGGAAACAGTGCCACGCCGCACGGAGATCTTTCGGGTATGACATGCTGTGGCCATGCCTACCCTTGGTAAGGGGCAGGAGCGGGCTTCATCGTTGCCACTCCCCTGCCCCGTCCCACTTGATGAGGCCGTGAGGGTTGTTGGAGTCGCAGGCGGACTCCCCAAAGCCGGCTTCTCCGGAAGTTGCCAGTCAGGAGTCGGCTTTCCCTGAAGTCGTCCCTGGGACTCGGCCGTGAGTGGTCAGTCGGCCGTCTTGCCGTTGACTTCTTGAAGGCGGCTCTTCGTCCTGGAGTCTTGAGGGGCGCAGCCTGCCCCGATGTCTTGAAAGGTTCTGGGGTTCAGGTTGGCCAACCCATGGCCCATTACTCCGACACCCCAGATTCTGGCAAAAGAACTGAGTCTTCATCGCAGGGTATCCTAGAGTTTTCTTTAGGGCTGGGTATCCTAGAGTTTGGGCCCTGGATTTTGGATGGCTTCAGGTTGCATTTTCGTGATGGGCTGGGCTGTACCGTGCATGCACCAGCCCTGTGGTATGACAAAGTGTTGCGTTCAACAACAACGAAAGAATTCGCTCAAAGAAAAAACAACGAAAGAAAGGGTATCCGTTCAAAAAAAAGACTGAAAGAAAGGGTATGGTATACCTGTCGGGGAACGTAGTATTTTCAAAAAATTTCCTACGCACACGCAAGATCATGGTGATGCACAGCAACGAGAGGGGAGAGTGTTGTCTATGTACCCTCGTAGACCAGAAGCGGAAACATTATAACAACGCGGTTGATGTAGTCGTACGTCTTCACGGCCCGACCGATCAAGCACCGAAACTATGGCACCTCCGAGTTTTTGCACATGTTCAACTCGATGACGATCCCCGGACTCCGATCCAGCAAAGTGTCGAGGATGAGTTCCATCAGCACGACGGCATGGTGATGATCTTGATGTTCTACCGTCGCAGGGCTTCGCCTAAGCACCGCTACAATATTATCGAGGATTATGGTGGAGGGGGGCACCGCACACGGCTAAGAGATCAATGATCAATTGTTGTGTCTCTGGGGTGCCTCCCTGCCCCCGTATATAAAGGAGTGGAGGAGGGGGCCAGCCAAGGAGGGTGGCGCGCCCAAGGGGGGGAGTCCAACTCCCACCGGGAGTATGACTCCCCTTTTTCCTATTAGGAGTAGGGGAGGGAAGGAAGAGGAGGGAGGGAGGAAGGAAAGGGGGGCGGCCCCCCTCCCAATTCGGATTGGGCTTGGGGGGGGGGGCCTCCCTTGCTCCTTTCCCCTCCTTTCCACTAAGGCCCAATAAGGCCCATATACCTCCCGGGGGGGTTCCGATAACCTCCCGGTGATCCGGTATTGTCTCAATCTTACCCGGAACCTTTCCGGTGTCCAAATATAGTCGTCCAATATATCGATCTTTATGTCTCGACCATTTCGAGACTCCTCGTCAAATCTGTGATCACATCCCGGACTCCGAACAACCTTCGGTACATCAAAATATATAAACTCATAATGAAACTATCATCGTAACGTTAAGCGTGCGGACCCTACGGGTTCGAGAACAATGTAGACATGAACGAGACACGTATCTGGTCAATAACCAATAGCGGAACCGGGATGCTCATATTGGCTCCTACATATTCTACGAAGATCTTTATCAGTCAGACCGCAGAACAACATACGCTGTTCCCTTTGTCATCGGTATGTTACTTGCCCAAGATTCGATCATCGGTATCTCAATACCTAGTTCAATCTCGTTACCGGCAAGTCTCTTTACTCGTTCCGTAATACATCATCTTGCAACTAACTTATTAGTTGCATTGCTTGCAAGGCTTAATGTAACACCCTCGATGCGACTATATCTCCCACGTGTCGAGGCACGACTTAGAGGCATAATCGCATTGAAGGCATATGTCGCAAGTGAGGCAATCTTCACACAACCCATGTACATATATAATATAAAGGGGGAATAATAATAATAGTTGGCTTACACTCGCCATGTCACATCAAGGTACATAAATAGCATCCATCATACAAACACTCATGGCCCGACTACGGCGCCAGAATAGAAAAGACCCCCAACAAGCGACTAAACCCTGAATCGAACCCCGAATAGGCACCACTACTGATCATCAGGAAACAAAACATAGTATCACTGAGAGTCCTCGTCGTACTCCCACTTCAGCTCGAACGCGCCATCCGGAGGAGTATCATCGGTCCCTGCATCTGGTATAATAGTAATCTGTGAGCCACAAGGACTCAGCAATCTCGCACCCTCGTGATCAAGACTATTTAAGCTTAATAGGGAGGAAAGGGGTAATGTGAGTGGAACTGCAGCAAGCGACTAGCATATATGGTGGCTAACTTATTCGCAAAGGAGAGCGAGAAGAGAAGGCAAAGCGCGAGCGGAAACTAAGTAGAGCCGACTACGCAAACATAACTCCAACGCCGTGTCCACTTCCCGGACTCCGCCGAGAAGAGGCCATCACGGCAACACACGCAGTTGATTCATTTTAATTAGTTAAGTTCAAGTTGTCTACAACCGGACATTAACAAATTCCCATCTGCCCATAACCGCGGGCACGGCTTTCGAAAGATCAATCCCTGCAGGGGGGTCCCAACTTGGCCCATAACAATCTCTCACGGTCAACGAAGGAATAGACCTCCACCCAGGACCCACCGATCAGACTCGGTATCCCGGTACAACAAGATGATTCGACAGGTCAGAACTAGTCTAGCAACACCGCCCGAATGCGCCGACAAATCCCGATAGGAGCTGCACATATCTCTTTCTCAGGGCACACTCAGATTGTCTAAACTTCCGGTAGGCCAGCCCAGAGTTTCCCCTGGTGGCCACCGGCGGCTGACGTTCCGGACCAACACTCAGAGGAGCACTGGCCCGTGGGGGCTAAAATAAAGATGACCCTCGGGCTCCGGAAACCCAAGGGAAAAAGGGGTAGGTGGCAAATGGTAAAACCAATGTTGGGCATTGCTGGAAAAGCTTTAATCAAGGCGAACTATCAAGGGGTTCCCATTATAGCCCAACCGCGTAAGGGACGCAACAATCCGGGAACATAATACCGATATGACGGAAACTAGGGCGGCAAGAGTGGAACAAAACACTAGGCTAGAGGCCGAGCCTTCCACCCTTTACCAAGTATATAGATGAATAAAGATAACATGGCAATATAATGATATCCCAACAAGTAAATAAATGTTCCAACAAGGAACGGCTCCAATCTTCACCTGCAACTAACAACGCTATAAGAAGGGCTGAGCAAAGCGGTAACATAGCCAATCAATGGTTTGCTAGGACAAAGGTGGGTTAGG
Organism: Triticum monococcum; assembly: GCA_034509565.1. Classification (NCBI taxonomy): domain Eukaryota; kingdom Viridiplantae; phylum Streptophyta; class Magnoliopsida; order Poales; family Poaceae; genus Triticum; species Triticum monococcum. The sequence goes on from CM067842.1 coordinate 634,378,780, forward strand.
GGCTCAATCATGGCAATTGGGAGGCTGACAAGCAAGTGGTAGGCATCGTAGCATTGGCAAAGCAAAAGAGCGAGCAAACTAGCATAGCAAAGATAGTAGTGATTTCAAGGGTGTGATCATCTTGCCTGCACAGTTGTCAGAATTGACTGGATCCTCAAAAGCAAACACAACGGGCTCCTCGTTAGCGAACTCGTCTCCCGGCTCTACCCAACAACACAAACAAGCAACAAGGATACAATCAACCACGTGCAAAGGCAACCAATAAGATGCAAAGATGATATGCTATGCGGGATGCGATGCAGGATGCAAAAATGCAACATGTAACAGGAAATGCATGAACCTGGCCTCAACTTGGAAAACCAAGTGTGCCACTGGATAGAGGGGAAGAAATCCCCTGAAAACGATATAAAGATCATGGCAATCGGAGCTACGGTTTAGAAATGGCAAGCGTTTTACTAAACGAACCGATCTGCGATTTACAGCAAGTAGGCTCCTAAATGCAACAAAATGAACATGCTACAGCCACCCAACATGAAAACAAATTGCATGGCAGTGATGTACTCATCAAGCTTAACAAATCATCAGGACTGAGGCATAGGCAAATTCATCCATTAAGGGCTTCAAACAAGCATGGCAAAAACTGAATAAGCAAAACAGATTTCAGACTTAGCGAAATTAACGCTAGTCTGAAATTTCAGACCACGATGCTCTCTTCGGAGCAGCAAAACAACATGAAGGAAAACCTGAACATGGCAAGTAAGAGCATGGCATGGAGCTACTCAACAAGCTTAACAAAACACCCAAAATGACCTGGGGCCAAAAGGGTTCACAAAATACTCTACCGAGCACACGAACATCGATGAAACACAATCAGTTTTCAGACTTAGTGAAAACTGGGACATGCTGAAATAATAACTCACGGAGGCATGTAAACGAGGTCGATGCTCTCACTAAGGTGCAAGTCATGGCAAGGTGAGCATATATCCATTAAGAAGGCACAAAATGCTAGCTAGACATGGCAAGAACAATGGCATAGCATGCATGGATCACTAGCAATAACTCCGGCAAAATCGCAAAAGAGTTCACGATCTGCCCAAAACAGCAACTATCCAAAAGTTGAGCTCGATTGAGTCAACCTAGGGTGCTCCAACATAACAAGTAAAGACATGGATGGATTAAGCACAACAAGCATAACAAAACACTCTTACTGATCATCCTCAAAAGAGGCACGGATCACTAGGAAACAAGCCGGACATATAGCATCGTGAACTAAAACGGCCCCAACTTAGTGAAAATCACTAAGTCCCTGAAATCGGTAATCTCAGGCAGCCCTCTTCGCAAGCTTGCACAAGACAACACACACATCCTAAAAATACATGGAAGGCACCTCTGGAAAGAAGACAACATGCTTAACAATTCATCCCAAAGGGGCACAGGCATATCATGCACGGATTAAATATGGCAAAAATGACAAAAGTGCATGTTGGATTAACGGATCTGCAATTTAACTCAACATGCCTCCTTCCAACAGCATTTTGGGCACCAAGATGACCTCAAATGCAAATGATGCAATGGAATGAAATGATGTACTCGTCGAGACGAAGATTTTGACATATCATACGCCCAAAACGGAGCTACGGATGAGGAGATATGAGCGGTCAAAGTTGCATAAAAAATGGACGGGGGAGGGGAAAGTCAACCCCTAGGGTTTTTTTTGGATCTGGATCCGGCGACGGATACTGTAGCGGGCGCGGCTCCCGAGGTTCGTCGGCGCTAGGGTTGAGCTCGCCGGCGAGGGGAGGAGGCGGCCGGCCCTGCGCGGCTCCCGAGGACGCGGCGACGACGGCGAGGGGCGGCCGGGCGCGGGCGGCGCGGCAGCGGAGTCCCGCGGCGGCGAGCGGCGTCCGGTGAGGTCCGGCGAGGTCCCGCGGCGGCGCCGGCGACCGGATCCGGAGAAGAAGCGGCGCGGCGAGGGGAAGAGGAGCGCGGGCGGCGCGGAGCCGATCCGGGCCGCGGGGGCCGGCTCCGGGCTCCCCGGCCCGCGGCGGCGGCGGCGGCCTACCAGGAGGCGACACGTGGTGGCGGCGGGAGGAACCGGACACGTCCGTCGGCGCAAAATTTTGTCCGGCGGCGGCGGGATCTGAGATTTTTTAGGGTTTCGAGAGGGGGAGAGATCCGAAAACGGGGGGGGGGGGGTGTATTTATAGGCATAAGTGGAGCTAGGAGAGTCCAAATGAGGTGCGGTTTTCGCCCACACGATCGTGATCGAACGACCGAGACGATGGAGCTGAGTTTGGTGGGTTTTGGGCCAAAATGGAGGGGTGTTGGGCTGCACACACACGAGGCCTTTTCGGTCCCTCGGTTAACCGTTGGAGTATCAAACGAAGTCCAAATGACCCGAAACTTGACAGGCGGTCTACCGGTAGTAAACCAAGGCCGCATGGCAAGTCTCGGTCCAATCCAAAAATGTTTAATCCCCACACACGAAAGAAAGCTAGAAATGGCCACCGGAGGAGAACGAAGCGCCGGAATGCAAAACGGCCAACGGGGAAAATGCTCGGATGCATGAGATGAACATGTATGCGAATGCAATGCACGTGACGACATGATATGAGATGCACGAAAAACAAAACAACACACGGAGACAAAGACCCGAACCCGAGAATTAATATAACTTAATGCCGGAAACGGCATGAGTTGGAGTACAATTGGGGAAGGTTACATGTGGGGCGTTACACTTAAGTGATGTGTATTACCGAGAGGGCCCAGAGATACCTCTCCGACAATCGGAGCGACAAATCCTAATCTCGAAATACGCCAACCCAACATGTACCTTTGGAGACACCTGTAGAGCACCTTTATAATCACCCAGTTCGTTGTGACGTTTGGTAGCACACAAAGTGTTCCTCCGGTAAACGGGAGTTGTATAATCTCATAGTCATAGGAACATGTATAAGTCATGAAGAAAGCAATAGCAACATACTAAACGATCGGGTGCTAAGATAATGGAATGGGTCATGTCAATCACATCATTCTCCTAATGATGTGATCCCGTTAATCAAATGACAACACATGTCTATGGTTAGGAAACATAACCATCTTTGATTAACGAGCTACTCAAGTAGAGGCATACCAGTGACACTTTGTTTGTCTATGTATTCACACAAGTATTACGTTTCCGGTTAATACAATTCTAGCATGAATAATAAACATTTATCATCATATAAGGAAATAAATAATAACTTTATTATTGCCTCTAGGGCATATTTCCTTCAGTCTCCCACTTGCACTAGAGTCAATAATCTAGATTACACAGTAATGATTCTAACACCCATGGAGCCTTGGTGCTGATCATGGTTTGCTCATGGAAGAGGCTTAGTCAATGGGTCTGCTACATTCAGATCCGTATGTATCTGGCAAATCTCTATGTCTCCCACCTGGGCTAGATCCCGGATGGAATTGAAGCGTCTCTTGATGTGCTTGGTTCTCTTGTGAAATCTGGATTCCTTTGCTAAGGCAATTGCACCAGTATTGTCACAAAAGATTTTCATTGGACCCGATGCACTAGGTATGACACCTAGATCGGATATGAACTACTTCATCCAGACTCCTTCGTTTGCTGCTTCGGAAGCAGCTATGTACTCCGCTTCACATGTAGATCCCGACACGACGCTTTGTTTAGAACTGCACCAACTGACAGCTCCACTATTTAATGTAAATACGTATCTGGTTTGCGATTTAGAATCGTCTGGATCAGTGTCAAAGCTTGCATCAACGTAACCATTTACGATGAGCTCTTTGTCACCCCCATATACGAGAAACATATCCTTAGTCCTTTTCAGGTATTTCACGATGTTCTTGACCGTTGTCCAGTGATCCACTCCTGGATTACTTTGGTACCTCCCTGCTAGACTTATAGCAAGGCACACATCAGGTCTGGTACACAGCATTGCATACATGATAGAGCCTATGGCTGAAGCATAGGGAACATCTTTCGTTTTATCTCTATCTTCTGCAGTGGTCGGGCATTGAGTCTTACTCAACTTCACACCTTGTAACACAAGCAAGAATCCTTTCTTTGCTTGATCCATTTTGAACTTCTTCAAAACTTTGTCAAGGTATGTGCTTTGTGTAACTCCAATTAAGCGTCTTGATCTATCTCTATAGATCTTAATGCCCAATATGTAAGCAGCTTCACCGAGGTCTTTCATTGAAAAATTCTTATTCAAGTATCCCTTTATGCTATCCAAAAATTCTATATCATTTCTGATTAGCAATATGTCATCCACATATAATATCAGAAATGCTACAGAGCTCCCACTCACTTTCTTGTAAATACAGGCTTCTCCAAAAGTCTGTATAAAACCAAATGCTTTGATCACACTATCAAAGCGTTTATTCCAACTCCGAGATGCTTGCACCAGTCCATAAATGGATCGCTGGAGCTTACACACTTTGTTAGCTCCCTTTGGATCGATAAAACCTTCCAGTTGCATCATATACAACTCTTCTTCCAGAAATCCATTCAGGAATGCAGTTTTGACATCCATCTGCCATATTTCATAATCATAAAACGCGACAATTGCTAATATGATTCGGACAGACTTAAGCATCATTACGGGTGAGAAGGTCTCATCGTAGTCAATTCCTTGAACTTGTCGAAAACCTTTTGCGACAGGTCGAGCTTTGTAGACGGTAACATTACCGTCAGCGTCAGTCTTCTTCTTGAAGATCCATTTATTTTCAATTGCTTGCCGATCATTGGGCAAGTCAACCAAAGTCCACACTTTGTTCTCATACATGGATCCCATCTCAGATTTCATGGCTTCATGCCATTTTGCGGAATCTGGGCTCACCATTGCTTCTTCATAGTTCGTAGGTTCATCATGATCTAGCAGCATGACTTCCAGAATAGGATTACCGTACCACTCTGGTGCGGATCTTACTCTGGTTGATCTACGAGGTTCAGTAGTAACTTGTTCTGAAGTTTCATGATCATCATCATTAGCTTCCTCACTAATTGGTGTAGGTGTCACAGAAACTGGTTTCTGTGATGTACTACTTTCCAATAAGGGGGCAGGTACAGTTACCTCATCAAGTTCTACTTTCCTCCCACTCACTTCTTTCGAGAGAAACTCCTTCTCTAGAAAGGATCCATTCTTAGCAACAAATGTCTTGCCTTCGGATCTGTGATAGAAGGTGTACCCAACAGTCTCCTTCGGGTATCCTATGAAGACACATTTCTCCGATTTGGGTTCGAGCTTATCAGGTTGAAGCTTTTTCACATAAGCATCGCAACCCCAAACTTTTAGAAACGACAACTTTGGTTTCTTGCCAAACCATAGTTCATAAGGTGTCGTCTCAACGGATTTTGATGGTGCCCTATTTAATGTGAATGCGGTCGTCTCTAAAGCATAACCCCAAAACGATAGCGGTAAATCTATAAGAGACATCATAGATCGCACCATATCAAGTAAAGTACGATTACGACGTTCGGACACACCATTACGTTGTGGTGTTCCGGGTGGCGTGAGTTGCGAAACTATTCCGCATTGTTTCAAATGTAAACCAAACTCGTAACTCAAATATTCTCCTCCACGATCAGATCGTAGAAACATTATTTTCTTGTTATGATGATTTTCAACTTCACTCTAAAATTCTTTGAGCTTTTCAAATGTTTCAGACTTATGTTTCATTAAGTAGATATACCCATATCCGCTTAAATCATCTGTGAAGGTGAGAAAATAACGATATCCGCCACGAGCTTCAACATTCATTGGACCACATACATCTGTATGTATGATTTCCAACAAATCTGTTGCTCTCTCCATAGTACCGGAGAACGGCATTTTAGTCATCTTGCCCATGAGGCACGGTTCGCAAGTACCAAGTGATTCATAATCAAGTGGTTCCAAAAGTCCATCAGTATGGAGTTTCTTCATGCGCTTTAAACCGATATGACCTAAACGGCAGTGCCACAAATAAGTTGCACTATCATTATCAACTCTGCATCTTTTGGTTTCAACATTATGAATATGTGTATCACTACTATCGAGATTCATCAAAAATAGACCACTCTTCAAGGGTGCATGACCATAAAAGATATTACTCATATAAATAGAACAACCATTATTCTCTGATTTAAACGAATAACCGTCTCGCATCAAACAAGATACAGATATAATGTTCATGCTCAACGCTGGCACCAAATAACAATTATTTAGGTCTAATACTAATCCCGATGGTAGATGTAGAGGTAGCGTGCCGACCGCGATCACATCGACTTTGGAACCATTTCCCACGCGCATCGTCACCTCGTCCTTCGCCAGTGTTCACTTAATCCGTAGTCCCTGTTTCGAGTTGCAAATATTAGCAATAGAACCAGTATCAAATACCCAGGTGCTACTACAAGCTCTAGTAAGGTACACATCAATAATGTATATATCACATATACCTTTGTTCACCTTGCCATCCTTCTTATCCGCCAAATACTTGGGACAGTTCCGCTTCCAGTGACCAGTCTGCTTGCAGTAGAAGCACTCAGTTTCAGGCTTAGGTCCAGACTTGGCTTTCTTCTCCTGAGTAGCAACTTGCTTGTTGTTCTTCTTGAAGTTCCCCTTCTTCTTCCCCTTGCCCTTTTTCTTGAAACTAGTGGTCTTTTTGACCATCAACACTTGATGCGCCTTGATTTCTACCTCCACAGCTTTTAGCATTGCGAAGAGATCAGGAATTGTCTTATCCATCCCTTGCAGATTATAGTTCATCACGAAGCTCTTGTAGCTCGGTGGAAGTGATTGGAGAATTCTGTCAATGACGCAATCATCTGGAAGATTAACTCCCATTTGAATCAAGTGATTATTATACCCAGACATTTTGACTATATGCTCACTGAGAGAACTGTTCTCCTCCATTTTGCAGCTATAGAACTTATTGAAGGAAATATGCCCTAGAGGCAATTATAAAGTTATTATTTATTTCCTTATTTCATGATAAATGTTTATTATTCATGCTAGAATTGTATTAACCAGAAACATAATACTTGTGTGAATACATAGACAAACTAAACGTCACTAGTATGCCTCTACATGACTGGCTTGTTGATCGAAGATGGTTATGTTTCCTAACCATAGACATGTGTTGTCATTTGATTAACGGGATCACATCATTAGGAGAATGATGTGACTGACATGACCCATTCCATTAGCTTAGCACCCGATCGTTTACTATGTTGCTATTGCTTTCTTCATGACTTATACATGTTCCTATGACTATGAGATTATGCAACTCCCGTTTGCCAGAGGAACACTTTGTGTGCTACCAAACGTCACAACGTAACTGGGTGATTATAAAGGAGCTCTACAGGTGTCTCCAAAGGTACATGTTGGGTTGGCGTATTTCGAGATTAGGATTTGTCACACCGATTGTCGGAGAGGTATCTCTAGGCCCTCTTGGTAATGCACATCACATAAGCCTTGCAAGCATTGCAACTAATGAGTTAGTTGCGCGATGATGTATTACGAAACGAGTAAAGAGACTTGCGGGTAACGAGATTGAACTAGGTATTGAGATACCGACGATCGAATCTCGGGCAAGTAACATACCGATGACAAAGGGAACAACGTATGTTGTTATGCGGTCTGACCGATAAAGATCTTCGTAGAATAGGTGGGAGCCAATATGAGCATCCAGGTTCTGCTATTGGTTATTGACCGGAGACATGTCTCGGTCATGTCTACATAGTTCACGAACCCGTAGGGTCCGCACACTTAAAGTTCGATGACGGTTATATTATGAGTTTATGTGTTTTGATGTACCTAAGGAGTTCGGAGTCCCGTATGAGATCGGGGACATGACGAGACGAGTCTCGAAATGGTCGAGACGTAAAGATCGATATATTGGACGACTATATTCGGACATCGGAAAGGTTCCGAGTGATTCGGGTATTTTCGGGAGTACCGAGGAGTTACGGGAATTCGTATTGGGCCTTAATGGGCCATACAGGAAAGGAGAGAAAGGCCTCAAAGGGTGGCCGCACCCCTACCCATGGGCTGGTCCGAATTGGACTAGGGAGGGGGGCGCCCCCTTCCTTCCTTCTCCTTTTCCCTTCCCTTTCCTTCCCTCCAACTCCTACTACATGGAAGGGCTCCTAGTTCTACTAGGAAAGGGGGAATCCTACTCCCGGTGGGAGTAGGACTCCCCTAGGGCGCGCCATAGAGAGGGCCGGCCCTCCCCCCTCCACTCCTTTATATACGGGGGCAGGGGGCACCCCAAAGACACAACAATTGATCTCTTGATCTCTTAGCCGTGTGCGGTGCCCCCCTCCACCATAATCCACCTCGATCATATCGTAGCGGTGCTTAGGCGAAGCCCTGCGTCGGTAGAACATCATCACCGTCACCACGCCGTCGTGCTGACGAAACTCTCCCATGAAGCTCTACTGGATCGGAGTTCATGGGACGTCATCGAGCTAAACGTGTGCTGAACTCGGAGGTGCCGTGCGTTCGGTACTTGGATCAGTCGGATCGTGAAGACGTACGACTACATCAACCGCGTTGTGCTAACGCTTCCGCTTTCGGTCTACGAGGGTACGTGGACAACACTCTCCCCTCTCGTTGCTATGCATCACCATGATCTTGCGTGTGCGTAGGATTTTTTTTGAAATTGCTACGTTCCCCAACAGTGGCATCCGAGCCTCGGTTTTATGTGTTGATGTTATATGCACGAGTAGAACACAAGTGAGTTGTGGGCGATATAAGTCATACTGCTTACCAGCTTGTCATACTTTGGTTCGGCGGTATTGTTGGATGAAGCGGCCCAGGCCGACATTACGCGTACGCTTACGCGAGACTGGTTCTACCGACGTGCTTTGCACACAGGTGGCTGGCGGGTGTTAGTTTCTCCAACTTTAGTTGAACCGAGTATGGCTACGCCCGGTCCTTGCAAAGATTAAAACAGCACCAACTTGACAAACTATCGTTGTGGTTTTGATGCGTAGGTAAGATTGGTTCTTACTTAAGCCCGTAGCAGCCACGTAAAACTTGCAACAACAAAGTATAGGACGTCTAACTTGTTTTTGCAGGGCATGTTGTGATTTGATATGGTCAAGACGTGATGAGATATAAGTTGTTGTATGAGATGATCATGTTTTGTTGAAGTTATCGACAACTGGCAAAATCCTTATGGTTGTCTCTCTATTGCATAAGATCCAAGTGCCCAATAATTGCTTTACTTTATCACTGTGCGATAGCAATAGTTGCAAGAGCAATTGTTGGCGAGACGACCATGTGACGACACATTGATATAGATCAAGATGATGGAGATCATGGTGTCATGCCGGTGACGATATAGATCATGATAGTACTTTGGAGATAGAGATCAAATGATGATGGCCATATCATGTCACATATGATGTTTATCTTTTATACATCTTATTTTTGCTTTGTTTGACGGTAGCATTTTAAGATGATCTCTCACTAATTATCAAGAAGTGTTCTCCCTGAGTATGCACCATTGTGAAAGTTCTTCGTGCTGAGACACCATGTGATGATCGGGTGTGATAGGCTCTACGTTCAAATACAACGGGTGCAAAACAGTTGCACACGCGGAATACTCAGGTTATACTTGACGGGCCAAGCATATACAGATATGGCCTCGGAACATGGAGACCGAAAGGTCGAGCGTGAATCATATAGTAGATATGATCAACATAGTGATGTTCACCATTGAAACTACTCCATCTCACGTGATGATCGGACATGGTTTAGTTGATTTGGATCACGTGATCACTTAGAGGATTAGAGGGATGTCTATCTAAGTGGGAGTTCTTAAGTAATATGATTAATTGAACTTTAATTTATCATGAACTTAGTCCTGGTAGTATTAGCATATCTATGTTGTAGATCAATAGCTCGCGTTGTTGCTTTCATATGTTTATTTTGATATGTTCCTAGAGAAAATTGTGTTGAAAGATGTTAGTAGCAATGATGCGGATTGGATCCGTAATCTGAGGTTTATCCTCATTGCTGCACAGAAGAATTATGTCCTTAATGTACCGCTAGGTGACAGACCTATTGCAGGAGCAGGTGCAGACGTCATGAACGTTTGGCTAGCTCAATACGATGACTACTTGATAGTTTAGTGCACCATGCGTAACAGCTTAGAATCGGGACTTCAAAGACGTTTTGAACGTCATGGATCATATGGATGTTCCAGGAGTTGAAGTTAATATTTCAAGAAAATACCCGAGTTGAGAGATATGAAGTCTCCAACAAGTTCTATAGCTAAAAGATGGAGGAGAATAGCTCAAGCAGTGAGCATGTGTTCAGATTGTCTGGGTACTACAATCGCTTGAATCAAGTGGGAGTTAATCTTCCAGATAAAATAGTGATTGACAGAATTCTCTAGTCACCATCACCAAGTTAGTAGAACTTCGTGATGAACTATAGTATGGGATGATGAAAACGATTTCCGAGCTTTTCATGATGATGAAATCGATGAAGGTAGAAATCAAGAAAGAGCATCAAGTGTTGATGATTAACAAGACCACTAGTTTCAAGAAAAGGGCAAAGGGAAAGAAAGGGAACTTCAAGAAGAACGGCAAGCAAGTTGCTGCTCAAGTGAAGAAGCCCAAGTCTGGTCCTAAGCCTGAGACTAAGTGCTTCTACTGCAAAGGGACTGGTCACTGGAAGCGGAACTGCCCCAAGTATTTGGCGGATAAGAAGGATGGCAAAGTGAACAAAGGTATATTTGATATACATATTATTAATGTGTATTTTACTAGTGTTCGTAGCAACCCCTTGGTATTTGATACTGGTTCAGTTGCTAAGAGTAGTAACTCGAAACGGGAGTTGCAGAATGAACAGAGACTAGTTAAGGGTGAAATGATGATGTGTGTTGGAAGTGGTTCCAAGATTGATATGATCATCATCGCACACTCCCTATACTTTCGGGATTAGTGTTAAACCTAAATAAGTGTTATTTAGTGTTTGCGTTGAGCATGAATATGATTTGATCATGTTTATTGCAATACGGTTATTCATTTAAGTAAGAGAATAAATTGTTGTTATGTTTACATGAATAAAACCTTCTATGGTCATACACCCAATGAAAATGGTTTGTTGGATCTCGATTGTGGTGATACACATTCTCATAATATTGAAGCCTAAAGATGCAAAGTTAATAATGATAGTGCAACTTATTTGTGGCACTGTCGTTTAGGTCATATTGGTGTAAAGCGCATGAAGAAAATCCATGCTGATGGGCTTTTGGAATCACTTGATTATGAATCAGTTGATGCTTGCGAACCATGCCTCATGGGCAAGATGACTAAGACTCCGTTCTCCGGAACAATGGAGCGAGCAAAAGATTTGTTGGAAATCATACATACTGATGTATGTGGTCCGATGAATATTGAGGCTCGCGGTAGGTATCATTATTTTTTGATCTTCATAGATGATTTTAGCAGATATGAGTATATCTACTTGATGAAACACAAGTCTGAAACATTTGAAAAGTTCAAAGAATTTCAGAGAGAAGTGGAGAATCATCGTCACAAGAAAATAAAAGTTTCTATGATATGATCACAGAGGTAAATATTTGAGTTGCGAGTTTGGCCTTCAGTTAAAACAATGTGAAATAGTTTCACTACTTACGCCACCTGGAACACCATAGTGTAATGGTGTGTCCGAACGTCATAACCGTACTTTATTGGATATAGTGCAATCTATGATGTTTCTTACTGATTTACCATTATAGTTTTGGGGTTATGCATTAGAGACAGCTACATTCATATTAAATAGGGCACCATCTAAATCCGTTGAGACGACACCATATGAACTATGGTTTGGCAAGAAACCTAAGCTGTCGTTTCTTAAAGTTTGGGGTTGCGATGCTTATATGAAAAAGTTTCATCCTGATAAGCTCAAACCCAAATCGGAGAAGTGCGTCTTCATAGGATACCCAAAAGAAAATGTTGGGTACACCTTCTATCACAGATCTGAAGGCAAGATATTCGTTGCTGAGAATGGATCCTTTCCAGAGAAGGAGTTTCTCTCGAAAGAAGTGAGTGGGAGGAAAGTAGAAAACTTGATAAGGTAATTGTACCTTCTCCCTTATTGGAAAGTAGTTCATCACAAAAATCTGTTCTTGTGACTACTACACCAATTAGTGAGGAAGCTAATGATGATGATCATGTAACTTCAGATCAAATTACTACCGAATCTCGTAGGTAACCAGAGTGAGATCCGCACCAGAGTGGTACGGTAATCCTGTTCTGGAAGTCATGTTACTAGACCATGACGAACTTGCGAACTATGAGGAAGCGATGATGAGCCCAGATTCCGCGAAATGGTTTGAGGCCATGAAATCTGAGATATGATCCATGTATGAGAACAAAGTATGGACTTTGATGGATTTGCCCGATGATCGGAAAGCCATAGAAAATAAATGGATCTTCAAGAGGAAGATGGACGCTGATAGTAGTGTTACTATCTACAAAGCTAGAATTGTCGCAAAAGGTTTTCTACAAGTTCAAGGTGTTGACTACGATGAGAGTTTCTCACTCGTATCTATGCTTAAGTCTGTCCGAATCATGTTAGCAATTGCCGCATTTTATGAAATCTGGTAAATGGATAAACAAAACTGCATTCCTTAATGGATTTATTAAAGAAGAGCTGTATACGATGCAACTAGAAGGTTTTGTCGATCCTAAAGGTGTTAACTAAATATGCAAGCTCCAGCGATCCATCTATGGACTGGTGCAAGCATCTCGGAGTTGGAATATACGCTTTGATAAGTTGATCAAAGCATATAGTTTTATACACACTTGCGGTGAAGCCTGTATTTACAAGAAAGTGAGTGGGAGCACTACAGCATTCCTGATAAGTATATGTGAATGACATATTGTTGATCAGAAATAAAGTAGAATTATTCTGCAAAGCATAAAGGAGTGTTTGAAAGGATTTTTCAAAGAAAACCTCGATGAAGCTGCTTACATATTGAGCATCAAGATCTATAGAGATAGATCAAGACGCTTGATAAGTTTTTTTTTCAATGAGTACATACCTTGACAAGATTTTGAAGTAGTTCAAAATGGAACAGTCAAAGAAAGAGTTCTTGCCTGTGTTACAAGGTGTGAAATTGAGTAAGACTCAAAACCCGACCACGGCAGAAGATAGAAAGAGAATGAAAGTCATTCCCTATGCCTCAGCCATAGGTTCTATAAAGTAGGCCATGCTGTGTACCAGATCTATTGTATACCCTACACTGATGTTGGCAAGGGAGTACAATAGTGATCTAGGAGTTGATCACTCGACAGCGGTGAAAATTATCCTTAGTGGAATAAGGATATGTTTCTCGATTATGGAGGTGACGATGGAGGTGACGAAAGGTTCGTCGTAAAGGGTTACGTCGACGCAAACTTTGACACTGATCTAGATGATTCTAAGTCTCAATCTAGATGCATATTGAAAGTGGGAGCAATTAGCTAGAGTAGCTCCGTGCAGAGCATTGTTGACATAGATATTTGCAAAATACTTACGGATCTAAATATGACAGACCCGTTGACTAAAATTATCTCACAAGCAAAGCATGATCATACCTTAGTACTCTTTGGGTGTTAATCACATAGCGATGTGAACTAGATTACTGACTCTAGTAAACCCTTTGGGTGTTGGTCACATATCGATGTGAACTATGGGTGTTAACCACATAAAGATGTGAACTATTGATGTTAGATCACATGGCGATGTGAACTAGATTATTGACTCTAGTGCAAGTGGGAGACTGAAGGAAATATGCCCTAGAGGCAATGATAAAGTTATTATTTATTTCCTTATTTCATGATAAATGTTTATTATTCATGCTAGAATTGTATTAACCAGAAACATAATACTTCTGTGAATACATAGACAAACTAAACGTCACGAGTATGCCTCTACATGACTAGCTCATTGATCGAAGATGGTTATGTTTCCTAACCATAGACATATGTTGTCATTTGATTAACGGGATCACATCATTAGGAGAATGATGTGATTGACATGACCCATTCCATTAGCTTAGCACCCGATCGTTTAGTATGTTGCTATTGCTTTCTTCATGACTTATACATGTTCCTATGACTATGAGATTATGCAACTCCTGTTTGCCGGAGGAACACTTTGTGTGCTACCAAACATCACAACGTAACTGGGTGATTATAAAGGAGCTCTACAAGTGTCTCCAAAGGTACATGTTGGGTTGGCGTATTTCGAGATTAGGATTTGTCACACCGATTGTCGGAGAGGTATCTCTGGGCCCTCTCGGTAATGCACATCACATAAGCCTTGCAAGCATTGCAACTAATGAGTTAGTTGCGAGATGATGTATTACGAAACGAGTAAAGAGACTTGCCGGTAACGAGATTGAACTAGGTATTGAGATACCGACGATCGAATCTCGGGCAAGTAACATACCGATGACAAAGGGAACAACGTATGTTGTTATGCGGTCTGACCGATAAAGATCTTCGTCGAATATGTGGGAGCCAATATGAGCATCCAGGTTCCGCTATTGGTTGACCGGAGACATGTCTCGGTCATGTCTACATAGTTCTCGAACCCGTAGGGTCCGCACGCTTAAAGTTCGATGACGGTTATATTATAAGTTTATGTGTTTTGATGTACCGAAAGAGTTCGGAGTCCTGGATGAGATCGGGGACATGACGAGGAGTCTCAAAATGGTCGAGACATAATGATCGATATATTGGATGACTATATTCGGACATCGGAAAGGTTCCGAGTGATTCGGGTATTTTCGGGAGTACCGAGGAGTTAAGGGAATTCGTATTGGGCCTTAATGGGCCATACAGGAAAGGAGATAAAGGCCTCAAAGGGTGGCCGCACCCCTCCCCATGGGCTGGTACGAATTGGACTAGGGAGGGGGGGCGCCCCCTTCCTTCCTTCTCCTTTTCCCTTCCCTTTACTTCCCTCCAACTCCTACTACATGGAAGGGCTCCTAGTTCTACTAGGAAAGGGGGAATCCTACTCCCGGTGGGAGTAGGACTCCCCTAGGGCGTGCCATAGAGAGGGCCGGCCCTCCCCCTCCTCCACTTCTTTATATACGAGGGCAGGGGGCACCTCAAAGACACAACAATTGATCTCTTGATCTCTTAGCCATGTGCCGTGCCCGCCTCCACCATAATCCACCTCGATCATATCGTAGCGGTGCTTAGGCGAAGCCCTGCGTCGGTAGAACATCATCATCGTCACCACGCCGTCGTGCTGACGGAACTCTCCCATGAAGCTCTGCTGGATAGGAGTTCGCGGGACATCATCGAGCTGAACGTGTGCTGAACTCGGAGGTGCCGTGCGTTCGGTACTTGGATCGGTTGGATCGTGAAGGCGTACGACTACATCAACCGCGTTGTGCTAACGCTTCCGCTTTCGGTCTACGAGGGTACGTGGACAACACTCTCCCCTCTCGTTGCTATGCATCACTGTAAGTGCATCTAGTGCCACCCCTAGTTGGTTTTGGAGTATTGACGACAAACCTAGTTGAGGGACTAATGTGTCTGTGAGAATTGCAGGATAACACAGGTAGAAGTCCCTCATTGATTCGGTTTTCCTACCAGAGATGACCCCTAAAAATGTACGAAGACATTGAAGTCAATGGTGGTACATGAAGATATTCACATTGAAGACTATGACAAGAGAAGACACCACGTGAAGCCTACGGAACTCGAAGACTTAGATCTTTCGTAGTTCTCTTTCATTTTGTGTTGAGTCATAGGAACCACCGTACTGTTAAGTGGGGTCCAAGAGAACCAGTCAGAATGACTGAAGTGATGCCTAATTAAAAAACCTATGTCTTCGAGTGAAGACTATGAGAGCTAATCTTGTCCAGAGTCGGACAAGTCAGCTTTGCTTGTAGCCCAAGCAAAGTTGCCATGTGAGTTTGAAATCTGACTGTTGGAACACGTGTCAGTTCCTTAGTGACCCAGGGTCATTTCGGACAAATCAGGTCGGGTTGCCAAGTGGCTATAAATAGCCCACCCCCTACAACCATAAACAGTTGGCTTCTCAGAATTAGTGCACGGCTTTTGTCGTTTGAGAGCAACCCACCTCGAAGCCTTTGAGAAAGAGAATACCTAGCGAGGATAAAGCCCTAACCACCCAGAGCCAGAGAGAATTGGGCATCACTTAAGTCTTCTTGTCTGAGTGATCTGAAGACTTATTACACTTGAGGACTGTGCATCCTCCAGCCGGTTAGGCGTCGCGTTCTGTGCATCCAAGAGACATTGTGGATTGCCGGTGAACGAAGTCTGTGAAGGTTTGGGAGTATACCTTGAAGACTTACCAGAGTGATTGGGCGAGGTCTCTGTGACCTTAGCTCAAGGAGAATACGGTGAGGACTGGGTGTCCTGAGCTGCGTGTTCAGGACTGGGTGTCCGGGACTGTGTGTCCTAAGGTTTAAATACCTAGCCGCTCCAACCAGACGTACAGTTGTCACAGCAACTGGAACTGGTCCAACAAATCATTGTCTTCAACGAGTCACTGGTTTCATCTTCACTTCCTTTTTCTTACTGATTACTCATTGTGAAGTCATTGCATGTCTGTTCTATCTTTTGTCTTCACAACGTGAGTGTATGATCTGTTTGGCTTCATAATATCTTCCTACCTGATCCTTATTACACTGCAGCTATTTGTCACTGTGCTTTCACTCTGTTGATACTTGACCATGGCTTGCCTAGTGTAGTCTAACTTCTGCTGCATAGTCATAGGCATATCGCTACTGTTTGTCTTCATAACTTCCACGTTTTGAAGACTTTCATAAAAATCGCCTATTCACCCCCCCCCCCTAGTCGATATAACGCACTTTCAATTGGTATCAGAGCCTGGTGCTCCCTTGTTCTGTGTGATTCAGTTTAACCGCCTGGAGTTTTAGTTATGTCGACCACAGGAATGAAGACTATGTCTTGCCCCATCTTTGACGGTCACGAGTATCCCAAGTGGAAGGCCATGATGAAGAAGCGCCTCATGGCGATGAACAACGAGCTGTGGACCGTCACTGAGATTGGTCTGACCGATCTATGCAAGATGGCGGAAGCTGATGACATTCGCAAGTACACTCTTCTCAACCACACGGCGAAGGACGTCATCTGCTCATTTCTGTCTAAAAATCAGTTCAGGAATATCATGCATCTCGATCATGCGAAGCTTATCTGGGACCGTCTCTCTGAAGTCTATGAAGGTCATCGAACTCGTCATGATCCTTGGTTTGAGGACTTTAAGGAATCTCTCAAAGCGATGACATTTGAACCAGAATCATCATCTTCTGCATCATGTCTTATGGCAAAAGGTGCTAAGGTAACTGAATGCTATCTATCTGAATCCAGTGATGATGAATCTGGTGATGAATTTGGACCCAGCTATGCAAAACTTGCCTCCCTTGTCATTAAACAACAGAAAGCTATGGAACATATTCAAAAACTGTTAGTTAAAAGCGATGATCTGTTGGGTGCTGAAATGACTCGATCTGAATCCTTAATTGAAGACATAAAAAATCTTCACGTTAAGTATGAGGAACTTGAAAGTCGTCATGAAACGCTCTCAACAACTCATGAAAAGCTTTCCTATGATTATGTTCAAAGGAAGCAAGATCTTGAGAAATTGAGAGCGACTCATGAAGATCTTCAAAAGGAAAACGAGTCACTTCGCGCCAAACAGATCAGTTCCGCTCAGGAAGGATTTGAACCACCATGTCTTAAATGCATTGAGCGTGATAATGCTACTTCTGTTGCTGAATGTTCCACTGCTACTGCTGTTGCAATATCTTCAACTGTTAATGTGGTAACTAACCCCTCTGCTGAGGAAACCACCGCTATTGCTGATGAAAATGCTAGGTTGAAGACATTGCTTGAAACAGGGATGTACAAAAGTCTTAAAGGGCATCAGACATTATGTGATGTCCTCAAGAAGCAGATTCTGAACCGAAACCCTAGGAAAGAGGGTGTTGGGTTCGTAAGGAAAATGAATGCAGGTGGCTCTTACTGGAAACCTGAGCAGTACCCCAAAACCATGTGGGTTGCTGCAAAGGAACCTTCAGCAGATCCATCCAATCTATCTAGCTTCAATTGTGCTAACCCCATTATCATTGATGAATCCTTTGATGCAAACTATGTACTGTTTAAGAATCAGAATGGTGAAGTGTTTGCCAGGTACATTGGTACTAACTGCAGGAATGGACCGCCCATGAAGAAGATCTGGGTTCCGAAAAGGTGTCTGGAAAATCTTCCTGTGAATGTCTTCATGACACCTCACATGAAGAAGACAAACCTCAGACCAAAGGCTTCATACGGTCCAAAGGCTTCATACAAACAGAGGACTCACCTGAGTCGCACTAACGCAAAAGTTTTGCAGGGAAACCATACTCAGGCATATGAATATGAGAGTGGTTCATCAAACCGCCATGTTCATATGACCAAGAACTATTCTGCCTATTCTTATGAGTACTATTGTCCCCCTGCTAGACTGTTTGCTAGGGCTCCAAAGCCAAAATTCTCAGATGCTGCACTTAGACTTATTGCTTCTAAGCCACCCTTGAAGATGTGGGTGGCTAAGAAAGCTTAACTCTCTTTTGCAGGGAAAGGTCTCTAGCAGAAAACCAAAATCTTCTGACGCTATTGCTGGGGACCTTAAACATCTTGTAGGGCGCAAGATCAAATGCTCAAATGGCATTACTATGTACTTCGTTCATGAATCGCATGCTACTCTCCCTATTAGTCCTAATCTGGATCTAAGTTTTCATAACCCACTGGTTCGTCAAATGTTTTTGCTTCACAATTCTCTTCGTGAAGCATATCCCCCTAACTGCACTGTAGGGTACGACACCAGCGTCTTCAGAATGGATTATTGACAGTGGGTGTACAAATCACATGACTGGCAAAAGAAGCCTTCTTATGGACTCAACCTTACGTCCATCCGACAAGAGCCACATCACATTTGCTGACACTGGTAAAAGTAAGGTATTGGGTCTAGGTAGAGTTGCAATCTCAAGGGATCAGCACATGGATAAAGTCATGCTTGTTGAATCCCTTGGCTTCAACTTAATGTCTGTCTCAATGCTTTGCGATTTGAACATGATCGTAATATTTGGAAAATATCGTTGCCTGGTACTAATGGAATCTGACAAGTCTCTAGTGTTTGAAGGGTATCGGAAAGATGATTTGTACATAGTAGATTTCTCAGCGGGGCCACAGCTTGCAGCATGTCTTCTAGCAAAAGCTTCAGAATGCTGGCTTTGGCATCGGAGACTTGGGCATGTTGGCATGAGGAACCTCCATACCCTTGCGAAGAAGAAGCATGTCATAGGCATCGAGGGCGTCAAGTTCAAGAAATATCACTTATGCGGTGCCTGTGAAGCAGGGAAGATGACGAGGGCCAAACATCCCTCGAAGACAATCATGACCACTACTCGACCCTTCGAACTGCTTCACATGGATCTTTTTGGTCCCACTCACTACTCAACTTTTACCACTACTGCTTGCCTATATGGCTTTGTCATTGTTGATGATTACTCTAGATATACTTGGGTGCACATAATCCTTTACAAGACTGAAGTGCAGGATGTCTTCAGACGCTTCGCCAATCGAGCAATGAACAAGTATGGCGCCAAGATAAAGCACATCAGAAGTGACAATGGCACTGAATTCAACAACATTGGCCTTGATACATATCTTGATACCTTGGGTATCACACATGAATTCTCAGCCCCGTACACGCCACAGCAGAATGGCGTCGTCGAACGCAAGAACAGAACACTCATTAAGATGGCCAGAACGATGCTAGATGAATACAAGACTCCAAGAAAATTCTGGCCTGAAGCCATTGACACTGCATGCCATACAATCAACCGTGTTTATCTTCACAAGCTTCTTAACAAGACATCTTATGAACTCCTAACTGGCAAGAAGCCAAATGTCAGTTACTTCAGAGTATTTGGCGCAAGATGCTGGATTAAGGACCCACATCACACCTCAAAGTTTGCACCAAAAGCACATGAGGGTTTCATGCTTGGATATGGAAAGGATTCGCACTCCTACAGAATCTTCAATCTCTTTCATTACAAAGTGGTTGAAACAGTGAATGTGCGGTTCGATGAGACCAATGGTTCACAAAGAGAGCACCTGCCAAATGTGCTAGATGAAGTTCCATCCAGTGAATCAATCAAGCTAATGGGAACTGGAGAAATCATACCTTCTGAAGCTCATCCTGAAGAGGAACTCATCATCTCCGCACCAGATCAACCTGAAGACAATGCTCAACTTGAAGACAATCCCTCCAACAACGACAATGATCAGCAAGAGCAAAGTCTTCGCCCTGTACATCCACGCGTTGCCAATGAAGTGCAGATTGAAAGAATAATTGACAGCATCAATGCACCCGGTCCACTCACTCGTTCAAGGGCAACTCAGCTGGCAAATTTCTGTGGGCACTTCGCATTCGTCTCAATTACAAAACCCAAGAAAGTTGAAGAAGCCTTCATGGAACCTGAATGGATTCAAGCTATGCAAGAAGAGCTTCAACAGTTTGAGCTGAACAATGTATGGGAACTGGTTAAGCGTCCTGATCCACGGAAGCACAATATAAATAGGCACCAAATGGATATACCACAAAAAGCAAGATGAGCATGGTCAAATTGTCAGAAACAAAGCTCGTCTCGTTGCTCAAGGATATACTCGAGTGGAAGGCATTGATTTCGATGAAACATTTGCTCCTGTGGCTAGACTTGAAGCCATTCGCATACTGCTGGCCTATGCAAATCATCATAACATACTTCTGTATCAAATGGATGTGAAAAGTGCTTTTCTCAATGGCAAGATTGAAGAAGAAGTGTATGTTGCACAACCGCCTGGGTTTGAAGATCCAAAACATCCAGACATGGTATACAAGCTCAACAAGGCACTGTATGGCCTCAAACAAGCCCCTCGGGCCTGGTATGACACACTCAAATATTTCCTGAAGAGCAAAGGCTTCATACCTGGTTCCCTAGACCCCACTCTCTTCACGAAGACATATGATGGTGAACTGTTTGTGTGCCAAAATATGTGGATGACATTATCTTCGGCTGCACCAATCAGAAGTACAGTGAAGAGTTTGGCTATATGATGCAAGAGCAATATCAGATGTCTATGATGGGGGAGCTGAAGTTCTTCCTCGGTCTTCAAATCCGACAACAACGCAACGGCATCTTCATATCTCAAGAGAAGTATCTCAAAGAGTGCCTGAAGAAGTTTGGTATGCAAGACTGCAAAGGCTTCACAACACCAATGTCAGCCAAACATCATCTAGGTCCTGACGACAATGGTAAAGAGTTCAATCAAAAGGTATACCGCTCCATGATTGGTTCTTTGCTTTATTTATGTGCATCTAGGCAGAATATTATGCTTAGTGTTTGCATGTGTGCTCGATTTCAAGCGGCACCAAAGGAGTCGCATCACTTAGCTGTGAAGCAAATTCTTCGATATTTGGCTCACACCCCAACTCTCGGATTATGGTATCCAAAGGGCTCAGAGTTTGATCTGGTTGGATTCTCGGATGCTGATTATGCTGGTGACAAGGTTGATCAGAAGTCTACATCAGGCACATGCCACTTTCTGGGACGATCACTTGTATGTTGGTCTTCAAAGAAGCAGAACTGTGTATCCCTCTCCACTGCTGAATCTGAATACATTGCTGCTGGATCTTGCTGCGCTCAGCTTCTGTGGATGAAGCAAACTCTCAAGGACTATGGCATTCATCTGAAGCAAGTGCCACTTTACTGCGACAACGAAAGCGCCATCAAGATTGCCAACAACCCAGTTCAGCACTCGAAGACAAAGCACATAGAAATTCGTCATCACTTTCTCAGAGATCATGTTGTGAAGGAAGATATTGATATCATACACGTCAACACTGAAGAGCAATTGGCAAATATCTTCACCAAGCCCTTGGATGAGAGGAGATTTTGCAAGTTACGGTGTGAGCTAAATATCCTGGAATCCTCAAATGTCCTGTGATCAGGCACACATCCTAACACTTATGCATATTGATGACTTAGATGTGCAACACACAAAGTAAAGTATATCTTCAATCAATGAATACATACATTCTAAGTGTGAATACATTAATGTGGAATTTGACTTCGGAGCGCCACGATAATTGTGCGCCGTGTCTGGGTCTAATACTTCCTATACGATGGGTAACGCCACCACCAAACGTTCTATTTTGAAGTGTTTCACTCATGGCGTTACCTTGCAATGTCTTCACATTTGGTTTGGCTTCAATCTTAACATGTCTTCATGATTATCTTCACTATGTTGATTATATAGATATATATATATATACTAGTGTTCTGTCCTCCACAGCATTCACTTATAGCTATGTCTTCTTGTTTGAATCTTTTGAACTAAGTGAATGTGATCGGACCCTAACCTCTCTATGCTTTCTATCTCAAATTCTATCTCTCCAAGTCATATGCATTCTATTGAAACTGTCGAATGTCTTCTGTGCACCCTTGTCAGCAGAAGACACAGAGACAACCTTTAAGTCCGTTTTAAATGCTCATTCATCCACATGAAATCCGGAGAAGTAGGAACGACCACCCGACAATCCAGGCGTGCGTGGGACGTGGAACAACCCCCAAAATTCCGCATGATGGCCACGTGTTACTCAGATGCGAATCGCCAGGGGCACCTACTTCACAACGGTCATTATCTCTTCTTCCACTCTTGCATGAACCCTAGCGCCACCGCTAGCCCTCGACAACGCCGGCGACGAAGCGCTTCGCTGCCGCAACCTCTCCGACGCCGTCTTCACGCTGATCGCGGACATCGTCCTCTCCGCCGTCGCCGTAGTTGTCCTCCGTTGCCAAGTTAGGGCACGGAAGATTGAACTGCTCGGCCTCATCTCCCACTCCGTCTAGCAGTTCCCGGTGTGGTAAATAAAACTTCTTTTTACGGCCCCTCTTGATCCTATGGCTTTGTCACTTTCTACCATAAGAAGTTTCTATTCACACAAGTTAGATCTCTCTCATACTGTATCTCATAACATGCCAAGTATATTCACTTGTGCTTCACAAAGTAGTTAGATTCCTCACTTGTACTGATCTATGGGTTCGTACAAATCTCGAACCAACTTCTTATCTATGAGTGAATGTCTTCGCACGATGAGGTCAATGTCTTCTAAACTGATTTATCTTCAAAATCTTCTGAGAATGCATATGACCTCTTCCCCTTCCCTCGCACCTTAATGCTGTCACAGGTACATGTCCGTGGGAGAATCCTTTGGTTCTCATAGTCTGCATTCATTTGCAGAATTCTTACAGCATCACATAAATTCTCCTGAAGCCAGTTCCTGTTGGTCCAGCAAGAGAAAGCCTTTGAAGCCTTTGAACGTCTTGAAGCCTTTCAAGTTAAAGTTTATGGCTTCAGAGAAAGCAGCAAGAAAGGGGGGTAGACAACGTCGTGGCGGAACATCCAGAGATCTGCCTGATGAACTCGCAGAAATGTACAAGACAGATCCTGACGAGGATTACAGTCAGCGCAAGACCCGAATCCAATGGATTCGACGATATTGGGCAGAACAATGGTTCAAATACCGCTTCACAACCCAAGAGTATGGTGAGAAAAGTGCCATCAAAAGACCATGGGGAGACATCCTATACAAGAATCTTCTACCCAGGTCCAGAGATGAAGCTATTGCCCAAAGCTTCTATCCATGCATGGTCCGTGGGCCACAGCCTGATGATGCACATCCGTCGTCACTACTCTGGTGTCGTGACAACAATCTGTTCAAGCGCAATTTCCAATTTGCCCAAAACTCAGCGAAGCTGAACAAGAAGAAATTTGGGTTAGACTTCAACCCTGGTCCCTCAGCACCAAGGGCAGATGGCACACGAGAAGCAGAACCCAATGTCATCGGTCCTTATGCCAATCTTGAAGGCCTCATCACCCGCATCTTAGTTCAAGGGACTACAGTGAATGAGCCTCCAGCTGACTCTGAATCAGAAGAAGCTCCCGCAGTGCTGAAGCCAAAGAAGATGAAGAAGCCTAAAGCTTCAAAGCCTGCCTCTTCACCGAAAATCTCAAGGGCGAAGCCACTTGCAACTGCACCTCCTGAAGACAGTGTGCAGTCTGAAGACGTATCCCGCATCTCCAAGCCCCAGAAGAGCAAGATGCCTCAGCCACACACCGGCCAAGAGCTCACAGCTACTGCTATTCTGCGCAATGATGACATTGACCTGTCAAGTGATGAAGACCTGGCAGATGACGCTCTTGAGCAACTCATCAAAAGCAAAGAAGAAGCAGAAATCTTCAATGATCTGCCACTCTTTGATGTCACCATCATCCACAACTTCATTGACGAGTGGTTTGACACGCCCAACATCAGCTTCGATGATCTGCAGCTACCTATTGGCCTCAGTGTCGCCTTCCATGGCGCCATTGCTTCAGAACTAGCCATTGCCCAGCGCGTTGTTGAGCTGAAGCAGAAGATTGACTATGAAAAGGCCCAGTTCAAGAAGCATATGGCCAGGCTCAACATGCAAGATGTGAAGAACTTCAAAATCATGATGCACGAGCTCAAGGAAGCTTTTCTGAAGAAACGTGCAGAAGCTCAAGGTTCGCGTGAGTGCATGAAGACTCTGGCTGGCAGATGTGTGCAAGCCTATAATGAGGCTGAGAAGCGCAAGGCACTTGGGCGTCCTGGCATCAACACCAGGATGGCCGCGAAGAAGAAGAAGAAGCCTGCTACAGCTGAACCCGATGCACCAAGGCAAGAAGAAGTTCCGATTGTATTCCCAACTGCAATAACTGGCTCGAAGCCAAAGAGCCGGGCAACCGCTTCAAAGCTCAAGAAGACCAAGACTGCTGAGGCTGAAGCAAGGAAGCGAAAATATCCTGAAGCATCTGAAACTGACCCCTCTAAGAAGAAGAGGAAAACCAAGAAAGATCGGGCTGCTCCCACAGAGCCCTTGATGGTTGAACCCATTTCTATGGTTTATCCTGAAGCTAAACGCCAACTAACTGTCCATGAGCCTGCTTCCACAGAGGCTCATGAAGCTAAAGACATTCCAGCAGCTGATCCCATCGCTGCTGAAGACATTGGTCAACATGACAATGTAGAAGATGATGCAGTCTGAAAGCACAAGTGCTCCCTAGGTGGTTTTGGTAATTAATGACAACATATCTCTTGTTGGACTAACGTTTCTATCTAGTATATTTCAGATAAGTTCAACAATGGAGTGGCATGAACTAAAGGCTGTGGGAAGTTCTCCAAGATGCTAAGGACAAAGGATTGGCTAAAGCTCAAAGCTCAAGACTCTTCATTTTATATTTTAGTGATCCAAGATCACATTGAGTCCATAGGAAAAGCCAATACTATCAAGGAGGGATGAGGTGTTGCTTAATGAGCCTCTTGCTCAAGTGCTTAATGATATGCTCCAAAATCCTTAGCTACTTTCCCATATCCACATATGACCTAATCCTAAAGCCAAACTTGGACCTACCGATTATTTCTATCCGGCGCCACCGAGTTTCATATGTCATAAGCCACTGCCAAACCCTAATCAGTTCGGTCTCACCGATGGGATCTCGGTCTCACCGAGATGGGCTTGCAAACTCTCTGTTACCTATTGCAATACTCTCGATTTCACCGAGATATGCAATCGGTCCCACCAAGTTTGCTTGGTCAACTCTCTGTTTCGCCTATTACCAAAATCGGTCCCACCGAGTTTGAGTAATCGGTCAAACCGAGTTTTGGATTTACCCTAACCCTAGCACGTCGGTCCCACCGAGTTGATCCAGTCGGTCCCACCAAAAATCTCTAACGGTCACTAGGTTTACCTTTTTGGTCCGACCGAGTTTGTTGATTCGGTCCCACCGAGATTGGTAAATTGTGTGTAACGGTTGGATTTTGTGTGGAGGCTATATATACCCCTCCACCTCCTCTTCATTTGGTGAGAGAGCCATCAGACTAAGCCTACACTTCCAGCATTCTATTTCTGAGAGAGAACTACCTACTCATGTGTTGAGGCCAAGATACTTCATTCCTACCATATGAATCTTGATCTCTAGCCTTCCCCAAGTTGCTTTCCACTCAAACCTTCTTTCCACCAGATCCAAATCCTATGAGAGAGAGTTGAGTGTTGGGGAGACTATCATTTGAAGCACAAGAGCAAGGAGTTCATCATCAACACACCATTTGTTACTTCTTGGAGAGTGTTGTCTCCCAGATTGGCTAGGTGTCACTTGGGAGCCTCCGACAAGATTGTGTAGTCGAACCAAGGAGTTTGTAAGGGCAAGGAGATCGCCTACTTCATGAAGATCTACCGCTAGTGAGGCAAGTCCTTCGTGGGCGATGGCCATGGTGGGATAGACAAGGTTTCTTCTTCGTGGACTCTTCGTGGGTGGAGCCCTCCGTGGACTCGCGCAACCGTTACCCTTCGTGGGTTGAAGTCTCCATCAACGTGGATGTAGGATAGCACCACCTATCCGAACCACGGGAAAACATCCGTGTCTCCAATTGCGTTTGAATTCTCCAAACCCTTCCCTTTACATTATTGCAAGTTGCATGTTTTACTTTCCGCTGCCTATACACTCTTTGCATACTTGCTTGATATGTATTGTGAATGTTGAAATTATGCCTAAACTCCACTTAAACCGAAAAAGCTTAAAAATTGCAACTTTAGCATTAAGTGTCTAATCACCCCCCTCTAGACACATCTACTTCAAGGTCCTACAAGTGGTATCAGAGCTTTGGTCTCCATTGCCTTGGTTTAATCACCATTGGAGGAAGATGGATGTGTCTACTTTAGGGAGTCTTAGACATAGAGTGCCTATTCTTGATGGAGAATATTTTCATGAGTGGAAAAATGAGATGCTTGTAATCTTCAACCAATATCATTTGAACAAGTATATTGCTAGCCCTTGTGCACCTCATATTGATCCCTTGCACCCTACCCTAGATGAAGATATTGACATGATTCGCAATCTTAGAACTATCGAGCTCATCATTAGAGGATTGCCCAACAATTTGATTGCTAGTTTGCCTACTCTTAATTGTGCCTATACTATATGGAAATTTCTTGAGGAACGATTTCCCGACCATTCTTTGAAAAATTTGGATGAAATTCTCCATAAATCTATTGCCTTGAGTAAGATGGACTCTAGTGATCCTAGCTTTGGTGATTGTCTATTTGGGCTTGCCAATCTCAAGCGAGCTAAAGGAGATGTTAGAATCATTAGTGATATTATATCCGAAGCTATAAGAATTCATAAAAGCGACCACTTTGATGATCATATATCTAATCAATTACCCTCTCTAGGAAATGATGAGTCACAAGATCATGGTGAACATGGATACTATGATGATGATGATGATGATGATGATGATAGTGACTTTGATCTTGATGATGCAATGAGACACTTTGGTCTTACGGCGAATCTTCGGGGATATGCATCAGGAGGAAAGGAATGGGTTCTTCATAGTGGATGTACTGATCATATGACCGGAGATGAAGAGATGTTCCGTGAGCTTGCTGAAAATGACGGCCCTCGAAAATATGTCACCTTTGGTGATAATTCAAAGGGTAAAGTGGTTGGCCTTGGTAAGGTGGCCATCTCACATGATAGTTCCATTCAAAATGTCATGCTCGTTGAATCTCTCGGCTACAACTTACTTTCAGTATCTAGACTTGCTGATTTCGGTTTGAATGTCCTATTTACTGAGGTAGATTGCCAAGTGTTTAGTCGAGACAATCATAAAATGGTCTTTACCAGTATACGTAGAGGTGATCTTTACATTGTCGATTTCTCTAAAAAGGCACAACCTAAAACTTGCTTTATTGCTAAATCCTCAAAAGGTTGGTTGTGGCATAGACGACTAGGTCACGTTGGCATGAGAAACCTTGACAAGCTTATTAAAGGAAATCATATCCTTGGAGTTAACAATGTCATATTTGATAAGGATAGACTTTGCAGTGCTTGTCAAGCAGGTAAACAGGTTGGAGGAAGGCATCCCGTGAAGAACATCATGACCACAAGGAGGCCACTTGAGCTACTTCATATGGATCTCTTTGGTCCCAACGCCTACAAGAGTCTCGGTGGAAATTCTTTTGGTCTAGTTATAGTTGATGATTTTTCAAGATTTACATGGGTGTTCTTTCTTAATGACAAGTCGCAGGTCCAGAAGATCTTCAAAAACTTCGCTAGGAAGGCCCAAAATCAGTTTGACGTGAAGATCAAGAAGGTTCGGAGTGACAACGGAACGGAGTTCAAGAACGCAAATGTGGACACCTTTCTTGATGAAGAAGGGATTTCACACGAGTTCTCGGCTATGTACACACCTCAACAAAATGGAGTTGTTGAGAGGAAGAACCGGACGCTCATCGAAATGGCAAGAACGATGCTTGATGAATACAAGACGCCGAAGCACTTCTGGGCAGAAGCGGTTGAGACAGCTTGTCATGCAACAAATCGCTTGTATCTTCACAAGCTACTCGGCAAGACGGCATACGAGCTCCTCACCGGTAACAAACCCCAAGTTGGATACTTTCGAGTATTCGGCTCAAAGTGCTACATTCTTGATAAGCATCGTCGTTCAAAGTTTGCTCCTAAATGTCATGAAGGTTTCCTACTTGGTTATGGCTCAAACTCTCACACTTACCGTGTCTACAACAATTTCACCCGAAAGGTTGAAGAGACGGTAGATGTGAAGTTTGATGAATCTAATGGCTCGCAAGTAGAGCAATTGCCAATTGATGTAGGAGACAAAGACCCTTCAGAAGCAATCCAAGACTTGTCCATTGGCAAAATTCGTCCAACGGAGGTGAAGGAGAGTACTTCATCCATCCAAGTGGAAGCTTCTACTTCACAACAAGGTGAACCAAGAATCGACATGGAAGCATCCACAAGTGGGACACACCAAGATGAAGAAGACAAGGAAATGCATCAAGACAAACATCAACAACCTCCTTCTCCACCACGACCAAAAAACGACAACGTCAACAATGAAGACGGCCAAGAAGAAGAACAAGATGAAGAAGATGTTCAACGAAGACCCAAGCAAAAGCTCTCACGAGTTCGAGCAAGAATCGCCAAAGATCATCCCGTCGAGCAAATCTTCAATGATATACAAACCGGGAGAATCACTCGCTCAAAAACTCGTTTAGCTAACTTTTGTGAAAACTATTCATTCATCTCTAGCATTGAACCTATGAAGGTTGAAGAAGCATTGGAAGATCCGGATTGGATAAACGCTATGCATGAAGAGCTAGACAACTTTGAGAGAAACCAAGTTTGTACATTGGTTGAGAAGCCCAACAACAACCACAACATCATTGGTACCAAATGGGTGTTTCGCAACAAGCAAGATGAAGATGGACAAGTGGTTCGCAACAAAGCACATCTCGTCGCCCAAGGGTACACACAAGTCAAAGGTATGGACTATGGTGAGACATATGCTCCCGTTGCTAGACTTGAGTCCATTCGCATCTTACTTGCCTATGCTAATCACCATAACATCACCTTGTACCAAATGGACATTAAAAGTGCTTTTCTAAATGGTGAAATAGAGGAGGAAGTTTATGTCAAACAACCTCCCGGCTTTATCAATCCTAAGAAACCAAATCATGTTTACAAACTTCACAAAGCTCTTTATGGTCTTAAACAAGCTCCTAGAGCATGGTATAAATACTTGACCAAGTTCCTTATTGCAAGTGTTTTTGAAATTGGTAAAATTGATTCTACTCTTTTTACTAAAAGGGTTAATGGAGAACTATTTGTATGCCAAATTTATGTTGATGATATCATATTTGGTTCAACTAACCCTCTCTTTAGTGAAAAGTTTGGAAAGCTAATGTCAGAGAAGTTTGAGATGTCTATGATGAGTGAACTCAAATTCTTTCTCGGTTTGCAAATCAAGCAAACTAAGGAAGGTACATTTGTCTCTCGAATGAAGTACACCAAGGACTTATTCAAGAAGTTCAATATGCAAGAATGCAAAGGTATGTCTACACCCATGCCTACTAGTGGACATAATGATTTGACCAAAGATGGTGAACCAGTTGATTAAAAGGTTTATCGCTCTATGATTGGTTCATTGTTATACCTATGTGCTTCACGTCCCGATATTATGCTAAGTGTGTGCATGTGTGCACGATATCAAGCTGCTCCTAAAGAATGTCATCTTAAGGCCGTAAAAAGGATAGTTAGATACTTAATTCATACACCAAACTTTGGCATTTGGTATCCTAAGAGGTCTTCTTTTGATCTTGTTGGCTATTCCGACTCGGATTATGCCGGAGACAAGGTTGATAGAAAGTCCACTTCGGGTACTTGTCAATTTCTTGGTAGATCTCTTGTGTCTTGGTCTTCCAAGAAACAAAACTCGGTGTCCTTATCCACCGCCGAAGCGGAATACATTGTTGCTGGTTCATGTTGTGCTCAATTACTTTGGATGACCCAAACTCTTAAAGATTCTGGGATCTATGTGAAACATGTTCCACTGCTTTGTGACAATGAAAGTGCTATCAAAATTGGTCATAATCCTGTACAACATTCTCGAACTAAGCATATTGAAGTTCGTCATCATTTCATTCGAGACCATGTTGCTAAGGGTGACATTAATCTTAAGCATGTTCGCACCGATAAGCAATTAGCGGATATATTTACTAAGCCACTTGATGAGAAAGTGTTTTGCAGGTTGAGAGGTGAATTGAACATTATTGATGCTTCGAACTTGGAGTAGAAACTTCATTGGATACATGCAAGACATGAGCTTATGACTAATCCATGATATATCTCTTATGATGACTATCTTATATCTTGGATATATATTTGTATCTTGCATGTTGTCTAACCCATGTAGGTGGTTGGTTGAATCTAATTCCATGATATTGCGACTCACTCACATCTTGAGCAATCTCTACATCACCAAGTCTCTACACGATGGTGGTTGAAGACAAGGAAGCACAAAACCTTTCAAACATATCCTTTGACAAATTCTATGTTGAGCTTCATGATTGTCATTTTTGGATACACAAGTGCTCTTCCTTGCAAGAACTAACCCATGTAGGTAGATGAACTCAAACTCCAAGTGGTGCTCCCAACTCTTGATGAGCTACATCAACCTTGAGCACCCACACAAGTTCAACTACATGAGCAAGAACCACACCACCACCCAAGGTATGTTATTCCATCTTAGAGAAGCTTTACTCCAAGACATGAGTCAAAGCAACTCAACAAGATGTGAATACATCAAGATGCTTAAACAAAAAATGGTAACCCCATTTTGAGCTTAAACGATGAGTATGACCTATGATCAAGCGTTCTCACTTGACTCCCAAGTCAATATACTCTAACATAGGTGACTATGTCACCGCCCAACTCTAGATGAAGTTCTCTTGTGTTCTTTTTGTGTTATTGCATTTGTCTCATGCATGTTTGTTTTTTCTTTCTCTTTTTCCACTTCATCTAGATCCTTCAGCTTCTTCTCTTTTCCTTTTGTTTTTGTTCTGCATTTAATTCCTTGCAAATCTTTGTGAGATCCTACATGTCTAGTGAGCTGAGGTGACAAGTGTTTTTCTCTGTGTGAACTCGGTTTCACCGACTTGTAATCTTCGGTCCAACCGAATCTTTTCGGTACCACCGAAACATGCCACTCGGTGCCACTGACTTTGCAACAGGAAAACAGCTTGCCCCTTGTTCTATATTTCTTCTAATCCAGCTCTACTCAATGAATCTTGTCCTCTCCAAGCATCACAGTTTTATCCATTGCTTTGTGCTGAGTCTCAAGGACCAAACCTATACGACGGATTCCAGAAAGCCCTTCTTGGAAATTGATGTCAAAGGGGGAGAGAGAGATCACATCAAAGCTTGTAGGAGAGAGAGATCGCATCAAGGACGAAACCTACAAGAGAGAAAGTATTAAGGGGGAGAAAGAGATTTCCAGGGGGAGAGAAAATACTCAAGGATCCCAGATGCTTGATGTTCAAGAGGAGAGATGTCACATGTCTTTTTAGGGGAAAGACATGTTCATATGTACCCTTCAGCTCTGATTTTCTGTTCCCTATCTTCTCCCAATATCCCATGTAAGATTCAGGGGAAGCAAGACACCTAAGGGAAAGAAATTAGTCAAATTCATTGCATATCTTTACTCTTGGGGACATGTTGAATCCAATATAGTGCCTAGTACTTACTCTCTACATGTCATCCCAGTCTTGGTATTCTTGTGGTTTCTCTTGTTTGCTCTGGCTAGTGGAGGTACCTGTGTTATCTAACTTTGTTTGTGCAGGTTCATTCCATCCTAAGCCAACTCAAGACTACAAGGTAAGTATATGCATTAAAATCATGAGTATGAGGAGTTCTTGCTTATGTACATACTGTTTGCAAGAAGGACTCATGAGCATGAAGGTATTTTCCTTAATAATCTTTTGCTCTGATGCATATGGCCAAGATACATGTAACACATTGCCTACTTTGTCATGATTATGCTCTCACATGCTTCTATATTTTATATTCATATGATTGCATACATGTAGGGGGAGTCTATGTTTGTTACATGTCCTTCCAAAGCTTTACTTGCTGTTCTTTATATCTTTATCTAAAGCTTTGATGTATGTTGCCATCAATTACCAAAAAGGGGGAGATTGAAAGCACAAGTGCTCCCTAGGTGGTTTTGGTAATTAATGACAACATATGTCTTGTTGGACTAACGTTTCTATCTAGTATATTTCAGATAAGTTCAACAATGGAGTGGCATGAACTAAAGGCTGTGGGAAGTTCTCCAAGATGCTAAGGACAAAGGATTGGCTAAAGCTCAAAGCTCAAGACTCTTCATTTTATATTTTAGTGATCCAAGATCACATTGAGTCCATAGGAAAAGCCAATACTATCAAGGAGGGATGAGGTGTTGCTTAATGAGCCTCTTGCTCAAGTGCTTAATGATATGCTCCAAAATCCTCAGCTACTTTCCCATATCCACATATGACCTAATCCTAAAGCCAAACTCGGACCTACCGATTATTTCTATCCGGCGCCACCGAGTTTCATATGTCATAAGCCACTGCCAAACCCTAATCAGTTCGGTCTCACCGATGGGATCTCGGTCTCACCGAGATGGGCTTGCAAACTCTCTGTTACCTATTGCAATACTCTCGGTTTCACCGAGATATGCAATCGGTCCCACCGAGTTTGCTTGGTCAACTCTCGGTTTCGCCTATTACCAAAATCGGTCCCACCGAGTTTGAGTAATCGGTCAAACCGAGTTTTGGATTTACCCTAACCCTAGCACATCGGTCCCACCGAGTTGATCCAGTCGGTCCCACCGAAAATCTCTAACGGTCACTAGGTTTACCTTTTTCGGTCCGACCGAGTTTGTTGATTCGGTCCCACCGAGATTGGTAAATTGTGTGTAACGGTTGGATTTTGTGTGGAGGCTATATATACCCCTACACCTCCTCTTCATTCGGTGAGAGAGCCATCAGACTAAGCCTACACTTCCAGCATTCTATTTCTGAGAGAGAACTACCTACTCATGTGTTGAGGCCAAGATACTTCATTCCTACCATATGAATCTTGATCTCTAGCCTTCCCCAAGTTGCTTTCCACTCAAACCTTCTTTCCACCAGATCCAAATCCTATGAGAGAGAGTTGAGTGTTGGGGAGACTATCATTTGAAGCACAAGAGCAAGGAGTTCATCATCAACACACCATTTGTTACTTCTTGGAGAGTGGTGTCTCCTAGATTGGCTAGGTGTCACTTGGGAGCCTCCGACAAGATTGTGGAGTTGAACCAAGGAGTTTGTAAGGGCAAGGAGATCGCCTACTTCATGAAGATCTACCGCTAGTGAGGCAAGTCCTTCGTGGGCGATGGCCATGGTGGGATAGACAAGGTTGCTTCTTCGTGGACCCTTCGTGGGTGGAGCCCTCCGTGGACTCGCGCAACCGTTACCCTTCGTGGGTTGAAGTCTCCATCAACGTGGATGTAGGATAGCACCACCTATCCGAACCACGGGAAAACATCCGTGTCTCCAATTGCGTTTGAATTCTCCAAACCCTTCCCTTTACATTCTTGCAAGTTGCATGCTTTACTTTCCGCTGCCTATACACTCTTTGCATACTTGCTTGATATGTATTGTGAATGTTGAAATTATGCCTAAACTCCACTTAAACCGAAAAAGCTTAAAAATTGCAACTTTAGCATTAAGTGTCTAATCACCCCCCCTCTAGACACATCTACTTCAAGGTCCTACACAGTCCTTCCTCAGCAAGACAACAGCGAACTCATCAGCATTGGTCATCCGTTGACGCCAATTGCCCAGGATGCCTCATGGGCGGATCGCCCACAAGAGGAAGAAGACAATGAGGCCCAGCCCACTCAAACTCCACAGGCGTCGCCCGCGTTGCGTAGGCTTCGCAAAGGTCCAAGGCCTCATGTCTCTGCTGAAGACATTCCGGCTGCATCAGCCGAAGAAGAAGAAGTACCACCAGTCCCCCCGTCTTACCAAGCAGCAGTTCTTACGGAGAATGTGCTTGTGTCCGACCCTCCTGCTCGTCAAGTGGAGGATGAAAATCATGAGGCTGCCACAACCAACAATGAAGCTAATGTGGAGCCCTCCCCACCAAAAGCATCAGAAGACAGTGAAGCCACTAATCCTGACACTTCTGTTCCTGAGTCTGGTGCCGGTCCCCAGTTTGACTATCATGTTGAGCACAGGCCTCAGGTACAGAAGCCAATCCCAAGACTGCCAAGGTTCCCAGGTCCTGCATCAGCACCTGGCTCCTTCAACATCAATGGCTTCAAGGTAGACAATACATTCTTCAATAGCTCCAAGAACCCCTACTCAAGGGAAAGGATTTCATCAGATCGGTTCTGGAGCTATCCTCAGTGAAGCTATTACTCATGCATACTGTACAATCAAGGTCGCATCTTCCCACACAAGCGCCTTGATATTGAAGCTATAGCTGGTCTGCCCTGCCTAGAAGAAGCGTTGGATTGTTTCAAGCAAGTGGGACTGCTGCCATTCATAACTGACCAAGAGCATTGGAATGAAGAGCTGCTACTCCAATTCTATGCCACACTCCACATCCGTGGGTACAACAGAGATCCAAAGACTTGGGTCCTGGAGTGGATGACCGGCAATGTTCATCATGAAGCCAATGCATTTGACATCATTGAGCTCACTCGCTTGCCCACTCCTGGCGATCTCTTCGAGCACGGCTGTCAGCTGCATACTGAAGCTATTGAAAGCATCTTTCAGAGGCCTGAACCTAATATGAGTCAGATGCTCAGCATGATGAAACCATTGCCCCAAGATGCTGCTTATCCCATAGAGTTCTTCGTTGAAGACCTTGAGTATCTGCCAAGAACCATCTATCACATCATCAGGCGGACTCTCTGGCCCATTAAAGGACACTCTCCAAATGCCAAGATTGAGGGTGCAATGAAGACTTTGATATTCTATATCCTTCATGGCAAATGCTTCAATGCACAGGACTTTTTCATACGCCAACTTGCTGCATTAGGCTCTAATGTATTTGGTTTGAAGTTCTACGCCCCTTGGGTAATGCGGCTGATCAAACTTCACTCTGCTATCTTGTATCAGCCCTCTGCCCGCAACCATCGTATTTTCTTGCCAGATGTGGATACCTCTACTGAAGCCATCTATCCTGAACCTGCCAAGCAACCTCTAAGTCTTCAGAATGCAGAACACCAGAGCTTCACTCAAAACATTGAAGGAATTGAAGCAGTCTCTCGGGTGTATCTGTTGGCTGGCACTACACGTGCACCACGCCCTGCTTCCACTGAAGCCACTGACAGCACAACTGCTCCAAGACCCAAGAAGCGCACTCGTGTTCTCAATGACCGAGAGCTTCTTGTGGCCCTTCATCAAAAACAGGATAGGCATCATGACTGGCTGAAGCGTCAGATGAAAAGCCTCTTGGTGGATGTTAATCGCATTCGAAATCTTGCCACCAAGAATGCTTTCGTTACCCATGAAACATGTCGCCGTACATGGAAAGGGCTAACGATGATGTGCTCTGAAGCTGATCTTCAAGAGGATGGCTTCACTGAGCGATTCAAGTTTGACTCCACACCTCCTCGAAGGGCTGTGCTGCGAGGAACACCATCACTTGAAGACTCTGAGTTCTCTTCCTCTGCTGCAACAGTGACTGCCCGAGTTATCGAGGATGAAGACGATGCTACTTCACCACCACCCTCTTCAGCACCGCCAAACACCACCAACGACCCTGCTGCTCATGGGAACGAGTAGACACTCTATGTCTTCAAACCTTTTTGGTCCTTACCGACAAAAGGGGGAGAAGCATATGGGGTTGATAGTCTTCAAGCGGGTCCATATGGGCGGGTGCTTTATATTTTGCTATATTTTGCTTCGTGCTTACAACTCTCGTTTTGCTACATTTGGTTCTTTGAGTTGTAACACTTAAACTCGATGGTCGTCTGCTACTTATCTGCCAACTTGTTTTGCGATGATAAATTCCGCATGTGCGACGATAAATTCCGCACTTAGATCATTCTGCAGACGTCCATTTTTCATTATGCATGTCATTATCTTCATATACTTTCACATGCATAGTGGAATGTCGTCATAAGGTGAAGTGGATCTCCACAAGTACAACCTGCCATGTGCATTTGCATTCCAAAAGCAAATTACTTATATGCACATCTTCAGGGGGAGCCCTTGCAACTTATGAAGACACTTCCTTATCCTTTAAAATTTCATAGATTATATTCCCCGTTGAAAACTTCAACTAGTTTGTCATCA
The DNA here is from genome assembly GCA_034509565.1 of Triticum monococcum. NCBI lineage: Eukaryota > Viridiplantae > Streptophyta > Magnoliopsida > Poales > Poaceae > Triticum > Triticum monococcum. Next base: position 634,415,584 of record CM067842.1, read on the forward strand.
ATCACCAAAAAGGGGGAGATTGTAAGTGCATCTAGTGCCACCCCTAGTTGGTTTTGGAGTATTGACGACAAACCTAGTTGAGGGACTAATGTGTCTGTGAGAATTGCAGGATAACACAGGTAGAAGTCCCTCATTGATTCGGTTTTCCTACCAGAGATGACCCCTAAAAATGTACGAAGACATTGAAGTCAATGGTGTTATATGAAGATATTCACATTGAAGACTATGACAAGAGAAGACACCACGTGAAGCCTATGGAACTCGAAGACTTAGATCTTTCGTAGTTCTCTTTCATTTTGTGTTGAGTCATAGGAACCACCGTACTGTTAAGTGGGGTCCAAGAGAACCAGTCAGAATGACTGAAGTGATGCCTAATTAAAAAACCTATGTCTTCGAGTGAAGACTATGAGAGTTAATCTTGTCCAGAGTCGGACAAGTCAGCTTTGCTTGTAGCCCAAGCAAAGTTGCCGTGTGAGTTTGAAATCTGACCGTTGGAACACGTGTCAGTTCCTTAGTGACCCAGGGTCATTTCGGACAAATCAGGTCGGGTTGCCAAGTGGCTATAAATAGCCCACCCCCTACAACCATAAACGGTTGGCTGCTCAGATTTAGTGCACGGCTTTTGTCGTTTGAGAGCAACCCACCTCGAAGCCTTTGAGAAAGAGAATACCTAGCGAGGATAAAGCCCTAACCACCCAGAGCCAGAGAGAATTGGGCATCACTTAAGTCTTCTTGTCTGAGTGATCTGAAGACTTATTACACTTGAGGACTGTGCATCCTCCAGCCGGTTAGGCGTCGCGTTCTGTGCATCCAAGAGACATTGTGGATTGCCGGTGAACGAAGTCTGTGAAGGTTTGGGAGTATACCTTGAAGACTTACCAGAGTGATTGGGCGAGGTCTCTGTGACCTTAGCTCAAGGAGAATACGGTGAGGATTGGGTGTCCTGAGCTGCGTGTTTAGGACTGGGTGTCCGGGACTGTGTGTCCTAAGGTTTAAATACCTAGCCGCTCCAACCAGACGTACAGTTGTCACAGCAACTGGAACTGGTCCAACAAATCATTGTCTTCAATGAGTCACTGGTTTCATCTTCACTTCCTTTTTCTTACTGATTACTCATTGTGAAGTCATTGCATGTCTATTCTATCTTTTGTCTTCATAACGTGAGTGTATGATCTGTTTGGCTTCATAATATCTTCCTACCTGATCCTTATTACACTGCAGCTATTTGTCACTGTGCTTTCACTCTGTTGATACTTGACCATGGCTTGCCTAGTGTAGTCTAACTTCCGCTGCATAGTAATAGGCATATCGCTACTGTTTGTCTTCATAACTTCCACGTTTTGAAGACTTTCATAAAAATCGCCTATTCACCCCCCCCCCCCTAATCGATATAACGCACTTTCAATCACCATGATCTTGTGTGTGCGTAGGAATTTTTTTGAAATTACTACGTTCCCCAACACTTATTGGAGACTTCATATCTCTCAATCCGGGCATTTGCTTGACATATTAGCTTCAACTCCTGGAACATCTCATATGCTCCATGACGTTCAAAACGTCATTGAAGTTCTAAGCCGTAAAGCATGGCACATTGAACTATCGAGTACTCATCAGCTTTGCTCTGCCAGACGTTCTTAACGTCGTCAGTTGCATCAGCAGCAGGCCTGGCACCCAGCGGTGCTTCCAGGCCGTAATTCTTCTGTGCAGCAATGAGGATAATCCTCAAGTTACGGACCCAGTCCGTATAATTGCTACCATCATCTTTCAACTTTGCTTTCTCAAGGAACGCATTAAAATTCAACGGAACAACAGCACGGGCCATCTATCTACAATCAAACATAAACAAGCAAGATACTATCAGGTACTAAGTTCATGATAAATTTAAGTTCAATTAATCATATTATTTAAGAACTCCCACTTAGAAAGACATCCCTCTAATCTTCTAAGTGATCACGTGATCCAAATCAACTAAACCATAACCGATCATCATGTGAAATGGAGTAGTTTTCAATGGTGAACATCACTATGTTGATCATATCTACTATATGATTCACGCTCGACCTTTCGGTCTCAGTGTTCTGAGGCCATATCTGCATATGCTAGGCTCGTCAAGTTTATCCTGAGTATTCTGCGTGTGCTAAACTGGCTTGCACCCGTTGTAGATGGACGTAGAGCTTATCACACCCGATCATCACATGGTGTCTGGGCACGATGAACTTTGGCAATGGTGCATACTCAGGGAGAACGCTTTTATCTTGAAATTTAGTGAGAGATCATCTTATAATGCTACTGTCAATCAAAGCAAGATAAGATGCATAAAAGATAAACATCACATGCAATCAATATAAGTGATATGATATGGCCATCATCATCTTGTGCTTGTGATCTCCATCTCCAAAGCATCGTCATGATCACCATCGTCACCGGCGCGACACCTTGATCTCCATCGTAGCATCGTTGTCGTCTCGCCAATCTTATGCTTCTACGACTATCGCTACCGCTTAGTGATAAAGTAAAGCATTACAGGACGATTGCATTGCATACAATAAAGCAACAACCATATGGCTCCTGCCAGTTGCCGATAACTTGGTTACAAAACATGATCATCTCATAAATAAAATTTAGCATCATGCCTTGACCATATCACATCACAACATGCCCTGCAAAAACAAGTTAGACGTCCTCTACTTTGTTTGTTGCAAGTTTTACGTGGCTGCTACGGGCTTAGCAAGAACCAATCTTACCTACGCATCAAAAACCACAATGATAGTTTGTCAAGTTGGTGCTGTTTTGTAGCCACACTCGGTTCAACTAAAGTTGGAGGAAGTGACACCCGCCAGCCACCTGTGTGCAAAGCATGTCGGTAGAACCAGTCTCGCGTAAGCGTACGCGCAATGTCGGTCCTCCGAGCCGCTTCATCCAACAATACCGCCGAACCAAAGTATGACATGCTGGTAAGCAGTATGACTTATATCGCCCACAACTCACTTGTGTTCTACTCATGCATATAACATCAACACATAAAACCTAGGCTCGGATGCCACTGTTGGGGAACGTAGTAATTTCAAAAAAAATCCTACACACACGCAAGATCTTGGTGATGCACAGCAACGAGAGGGGAGAGTGTTGTCTACGTACCCTCATAGACCGGAAGCGGAAGTGTTATAACAACGTGGTTGATGTAGTCGTACGTCTTCACGGCCCGACCGATCAAGCACCAAAACTACGGCACCTCCGAGTTTTTGCACACGTTCAGCTTGATGACGATCCCCGGACTCCGATCCAGCAAAGTGTCGGGGATGAGTTCCGTCAGCATGACGGCGTGGTGACGATCTTGCTGTTCTACCGTCGCAGGGCTTTCCCTAAGCACCGCTACAATATTATCGAGGATTATGGTGGAGGGGGGCACCGCACACGGCTAAGAGATCAATGATCAATTGTTCTGTCTCTGGGGTGCCCCCTTGCCCCCGTATATAAAGGAGTGGAGGAGGGGGCCGGCCAAGGAGGGTGGCGCGCCCAAGGGGGGGAGTCCAACTCCCACCGGGAGTAGGACTCCCCTTTTTCCTATTAGGAGTAGGAGAGGGAATGAAGAGGAAGGAGGGAGGAAGGAAAGGGGGGGCCCTCCCAATTCGGACTAGGCTTGGGGGGGCGCACCCCCTCCCTTGCTCCTTTCCCCTCCTTTCCACTAAGGCCCAATAAGGCCCATATACCTCCCGGGGGGGTTCCGATAACCTCCCGGTGATCCAGTATTGTCCCAATCTTACCCGGAACCTTTCCGATGTCCAAATATAGTCGTCCAATATATCGATCTTTATGTCTCGACCATTTCGAGACTCCTCGTCAAGTCCGTGATCACATCCGGGACTCCGAACAACCTTCGGTACATCAAAATATATAAACTCATAATGAAACTGCCATCGTAACGTTAAGCGTGCGGACCCTACGGGTTCGAGAACAATGTAGACATGACCGAGACACGTCTCCGGTCAATAACCAATAGCGGAACCTGGATGCTCATATTGGCTCCTACATATTCTACGAAGATCTTTATCGGTCAGACCGCATAACAACATACGTTGTTCCCTTTGTCATTGGTATGTTACTTGCCCGAGATTCGATCGTCGGTATCTCAATACCTAGTTCAATCTCATTACCGGCAAGTCTCTTTACTCGTTCCGTAATACATCATCTTGCAACTAACTTATTAGTTGCATTGCTTGCAAGGCTTAAGTGATGTGTATTACCGAGAGGGCCCAGAGATACCTCTCCGACAATCGGAGCGACAAATCCTAATCTCGAAATACGCCAACCCAACATGTACCTTTGGAGACACCTGTAGAGCACCTTTATAATCACCCAGTTACGGTCTGACGTTCCGTAGCACACAAAGTGTTCCTCCGGCAAACGGGATGAAAGAACATGCGGTGCCCCCATGTTTGGTTTTGGTAATTGATGACAATCTCTATGGACTAATGGTTGCCTTGAGTTATATTTGAAGGTTTTGTCCATAGGCTTTTCTTGGAGTACATATGTTGGTTTCAAGGAGAGTTTGTGTCGACCAAGGTGCTATTCAAGGAATTACCTAAAGATTGGTCTTGTGAGAGGTTGATCAAGACTAAGTTAAAGAGTGAATCAAGTTGATCAACCCACAAAGCGTAGAAGATGTACCGAGAGGGATCAAGTGATCCCATGGTATGGTAAGCATTGTCAATTACGCTTTGTGTGCTAATCCATGGTCTTCGTGAGGGTTCTTTGTGGGGTTAGGTTGCGGTGTGCAAGTTCAAGTGGAGCACCACGAAGAGATCAAATGCTTGAAGCTTGCTGTCCTTTGTGGTGACAATGGACTTGTGAAGATGTGCGGAAGAGTAGCTCACCCATAGTAGAGTATGGGGGAGCAATCAACTAGTCTTCATCGACTCAACACAATCAAGAAAGGTTGCGGTGCAAGTTCAAGTGGAGCATCACGAAGAGATCAAATGCTTGAAGCTTGCCATCCATTGTGGTGACAATGGACTTGTGAAGATGTGCGGAAGAAAGGCTGACCCATAGTGGAGTATGGGGGAGCAATCAACTAGTCTTCATCGAGCCAACACAATCAAGAAAGGTGGTCCAACTTGAGGGAGTCAAGATCGTCATCATCTAGCTCAAGTGGACCATGTGCTAGGCAAAGGTTTGCCCTTGATAGGTTTTCTATTTTACCGGTCTCATGATGGTAGTTGGGAGACCGGGTTATAGGATCGATTGCCATACTTTCAAGGGGGGCTCTCAATGAGTAGCTTGATTGTATTGTTCGTTGAGAGCTCAAACCATTGCATCCTTGCATCATCTTTCTTGGTTCTTGTTTGGTTCTCTTTGTGAGTCTTAGAGCTTACGGTCATCTTGTTGACAAGCTTGAGTTCATCAAAAACGGAGTTCGCTTGCATCTTCTCTGATGTTTTCGATGTTGAAGGTTTTGCCGGTTCTTCTCGGTTGGAAATTTCACTCCTCTTTTTGTTAGGCATACCTCCCCTGCCTCTTCTTACTATAACCAGTCACTGTTTTGATGCTACTCGTCGTCTTGTTTCCAACAAGCTTGAGTTTGCTCAATTCGGAGCTCATATGCAGATTATTTGCTTCAAGTGCAAAGTAGAAGGGCATCATGTTAGATCTTGCCCATTGAAGAAGAAGCCCATTAGTGACAAGCAACAAGGGAAGTGGCCACAAGTTCATTCTCATGCTCAACCTCATGTTGAAGAAAAGCCTCTTCCCAAGAAGACTCAAGCTTATGCTTCTCAAGTTGAGAAATCAAGTGAGAAGAAAGTGAAGAGTAGACGTTGCTACCTATGTCGAGAGAAAGGTCACCTCGCTTCTTCATGCACTAGTGGTAACTTATCCAACCCAATTATTATTGATGATGTCTATTCTCTTGGGAAGGATAAGGTTGGCAATGTGGTTGCCAAGTTTGTTGGTACTCAAAGTGGTTTGAAGCAAAGAACCATTTGGGTAGCCAAGCCTATTATGACTAACCTCTTAGTACCCAACTTGGTTGGGGACCAACAAGCTCAAACTTGATCAATAGGTGATGTTGGAGGTCATTGGAGACTTGGCTACATTATGAAGAATTAAGGGGACTTCATCATTCTTATTGTCTCAAGGCAAGTCATTCGGCTTATCAAGTTTCTATCTTATATCCAATGTTCCTCCTTGTGGTAACTCGTGCTTAAAGTGTTTACATTGAAAGTTACTTGCCCCTTTGCATGTTTGGCTTTGTTCCTTGCATGTGTTTGTATATGTTGTGCTTCCAACTTGATTATCTTGAGCAATCAAGTATGTGTGTGTTGGTTTGCACATCATGTACATGTGTGTCGTTAGTTGAGCCTTTGTGCATATTGGTCATATCTTAGTTGGCTCTTGTGAGAGATTAATGGAATATCCCATTATGGGGGAGTGATGTGCTTTCTGCACTTCACAATCCTATAAAGGTGGGTAAATGGGGAATACCACTTAGTATTGATATTGCAAGCTTATCTAGTCGCTATGTGGTATGTCTTCTCATGAGAAATTCAAATTCTAAATAGTCCATTAATTATCTCTTCTTGGATCCTTTTATTTGCCTCTTGTTCATCCTTAATTGGTATCACATTATGGGGGAGTAATATGCTATGTGTATATTACTAGCCTAGAAAATGTGTACATTTGAGATATTGTCACCTAGAGTTGATATTGTAAATTATCTTGTTCCTAGGTGGCATGTTAGCTCTACAAGTTGCATTTTGCTTTGTTTGGTGTGAAGATGATGTCGGATATCCTTGGTATCTACCACCGGGAATTATTTCCGTTTACTTCTTGTCTTTTGACAATTGGTACTCACTTTTGTGGTAGAATCTATTGATCATCTTTACATTGGCCTTTGCTTTTTATTTGCCCTTTCTCTTGCCAAGGATTGTATCAACTCCCTTTTGTCTTCCATTCCACTTGTGGATCTTGTTAATTTCTTGACCTTGTCTAGTGTTTTCTAGATATAGTGAAAGTGATGATCCCACCTCATGCATTTTGTATTCAAATGCAATTTCTCTTTAATGCACTAGTCTTGGGGGAGCTATCCTATTCTCTATAAAACACTCATCTTGTGATCCTTATCAAGTGTGTGTTTGTGGAAGGCAAGCCGTTTCTTTTTGGTGCTTTGTGCCATCATGAAACTTTGTAGAGGGCTTGGTTTGTTTGGAACCATTCTCTCTTTTGGGAGTTTGACATCTTTCTTTTTGAGTGTATCAATGGATATCTCATTCCTCGATGTATCTTTTATGGGTATCCTCCAAGTGATGATTTATTCATTTGGTATCTTTTCTTCGCTTGGTATTTCTTTGTCTTTTGGTCTCGGTTCTTGAAAGTCTTGAGCATGCATATTTACTTCTTGTAGTTTCTTTGGCATGTTTTCTTTCTTTGACCCAATATATAGGGGGAACTCCACCAAGTCTCAAATTGGATGAGATGTGCATGAAATTCATTTTCATATCCATATGCACATATTTATGTGGAGTTTGTCCTATGTGTTGTTGGTTCTCTAACTCTTTGGTCCCAATGAGTTTGGGTACCATTTTGTTTGTGTTGTTGTTCTAGGAACAAGTGGAGATGCATTGGATGCTCGGCTCACTCACAAGGAAGGAGTTGTCACCATGTGCTTATTGGAGTCAAGCTAGGATGATCAATGAACTACTTTGTACCTTCAATTGGTATCTACTACATCCTTCCAATGTTATCTCGGTAACAAGTCTCTTCATATACTTCATGCACACATTTCTTGCATCAACCTTGTGTAGGTTTTATCATGGCATGTTATCCATTCTTTCTTGTGATACTTGTTTCCTTTCTCAAAGCATCCCAACAATGATCTCATGTTGCTAGTTGCGATGTCTTTGATGGTTGTGTAGTAGGAATTCATTTATATACAATAAGACCTTATCTAGCTATGTGCTATGCTTTAAAGCAAATATCTTATTGGTATATTTATGATTTCCTTGTGGATATCTTGTTCCTCGTGTTGCAACTATTTCGGGTGTACATCCTTCTTTGTAGATATATATCATCATGATTTCGTCTACCTAGAATCTTATAAACTTGAGAAAAGTTGCATATCTAGTTGATATCCTTTCTTTCACGACCACCTTGTCTTTCTTATGTTATTTCTTTGGTGGCTCAGTGAAAGCTTTTGCCTTGAGTGCGTGTCTTATCTCGTTGCATCTTGATGCACTCTTGTGTGGTGAAGATTATTTTCGTCATGCTTATCTTTACGAGGCTTTTGCCATCTTAATTGGTATCCCTCGTCTTGACGAGGCTTTCATCTTCTATCTTCACCACGGGTTGTCACAAGCATAGGTTCTTTATATGCTTATTAGTAAGCTTGTGAACCAATTTACTTGTTGTGTGTGGGAATGATAGGCCTTGCACCGTGTTGCCTTATTCTTTCAAGACTTTATTGATGCTTAATGCTCATCCGTACTTTAGTCTTCTCAAGTGCATTGCCTTGACTTTCACACATCATTTTGGTTGAGCCCTTTCTTAAGTTGCCTCTTTCACTTGTTGCTCAACCATGTGTTAGTTGCAAGTACTAGGCTTAGTTTCCTATATGCTCACTTGCAGTTGTTGTAAGTTTATATTGATTTTGGGGGAGCTATGATCCTATTTTGTGCACTTTGTATCCAAATACAAAAATTCTTGTTGTGCACAAATCATGGGGAGCTTCTCCAGTTTCTTTAGAACACTCCTCTGCTCATATCATAATATCCTTTATTCATGTGGCTCTTAGGATATCTGGTCTAGTTGGTTCAATTGATATCCGTTGATTGCTTGCTTCAATTGGTATCTTTTGATTGCTTGATTGCTTGTGTCTCTCTTTGTTATGTCCTTGTGGCATATCTTTCCTTTGGCAATCTTGGTGCCTCAATATAGTTGCTCTTCCTCTGAGTATTACCGTTGGATATGTGTATTGCATTCCACTCTCTTGTTGAGAAATACACAACTTATGGAGGAACTCAATCTATATTGGCCTTCTAAGCTTTTCGCCCATTTTGGCAATCGATGCCAATGGGGGAGAAGTTTCAGAGAGTTTTGTGGAGGTTTCGAAGAGTTTTGTGGAGAAGTCTTTAGAGTTTTCTCCTTGCTTTGGTTTTGTTCCTAAGCATTTGCATCTCATACGCATGCATTATTGGTTGTTGCATTGCATGGTGATGCATAATTCCTTGTATTAAACTCTCTTGAAAGTGATTGTCATCAATTACCAAAATGGGGGAGATTGAAAGAACATGCGGTGCCCCCATGTTTGGTTTTGGTAATTGATGACAATCTCTATGGACTAATGGTTGCCTTGAGTTATATTTGAAGGTTTTGTCCATAGGCTTTTCTTGGAGTACATGTGTTGGTTTCAAGGAGAGTTTGTGTCGACCAAGGTGCTATTCAAGGAATTACCTAAAGATTGGTCTTGTGAGAGGTTGATCAAGACTAAGTTAAAGAGTGAATCAAGTTGATCAACCCACAAAGCGTAGAAGATGTACGGAGAGGGATCAAGTGATCCCATGGTATGGTAAGCATTGTCAATTACGCTTTGTGTACTAACCCATGGTCTTCGTGAGGGTTCTTTGTGGGGTTAGGTTGCGGTGTGCAAGTTCAAGTGGAGCACCACGAAGAGATCAAATGCTTGAAGCTTGTTGTCCTTTGTGATGACAATGGACCTGTGAAGATGTGCGGAAGAGTAGCTCACCCATAGTAGAGTATGGGGGAGCAATCAACTAGTCTTCATCGACTCAACACAATCAAGAAAGGTTGCGGTGCAAGTTCAAGTGGAGCATCACGAAGAGATCAAATGCTTGAAGCTTGCCGTCCATTATGGTGACAATGGACTTGTGAAGATGTGCGGAAGAAAGGCTCACCCATAGTGGAGTATGGGAGAGCAATCAACTAGTCTTCATCGAGCCAACACAATCAAGAAAGGTGGTCCAACTTGAGGGAGTCAAGATCGTCATCATCTAGCTCAAGTAGACCAGCGCTGTTTTTGTTAGGCATACCTCCCCTGCCTCTTCTTACTATAACCAGTCGATGTTTTGATGCTACTCGTCGTCTTGTTTCCAACAAGCTTGAGTTTGCTCAATTCGGAGCTCATATGCAGAAGTTATGGCAGTTCTTGTTTTCTTGAGTGTGGTTTTTGTTAGGGTCCCAGCGGTAGTACCGTGGTACCCAGCGGTAGTACCGCTAAGGGGTCACAAGCGGCAGTACCGCTCCGCAGCGGTAGTACCGGCGGTGACTCCGCAACAGTACTACCGTTGGCTTACCAGGTCCCTACCGCGTCGATTCGAGGGGGTCTTTTTCTATGTCGGATTGTGCGGTACCTCGTTGCAGCAGTAGTGCGGCAGTACCGCTCCTTAGTGGCAGTACCGCCCTTCCTCCGCGGTAGTACCGCCCGATTCCCTCCTTCCCTTTACCCTTCGTTATACGCGGCAGTACCGCCGAAGGGTGCGGCAGTACCGCTTAACCCAGCGGTAGTACCGCTGTCTCCTACGGTACTACCGCCCCAAGGTTCATGTTTTGTTGCTCCTTTTCCCTGTTTCTTCTGCCTGAGCGGTAGTACCGCTCATGGAGCGGTAGTACCGCTCGTGTGCGGGCTGAGCACATAACGGTTGGATTTTCCCCCTCCTATAAAAGGGGGTCTTCTTCCCCATTGAACCTTATCCTTTGAGCTCGTGTTCTTCCCCCATTGTTGACCTTCTTCGAGCTTGCTAACTCTCAATCCCTCCATGGATTCTTGCTAATTTTTGAGGAAAAAGAGAGAGGAGATCTAGATCCACATTTCCACCAATCATTTTCTCCTCTATGTGAGGGGAACCCCTTGGATCTAGATCTTGGAGTTCTTGGTGTTCTCCTTCTTGTTCTTCCTCTCATTTTCCTCCCTAGCATTAGTTGCTTCGGTGGGATTTGAGAGAGAAGGACTTGGGCACTCCGTGTGCCCTTGCCATTGCATTTGGTGCATCAGTTTGAGTTCTCCACGGTGATACGTGGAAGTGAAGGTTGAGAAGCTTATTACTCTTGGGTGTTTGGGCACCCTAGAGCTTGTTCCTCTTGGGTGCCTTGGCGCCCTAGACGGTTGGTGTTTTTCGGAGCTCAATCATTGTGGTGAAAAGCTCCGGGCAAGCATCGGGGTCTCCAATTAGGTTGTGGAGATCGCCCCGAGCAATTTGACGGGTACCGGTGATCGCCCCCAAGGGTTGCCAAAGTGTACGGGTTCGGTGACCGCCCCCAAGGGTTGCCATTTGTACGGGTTCGGTGACCGCCCTCAAGGGTCCCTTAGTGGAATCACGGTATCTTGCATTGTGCGAGGGCGTGAGGAGATTACGGTGGCCCTAGTGGCTTCTTGGGGAGCATTGTGCCTCCACACCGCTCCAAATGGAGATTAGCATCCGCAAGGGTGTGAACTTCGGGATACATCGTCGTCTCCGCGTGCCTCGGTTATCTCTTACCCGAGCCCTTTATTTATGCACTTTACTTTGTGATAGCCATATTGTTCTTTGTCATATATCTTGCTATCTCATAGTTGCTTATCTTGCTTAGCATAAGTTGTTGGTGCACATAGATGAGCCTACTTGTTTTAGGTTTTATGCTTGGAAAATTAACCGCTAGGTTTATTCCGCATTTGTTCAAGCCTAAACCGGTAATTATTTTAAAACGCCTATTCACCCCCCCCCCCCCTCTAGGCGACATCCACGATCTTTCACGGGAGTTGCATAATCTCATAGTCATAGGAACATGTATAAGTCATGAAGAAAGCAATAGCAACATACTAAACGATCGGGTGCTAAGCTAATGGAATGGGTCATGTCAATCACATCATTCTCCTAATGATGTGATCACGTTAATCAAATGACAATTCATGTCTATGGTTAGGAAACATAACCATCTTTGATTAACGAGCTAGTCAAGTAGAGGCATATTAGTGACACTTTGTTTGTCTATGTATTCACACAAGTATTACGTTTCTGATTAATACAATTCTAGTATGAATAATAAACATTTATCATGATATAAGGAAATAAATAATAACTTTATTATTGCCTCTAGGGTATATTTTCTTCAATATCAAATCATGATCAAAAATTATTTTCAAAGAAAAATAATGATCAGAATTTTCCCTAAAAGGAAAATCCCATTTGCCGTCTCATTTGCCGCTCGTTGTTGGGGTAATTCATTCGGAAGTGAATCCCTCTACTCTAATACATCTTGCCTTCCGTATTCGATAAAGATATACAAAGTGTATAGGATCATTTGCTAGGATGAATCATTTCCTAAAATGACCATCTCATTATTTCTTGGTTGTATATTACAAAAAATATGAGGGAGGGGAACGGCGGCGCGCCTTTGACGCTCCAGTGGTTGTAGTCATCGCTAGATGGCCTACAGACATGGTTATAATCTTTGTTACTTCTCGTGTTCTTTGTATTGTCAATATGTGAAACATGCACCCTTGACGTAACGGGACACCACACCACTGTATTTCCTGATGTTGGGAAGGTTCTTCTCGCATTTTTTTCTTTTTTATGTGTTGGTCTGTCAATTTTACAAGCATTCTTTTCTTTTATGTTTTTTCCTTCTCTTTTCTATTTCCCTTTCCATTTTTAAATTTCGAGCATGTATTACCAATTTTTGAGCATGTTATAAATTTGGGAATATTTTTAAAATTCATAAAGAATAATGTTCATGATTTTTTAAACCATAATCATTTTTCAAAAATATACTCCCCTCATTCTTAAATATAAGACCTTTTAGAGATTTCACTATGAACCATATACAGATGTATATAGACATACGGAGCAGAATGCGTGAATCTACACTCTAAAGTATGTATATATACATCTTTATGTGGTCCATAATGAAATCTCTAAAAGGTCCTATATTAAGGAATGGAGGGAGTGGGAATTATTCTAGCAGAAACCCAGAATTTTTTTTAAAAAAACTGACTGGAAAAAATCGTCAGTACGCATAGCATGACAACATTTCGGCGCAGAATAGGATGTTCTGCCATTGACAAAACGACTTCCCACCCGTCTGCTAGCGCTCTGATCAAAGTAGTTTGACGATCTGCAAGGTACACGAAGGTTTGATATTTCATGCATTGAAATATACTCTCTTCGTCCCAAAATAAGTGTTACGGAGGGAGTGCTACCACCTAGGGTCTTGTATACTTGTTCGTGGAACCTCAAGGTTCTGTATAAGATCTTCATCCCGACTACCATGCAGGTGTAGTGTTGGAACTTGAATATACTACTACTCTCTCTTTTCATATATGTAGGGTTTAATGTATTTTTTCAAGATTGCCTTTGACTATTGATAAAAATTAATAATATATGAGATGTATAATATGAAAATTATATCATTAGAAGCTCCTTTTACGTTCGAATTTGATGATGTGCTTTGTATAACTTGCATGTCATATATTAATGCTCTAACATACGGTCAAAGTTATCCTTAAAACACAGATTAGGCTCTACATACATGAAAGGAGGGAATACTCATTTTGCTCCAAGCAACTTCCCACATGTTACCATGATTGTATCTACCGGCAAGAGGAATCATGCAGCCGCAAATTTGTTCATTCAAAAGCAGAAAAGATGGATCCTAGCAGCTTCAACGTTTCCCGGTCTCCGAGACACACAGATGATGCTCCATGCTGGGCTGTACTACTACTGCTGGGGTTCTTTTTCAGTGAACCCACAAGGGAACCAACTACCAAGGGATCCCGAAAAAAAAGGAACCAAGGGACGACGAACGCCTCCGGCTGCATCCGGTGCCGGGTGCCGGTGTCGTCCATTGTCGGGTGTTAGGATCGACATATGCCAACGGGTGGCTTATCATTGCGGGGGCCAAAAGAACGTCGCCGGTGCCTGGAAACGGGATGAGGCGTAGGCATGCACGCCGGCGAATCTTACCCAGCTTCAGGGCTCTCCGGGGAGATAACACCCCTACTGCTGCTCTGCGGGGGCTCCGCATGGTTACTAAGTTCACAGGTGGCTACAATGCTCCTTGAGCTGTTTTAGGTGGAAGGAGGAGGAAGGGCTTAGCTCAGCTTGCTTCTTCTCCTTGGACGCGTCTAAGTCTAGAGAGAGAGTCCAACCCTTTGCATGGGTGCACCGGGGGGTTTATATAGGCCTACCCCCCGGGGGTACAATGGTAATCCGACTGGGCACTGGGCCCAGCTGTCTGTGGCTATGTTCGCCGGCTTCTCCGCCGGCTTCTGGGGCCCGCCGGCTGGTGGGTCCCGCCGACTGCCGGCTCCTGGGTCGACAGGCCGGCCCCACGGGCCAGGGCCTGGTCGGCGGCTGGTTACTGTTGCTCCGTGTTAGTTGGCGCAGGCTTGGTCGGGGTAAGCGTGGCTACAGCAACGCCGCCCTGGCGGGCGATTACTGTAGCCCCGCCGCACCTTGTCTCCTTAGTGGGCGTCTCCTTCGAGGAAGGCGGCAGGCCGGCTACGCCAAGCCGACCCTCTGTCTTGCCGGCTTGAGAGGGGGTGTGGCGGCCTTCGGCATCTCTCTGCCCGTAGGGGCCCACCGCCTCGGGGGCCACGCTGGTGGCCCGTCATGGACGGCGTCAAAGCCACCGTGGCTACAGTGCCGCGCCGGGCGGGCCGCGGCTGCCCGCACGACGCGCTGTACCAGGCGTGCTCCGGGTTTTGGGGGTGGCAGGCTCCACTGTAGCCACGCCCCGCTTCATCATCACAGAGTGGACGCGTACATCGCGGGTACGGCGTTGACTGCTTTATCGGAGCCGGCCCAGCGGTAGCCGGCCGTCTATAGCCGGCCTTCCATAGCCGGCCCTGCCGTAGCCGGCCCTCCATAGTTTTCTTTGCGGGGGTAAAAAGGAGCGGGCCGCCCCCCAAGCCGGCCAGGAAGTCAGCCGGCTAGGGGGGAGCCGGCCCAAGTCTTGAGTCTTCTTATGAGCCGGAAGGGCTCACAATTTTTTCTGAAGGGCCAGGGGATGCCGGCTGGGCTACCCGTGGCTGCGTACCCCGACAGTAGTCCCCGAAGGCGGGCGAGCTTCGCGGCAGATGAACGGACGGGAAGCTAGGCCGGCTTCATACCGTGCAGGGCCAACTGCGTTGTCGCCGCCGGCCTCGGAACACTTTTCTTTATTAGGGCGACCGTGGTTGACCCGCGGGCCGGCCGCGGGCCCCACGACGAGCCACGTGGCGGGGAAATCCTGCCGTCGCACGCGCGCGACGGGACGCCGCCGCAGGCCTGGGCCCGCCACTCCCCGGCCTCGGCCCGGGCGCAGATCTTCTATGGCCCGAGGGGGCCGCTCGCCTCCCCGCGGTCGTTACCCTGCGCCATCAAGGCGCGTAAATGACGCGAGCGTGGGGGAGATGTGCACGATTGATCCCCACGACCCCCCACGCCGCGCCTCCTCGTCTCCGGCGCACGCGCCTACAAGTAAGAGGGGAGGGGGAGAGGCACGGACCCGCTCGCTCCCCATCCCCCCCGCTCTTCTTCTTCCTGCTCTTCTTCTTCCTGCTCTTCTTCTTGCTCGACACTGCTTCGCGCCGTAGCCCTCCCACGTCGCCATGTCGCTGGCCTTGTCGAGCTCGTGGGACGGGTCCAACGTCCACGACGAGCACATCGAGTTCCTCCGCCAGACCCGGCGTCTGCCCTCCGCCGACCTCGTGCAGGTGCGCCTAGCGCCCGCGAAGGAGGTCTCGCCGGCGCCGGAGGAAGGCGAGCGCGTCGTCTTCCGCGCGCACTTCCTCCGGGGCTTCGGCTTTCCGGCGAGCAGTTTCATGCGATCGTTCCTCGAGTTCTACAATCTTCAACCGCATCACGTCACGCCCAACGCGATGCTCCAACTCTCGGCCTTCGTCACGCTCTGCGAAGGGTACTTGGGGGTGCTGCCGACGCTGGAGCTCTGGGCCGAACTGTTCCAGAACAAACTCGGCACCGTCTCCGCCGGCGTGCCGGCTCCCTGCGGCGCCTTCATCGCGATGAAGAGGGCCAGCGACGACAACCCCTTCCCCCACATTCCTCTGATCCAGTCGGTCAAGCTGTGGCAAAAGTCTTACTTCTACGTCAAGAACGTCGCCCGGCACGGCGACTACGTCAACCTGCCGGCTTACGTAGCCGGCCCGCCGACTGGGAAGCGGCGGACCTGGGGCTACCGGTCGAAGTCCCTTTCTCCAGCGGGGAACGCTTCCATCTCCCGGCTTCGGGTGATGATCCAATCGCAGGGTCTGCTTGCGTCCGACTTGGTAACCGCCTTCGTCGAGCGCCGGATCTTGCCTCTCCAAAGCCGGCCGCACCTGATGTGCCAGATGAGCGGCCGGTTCGATCCCAGCCGGCTGAGCACCTGGGAGATGCCGCACGCCGAGGTGGCTCTGATGGTGAACTACGTCGCCAACTTGAATCTCACCGACGAGTGGCAGTTCGGCAAGGCGCCGTACTCCCGCGCCCAGCCTCCGCCTGTGGTAAGCCTTTCCCCTCGCCGTCTGCCGGCTTGGGATAGCCGGCCTCTGACCAGGCGACCCCTTTTCTCTTTTCCTTTATCAGAATCCTCTCCTCCCGCTGCCGGCCGGGGCAGCCGGAGTCGACCGCGAGTACGCCCCGGATCGCACGGAGGATGACCCTGACGACCCGGATCTCTCCGCCGTCGCCATGGAGGACGCCGCCACGGGGGGTGCCGTCGAGCTTGGCGGCACCGGGCTCTCGGCCAGCTTCGACGACTGGCTGGACGACTTCGAAGCCGGAGATCTCCCTCGCCGCCAGTCGGCAACCGACTGCCGCGGCGCGAGCTCGTCTGCCATGCCGACTGCCGGCGGCGGGAAGGGAAAACGCCGGGCCGCGCTCCCGCTCTTCGGGAGCCGGCCGAAGAAACCGAAGGCCTCCGCCGCGGCCACGAAGCGCGAGGAGGCGGCGGCGAAGGCAGCCCGCTTTCGGAAGGCGGTGAAGAAACCCCCGTCAGTTTCCGCGTAAGTCTAGTAGCCGCCTGCGTGCTTGTTATTCTGAAGTTTTCTTTCCTTGAATGTTTTCTGATTTCCTGAGCAGGGCGCCGCTCTCCCTCGAGAGGGGCCCAGCCGGCTCCGTGGTCGGGCCGAGTGCCGCCTCTCCAAGGTCCCGCCGAGTGGACCCCCGCGCCGAACTTGACGCAGCCACGCAGCGCAACGCACGCGAGGCACGCCGGGAGATGGAGGCGGCCGAGCGGGCAACGGCGGAGCGAGAGGCCGCCTAAACGGCGCCAGGGCGGGCGAGCGCGGCGGCTGAGGCTCCATCGGAGCGGGCGGCCGTGGAGGCGGAGGTGGAAAGCGTGCGCAGCCAGACTCCGCTGCTCGCCATCCCCCTCCAGACCTTGGATCCGGACGTCCCTCTGCCCACGGCGGAGGAGATTATTCCCGAGCAGCCGCCGGTGCAGAGGGGCGAGGCCGTCGAGGGATCCGCCAAGAGGACGCCGCCGGCAGCGCTAGCTGGAGCAGGCGAAGGCGGCCGATCGTCGGCGGTGCCGGAGGAGCCGGCCCGGGCCACACCCGAGGCCGGAGCCGGCCTCGAGATCGAGCCGGCGGCGGACCGGCCCGCCGGAGGGGGCACGGCCCCGCCGGACATGCGCCGAGCCGCGGGAGCCGAGCGGACGGCGGATGCCCTGGAGGCGGCCAGCTCCGCCACGTCCGGGTGGACTCCCATCGGAGGGAGCGGCGAGCTGAACGTCGCGGCCCAAGGGGTTCGGAGCCGGTTGCAGGCGCAGGCCGGCCTCCTGAGGCAATTCACTCAGGAGTTTCTGTCGACGCGGTCTGCAATCCGGGTAAGTCTTCGCTCCTTGACCGCTCTGGTCCTTTGAGTTTTTTCCGTGGGGGCGCGCTGGCGCACCCACTGGGTGTAGTCCCCGAGATCCGGGCCGACTGCAGCTCAGTCGGGTCGGATCTTACTAGACGACTATGCTGACTGTTTTTTCTGATCTTCAGGATTATCACAACTCTCGCGCGGCCGCCTTCAACTCCCAGGCTCGGGAGCTAAGCCGGAGGACCGAGGACCTCGCCAGCAGCCGGCGTAAGTGTCTTGTCGTGGTTAACTTCTCGTGGGGGCGCGACAGCGCACCCACTGGGTGTTGTCCCCGAGATCCGGGCCGACTGCAGTGCAGTCGGGTCGGATCTTTCTTGACGACTTTCCCTTTGCTGATTTTTCTCTTTATTTTTTGCTCGAGCAGAGGCCAACGCCGACTTGCGGAGGGAACTCGGCGTGGTGCAGGCCGCTCTTCGTGCCAAGGACGCCGAGTACGCTGATCTGGCTCAAGAGCGCGACCGCCTGGCAACGAAACTGGCCGACCAGGAGAGGAGCCACAAGGCGGCCCTGCAAAAAGCGCAGGACGACGAGGCTACCCTGAGGGCGGATTTCGGGGCCAGGGAGGCGAGCTGGGCCGAGACGCGGCGGGCACTGGAAGAAGGCTTCGGCCGGGTCGAGGATCTTATTGACGGTAGGCTGTCTTCCTCGCTCTTCTTCCAGTCGCCGGCTGCCTATGGTTTTGTTTTGACTTGTGTTTGCTGTCTTGCGCAGAGTACTTCCCCGGCCAGTCTGTCCTAGCCGCCCAAGCCATCGAAGCCTACCGCGAGGAGCGTCGTCAAGCCGGGGTCGTGATTCCGCCGGATGCGAACCGAACATTGTCGGAGCAGCTTATCGCCGTCCAGGCGCGGCTGCAGCCGGCCCACCGGTTGCTCCGTCGACTCCAGCGCGCCGGGGCGACGATGCTGGCCGCGCTCTGGCCCGGCCAGGCAATTCCCCGGACCCCAAGCCGGACGGCCGACTGGCTCGAGGTCGCAGTCGGCCGCTTCGAGGCCTGGAAGGCGTCCGCGGCCCGTCTTGGAGCCGGGCGCGCGCTGGAGTTCGTCCGCGCGTGGTACCCAGGGCTGAGCCTGGACCAGCTGCGGACGTGGCGGTCGGAAGCCGACGCCGAACTGGAGGAGGTGCGGCCGGCGATCGCGCAGCGCGCCTCGACGATCGCCGAGTGCACCGACACCAGCGTCTTCGCGCCGGAGCTTAACGACGATGGCGCCGCCCAGCCGGAGGAATGGTTCGGGCTGAACCCGGCGGACGGCGAAGACTCGGCGGAAGAGATCGCCTCTAGCGACGAGGGCGAAGACGACGAGGAGGAGGACAGCGAAGACGCCGAGCCGACTGGTGGGGCGGCCGACCGTCCCCCAGCCGACCGTGCCTCTAGCAACGAGCCGCGCAGGAGCGCGCCCTCTGCCGGAGGCGACGATCAAGCCGAGGTTCGTCAGTCGGCCGCTCCTTCAGCCGGCGCGACTACCTCCGCCGCCTAATCCAGCTCGTCTGCGGCCCTGCCAGCTTGAGCTGCCTTTCGTTTCGTCCCTGTCTTTCTTTTTGGACAAGTTTAAGTTTCTGCAATTCCACCCACTGGGTGTATATCGAACAATGCTGAATGTCGACCTCTCTAGAGGTTTTTTGTGTAATATATTAATATATGCATGTGTTGGCGTTCATCCAAGTGTACTTTTTGTCCTTAGGCTCTTTCCTTTGCCGCCTTCCCTCTTTGGGAAGGCAAGTACTTGAGTTTTCTTGGATTTGAAGTAGACTGGATGTAAGCCGGCCGGCCGGCTACTCTGGTAGTCGGTCGGCGGGCGGCAGCAAGCCGGCCTTTGCTATATATGCGAGCATGTTTGGTCCCTAGCCGTTTTTCATGTGCGCACCCTTTCCGGCTGGTGGCTCCTGCCAGTCGGGCAGTCGGTTCTTCGAGCTGCGATTTCGGCAAGAGCCAAGCCTGGGTGTCGGCGCATTACTTGTCTGGCTGCGGGTAGGGCTCTGAATATAACTCTAGCCGGCCAGTCCCCGGGCCGACTCGTCGGACCCGGTGCCGGACGGAATAAATGAAGAGATAAAATCATGCGCATGATAACTTTCATTCATAAGGTAAAGGGTGGCAGTCCCCGAGTCTTTCTCGGGGAGCCTACTGTTCATACTAAATACAAAAGTGGGCATGACACATACTGCGTTTTAACTGTAAAACTTCCGAAGGAGATTTGCGTTCCATGGTCGCTCCGACTCCTTGCCGGAGTCGTCTCTCTTGCGTGCCTTCGGCTTCTGCGCGTCGATGAGGTAGTAGGCGTCGTTGCCCAAGGCTCTGCTGATGATGAAGGGGCCTTCCCAGGGGGCTGCGAGCTTGTGCTGGCCGGCTGTTCGCTGGATCAGCCGGAGCACAAGGTCGCCCTCCTGGAAGGATCTTGGGCGGACCCTCCGGCTATGGTAGCGGCGCAGACCCTGCTGGTAGATGGCGGACCGGCTGAGGGCTAACAGCCGGGCCTCTTCCAGCAGGTCGACGCCGTCTTCTCGTGCTTCTTTGGCTTCCGCTTCCGTGTACATGGTTACCCGAGGTGAGTCGAACTCGATGTCTGTTGGGATGACCGCCTCGGCACCATATACAAGGAAGAAGGGAGTGAAGCCGGTTGATCTGTTCGGAGTAGTGCGCAGACTCCATAGGACAGCCGGCAGCTCATCGAGCCAGCAGTCGGCTGAACGCTCCAGGGGTACGACCAGTCGAGGCTTGATGCCGGACAGAATGAGGCCGTTTGCTCGCTCCACTTGGCCGTTTGACTGTGGGTGGGCGACTGACGCAAGGTCCAGCCGGATACCTTGCGCAGCGCAGAACCGTGCCAGGGCACCTTTGGCAAAATTCGTGCCGTTGTCGGTGATGATGTTGTGCGGTACGCCGTACCGGGTTGTTATATCTGCAATGAACGTCACTGCAGTCGGCCCATTTAGCTTCTTGATCGGCTTCGCCTCGATCCACTTGGTGAATTTGTCAACGGCGACGAGCAAATGAGTCATGCCGCCGCGCGCCGTCTTAAATAGGCCCACCATATCCAACCCCCAGACGGCAAAGGGCCAGGTGATGGGAATGGTCTTGAGTGCCGAAGCCGGCATGTGTTGCTGCGAGCTGAAAAGCTGGCAGCCTTTGCAGTGTTTGACTAGCTCTTTGGCGTCGTCCAAAGCAGTCGGCCAGAAGAAACCGTGGCGGAAAGCTTTGGCGACCAGTGACCTTGATGCGGCGTGATGGCCGCATTCTCCTTGGTGTATATCCCTGAGGATCGCGATGCCCTTCTCCTGCTCGACGCATCGCTGCAAGACTCCGGTGGCACTGCGCTTGACAAGCTCTCTGTTGACGATGGTGTATGCTCCAGCCCGGCGCTGGACTTGTCTTGCTTCGTTTTTGTCAGCCGGCAGGTCATGGTTCACCAGAAAGTTGCGGATGGCTTGGGCCCATGATGGGGCGATGACCTCCTCGGCCACCAATGTGGCCAGAGCCACCAGGGTGGGTGGGTTGGGTAGTGCAGCGCTGGAGTCGGCCGCCGCTTCCTATGCTGAAGAAGTCCCCGGGCCGGCTGCTGCAGTCCCCGGGCCGGGGGCGGCAGTTCCTGAGCCGAATATTGAAGTCCCCGGGCCGGCTGCTTGATTCTTCGAGCCGGACCCGGCCCCCTCGGGATTAGGCGGCACGAAAATGGAATCGGACTCCGGAGACGGCCTGATTGAAGGCTTGAGGAGGCGCTGCAGGGCGACGCCGGCTGGTATTGCTTGCCGCGTGGATCCTATTCGAGCCAGGGCGTCCGCCGGCTCGTTGTCGGCCCGCGGCACGTGAAGGAACTCACATCCGTCGAAGTATCCGCTGATTTGCTGTACCAGGAAACGGTAGCTCGCCATGTTTGCGTCCTTGGCGTCCCAATCGCCAGAAGACTGCTGCACCACCAAATCCGAGTCGCCATAGCACAGGATCCGGCGAATACCAAGCTCCTTGGCCAGCCGGAGCCCGTGTATGAGCGCCTCGTACTCGGCGACGTTGTTGGAGGCGGCGAAGTGGATCTGCAGCGTGTATTTGAGCTTGTCGCCCTTTGGAGAAGTCAGGACGACGCCGGCTCCCAAGCCGGTGCGCATCTTTGATCCGTCAAAGTGCATGCGCCAATGGGTGGAGTCGGGCGCCGGCGGTAAGTACTGGGTCTCGGCCCAGTCGACGAGGAAGTCGGCCAACGCTTGCGTCTTGATGGCGGTGCGGGGTTGGTAGAAGATGGTGTAGGGGGCCAGCTCGATGGCCCATTTGGCCACCCGGCCGGATGCGTCCCGGCTGCCTATGATGTCGGCAAGCGGGGCAGTGCATACGACCGTGATGGGGTGCTCTTGAAAGTACGGCTTCAGCTTCTTGGCGGCTAAGTACACGCCGTAGCACATCTTCTGATAGTGCGGGTAATTTTGTTTTGAGGTGGACAGCACCTCGCTCAGGTAATAGACCGGTCTCTGCACCGGCTGGGCGCGGCCTTCTTCGGGGCGTTCGACCACAATGACGGTGCTGACCACCCGGTTGGTGGCGGCAATATATAGGAGCATGGGCTCCTTCTCAGTCGGTGCCGCCAAGACAGGCGGCGTGGACAGCATTTTCTTCAGCTCGTGGAAAGCTTGGTCGGCCTGGTCGTTCCACTCGAAGTGAGTGCTCTTCTTCATGAGGCGGTAGAGGGGGAGAGCCTTTTCTCCGAGCCGGCTGATGAAGCGGTTAAGGGAGGCCAGGCACCCGGTGAACTTCTGGATCTCTCTGAGCTTGGTTGGGACCGCCATCCTCTCGATGGCTTTGATCTTCGCAGGGTTGCACTCTATGCCGCGTTCAGAGACCAGGAAGCCTAGGAGCTGGCCGGCTGGCACTCCGAACACGCATTTCTCTGGGTTGAGCTTGATTCGGAACCGGCGCAGGTTCTCGAATGTTTCCTTCAAGTCTTCCAGCAGGGTGCCACGCTTCTCCGTCTTCACCACAACATCATCCACGTAAACGTGGGCGTTCTTGCCGAGCTGCGTGAGGAGGCACTTCTGCATGCAACGCTGAAACGTGGCGCCGGTATTCCTCAGGCCGAACGTCATGGTCAGGTAGCAGAAGGCCCCAAACGGCGTGATGAAGGCGGTTTTCAGCTGGTCATCCGGGTTCAGCTTGATCTGGTGGTATCCCGAGTAGGCGTCCAAAAAGCTCAACAGCTCGCATCCGGCTGTGGAGTCTATTACTTGATCGATCCTGGGCAGGGCGAAGGGATCCTTTGGGCAGGCTTTGTTGAGGCTCGTGTAATCTATACACATGCGCCACTTGTTATTCTTCTTCAGCACGAGAACTGGGTTCGCGAGCCATTCGGGGAAGAAAACTTCCATGATGAAGCCGGCTGCAAGGAGCCGGGCTATCTCCTCCCCTACGATCCTTCTCTTCTCTTCTGACAGTCGGCGGAGGGGCTGTTTGACTGGTTTGTCATCCTCCCGCACGTGCAATTTGTGCTCGGCGAAATCCTTCGGAACACCCGGCATGTCTTTGGGGGACCATGCAAAGATATCCCGATTCTCATGGAGGAAATCGACGAGCTCGCCTTCCTATTTGCTATCTAGGCTCGCCCCAATGACGGCGAACCTCTCGGGGTGCTCGGGGTCGAGCTGTATCTTCTTGGTCTCCTTGGCCGGCTGGAAAGATCCTTGGGCATCATACTCCTTGGAGTCGGCGGGTTGGTTTAACTGCTTGCTGGCCAGGGCCACGACCCGGTCCAGCGTCTTCCTCTCGGCCGCGATCACAAGGGATTCGGCCAGCCGGCTGCTGGCCGCGGCGCAGTCGGCGGACTTCTTGTAGTCGCCGGCGATGGTGATGACGCCCTTAGAGCTTGGTATCTTCATCTTGAGGTAAGCATAGTGGGGGACCGCCATGAACTTGGCCAAGGCGGGTCGGCCAAGCAAGGCATGATAAGGGCTATCCAGGTCCACCACCTCGAACCAGATTGCTTCTCGGCGAAAATGATCCTTGCCCCCAAAGAGTACATCGATCTTGAGCTTGCCGACGGGGGCGCAGGACAGTCCGGGCACGATGCCGTGGAACACCGTTCGAGTCGGCGCAAGTTGTTTGGCCTTGACGCCCAGCTTCTCCATGGTGTCGTGGTACAGGATGTTGATGCTGCTTCCGCCGTCGATCAGCACGCGGGAGAAGAGTGCGGCGCGCGTATCAGTAGCGAGAGTGGCCTCCAGGACCAATGCGTAGGACCCGGGGGAGGGCATCACCTCCGGGTGGTCGGCCCGGCTCCAGCTAATGGGTTTCTCCGACCAGTGCATGTGGCCGGCTGGGCTGGTAGCGGCCATGTTGACCTCCTGTTGCTCTCGGCGCCTGCTGCGCCGGTCTTCGGGCTAGCTCGTGAAGATGACATAAGACGCTTGCTCGTCGGGGAACTCGTCCTGCACGGCGTCGACCGTGGGCCGGGCGGCTTTGGGCGGCGGAGCCGGCGGCGGCGGGCCGGCAGACGGAGTCGGTGTGAGCCCTTCGCCCTTCGAGATTCGGGCGAGCCAGTTGCATTTGCGGGTCGTGTGGTTGGACGGCTTCGCGCCGCTATGGAATTTGCACGGGGCATCAAGGGTTTGCTCGTAGGAGAAGGCCGGCTGCCAAGCCGGCCGGCCACCCTTTGGCTTCTTGGGCGCAGGCCGCCCCTCAGGCGACGCATCTTCGACCGTGGCCACCTGCCGGCTGGCGGGAGGCGGCGCAGGGCCCTTGCGTTTTTGATCGTTCTGGTGTTGGCGTCGGCCGCCGTCTCCAGCCGGCGCTTTGGGTGCCGGATTGAGTACCTTTCCGGATGCGTCCACCCGGAGCTCGGTCTTCATCGAGGAGTCGGCGGTGGCGTACTTGTCGGCGATGTTTAGGAGCTCGTCGAGGGTAGTCGGCTCATCGCAGAGAAGCTTGTGCTTGAGGAGGGTGCCCTCTCGGCACCCGGCGGTGAAGTATTCGATGGCTTGCACCTCGTGCACCCCCTCACAGGAGTTGCGGAGCTCGGCCCAGCGCGTCAGGTAGTCGCGAGTGGACTCGGCTGGGCCCTGTACACACAGGGAGAGCTGTCTGGGCTTGGGGGCCCGCTTGTAGGTGCTGGTGAAGTTGCGAACGAAGGCTTCAGTGAAGTCTACCCAGCTGTTGATGCTGAGCGGCTTAAGGCTGTTAAGCCACGTCCGCGCCGTGCCCTGCAGCATGAGGGGCACGTATTTTACGGCAACGCGCCGGTTGCCATTGGCGATGCTGACGGCCGTGGAGTAGTCGGTCAGCCAGTCTTCCGGCTTCACCGAGCCGTTGTACTTAGGCGTGTCTCTTGGGAGCGAGAACCCTTTGGGGAAGGGCTCGTCGCGGATGCGGGGGCCGAAGCAAGGCGGACCGACATCATCCTCTTCCTCCAGCGCCAGAGATCGGGCCAGACGGTCGATCCGGTGGCGGGCGTCGTTTTCGCCGATTCCCTCCCGGCGACCAAGCCGGCCGCTGAGAGTCGGGTGAGCCACGGGAGGCGGGGTAGGGCATCTTTCTCTGCGGGTTCGAGGCGGAGGCGGGGTGCCCCGCCATTCCATGGCTCGGGGGCGGCCGTCCGCGTCTCGCTCGATGGAGACTTGGGTCCGGCTTCGGCTGGGAGCCGGATCTTTCTCGCGCCGCGCGCGGGTGTAGCTGGTAGTCGGCGACCGGGAGGTCGCGCCGTGTTCGCGGCGCGGGGGGCGGGCTCCCCGCGCAGGCGTCGGCCTCGTGCCCTCGTGCGGCCGCGTCGATCAGCTGCTGGATACGCCGCGTCATATGGGGGAGATCTCCGGCTTCCAAGCCGTCTAGCTCGTCGACGGCCGCCTGGGCGGCGCGCAGGTTCTCGAGCGGGGTGGCATAGACCGGGCGATCCACGCCGAGCGTGTCGGCGATGACGGCGCCGCGTTGCCTGACGGCGCCGGCCCGGCTAGGTCCAGCCGGAGCCGGCGTGCCGAAGGCGGCGCGATCAGCTTCGCGCTGGTAGGCCTCGGTGAGGCGTCTTACGGAGGCCAGCCGCCGGCCCTCCGCGAGGAGAGCGAGGCGGCGTGCCTCCAGAACTTCGTCGCTGGCGTCATCCGGAAGGGGGACGGACAAGTCTTGGGCTGCCGCGCACGGGGAGTCGCGGGCGCCCTCGTCGGTCGGGCCGTCGAGGCCGATAACCATCACCTCGGGGGCGTCAGAATCGCGATCGCCAGCCGGAGGGAGCGGGTCGTTGTAGACCGTGACGTTGGTGGGGAAGGTGTCGTAGGATACCGCGTCGGAATCGACGGGCATCGGGTCGGTGGAGCCAACCGACTCCAAGTCCGCAGCGGGCTCGCCGGAGACGTGGAGCTGGCTGAGGAGGTTGGCGAGGTGACATGCGCCCGCATTGGCGGCGAGCTCGTCGGAGAGGCGGGCATTGTCGAAGAGGCTGGCGAGGCCGCTAGCAGCGCAGACGTCGGCGGCGCCGTGCAGCGCGTCGCGGCATGCGCCATCGGGCGAGCCAGGCTGACTGCGCCCGCGAGGGAGGAAAAGGGTTCCCGTCCAGAACAAGTCTCCGGACGACGGTGCACCTGGCCCCACGGTGGGCGCCAAATGTCGGGTGGTAGGATCGACATATGCCAACGGGTGGCTTATCATTGCGGGGGCCAAAAGAACGTCGCCGGTGCCTGGAAACGGGATGAGGCGTAGGCATGCACGCCGGCGAATCTTACCCAGCTTCAGGTCTCTCCGGGGAGATAACACCCCTACTGCTGCTCTGCGGGGGCTCCGCATGGTTACTAAGTTCACAGGTGGCTACAATGCTCCTTGAGCTGTTTTAGGTGGAAGGAGGAGGAAGGGCTTAGCTCAGCTTGCTTCTTCTCCTTGGACGCGTCTAAGTCTAGAGAGAGAGTCCAACCCTTTGCATGGGTGCACCGGGGGGTTTATATAGGCCTACCCCCCGGGGGTACAATGGTAATCCGACTGGGCACTGGGCCCAGCTGTCTGTGGCTATGTTCGCCGGCTTCTCCGCCGGCTTCTGGGGCCCGCCGGCTGGTGGGTCCCGCCGACTGCCGGCTCCTGAGTCGACAGGCCGGCCCCACGGGCCAGGGCCTGGTCGGCGGCTGGTTACTGTTGCTCCGTGTTAGTTGGCGCAGGCTTGGTCGGGGTAAGCGTGGCTACAGCAACGCCGCCCTGGCGGGCGATTACTGTAGCCCCGCCGCACCTTGTCTCCTTAGTGGGCGTCTCCTTCGAGGAAGGCGGCAGGCCGGCTACGCCAAGCCGGCCCTCTGTCTTGCCGGCTTGAGAGGGGGTGTGGCGGCCTTCGGCATCTCTCTGCCCGTAGGGGCCCACCGCCTCGGGGGCCACGCTGGTGGCCCGTCATGGACGGCGTCAAAGCCACCGTGGCTACAGTGCCGCGCCGGGCGGGCCGCGGCTGCCCGCACGACGCGCTGTACCAGGCGTGCTCCGGGTTTTGGGGGTGGCAGGCTCCACTATAGCCACTCCCCGCTTCATCATCACAGAGTGGACGCATACATCGCGGGTACGGCGTTGACTGCTTTATCGGAGCCGGCCCAGCGGTAGCCGGCCGTCTATAGCCGGCCTTCCATAGCCGGCCCTGCCGTAACCGGCCCTCCATAGTTTTCTTTGCGGGGGTAAAAAGGAGCGGGCCGCCCCCCAAGCCGGCCAGGAAGTCAGCCGGCTAGGGGGGAGCCGGCCCAAGTCTTAAGTCTTCTTATGAGCCGGAAAAGCTCACAATTTTTTCTGAAGGGCCAGGGGATGCCGGCTGGGCTACCCGTGGCTGCGTACCCCGACATCCATCATCCTTGGCGTCACAGAAGATTTCCCCGCGTGGCTTCTGTTTCTGGTTTACTTACTCCAGGACGTCACGACTTCACGGGTTCAGACCCACTCCTCCTCCGATCCTACCTACCAAGTTCGTACCAACCCAGAACTAGCTAGGCATATCACGCGAGAGCACGCAAAGGGATACCGGCGGTTGAGACTTGGAGGAAAATGCCTCCATCACATGACCTGGATACCCAGTTTCGTCAAGCTGGGTTGGTTTTTGCTACCCAATCTCGATCGGTTTCCACATGAAGTTTAACTCAGAGACGCTGCACTTATGGCGAGGTCAAGATGAGAACATATAATGCATCTCCCTTGTTGATTGTCGTCGCAACAGACACTGCAGTAAGCTACATGTCCATACCACCTGGGTACATCATCATGACGGAGCACCGACAAATATCACCGATGAGTGAGCCAATAGCACCACGGGGCGCTGAAAGAAAACGGCAGGCATGGCATCAGATACACAACGTTTTACCTGACATGGCATTGTCAATTTGTCACGGTGTCACGGAGCTGCTTTCGTGAAAAGACACTGGTAGCGCGCATGTGAACACATCACGCTGGCTTAACTTATAAAACTGGAGAAATGGCAACGTCTCAATTGCAGAGCAAGGGTCCTCTTCGCGTCCACGAGCACCAACCACACATATCAAACGGGCCAAGAAATATCGTCAGGGGCGTGCTGAGGCAGGAGGACAAGGAACGCCCAGCGAAACCGGGCAACAAGACCATCCGCATACACTCGCACTGAATTTTTTAATAAACAAGTTTCGTGCATGACCTAGCTACAGGTCGGCGTGGGCCGTTCAGCGGACACGTCCCGGTGAGCTCTCTTCAAGCTCCATAATGCATATCCATAGACTGTAGGAACGGGTCTGGCAAATAATAATGCAATCGATCGAGATGAGAGCGACGGCTAAGATGGTGGCAGGAAGAGGAAACTGCAGCCTGCAGCAGCTCGACCATCAGTTTTGGAATCTGATCACAAATGAGGTATAGTACTGGAATTCACGAGCGGCGCCAGAGACCTATAATAAAATTCAGAGTGGTGCCCAGCCTCCCAGGGAGGCAAACAAAATTTGAAAAACGGGCGCGCAGTTCCCCGGGGTGTAGTGTGGGCATCACCACCAGGGTCAGAGGGCCTGCATCCTGCCCCAGTTTCCGTGCAGGCGACGAGCATCCGAAGCAAAGCGCACAGCGAAAGATGTGGAAGCGGACAAAACGTCCGACAGGCTTCACGTTTCCGATTAATGGCGCTCACGCGCCCGGCACAGTGGGAGCACTGTTCCATCAGTGTCCGGCCGTGGCAGCAATCGCCCAGCCGGAGACGGCACCATTTCGAACGTCCAAGATAGACGCGCGAGGAAGCACGGCAGACGCGCGAGGAGGCGTGCGGCTGGGCGCGGTGAGCGGCTGCCGGGCACGGCGTGGTGGTCGTTGTCAGATCCGGGGCGGCGCGTGGGCAGGGTGCTAGGCGCTGCTCCCAGCGCGGATCTGCGGCGCGCGGGGGGCGCGCCGGTGGCGCCCCCAGCACAGATCTGCTGGGTGGCAGCCGGTTGTCTTCGGCGGCCGGTGGTTCTCCGCACGGTGGTCCAGCGGACAGGCGGCCGGTTCTTCCTCCCTTTTATGTGCCAGGAACTGATCTGCTCGAGGAGGTGGCCATGAAGGCGTCGGTTCTGCTGGAGGCGTGAGTTCCGCAGGCAGCAGGGCTCGATCTAGGTTTCTGCTGGCCGTGCGGGCGAAGTGGTGGGAGATGAATGGCACCTCGCCTGGTGTTGCATCCTCCTGTCTGGTGGTTCGGTGAGCTCGACGCTGCTTCGGGTGGGAGGACGAGATGGTGGCTGGAGGGAGAGGAATGGCCTCGTTGCGGTTGTTGCATCCTTCGCCGGGAGAGGAATGGCCGGCAGGCGTTGCATCCTCGAGGAGACGAATGGCGCTGTGCTTGGTTGCATCCTTCCGATGGGAGACGAATGGCGCCGCTAGGGGTTGCATCCTCCGTCTAGTGGGGATGTGGATGCAAGGTTGGAAGCATGTCGAGCTCGCCGGGGAGGTGCGGTTGGCCGTTGAGGCAGGGATAATGGTTCGGTGTATAGGTTGATCGGATCCTGGGTTCGGGCTATGCAGGTGAGACTGTCGGCGAAAGTCGTACTCCGGTTCTGGTCGGAGTCGTTGATGGCGGCGCTTTCAGGCGTCGTTCCCTCGTTGAAGGCATCGATGTAGTTGCTCTCACCTTGTCTTTCCCGACGTGCTCCGGGGGAAACCCTTGATCTAGTTTTAGATCAGACGATGGCGGCGCCATTCAGCGTCGCGTTCTCTTTTGGGGGCATCGTCCTGGAGATGGATTCGATCAGAGGGACCCGTGGCTCGTGCGAATGTGTGTGTTGCTTGCCGAAAGGCGCCGTTTGTATGGTTTTTGGGTCCGGTTTTCCTCATAAACTGGATCAACCCTCTTTCTCCTGATCAATGAATTTGATAGATCAACTACCAACATTCGGAAAAAAAAAGATAGACGTGCTTCGTGTCGACTAAATGGGCAGCATGACCCGCAAATTCAAATTTTCACCACCAGCATATGCAATGTTCTGTGGACTTTGGTTCCTTCGGGCAGCATTTTCCATGGCTGTGTTTTATACCGTCAGTTGTTATGTTTGGTTAGCTATAAGCAGTTTTTAAAAAGCAGAGATACCATAGTTTGACCAACCATGCCGTATGCTTTGCGCTACTGGTAAAAGATATTTTGTGCCCCGTTCACTATCTCATGGTTTTCTGTCAGGCTGATCCGCTGAAAATATCAGAAAGAGTATGGATAAGTACTCTTTATTATTACTTTTATTGATCGATAACTACAGATATTTTTTCTAGCCCTCCGTGTCAGGGCAATGACGAAGCATATAAAAGTGCAACATTGACTACATCCTCAGAAATCTGTCGAGGTCCAAGACTAACCTGTAACGCGTATGCAAGACTTCACACATGCACATCGCCATCAGACTAACCCTTGAAAGCTCCTAATGGTTTCTTAAGGACCAGACGGAAGTACAACAAATATCTCACTCCAGTTCTTTTGGCAGCTTAAAAAATAAGCCGTCTCATCCCTAGCTTTTTCATAAGCCGCCTCTCTTTTCATTGAGGCTTCTAAACTAATTATGAAATAACTAATTTAGAAGTCTCAAGAAACTTAGAGAGCGGCTTATTTTTTAATCTGGGGAGAGAGAGAACTGGCCCTTAGAAAGGCGCGCAACTATCACATTTCATTAACCTTATTTTCTTTGGCCAACCAGACATATTCACCAAGGAAGATACACCCCAGTGACAAAGGCATCATTTACCGACAACTGACTATGAATGATGTCTTTGTGACAAAAGGAGGACAATTGTTCTTGAATGAACTTCCTATTTGCTTAACTTCTACTCCAAACAAACAAGTCTACAAGCGCACTTCTAAATGTTTCGTGACACACATTTGCTACAAGTTAATTCTCAGCACCAACAATGTTGTTATGAGTGATATGACAACAACTAACCAAAGTCTCGCCATATAAAATTTACGACTCAAAAGTATTGACAGGCACAGGCACAGGCACAGGCACGGACTAGATATTATACACAAACAGAAGAGAATAAATAATCACTGACTTTACTCTGTTTCTAGATGTAGGTCATCATGAATTGGTTAAGATGACGACTCAATTAACATGCCAGCGTAAACCGATAAGACACGTATACCACTTTACACGATATGGGATCCTTCACAATCAGCATATCACTACCACTGCTAATTAAACTTCCAAGCAACAACTAGCATTTCGCTATCCGAGACCTTTATAAGTAACAACAGGAAATGGCACCTGGTTCAAAGTATGCATTTTCTTTGATTGTTTCCGTGCAACATTTCATTTGCATGCTTTATGGATGACAAGTTGGACAAACTGAATAAGAATCGTCTCTGCACAAAGAAAGATATCAAATCTCAATTCTGCATACAAAACTAACTCAAACTATTGTGCATGGTTGCATAGCATGTGCCAACATTGTACGCCGACAATCAACAGTGTTTGGCATCGATATATCGACTATATGTATGTGTTCGACAGTGAAGGTTAATGTTTAAGTACTGATCTAGAAATGCAAACATGGAGTTGCAGCTTGATGCAAACAAACAAAAAATGTTTTCCCTGGATACGGATGGAAGCATGTTGATCACCAGCAGTGCTATGCCATATAGCAAGGTAAAATCAGAACAAGGGAGAGACTACTGATGATGCTATTAGCTCCACAAGTAAAACACGGAATTATCCATAATGGAGGTTTTGCATGGACTGGATATGAAATGTAACAAGCTAAGGAACACGAACATGAGACTAGAAACGATCAATAGCAAAGGAGTTCATGGAGGTTTCCATCCCACATCACGCTGGTGGAGGGTTGCCGAATCTCCTTCTAAGTGCCGACATGACGCTCCGCATCCTACTGTTCGCCTGAGCAAAAGATTGTGCACCAGCAGCATTAGTGGGAAGGTCCATGGCAGCCATCTGACCAGTTAGCTCTGTAATCTGTGCTTGTTGTCCAGTCTCTTGCACACCATTTTCACTTGGAGCGACGGCATCATGCTCCAACACAATATCCAGGCTGATCGAGAAGGAATCCCCCCTGGCCATCTTCAGATGCTCAACACATTCATATGACACTCCACGGCACCTCTTCAACTTCACCTTGACCAAACTGGGGCAGCCCCCATTGAGTGCTCCCATCCCGCGGTCTGTGACTGGGCATCCCTTGATGCAAAGCTTCTTGAGAGCAGCACACCGCTCCGCCAGGCAAATGATCTCGGTATCCCCTACAGTCTCGCAGCCACAAAGCGCAAGACGCTCCAATGCGCGGCAGTGCTCACCAAGCATCCGGAGACTCTGCACGGTGGGGTTGACCCCTATCAAGACAAGCTCCTGAAGGTCCGGGCATCCTCGAGCAACCGCCATGAGGCCGCAATCACCGATCCGGTTTGTGCGCCAGCCATCGATATGTAGCTTGCGCAGTTTGTGGCAGTTCTGCGCAACACTGATGATGCCTCCATCGGTGCATTCAGGGGTCTTGACAAGGAACAGCACCTCCAGATTCGCACAGGCCGAGACAGCAGTGAGCCCACGGTCACCGACCTGGAGCTTCTCAAGGTGAATCTCAACGAGGCCAGGAGCACGGGCGGCAATGACCTCCAGTGGCAAGTCCCAGGCACCGGAGCACCGCAGGATCTTGAGCGAGCGGAGATTCGGCGAGGACGAGACGAGCGGCACAAAGCAGAGGGCGCTGTACAGATCCTTGAGGCAGACCGAGCGCAGCGACATGGCTTGCGGGAAGAGGATGTCCTCGGTGATGGCGGTGGCGGTGATGGCGCCCGAAGTGTCCGGGAGGCCGCGGAGGCGCTTGACGGAGAGGTCCTCGAGGAGGGGGCAGGACTGGAGCACGGCGACGAAGGCCTTGGGCCCGAAGGTGCAGGAGGCGACGGAGAGCTTGCGGAGCACGGGGGCCGCGGCGGCGAGGGAGGCGAGGCCGGCGTCGGAGAGCTGCCTGAGGCCCCTGAGCTTGAGCCTGGCGAGGCGGTCGGAGGGCAGCGTGGCGGCGACGGCGGCGGCCCCACCGTCGTTGAGGCTGTCGGCGCCGGAGCCGCGCGCGCAGCGGAGGGCGAGCTTGGTGACGGCGGTGAAGCGGGAGAAGATGGCGGGGGTGTTGTAGCCGAGCATGGCGCGCGCGTCGAGGGAGAGGCGGTGGCGCGTGGCGGCGTCGACCTCCTTCCAGCGCGCGCAGGTGAGGGAGCAGGCGTTGCGCTCGGCCGGGGTGAGCGAGGCGAAGACGAGCGTGAGGATCTCGTCGGGGAGGTCCTGCGTGTGGTCGCGCGCCGGCGGGGGCGGCGCGAAGGGGGGTGGGTCGAGGCTGCCGCTCCCCGCGCCCGCGGGCATCGGCGGCGCCATGGAGGAGGGGGAGGGGGAGGGCGGGGAGGGGGCGGGGGATTTGGAGGGGTGGGGGGCGGAGGGGGACTGGCCCATGCTAGGCGGGCGCCCCCGGGATGCGTGGGGAGGCGCTGCCCATGCGGGTGGATGGGAGGGAGGAGGGAGGGATGGATCTGCCTGCCTGCCTGCCTGCCGATCTGTTCTGGGGCTGCGGCTGCGGCTGCGGTGGGGAGCGGAGGGGAGGGGATGACTCCTTTGGTTGTCCGAGTCGGAGGAAAATGGGGAAAGAGTATACATACGGAGGAGGAGCGTTCTGCAGGTGCTTCATGGATGTGGTGCCGCGGCCCGCGGGGCTGGGTTGGGTTGGTTGGGTTGGCCCTGGAACTCGGCTGTTTGTTCACGATTTTCATTTGTGTTCCACGTAGTATTTCTCTCCAGACGGTATGTCACTCTTACATCATTCATTTATGGCGTGTTTGGTTGCCCGCATCGAGCCCAATCAGGCCCGTGCGAGAAGAAAAGGGCCTATTTGATTGTCTGGTTTTTCTGTTGAACCTGCATCGCACGCTCCTCAAAGCAGTTCAGAGCCCGGTTCGCTGGAAACGCTCGGATCGGCAGTTTCTCACGAGCCAAGCTCAGTGTGGCGCGAGGCGAGGGCCGGGGGGGGGGGGGGGGTGGCGGGAGATGGAAATCTGGTGCGTCGTCCCGGCGCCAAATTAGCCTCACCCCCCTTTCACTCGCTCACCCATAGCCACAGCCCCCCTTTCTTCCCTACTGTCTCACTACCGGCGGCGGCTGTGATTTCAGATCTGCGCTATAGACGGTGGCGGCGTTTGCGGCGGATCTAGTGCTCCCCTTGCTGTTGGCCACCGTCTGGTCGGCCTAATTTGTGCCACGGCTCCCCCTACGCCGTCCTCGTCTCCGATGCCGGTAAGCAGCACCCCCTCCCCCTTTGTTAGCTCAGTGCCGAAGGAAATATGCCCTAGAGGCAATAATAAAGTTGTTATTTATATTTTCTTATATCATGATAAATGTTTATTATTTATGCTAGAATTGTATTAACCGGAAATTTAGTATATGTGTGAACACATAGACAAACAGAGTGTCACTAGTTTGCCTCTACTTGACTAGCTCATTGAATCAATGATGGTCATGTTTCCTAACCATGTTCCTATGATTATGAGATCATGCAACTCCCGAATACCAGAGGTACACTTTGTATGCTATCAAACGTCACAACGTAACTGGGTGATTATAAAGGTGCTCTACAGGTGTCTTCGATGGTGTTTGTTGAGTTGGCATGGATTAAGATTAGGATTTGTCACTCCGATTGTTGGAGAGGTATCTCTGGGCCCTCTCGTAATGTACATCACTGTAAGCCTTGCAAGCAATGTAACTAATGAGTTAGTTACGGGATGTAGTATTGCGGAACGAGTAAAGAGACTTGCCGGTAACGAGATTAAACTAGGTATTGAGATGCCGACGATCGAATCTCGGGCAAGTAAACATACCAACGACAAAAGGAACAACGTATAACGTTATGCGGTTTGACCGATAAAGATCTTCGTGGAATATGTAGGAACCAATATGAGCATCTAGGTTCCGCTATTGGTTATTGACCGGAGATGAGTCTCGGTCATGTCTACATAGTTCTCGAACCCGTAGGGTCCGCGCGCTTAACGTTCGGCGACGATCGGTATTACGAGTTTATGTGTTTTGATGTACCGAAAGTAGTTCGGAGTCCCGGATTTGACCACGGACATAACGAGGAGTCTTGAAATGGTCGAGACGTAAAGATCGATATATTGAAAGCCTATATTTGGACATCGGAATGGTTCCGAGTGGTTCGGGCATTTTTCGGAGTACCGGGAGGTTACCGAAACCCCCCGGGGGGTATATGGGCATTATTGGGCCTTAGTGGAATAGAGGACAGGGAAGGGAAAGAAGGGAGGCGCGCCCCCCAAGCCCAATCCGAATTGGGAGGGGGGCCGACCCCCCCTTTCCTTCCTTCCTCTCTCCTACTCCTACTTGGAAGGGCTCCTACTTCTACTAGGAAAGGGGGGAATCCTACTCCTGGAGGGAGTAGGACTTCTCCAGGGCGCGCCATAGAGAGGGTCGGCCCTCCCCTCCTCCACTCCTTTATATACGGGGGAGGGGGCACCCCATGGACACACAAGTTGATCATTGATCTTTTAGCCGTGTGTGGTGC
Organism: Triticum monococcum; assembly: GCA_034509565.1. Taxonomy (NCBI): domain Eukaryota; kingdom Viridiplantae; phylum Streptophyta; class Magnoliopsida; order Poales; family Poaceae; genus Triticum; species Triticum monococcum. The sequence goes on from CM067842.1 coordinate 634,451,371, forward strand.
CCCGTCCACCATAATCCACCTCGGTTATATCGTAGCGGTGCTTAGGCAAAGCCCTGTTCTGGTAGCATCATCATCACCGTCATCACGCCGTTGTGCTGACGAAACTCTCCCTCAAAGCTCTACTGGTTCATCAGTTCGCGGGACGTCACCGAGCTGAAAGTGTGCAGATCGCGAAGGTGCCGTACGTTCGGTACTAGGGATCGATCGATCGTGAAGACGTACGACTGCATCAACCGCGTTGTCATTGAAGGAAATATGCCCTAGAGGCAATAATAAAGTTATTATTTATTTCCTTATATCATGATAAATGTTTATTATTTATGCTAGAATTGTATTAACCGGAAACATAATACATGTGTGAATACATAGACAAACATAGTGTCACTAGTATGCCTCTACTTGACTAGCTCGTTGATCGAAGATGGTTAAGTTCCCTAATCATAGACATGAGTTGTCATTTGATTAACGGGATCACATCATTAGGAGAATGATGTGATTGACTTGACCCATTTCGTTAGCTTAGCACTTGATCGTTTAGTTTGTTGCTATTGCTTTCTTCATGACTTATACATGTTCCTATGACTATGAGATTATGCAACTCCCATTTACCGGAGGAACACTTTGTGTGCTACCAAATGTCACAACGTAACTGGGTGATTATAAAGGTGCTCTACAGGTGTTTCAGAAGGTACTTGTTGGGTTGGCGTATTTTGAGATTAGGATTTGTCACTCCGATTGTCGGAGAGGTATCTCTGGGCCCTCTCGGTAATACACATCACATAAGCCTTGCAAGCATTGCAACTAATAAGTTAGCTGCGGGATGATGTATTATGGAACGAGTAAAGAGACTTGCCGGTAACGAGATTGAACTAGGTATTGAGATACCGACGATCAAATCTCGGGCAAGTAACATACCGATGACAAAGGGAACAACGTATGTTGTTATGCGGTCTGACCAATAAAAGATCTTCGTAGAATATGTAGGAGCCAATATGAGCATCCAGGTTCCGTTATTGGTTATTGACCGGAGACGTGTCTCGGTCATGTCTACATTGTTCTCGAACCCGTAGGGTCCGCACGCTTAACGTTACGACGACAGTTTCATTATGAGTTTATATATTTTGATGTGCCGAAGGTTGTTCGGAGTCCAGGATATGATCACGGACATGACGAGGAGTCTCGAAATGGTCGAGACATAATGATCGATATATTGGACGGCTATATTCGGACACAGAAGTGTTTCGGGTGATTTCGGAGAAAATCGGAGTGCCGGAAGGGTTACCGGAACCCCCCGGGGAAGTATTGGGCCTTAGTGGGCCTGAGGGGAGAGAGAGGGCAGCAGCCCAGGAGGTGGCGCGCCCCCTCCCATGGGGAGTCCGAATTGGACTAGGGGAGGGGGGCGCGGCCCCTCTTTCCCTCTCCCTCTCTTTCCTTCCCCCTTCTCTCTTCCTAGTTGGACTAGGAAAGGGGAGTCCTACTCCTACTAGGAGGAGGACTCCCCCCCTCCTTGGCGCGCCCCAAGGGCCGGCCGGCCTCTCCCCCTTGCTCCTTTATATACAGGGGCAAGGGGCACCTCTAGACACACAAGTTGATCTTCGTGATTGTTCTCTTAGCCGTGTGCGGTGCCCCCCTCCACCATAATCCTCGATAATATTGTAGCGGTGCTTAGGCGAAGCCCTGTGACGGTAGAACATCAAGATCGTCACCACGCCGTCGTGCTGACGGAACTCTTCCCCGACACTTTGTTGGATCGGAGTCCGGGGATCGTTATCGAGCTGAACGTGTGCTAGAACTCAGAGGTGCCGTAGTTTCGGTGCTTGATCGGTCGGGCCGTGAAGACGTACGACTACATCAACCGCGTTGTGCTAACGCTTCCGCTTACGGTCTACAAGGATACGTAGACGATACTCTCCCCTCTTGTTGCTATGCATCACCATGATCTTGCGTGTGCGTAGGATTTTTTTTGAAATTACTGCATTCCCCAACAGTGGCATCCGAGCCAGGTTTATGCGTAGATGTTATATGCACGAGTAGAACACAAAGGAGTTGTGGGCATGGGTATATACATATTGCTTTACGTCACTAGTTGATTCTTGATTCAGCGGCATTGTTGGATGAAGCGGTCCAGACCGACATTACGCGTACGCTTATGCGAGACTAGTTCTACCGACGTGCTTCGCACATAGGTGGCTAGTGGGTGTCTATTTCTCCAGATTTAGTTCAATCGGATTCAATGAACAGGGTTCTTTCTGAAGATCAAAAAGCAATCACTATACCGCGTTGTGATTTTTGATGTGTAGGTAAGAACGGTTCTTGCTCAGCCCGTAGCAGCCACGTAAAACTTGCAACAACAAAGTAGAGGACGTCTAACTTTTTTTGCAGGGCATGTTGTGATGTGATATGGTCAAGACGTGATGCTAAATTTTATTGTATGAGATGATCATGTTTTGTAACACAGTTATCGGCAACTGGCATGAGCCATATGGTTGTCGCTTTATTGTATGAAATGCAATCGCCATGTAATTGCTTTACTTTATCACTAAGCGGTAGCGATAGTCGTAGAGGCAATAGTTGGCGAGATGACAACGATGCTTCGATGGAGATCAAGGTGTCAAGCCGGTGACGATGGTGATCATGACGGTGCTTTGGAGATGGAGATCAAAGGCACAAGATGATGATGGCCATATCATATCACTTATATTGATTGCATGTGATGTTTGTCCTTTATGCATCTTATTTTGCTTAGTTCGACGGTAGCATTATAAGATGATCTCTCACTAAATTTCAAGGTATAAGTGTTCTCCCTGAGTATGCACCGTTGCTATAGTTCGTCGTGCCGAGACACCACGTGATGATCGGGTGTGATAAGCTCTACGTTCACATACAACGGGTGCAAGCCAGTTTTGCACACGCAGAATACTCGGGTTAAGCTTGACGAGCCTGGCATATGCAGATATGGCCTCGGAACACTGGAGATCGAAAGATCGAGTGTGAATCATATAGTAGATATGATCAACATAGTGATGTTCACCATTGAAAACTACTCCATCTCACGTGATGATCGGACATGGTTTAGTTGATATGGATCACGTGATCACTTAGATGATTAGAGAGATGTCTATCTAAGTGGGAGTTCTTAAGTAATTTGATTAATTTAACTTTAATTTATCATGAACTTAGTACCTGATAGTATTTTGCATGTCTGTGTTGTTGTAGATATATGGCTCGTGCTGTTGTTCCGTTGAATTTTAATGCGTTCCTAGAGAAAGCTAAGTTGAAAGATAATGGTAGCAACTACACGGACTGGGTCCGTAACTTGAGGATTATCCTCATTGTTGCACAGAAGAATTACGTCCTGGAAGCACCGCTAGGTGAAAAACCCGCTGCAGGAGCAACGCCAGATGTTATGAACACCTCGTAGAGCAAAGCTGATTACTACTCGATAGTTGAGTGTGCCATGCTTTATGGCTTAGAACCGGGACTTCAACGATGTTTTGAACGTCATGGAGCATATGAGATGTTCCAGGAGTTGAAGTTAATATTTCAAGCAAATGCCCGAATTGAGAGATATGAAGTCTCCAATAAGTTCTACAGCTGCAAGATAGAGGAGAATAGTTCTGTCAGTGAACATATACTCAGAATGTTTGGGTACCACAACCACTTGACTCAACTGGGAGTTAATCTTCCTGATGATAGTGTCATTGACAGAGTTTTTCAATCACTGCCACCAAGCTACAAGAGCTTCATGATGAACTATAGTATGCAAGGGATGGATAAAACCATTCCCGAGCTCTTCGCAATGCTAAAGGCTGCGGAGGTAGAAATCAAGAAGGAGCATCAAGTGTTGATGGTCAACAAGATCACTAGTTTCAATAAAAAGGATAAAGGAAAGAAGGGGAACTTCAAGAAGAACAGCAAGCTAGTTGCTGCTCAAGTGAAGAAACCCAAATCTGTACCTAAGCCTGAGACTGAGTGCTTCTACTACAAAGGAACTGGTCACTGGAAGCGAAACTGCCCCAAGTATTTGGTGGAGAAGAAGGATGGCAAAGTGAAAGGTATATTCGATATACATGTTATTGATGTATACCTTACTAACGCTCGCAGTAGTGCCTGGATATTTGATACTGGTTTAGTTGCTAACATTTGCAACTCAAAACAGGTGCCATGGATTAAGCGAAGATTGATTAAGGACGAGGTGATGATGCGCGTGGGAAATGGTTCCAAAGTCGATGTGATCGCCGTCGGCACGCTACCTCTACATCTTCCTTCGGGATTAGTATTAGACCTAAATAATTGTTATTTGGTGCCAGTGTTGAGCATGAACATTATATCTGGATCTTGTTTGATGCGAGACGGTTATTCATTTAAATCAGAGAATAATGGTTGTTCTATTTATATGAGTAATATCTTTTATGGTCATGCACCCCTAATGAGTGGTCTATTTTTACTAAATCTTGATAGTAGTGATACATATGTTCATAGTATTGAAGCCAAAAGATGCAGAGTTGATAATGATAGTGCAACTTATTTGTGGCACTGCCGTTTAGGTCATATTGGTGTAAAGCGCATGAAGAAACTCCATTCTGATGGACTTCTGGAATCACTTGATTATGAATCACTTGGTACTTGCGAACCATGCCTCATGGGCAAGATGACTAAAACGTCGTTCTCCGGAACAATTGAGCGAGCAACATATTTGTTGGAAATCATACATACTGATGTATGTGGTCCGATGAATATTGAGGCTCGCAGCGGGTATCGTTATTTTCTCACCTTCACAGATGATTTGAGCAAATATGGGTATATCTACTTAATGAAACATAAGTCTGAAACATTTGAAAAGTTCAAAGAATTTCAGAGTGAAGTGGAAAATCATCGTAACAAGAAAATCAACTTTATATGATCTGATCGTGGAGGCGAATATTTGAGTTATGAGTTTGGACTTCATTTGAAACAATGCGGAATAGTTTCACAACTCACGCCACTTGGAACACCACAGCGTAATGGTGTGTCCGAACATCGTAATCGTACTTTACTAGATATAGTGCGATCTATGATGTCTCTCACTGATTTACCGCTATTGTTTTGGGGTTACGCTTTAGATTCAGCTGCATTCACGTTAAATAGGGCACCATCTAAATTCGTCGAGACGACACCTTATAAAATGTGGTTTGGCAAGAAACCCAAGTTGTCGTTTTTTGAAGTTTGGGGCTGCGATCCTTATGTGAAAAAGTTTCGACCTGATAAGCTCGAACCCAGATCGTAGAAATGCGTCTTCATAGGATACCCAAAGGAGACTGTTGGGTACACCTTCTATCACAGATCCGAAGGCAATGTATTCGTTGCTAAGAATGGATCCTTTCTAGAGAAGGAGTTTTCTCTCGAAAGAAGTGAGTGGGAGGAAAGTAGAACTTGACGAGGTAATTGTACCTTCTCCCTTATTGGAAAGTAGTTCAGTACTGAAATCAGTTCTAGTGATTCCTACACCAGTAAGTGAGGAAGCTAATGATGATGATCATGAAACTTCTGATCAAGTTACTACCGAACCTCGTAGGTCAACCAGAGTAAGATCCGCACCAAAGTGGTACGGTAATCCTGTTCTGGAAGTCATGTTACTTGACCATGACGAACCTACGAACTATGAGAAAGCGATGATGAGCCCAGATTCCGCAAAATGGCTTGAAGCCATGAAATCTGAGATGTGATCCATGTATGAGAACAAAGTGTGGACTTTGTTGACTTGCCCGATGATCGGAAGGCCATAGAGAATAAATGGATCTTTAAGAAGAAGACTGACGCTGACGGTAATGTTACTACCTACAAAGCTCGACTTGTTGTGAAAGGTTTTTGACAAGTTCAAGGAGTTGACTATGATGAGACCTTCTCACCCGTAGTGATGCTTAAGTCCGTCCGAATCATGTTAGCAATTGCCGCATTTTAGGATTATGAAATTTGGCAAATTGATGTCAAAACTGCATTCCTTAATGGATATCTTAAAGAAGAGTTGTATATGATGCAACCAGAAGGTCTTGTCGATCCAAAAGGTGCTAACAAAGTGTGCAAGCTCCAGCGATCCATTTATGGACTGGTGCAAGCCTCTCGGAGTTGGAATATATGCTTTGATAGTGTGATCAAAGCATATGGTTTTATACAGACTTTTGGAGAAGCCTGTATTTACAAGAAAGTGAGTGGGAGCTCCGTAGCATTTCTGATATTATATGTAGATGACATATTATTAATCGGAAATGATACTGAATTTTTGAATAACATAAAAGGATACTTGAATAAGAATTTTTTAATGAAAGACCTCGGTGAAGCTGCTTATATATTGGGCATCAAGATCTATAGAGATAGATCAAGACGCTTAATTGGACTTTCACAAAGCACATATCTTGATAAACTTTTGAAGAAGTTCAAAATGGATCAGGCAAAGAAAGGTTCTTGCATGTATTACAAGGTGTGAAGTTGAGTCAGACTCAATGCCCGACCACTGCAAAAGATAGAGAGAAAATGAAAGGTGTTCCCTATGCTTCAGCCATAGGCTCTATCATGTATGCAATATTGTGTACCAGACCTGATGTGTGCCTTGCTATAAGTTTAGCAGGGAGGTACCAAAGTAATCCAGGAGTGGATCACTAGACAACGGTCAAGAACATCCTGAAATACCTAAAAAGGACTAAGGATATGTTTCTCGTATATTGAGGTGACAAAGAGCTCGTCGTAAACGGTTACGTCGATGCAAGCTTTGACACTGATCCGGATGACTCTAAGTCACAAATCGGATCCATGTTTTATTAAATGGTGAAGCTGTCAGTTGGTGCAGTTCCAAGCAGAGCGTCGTGGCGGGATCTACGTGTGAAGCGGAATACATAGCTGCTTCGAAAGCAGCAAATGAAGGAGTCTGGATGAATGAGTTCATATCCGATCTAGGTGTCATACCTAGTGCATCGGGTCCAATGAAAATCTTTTGTGACAATACTGGAGCAATTGCCTTGGCAAAGGAATCCAGATTTGACAAGAGAACCAAGCACATCAAGAGACGCTTCAATTCCATCCGCGATCAAGTCAAGGAGGGACACATAGAGATTTGCAAGATACATACGGATCTGAATGTTGCAGACCCGTTGACTAAGCCTCTCTCACGAGCAAAACATGATCAACACCAACACTCCATGGGTGTTATAATCATTACAATGTAATCTAGATTATTGACTCTAGTGCAAGTGGGAGACTGAAGGAAATATGCCCTAGAGGCAATAATAAAGTTGTTATTTATATTTCCTTATATCATGATAAATATTTATCATTCATGCTAGAATTGTATTAACCGGAAAGTTAGTACATGTGTGAATACATAGACAAACAGAGTGTCACTAGTTTGCCTCTACTTGACTAGCCCGTTGAATCAATGATGGTTATGTTTCCTAACCATAGACATGAGTTGTCATTTGATTAACGGGGTCACATCATTAGAGAATGATGTGATTGACTTGACCCATCCGTTAGCTTAGCACGATGATCGTTTAGTTTGTTGCTATTGCTTTCTCTATAACTATACATGTTCCTATGACTATGAGATCATGCAACTCCCGAATACCGGAGGAACACTTTGTGTGCTACCAAACGTCACAACGTAACTGGGTGATTATAAAGGTGCTCTACAGGTGTCTCCGATGGTGTTTGTTGAGTTGGCATGGATCAAGATTAGGATTTGTCACTCCGATTGTCGGAGAGGTATCTCTGGGCCCTCTCGGAAATGTACATCACTATAAGCCTTGCAAGCAATGTAACTAATGAGTTAGTTACAGGATGTAGCATTACGGAACGAGTAAAGAGACTTGCCGGTAACGAGATTAAACTAGGTATTGAGATACTGACGATCGAATCTCGGGCAAGTAACATACGGATGACAAAAGGAACAATGTATACCGTTATGCGGTTTGACCGATAAAGATCTTCGTAGAATATGTAGGAACTATTGGGGATATAGCTATCAGTTATGACCCGCCCAGGAGGGGCCGGGTCAGTCCCAATGACGGGTCACAAAGGAAGCCCAGAAAACAGTCAAGGCGATAGTTTATTAAAGCTTATAGAAGGTCTAAGCCCAGAGGCGGCTTAAGGCCCAATATTGTAAACCGCCGTATGTAAGGAAAGAACTGTAAGACAAGTCATGTAAAAGAAGTCACCGAGGCGGACACGCTTTATGAGCCGGTCGGTACTTTGTAGGCCGTCGGGCGTCAACCCGTGTATATAAGGGGACGACCCGGTGGCGGCTTAGGGCAAGAAAGAAGAGATCGATAACCAAGTCGGTGAACTAGCCTCTTGGTGACCGAAAACCCGGAAATATCAACACAACTAGACGTAGGCTTTTACCTTCATCGTAAGGGGCGAGCTAGTATAAAACCTCTCGTGTCCATTGTCCCGATTAACCCCTTTAAGCTTCCTAGTTGTGATGGCCCTACGACTAAGTCATTTTGCTAGGACATCTGCCGTGACAATTCCACGACAGTTGGCGCCCACCATGGGGCCAGTGCACGGTGGATTTGAGTTCTTGAAGGGCAACTTCGAAGGGCTCAAGGGATACGCTGTGGGCCAGATGACCAAGAGTCATCGTGGCAAGCTCTACATCGACGATGAAGGCCGGGCCCCTGAGGCCGGCTCAATTGAGTATGGGTACCGGGTCCCCTTCGGCGGAATTCATGTCTTCGTCGGCCGGATCGGCGAATCGGGCCGTGAGCCGGACGTCCACACCAACCTCGTCGAAACGGCTCAGCGCGAGGTCCACCTGTGTTCAATCTATCGTGAAGCATGCCTTCGTAGGTTGCATCCACGACGGTGAATACTTGGAAGGATCGGTGGATGGTGGTGAGATGGCCATCTGTTCTGACGCTACATCATCAACGGGCGAGACGGACTCTTTGTATCAGCTGCAAGATGGCATGCTCGGGGGCTGTTCCGATGGCAGCAGTATTCTGGACCCCTTTGAGCTGCCAAATTGGGCCGGAGTCTTCATGGCAGGCACGCAGCCCGGGCGGAACTCCACAACTGTAGCAGCAACAACCACCGGGTCAGCAACAGCCGGGTCAGGAGACCCCGCGCGCACCCCGGCTCAGATTCTAATGGACCTCACAGATAAGCTGGCAGCTCTGTTAACTGCCGTGGTGGAGCCGGCGGATAAGGTTCAGCACGACGCGGAGATGGCACGCGTACATGAAGAAATGGTACAAGCTAAGGAAAATTTAGCAGCAGAATAGGTCAGGATGTGTGATAGCCTGGCTTATTAGGGATGATAGACTACTCATATCAATAAGGAATTCCTTCTTTTCCGGAAGCCCATTCGGACAGAACTCCAAAGTTAAGTGTGCTCAGCTTGGAGTAGTTTCAGGATGGGTGACCGACCGGGAAGTTGCTCCTGGGTGCGCACGAGTGAGGACAAAGTGCGCAGAAAAGACTAGTATTGATCTGTGGGGCCAGTCTAGATCTCACCAGGAGTAACGACCACCGGCGGGTGTGTCCGGAGCGTTACAAGTTGGTATCAGAGCCAGCCGACCCTCGTGGTTACACGGATGTTTGCGGACAGGTGCGGGGTCATGTTGTTCATGACGTTTGTGACCCGTCGTGGCACCCGACATGGCACATGTCCCGGACTAGATGCACAGACGTATGTACCAAGAGGGAATGTTCCTGTGGCCCGACGAGGACGTCGATTCCTCTTAGTGTGGGTGTATGTGATAGCCTGGCTTATTAGGGATGATAGACTACTCATATCAATAAGGAATTCCTTCTTTTCCGAAAGTCCATACGCCCGGAGCCAGCCCAAGAAACCTGCCAGAGGCAAATCGAATCCCGACACCCGGGTCACCGGTTCAGCCGCGCGCCATGGAACCACCGCGCGTACATACCGCTCCACCTCATTATGTGCCAACACCACCGGGTCACTTCTCCAATCCTTTGGAAAACCTCATTGCTGCGTCGGCTCGTTTGACGGCTCTCCCGATGGAAGGTGACTCTCCGGCGGCGATCGAGACGTGAAGGGTGAGAGAACTTCTTCAAACAGCTCTGGCGTAGCAGGATGCGTACTCAACAGAATCCATTCAACCCCTCGCTCGAGCCGGAGCCCAAGCTACAGTAGGCATATGGACTTAGCTGATATGTTAAGCAATGCTCAACGCCGCAACCGTCCGCACAGGCACGAGCCGGTACAGGCTGGAGCCCTTAACTTAGCGGATCAGGAGAGGATCCGACAAGAGGCTGAGCGAGCGGTTCAGCTGGTAGCGAAGCAGGAGGCTCATCAGACTTTTCCGGCTTATCCGACAACCTCGGTTGAGGCAGGAGTGTCCACGAGAACTGGAGGTGTCCCTTGCCTGGTGCCGGCCATACGTAATGAGCGTCTATCGAAGGATTTCAAGGGGCCTCATAAGGTGCCTAATTACACGGCTGACTTGCAGCCTGGGGCCTGGATTGAGAGTTATGAGATGGCAATGGAGCTGTTGGAGGTCAGCGACGCGGCAATGGCTAAGTATTTCACTATGATGTTAGATGGAACGACTCGCACTTGGCTAAAAGGATTGCCCCCCGATTCCATCGGCTCACGGGCAGAGTTAAAAGCCCGGTTCATTCAGAACTTCAAGGACACATGCAAACAACCTATGTCAATCATGGACTTGACTAATTGTAAACAAGAGGAAGGTGAGTCCACAATCCATTGGGTGCGTTGGGTCAAGGAGATAATTCTTTCATCTAATAAGATGGATGCCGGCTCGACAGTCTTAATGTTGGAGAAAAATTGCCATTTTGAACCTCTAAAGCAGAAGTTGGGGCGGCTTAAACGTGACTGCAATGACATGGGCCAGTTGATGGCGGCTCTCGTCAAGTATGTTGATTCCGATAGTACCAAGGACCATGTGTCTGATGAAGAAAAGACAGGGAAGGGAAAGAAGAACGGCAACGGCAAGGGTCACCAGCATAACCCGGCAAATCAAGGAGGCAATAAACGTAAAACTGACGAATTTGTGGCTAACACCAATGCGCCGGGCAACAATCAACGACGCAAGGGTAGGCAACCCTATCGGTCGGGCGGGTCAGGTCCCACCCTTGAGCAACTATTGAATGAACCTTGTCCAAGACACGGCACCCGGGAGAAGCCAACCACCCATCTATGGAAGGATTGTACAATCATGAAGGCGTTTAAAAATTCAAATGCATTTGATGGAAGTCACGACCCTAGCGGCGGTTCAGGTGGAGGCGACTTTCATGGCCCGGGCGCCGGTTCAGGTGGAGGCGGCTTTCACGGTCAGGGTCATACGGGTAACCAAGGAGGTTATAGTCCACAACCCGGCCAAGGTAATCAGCAGCAACAATCTGGATATCAGAGCAACCCAAAACAGTTGAATAGTGGGCAATATCATGTGTTTACCACTAGCTTGTGCAAGAGGGACCAGAAGCTTCAGAAGAGGGCTGTCAATGCCGTTGAACCGGCGATTCCACGTTATTTACGGTGGTCAGAACAACCTATTGTGTGGAGCAGAGAGGATCACCCTCCCTGGGTTGATAATGCGAGTCACTTGGCCTTGGTAGTAGCGCCTCAGGTTGGTGGATATAAATTCACTAAAGTACTCATGGATGGAGGTAGTAGCATCAACATCCTCTATTATGAGATGTTCCGTCGGATGGGGTTGACTGAAGAGTCTTAAGCAATCCAACACTGTTTTTCACGATGTGGTACCTAGCAAGTCGGCATACCCAGTTGGTAAGATTGAACTGGAAGTAGCCTTTGGGGATGAATATGATTCCAGAGCGGAGAAATTAACCTTTGAGATGGTTAAGATCAAAAGCCCATATCATGCTCTGTTTGGACGGCCAGCTTATGCCAAGTTCATGGCTCGGCCATGTTATGTGTATTCGCAGCTCAAAATGCCGGGTTGTAAGGGCACCATTATAGTGCATGGAAGCCGGAAAGTAGCCCTGGAGTGTGAAGAAGGAGATGCTGCGTATGCTGAGTCGGTTTGTGCAACAGAAGAGTTAAAGTTTTATAAGGATAATGTTGACCCGACAGACATGACGTCTTTAAAGAAGCCAACAACGTAGCAGGAACCGGTGTTGAAGTTCAAGTCAGCTGACGACATCAAGATGGTTGATTTTGTGCCTGGCGACTCATCCAAGAAGTTCATCATCAGTGCCAACTTGGATCCAAAATAGGAAAGCGCGCTTGTCGAGTTCATCCGTGAGAACCGGGACATCTTTGCATGGAAACCTTCTGACATGCTGGGTGTCCCGAGAGAACTCGCTGAGCACACTCTCAATATTGATCCAAAGTTTAAGCCGGTCAGGCAATTTCTCCAATGGTACAACGAGGAAAGGCGCAAGGCCATTGGAGAAGAGGTGGCCCGGCTCTTGGCGGCCGGGTTCATTGTGGAAGTCTTTCACCCAGAGTGGTTGCCCAACCCGGTGCTTGTACTCAAAAAGAACGGCACCTATCGTATGTGTGTGGATTACACTGATTTAAACAAAGCTTGTCCAGCTGACCCTTTTGCTCTCCCCCGTATTGATCAGATCATTGATGCTACGGCGGATTGCGCGCGTTTGAGTTTTCTGGATGCTTATTCAGGTTATCATCAGATCAAGATGGCAGTCAAGGACCAGGAGAAGACAGCTTTCATTACTCCGTTTGGAGCCTTCTGCTATGTGTCTATGCCCTTCGGGCTTAAGAGCGCCCAGGCAACTTATCAACGGTGTATGTAGATTTGCCTTCACAATCAGATTGGGCATAATGTTCATGCTTATGTGGATGACATAGTGGTAAAGTCCAGGAAAGAGGAAACCTTGGTAACAGATCTGAAGGAGACCTTTGATAACCTCCGGGTCTACAAAATGATGCTTAACCCGTCCAAGTGTGTCTTTGGAGTCCCAGCTGGCAAGCTCTTGGGTTTTTTGGTGTCCAACCGAGGTATTGAAGCTAACCCGGAGAAAATTAAGGCAATCACATCCCTAGCCAAACCAACATGCATCAATGACGTTCAACGGCTGGTGGGTCGTGTTACTGCTTTGAGCCGGTTCATAAGACGGTTAGGTGAGAAGGCGATGCCTTTGTATCAGATGATGAAGAAAACAAATGATTTCGTTTGGAGCGATGCTGTGAACTCATCCTCAATCCAATGGTCAAGCTAAGAGAGCAAATCAGGAAATCTTAAAAGGTCTCAAACCCCGGCTTATGGTTCCCTTGTAGTGAACGCTGGGTTGTTGGGTAGAGGAATTACCCTCGGTGCTGTGGAGTATCAACACCACTCCTAACAGGTCTATAGGTTATACACCTTTCTTCATGGTTTATGGAGCGGAAGCAGTGTTGCCTAGTGACATCCGTCATGACTCGCCCCGTGTGGCAGCTTATGTTGAAGCTAATAACGAGCAAGCCAGACAGGATGCACTTGACTTGTTGGATGAGGAAAGAGACTTAGCAGCGGCTCGATCAGCAATTTATCAAAAGGACCTGCGCCGTTATCACAGCTGCCGGGTTAAGTCCAGAACTTTTCAAGAAGGTGACCTGGTGCTCCGGCTCATCCAGGATCTGTTAGATGCACACAAGCTATCCCCGCCTTGGGAAGGACCCTTTGTGGTTAGCAAGAACTTAAACAACAGGTCATATTACGTCATTGACGTTCGAGAGCACAAAGACTCACATAAGTCGGAGGAGGAGACCCGCCTGCCGTGGAACATTGCTCAACTTCGGCCATACTACACCTGAGCCACCGACTCTCATCATGTACATACTTTGACGTTGTATATACTATGATAAGTAATAAAGCAAGACCTCGGTCTTTTTTCCTTTCAAAGATTACATATCTTTACTATTTTTTATTTTAATATGACTATTAAGGAGCTGATCATATCTGAATCAAGTCTAACCTTTTTGGTCTGGCTTATGATCGTATTCGAATCTAGCTGTAAACTATCATGGTCACTTGGGGGCTTCCTGTTCAAACATAGGTCGTATTCGAACCAAAGAGAACATAGCTGTCGTAACCCTGTTGATCGGCTCAAAAGCCAAACTCACTAGGGGGCTTCTTGATCGTATTCGAATCAAAGCTTAACCCCTTTTGGGTCTGACTTGGATCGTATTCGAATCAGGGTCGTTAAAAACCTCTCAAGGTCATTTCGGGGCTTCCTGTTCAAACATAGGTCGTATTCGAACCAAAGAGAACATAGCTGTCGGTACCCTCTTGATCGGCGCAACGCCAAAGCCACTGGGGCTATATGGTCGTATTCGAATCTTAGCTTAACCCCTTTGATCTGGTTTACTGATCGTATTCGAATCAGAAACCCCCAGCCTTTAACTACAAGGTTAATTTATATTGGTTACCAACTGTTATTTGTTTTATTTGTCTTATTGGTCTTTTATTGTCTCAATTTTAAACTAGTTAGCACTGTCTTTTCACCGGCTTAACTATTTGACAATAAGCCGCCAAGGCATTACAGTCATCAGTCGTACCGAAGCATTGACTTCTCACAAAGATTGGTTCATCAACCTCATCACCCGGATCGCATAAACCGATGGTCCAGAGGTAAAAAATACAGTTATGATTGTTATTTAAGAACAATTGCTTTCTATATTAATCAAGGTTTGTTTCCACCTTAGTTATTTATCGCAACTGTTTTTCTATTTCATCTACTATGATAAAGTATTGGTTATACACCGGGTGTTCTCACCTGTTCGGTGTTAAACTGCCAAGCAAGTTTTTCTTTTCACTATAGGAACAGAGTTGAAATATCGCAAAAATAACCATGAATGTGACGCATATATTGAGATCAAGAAGCAAGGAGTCACACATGGCATCTTGTGCGCGATGGCATAAGCAAAATATGCAGTTGTTTTCAAAGCTAAGTCTATTACAAGGCTGTTAAAAAGCCCACAAAGATGGTTCTCACTCCTCCCTTGCTAGTTCACTTCTTTCTGTTAATTGGAAGCCGGGGTTGGACCAGTCAAAGCCGTTCACGGTGATGAATTCTGATTCTTCATCAATCAAGCCGGCTGGATCAACATCTGGAGTAAATGTATGTTGATGAACCAGCGGGATAAGGTCGGTCACCTTGTAGGAGGGAGTCACCATCTTCTTATTTTCCAAATCAAAACCCAGCTGGTATTTATCGATATTTGTTTCATCTCCGAGAATGGTGGCCCGAGGTCGCACCTCCCTCACGCAAGCAACAAAGTCATCCTGTTCAAACAGAGACCCGTCTTCCTTCACCGTGGGGTACCCTCTGGCTACATCCGCCGGGTCTAGATCTGGCACCCAAGCCTTGGAGCGGCCCAGGGTAGTTAAAGCTCCGGCTCTGGCACAGGATCGCTTGACTTCTTGGAACCTGGCGAGTAAGCTTGACAGCTTTTTCAAGACATCACCGAGCCGGTTGGGTCCTTGATTGGTAGGAGAGATAGCAGCAAGTGCCCATTGTGCGCCAATGTACAAATGCTCCACTGAGGTATAGACCGCCTTCAGTTTAGTCACGTTGTCTTGGCTCAGATTCTTGCTTCGCGGGCCTGCACATATTTTGTACACAAAGGGTCAACTAGCGGTTTATATTCCGGGTCAGCAGAAGGTACAAAATATCAGTACAGATGACGTACCAAAGATGGCGGAAACCATCTGAGACACCCGGTCCTTTAATCCGGCCAGCTCCGTAGTAACCTCTTCAAGAGCTGCCTCAGCTTTTTCGGCGCGTTGTGTCAGCAGCATTTTCTCTTCAGCCCAGGTTTTCTTCTTGGCAGTCAAGCAACAGGTTCTCAATTTCTCCGTCTCAGCGAGACTTAATTGCAGTTTGGAGTCAGCAGACTTGATTTCTGCCTCCTGATCCGCCAGCCGGGTCTTCATATCAGTTAATTGTGAACTCAGTTCAGATAAGGCATTCTATAAAACATACACAGGTGTGTCAAGGTTTCAATTAAAATTCAAGAGTCAAGATTCAAGTCTCAAGTACTTTGCACTGCAAAACCACTTGACACTTGGGGGCTAATGTATGCCAAAACAATTTCTTATGACTCTAATATAATTCAAGTCCCAAGTACTTTACAAAGTAACAACACTTGACACTTGGGGCTAACGTATGATATTCAGCAAGTATCTCAAGGTTAAGCCGGATTACAATATTTTTTGAGTTCGGCACAAGATAGTTATGAAAGTACCGACTCATTTATGGTCAAGTGAACTGGCCCTTGGGGACTACCGGTGAAGTTTATTATATTTTATTGGTCTCCAGAAATATCTAAAGGTAAAGCTTTAGCCTATATCATAAGTCTACAGATCACTCAAGGTTTTATCATAATCTGAAGACTTGGGGGCTGGAAGAATATAAGTAAGCCGGAAGAGCATACCTCATACTTCAGCTGCAACTGCTTGACCATTTCGATTTCTGAGTCACGGCTGGAGTGCACATGGCTGAGATAGCTGGACAATATGTCGTTGGCGTTTAGATGGCTATAATGAGAAATGTCAAAACACACTTTTTGTCTCTCCAAAGCCTCTTGCTTAGCCGTGTGACAAGCCAACACGGTGGGATTCCCCGGCTCAACAAAGCGGCTTCCAGTGATCAGAACGTCCTGGGCAGATGGCGATGGCGGGTTGACTGAGCTGGATGGACCAGTAGCAGAAGGATTAACGATAGTATCATTAGCTGATGGCTTAGGAGGATCTACTTAAGCATTGGCAGCCGGGTCTTCTGGTGCTTCAATTAATGGAGGAGAAGATAGCATAGCCGATTCGGGTGCAAGGACTGGCAGGTCTTCCGCCGGCTTAGTCACCTTGGCCTTCTTGGACTTGTCTTGGCCACTAAGAAAGATATTATGAAACAGTTAGTATAAAAAAGCAGTTTGAAAAACACGGAGGAAAGATGATTGATACGTCTCCAACGTATCTATAATTTTTGATTGCTCCATGCTATATTATCTACTGTTTTGGACTATATTGGGCTTTATTTTCCACTTTTATATTATTTTTGGGACTAATCTATTAACCGGAGGCCCAACCCAGAATTGCTATTTTTTGCCTATTTCAGTGTTTCGAAGAAACGGAATAAACCTTCCTGGAACGTGATTTTCTTCCCGAATATGACCCAGGAGACTTGGACCCTACGCCAAGGAAGCTTCGAGGTGGGCACGAGGTAGGGGGGCGCGCCCCCCACCCTCGTGGGCCCACCTAAGCTCCACCGACGTACTTCTTCCTCCTATATATACCTACGTACCCCCAAACGAACAGAAAGGGAGCCAAAAACCTAATTCCACCGCTGCAACTTTCTGTATCCACGAGATCCCATCTTGGGGCCTGTTCCGGAGCTCCACCGGAGAGGGCCGTCATCACGGAGGGCTTGTACATCATCATAGCCTCTCCGATGAAGTGTCAGTAGTTTACCTCATACCTTCGGGTCCATAGTTAGTAGCTAGATGGCTTCTTCTCTCTTTTTGGATCTCAATACAAAGTTCTCCCCCTCTCTTGTGGAGATCTATTCGATGTAATCTTCTTCTTTTTGCGGTGTGTTTGTTGAGATCGATGAATTGTGGGTTTATGATCAAGTCTATCTATGAATAATATTTGAATCTTCTCTGAATTCTTTTATGTATGCTTGGTTATCTTTGCAAGTCTCTTCGAATTATCCGTTTGGTTTGGCCAACTAGATTGGTAGTTCTTGCCATGGGAGAAGTGCTTAGCTTTGGGTTCGATCTTGCGGTGTCCTTTCCCAGTGACAGAAGGGGCAGCAAGGCACATATTGCATCGTTGCCATCGAGGATAACAAGATGGGGTTTATTTCATATTGCATGAATTTATCTCTCTACATCATGTCATCTCGCTTAAAGCGTTACTCGGTTTTTAACTTAATACTCTAGATGCATGCTGGATAGCGGTCGATGAGTGGAGTAATAGTAGTAGATGCAGAATCGTTTCGGTCTACTTGTCACGGACGTGATGCCTATATACATGATCATGCCTAGATATTCTCATAACTATGCTCAATTCTGTCAATTGCTCAACACTAATTTGTTCACCCACCGTAGAATACTTATGCTCTTGAGAGAAGCCACTAGTGAAACCTATGGCCCCCGGGTCTATTCTCATCATATCAATCTCCATCTCTTTAATCTTGCTTTGCTTTTTACTTTGCCTTTTACTTTTCACTTTGCATTTCTATACCAAAAATACCAAAAATATTATATCTATCAGATCTCACTCTCATAAGTGACCGTGAAGGGATTGATAACCCCTAATCGCGTTGGTTGCGAGTAGTGTTGGGTTTCGTAGTAATTTCAAAATATTTCCTACGCACACGCAAGATCATGGTGATGCATAGCAACAAGAGGGGAGAGTGTTGTCTACGTACCCTTGCAGACCGACTGCGGAAGCGTTGACGCAACGTAGAGGAAGTAGTCGTACATCTTCCCGATCCGACCGATCCAAGTACCGTTACTACGGCACCTCCGAGTTCTTAGCACACGTACAACTCGACAACGCTCCCCGGGCTCCGATCCAGCAAAGCTTCGGGGATGAGTTCCGTCAGCACGACGGCGTGGTGACGATGATGATTTTCTACCGACGCAGGGCTTCGCCTAAGCACCGCAACGATATGACCGAGGTGGAATATGGTGGAGGGGGGCATCGCACACGGCTAAGGAACGATCACGAAGATCAACTTATGTGTATAGGGGTGCCCCTGCCCCCGTATATAAAGGAGCCAAGGGGAGGGGCCGGCCGGCCAGGTATGGCACGCCAAGGGGGAGTCCTACTCCCATCGGGAGTAGGACTCCTAGTTGGAAAGGGAGAAAGGGAAAGAGGAGGAAGAGAGGAAGGAAAGGGGGGGCGCCGCCCCCCTTCCCTTGTCCTATTCGGACTAGGAAGGGGAGGGGCGCGCGGCCACCTCCTGCCTCCTTCTCTCTTCTCCCTCAAGGCCCATGTAGGCCCAATAAACCCCCGGGGGGTTCCGGTAACCCCCCGGTACTCCGGTAAAATCCCGATTTCACCCGGAACAATTCCGATGTCCAAATATAGGCTTCCAGTATATCAATCTTTATGTCTCGACCATTTCGAGACTCCTCGTCATGTCCGTGATCACATCCGGGACTCCGAACTAACTTCGGTACATCAAAATGCATAAACTCATAATAACTGTCATTGTAACGTTAAGCGTGCGGACCCTACAGTTCGAGAACAATGTAGACATGACTGAGACAAATCTCAGGTCAATAACCAATAGCGGGACCTGGATGCCCATATTGGATCCTACATATTCTACAAAGATCTTTATCGGTCAGACCGCATAACAACATACGTTGTTCCCTTTGTCATAGGTATGTTACTTGCCCGAGATTCGATCGTCGGTATCCAATACCTAGTTCAATCTCGTTACCGGCAAGTCTCTTTACTCGTTCCGTAATACATCATCTCGCAACTAACTCATTAGTTGCAATGCTTGCAAGGCTTATGTGATGTGCATTACCGAGAGGGCCTAGAGATACCTCTCCGACAATCGGAGTGACAAATCCTAATCTCGAAATACGCCAACCCAACATCTACCTTTGGAGACACCTGTAGAGCTCCTTTATAATCACCCATTTACGTTGTGACGTTTGGTAGCACACAAAGTGTTCCTCCGGCAAACGGGAGTTGCATAATCTCATAGTCATAGGAACATGTATAAGTCATGAAGAAAGCAATAGCAACATACTAAACGATCGGGTGCTAGGCTAATGGAATGGGTCATGTCAATCAGATCATTCACCTAATGATGTGATCTCGTTAATCAAATAACAACTCTTTGTTCATGGTTAGGAAACATAACCATCTTTGATTAACGAGCTAGTCAAGTAGAGGCATACTAGCGAGACTCTGTTTGTCTATGTATTCACACATGTATTATGTTTCCGGTTAATACAATTCTAGCATGAATAATAAACATTTATCATGATATAAGGAAATAAATAATAACTTTATTATTGCCTCTAGGGCATATTTCCTTCAGTCCCCCACTTGCACTAGAGTCAATAATCTAGATTACATAGTAATGATTCTAACACCCATGGAGCCTTGGTGCTGATCATGTTTTTCTCGTGGAAGAGGCTTAGTCAACGGGTCTGCTACATTCAGATCCGTATGTATCCTGCAAATCTCTATGTCTCCCACCTGGACTAGATCCTGGATGGAATTGAAGCGTCTCTTGATGTGCTTGGTTCTCTTGTGAAATCTGGATTCCTTTGCCAAGGCAATTGCACCAGTATTGTCACAAAAGATTTTCATTGGACCTGATGCACTAGGTATGACACCTAGATCGGATATGAACTCCTTCATCCAGACTCCTTCATTTGCTGCTTCCGAAGCAGCTATGTACTCCGCTTCACATGTAGATCCCGCTAGGACGCTTTGTTTAGAACTGCACCAACTGACAGCTCCGCCGTTTAATGTAAACACGTATCCGGTTTGCGATTTAGAATCGTCCGGATCAGTGTCAAAGCTTGCATTAACGTAACCGTTTACAATGAGCTCTTTGTCACCTCCATATACGAGAAACATATCCTTAGTCCTTTTCAGGTACTTCAGGATGTTCTTGAGCGCTGTCCAGTGATCCACTCCTGGATTACTTTGGTACCTCCCTGCTAAACTTATGGCAAAGCACACATCAGGTTTGGTACACAGCATTGCATACATGATAGAGCCTATGGCTGAAGCATAGGGAACATCTTTCATTTTCTCTCTATCTTCTGCAGTGGTCGGGCATTGAGTCTGACTCAACTTCACACCTTGTAACACAGGCAAGAACCCTTTCTTTGCTTGATCCATTTTGAACTTTTTCAAAATCTTGTCAAGGTATGTGCTTTGTGAAAGTCCAATTAAGCGTCTTGATCTATCTCTATAGATCTTTATGCCTAATATGTAAGCAGCTTCACCGGGGTCTTTCATTGAAAAACTTTTATTCAAGTATCCCTTTATGCTATCCAGAAATTCTATATCATTTCCAATTAGTAATATGTCATCCACATAGAATATCAGAAATGCTACAGAGCTCCCACTCACTTTCTTGTAAATACAAGCTTCTCCGAAAGTCTGTATAAACCCAAATGCTTTGATCACACTATCAAAGTGTTTATTCCAATTCCGAGAGGCTTGCACCAGTCCATAAATGGATCGCTGGAGCTTGCACACTTTGTTAGTTCCCTTTGGATTGACAAAACCTTCTGGTTGCATCATATACAACTCTTCTTCCAGAAATCCATTCAGGAATGCAGTTTTGACATCCATCTGCCAAATTTCATAATCATAAAATGCGGCAATTGCTAACATGATTCGGACAGACTTAAGCATCGCTACGGGTGAGAAGGTCTCATCGTAGTCAATCCCTTGAACTTGCCGAAAACCTTTTGCGACAAGTCGAGCTTTGTAGACAGTAATATTACCCTCAACGTCAGTCTTCTTCTTGAAGATCCATTTATTCTCAATTGCTTGCCGATCAACGGGCAAGTCAACCAAAGTCCATACTTTGTTCTCATACATGGATCCCATCTCAGATTTCATGGCTTCAAGCCATTTTGCGGAATCTGGGCTCACCATCGCTTCTTCATAGTTCGTAGGTTCATCATGATCTAGTAGCATGATTTCTAGAACAGGATTACCGTACCACTCTGGCACGGATCTTAGTCTGGTTGATCTACGAGGTTCAGTAGTATCTTGATCTGAAGTTTCATGATCATCATCATTAGCTTCCTCACTAACTGGTGTAGGTGTCACTGAAACAGTTTTCTGTGATGTACTACTTTCCAATAAGGGAGCAGGTACAGTTACCTCGTCAAGTTCTACTTTCCTCCCACTCACTTCTTTCGAGAGAAACTCCTTCTCCAGAAAGTTACTGAATTTAGCAACAAAAGTCTTGCCTTCGGATCTGTGATAGAAGGTGTATCCAATAGTTTCCTTTGGATATCCTATGAAGACACATTTCTCCGATTTGGGTTCGAGCTTATCAGGTTGAAGCTTTTTCACATAAGCATCGCAGCCCCAAACTTTCAGAAACGACAACTTTGGTTTCTTGCCAAACCACAGTTCATAAGGCGTCGTCTCAACGGATTTTGATGGTGCCCTGTTTAACATGAATGCGGCTGTCTCTAGAGCGTATCCCCAAAATGATAGCGGTAAATCAGTAAGAGACATCATAGATCACACCATATTTAGTAAAGTACGATTAAGACGTTCGGACACACCATTACGCTGTGGTGTTCCGGGTGGCGTGAGTTGCGAAACTATTCCACAATTTTTCAAATGTACACCAAACTCGTAACTCAAATATTCTCCTCCACGATCAGATCGTAGAAACTTTATTTTCTTGTTACGATGATTTTCAACTTCACTCTGAAATTCTTTGAACTTTTCAAATGTTTCAGACTTATGTTTCATTAAGTAGATATAACCATATCTGCTTAAGTCATCTGTGAAGGTGAGAAAATAACGATATCCGCCACGAGCCTCAGTATTCATCAGACCACATACATCTGTATGTATGATTTCCAACAAATCTGTTGCTCTCTCCATAGTACCGGAGAACGGTGTTTTAGTCATCTTGCCCATGAGGCACGGTTCGCAAGTACCAAGTGATTCATAATCAAGTGGTTCCAAAAGTCCATCAGTATGGAGTTTCTTCATGCGCTTTACACCGATATGACCTAAACGGCAGTGCCACAAATAAGTTGCACTATCATTATCAACTCTGCATCTTTTGGCTTCTACATTATGAATATGTGTATCACTACTATCGAGATTCAACAAGAATAGACCACTCTTCAAGGGTGCATGACCATAAAAGATATTACTCATATAAATAGAACAACCATTATTCTCTGATTTAAATGAATAACCGTCTCGCATTAAACAAGATCCGGATATAATGTTCATGCTCAACGCTGGCACCAAATAACAATTATTTAGGTCTAATACTAATCCCGAAGGTAGGTGTAGAGGTAGCGTGCCGACCGCGATCACATCGACTTTGGAACCGTTTCCCACGCGCATCGTCACCTCGTCCTTAGCCAATCTTCGCTTAATCCGTAGTCCCTGTTTCGAGTTGCAAATATTAGCAACAGAACTAGTATCAAATACCCAGGTGCTATTGCGAGCATTAGTAAGGTACACATCAATAACATGTATATCACATATACCTTTGTTCACCTTGCCATCCTTCTTATCCGCCAAATACTTGGGGCAGTTCCGCTTCCAGTGACGAGTCTGCTTGCAGTAGAAGCACTCAGTTTTAGGCTTAGGTCCAGACTTGGGTTTCTTCTCTTGAGCAGCAACTTGCTTGCCGTTCTTCTTGAAGTTCCCCTTCTTCTTCCCTTTGCCCTTTTTCTTGAAACTAGTGGTTTTGTTAACCATCAACACTTGATGCTCCTTCTTGATTTCTACCTCCGCAGCTTTCAGCATTGCGAAGAGCTCGGGAATAGTCTTATTCATCCCTTGCATATTATAGTTCATCACGAAGCTCTTGTAGCTTGGTGGCAGTGATTGGAGAATTCTGTCAATGACGCAATCATCTGGAAGATTAACTCCCAATTGAATCAAGTGATTATTATACCCAGGCATTTTGAGTATATGCTCACTGACAGAACTGTTCTCCTCCATCTTGCAGCTATAGAACTTATTGGAGATTTCATATCTCTCAATCCGGGCATTTGCTTGAAATATTAACTTCAACTCCTGGAACATCTCATATGCTCCATGACGTTCAAAACGTCGTTGAAGTCCCGATTCTAAGCCATAAAGCATGGCACACTGAACTATCGAGTAGTCATCAGCTTTGCTCTGCCAGACGTTTATAACATCTGGTGTTGCTCCAGCAGCAGGCCTGGCACCCAGCGGTGCTTCCAGGACGTAATTTTTCTGTGCAGCAATGAGGACAATCCTCAAGTTACGGACCCAGTCCGTGTAATTGCTACCATCATCTTTCAACTTTGCTTTCTCAAGGAACGCATTAAAATTCAACGGAACAATAGCACGAGCCATCTATCTACAATCAAACATAAACAAGCAAGATACTATCAGGTACTAAGTTTCATGATAAATTTAGGTTCAATTAATTTACTAAAAGAACTCCCACTTAGATAGACATCCCTCTAATCCTCTAAGTAATTACGTGATCCAAATCAACTAAACCATGTCCGATCATCACGTGAGATGGAGTAGTTTCATTGGTGAACATCATTATGTTGATCATATCTACTATATGATTAACGCTCGACCTTTCGGTCTCCGTGTTCCGAGGCCATATCTGTACATGCTTGGCTCGTCAAGTATAACCTGAGTATTCCGTGTGTGCAACTGTTTTGCACCCGTTGTATTTGAACGTAGAGCCTATCACACCCGATCATCACGTGGTGTCTCAACACGAAGAACTTTCGCAACGGTGCATACTCAGGGAGAACACTTCTTGATAATTTAGTGAGAGATCATCTTATAATGCTACCGTCAATCAAAGCAAGATAAGATGCATAAAAGATAAACATCACATGAAGCCATGAAATCCGAGATAGGATCCATATATCAAAACAAAGTATGGACTTTGGTGGACTTGCCTGATGATCGGCAAGCCATTGAGATAAATGGTCTTTAAGAAGAAGACGGACGTGGGCGGTAATGTTACCGTCTATGAAGCTCGACTTGTGGGAAAGAGTCATTTCACAAGTTCAAGGAGTTGACTACGATGAGAATTTCTCACCCGTAGCGATGCTTAAGTCAGTCGGAATCATGTTAGCATTAGATGTATTTTTCGATTATGAAATCTTACAGATGGATGTCAAAACAAGTTTTCTTACCAGTTTTTGTAAGAAAAGTTGTATGTGATACAATAAAAGGTTTTAACGATCCTAAGAATGCTAAAAGGTATGCTAGCTCCAGCAATCCTTCTATGTGAAGGAAATATGCCCTAGAGGCAATAATAAAGTTATTATTTATTTCCTTATATCATGATAAATGTTTATTATTCATGCTAGAATTGTATTAACCGGAAACATAATACATGTGTGAATACATAAACCAACAGAGTGTCACTAGTATGCCTCTACTTGACTAGCTCGTTAATCAAAGATGGTTATGTTTCCTAACCATGAACAAAGAGTTGTTATTTGATTAACGAGGTCACATCATTAGTTGAATGATCTGATTGACATGACCCATTCCATTAGCTTAGCACCCGATCGTTTAGTATGTTGCTATTGCTTTCTTCATGACTTATACATGTTCCTATAACTATGAGATTATGCAACTCCCGTTTACTGGAGGAACACTTTGGGTACTACCAAACGTCACAATGTAACTGGGTGATTATAAAGGAGTACTACAGGTGTCTCCAACGGTAGATGTTGGGTTGGCGTATTTCGAGATTAGGGTTTGTCACTCCGATTGTCGGAGAGGTATCTCTGGGCCCTCTCGGTAATACACATCACATAAGCCTTGCAAGCATAATAACTAAGATGTTAGTTATGAGATGATGTATTACGGAACGAGTAAAGAGACTTGCTAGCAACGAGATTGAACTAGGTATTGGATACCGACGATCGAATCTCGGGCAAGTAACATACCGATGACAAAGGGAACAACGTATGTTGTTATGCGATCTGACCGATAAAGATCTTCGTAGAATATGTAGGAGCCAATATGGGCATCCAGGTCCTGCTATTGGTTATTGACCGGAGACGTGTCTCGGTCATGTCTACATTGTTCTCGAACCGTAGGGTCCGCACGCTTAACGTTACGATGACAGTTATTATGAGTTTATGCATTTTGATGTACCGAAGGTTGTTCGGAGTCCCGGATGTGATCACGGACATGACGAGGAGTCTCGAAATGGTCGAGACATAAAGATTGATATATTGGAAGCCTATGTTTGGACACCGGAAGTGTTCTGGGTGAAATCGGGATTTTACCGGATTACCGGGAGGGTTACCGGAACCCCCCAGGAGCCAAATGGGCCAACATGGGCCTTAGTGGAAAGGTGAGAGGGCAGCCCACATAGGGCTGCGCCTCCCCCCCTCTCCCTAGTCCTATTAGGACTAGGAGAGGGGCCGGCCACCTCTCTCTTTCACTTCCCTCTTGAGGAAACCTAGTTGGACTAGGATTGGAGGGGGGAGTCCTACTCCCGGTAGGAGTAGGACTCCCCCTGCGCCTCCCACCTTGGCCGGCCAGCTCCTCCTCCTCCATCTTTTATATACGGGGGCAGGGGACACCCCAAGACACACAAGTTGATCCTTGAGATCGTTCCTTAGCCGTGTGCGGTGCCCCCTGCCACCAAATTCCACCTCGATCATACCGTTACAATGCTTAGGCGAAGCCCTGCGTCGGTAGTACATCAAGATCGTCACCACGCCGTCGTGCTGACGGAACTCTTCCTCGACGCTTTGTTGGATCGGAGCCCGAGGATCGTCATCGAGCTGAACGTGTGCTAAGAACTCGGAGGTGCCGGAGTAATGGTGCTTGGATCGGTCGGATCGGGAAGAAGACGTACGACTACTTCCTCTACATTGTGTGATCGCTTCCGCAGTCGGTCTGCGTTGGTACGTAGACAACACTCTCCCCCTCGTTGCTATGCATCACCATGATCTTGCGTGTGCGTAGGAAAATTTTCGAAATTACTACGTTCCCCAACAGTGGCATCCGAGCCTAGGTTTTATGGTTTGATGTTATTTGCACGAGTAGAACACAAGTGAGTTGTGGGCGATACAAGTCATACTGCCTACCACCATGTCATACTTTGGTTCGGCGGTATTGTTGGACGAGACGATCCGGACCAACCTTACGCGTACTCTTACGCGAGACCGGTTCCCTCGACGTGCTTTGCACATAGATGGCTTGCGGAAGACTGTTTCTCCAACTTTAGTTGAACCAAGTGTGACTACGCCCGGTCCTTGAGAAGGTTAAAACGGAGTCTATTTGACGAACTATCGTTGTGGTTTTGATGCGTAGGTGAGATGAGTTCTTACTTAAGCCCGTAGCAGCCACGTAAAACTTGCAACAACAAAGTAGAGGACGTCTAACTTGTTTTTGCAGGGCATGTTGTGATGTGATATGGTCAAGGCATGATGCTGATTTTATTGTATGAGATGATCATGTTTTGTAACCGAGTTATCGGCAACTGGCAGGAGCCATATGGTTGTCGCTTTATTGTATGCAATGCAATCGCGATGTAATGCTTTACTTTATTACTAAGCGGTAGTGATAGTCGTGGAAGCATAAGATTGGCGAGACGACAACGATGCTACGATGGAGATCAAGGTGTCACGCCGGTGACGATGGTGATCATGACGGTGCTTCGAAGATGGCGATCACAAGCACAAGATGATGATGGCCATATCATATCACTTATATTGATTGCATGTGATGTTTATCCTTTTATGCATCTTATCTTGCTTTGATTGACGGTAGCATTATAAGATGATCTCTCACTAAATTATCAAGAAGTGTTCTCCCTGAGTATGCACCGTTGCCAAAGTTCATCGTGCCCAGACACCACGTGATGATCGGGTGTGATAAGCTCTACGTCCATCTACAACGGGTGCAAGCCAGTTTTGCACACGCAGAATGCTCAGGTTAAACTTGACGAGCCTAGCATATGCAGATATGGCCTCGGAACACAGAGACCGAAAGGTCGAGCGTGAATCATATAGTAGATATGATCAACATGACGATGTTCACCATTGAAAACTACTCCATCTCACGTGATGATCGGTTATGGTTTAGTTGATTTGGATCACGTGATCACTTAGAGGATTAGAGGGATGTCTATCTAAGTGGGAGTTCCTAAGAAATTTGATTAACTGAACTTAAACTTATCATGAACTTAGTACCTGATAGTATCTTGCTTGTTTATGTTGATTGTAGATAGATGGCTCGTGCTGTTGTTCCGTTGAATTTTAATGCGTTCCTTGAGAAAGCAAAGTTGAAAGATGATGGTAGCAATTACACGGATTGGGTCCGTAACCTGAGGATCATCCTCATTGCTGCACAGAAGAATTACGTCCTGGAAGCACCGCTGGGTGCCAGGCATGCTGCTGGAGCAACACCAGATGTTATGAACGTCTGGCAGAGCAAAGCTGATGACTACTCGATAGTTCAGTGTGCCATGCTTTACGGCTTAGAATCGGGACTTCAACGACGTTTTGAACGTCATGGAGCATATGAGATGTTCCAGGAGTTGAAGTTAATATTTCAAGCAAATGCCCGAATTGAGAGATATGAAGTCTCCAATAAGTTCTATAGCTGCAAGATGGAGGAGAACAGTTCTGTCAGTGAGCATATACTCAAAATGTCCGGGTATAATAATCACTTGATTCAGATGGGAGTTAATCTTCCAGATGATTGCGTCATTGACAGAATTCTCCAATCACTGCCACCAAGCTACAAGAGCTTCGTGATGAACTATAATATGCAAGGGATGAACAAGACTATTCCCGAGCTCTTCGCAATGCTGAAAGCTGCAGAGGTAGAAATCAAAAAGGAGCATCAAGTGTTGATGGTTAGCAAAACCACTAGTTTCAAGAAAAAGGGCAAAGGGAAGAAGAAGGGAAACTTCAAGAAGAACAGCAAGCAAGTTGCTGCTCAGGAGAAGAAACCCAAGTCTGGACCTAAGCCTGAAACTGAGTGCTTTTACTGCAAGCAGACTGGTCACTAGAAGCGGAACTGCCCCAAGTTTTTGGCGGATAAGAAGGATGGCAAGGTGAACAAAGGTATATGTGATATACATGTTATTGATGTGTACCTTACTAGAGCCCGCAGTAGCACCTGGGTATTTGATACTGGTTCTGTTGCTAATATTTGCAACTCGAAACAGGGACTACGGAATAAGCGGACGCTAGCAAAGGATGAGGTGACGATGCGCGTGGGAAACGGTTCCAAAGTCGATGTGATCGCGGTCGGCACGCTACCTCTACATCTACCTTCGGGATTAATATTAGACCTAAATAATTGTTATTTGGTGCCAGCGTTGAGCATGAACATTATATCTGGATCTTGTTTGATGCGACACGGTTATTCATTTAAATCAGAGAATAATGGTTGTTCTATTTATATGAGTAATATCTTTTATGGTCATGCACCCTTGAAGAGTGGTCTATTCTTATTGAATCTCGATAGTAGTGATACACATATTCATAATGTAGAAGCCAAAAGATGCAGAGTTAATAATGATAGTGCAACTTATTTGTGGCACTACCGTTTAGGTCATATCAGTGTAAAGCGCATGAAGAAACTCCATACTGATGGGCTTTTGGAACCACTTGATTATGAATCACTTGGTACTTGCGAACCGTGCCTCATAGGCAAGATGACTAAAACACCGTTCTCCGGTACTATGGAGAGAGCAACAGATTTATTGGAAATCATACATACCGATGTATGTGGTCCGATGAATATTGAGGCTCGTGGCGGATATCGTTATTTTCTCACCTTCACAGATGATTTAAGCAGATATGGGTATATCTACTTAATGAAACATAAGTCTGAAACATTTGAAAAGTTCAAGGAATTTCAGAGTGAAGTTGAAAATCATCGTAACAAGAAAATAAAGTTTCTACGATCTGATCGTGGAGGAGAATATTTGAGTTACGAGTTTGGTATACATTTGAAAAATTGTGGAATAGTTTCGCAACTCACGCCACCTGGAACACCACAGCGTAATGGTGTGTCCGAACATCGTAATCGTACTTTACTAGATATGGTGCGATCTATGATGTATCTTACTGATTTACCGCTATCGTTTTGGGGTTATGCTTTAGAGACGGCCGCATTCACGTTAAATAGGGCACCATCAAAATCCGTTGAGACGACACCTTATGAACTATGGTTTGGCAAGAAACCAAAGTTGTCGTTTCTTAAAGTTTGGGGCTGCGATGCTTATGTGAAAAAGCTTCAACCTGATAAGCTCGAACCCAAAGCGGAGAAATGTGTCTTCATAGGATACCCAAAGGAAACTGTTGGGTATACCTTCTATCATAGATCCGAAGGCAAGACATTCGTTGCTAAGAATGGATCATTTCTAGAGAAGGAGTTTCTCTCGAAAGAAGTGAGTGGGAGGAAAGTAGAACTTGACGAGGTAACTGTACCTTCTCCCTTATTGGAAAATAGTACATCACAGAAAACTGTTTCTGCGACACCTATACCAATTAGTGAGGAAGCTAATGATGATGATCATGAAGCTTCAGGACAAGATACTACTGAACCACGTAGATCAACCAGAGTGAGATCCGCACCAGAGTGGTACGGTAATCCAGTTCTGGAAGTCATGCTACTAGATCATGATGAACCTACGAACTATGAAGAAGCGATGGTGAGCCCAGATTCCGCAAAGTGGCTTGAGGCCATGAAATCTGAGATGGGATCCATGTATGAGAACAAAGTATGGACTTTGGTTGACTTGCCCGATGATCGGCAAGCAATTGAGAATAAATGGATCTTCAAGAAAAAGACTGATGCTGACGGTAATATTACTGTCTATAAAGCTCGACTTGTCGCAAAAGGTTTTCGACAAGTTCAAGGGGTTGACTACGATGAGACCTTCTCACCCGTAGCGATGCTTAAGTCCGTCAGAATTATGTTAGCAATTGCTGCGTTTTATGATTATGAAATATGGCAAATGTATGTCAAAACTGCATTCCTGAATGGATTTCTGGAAGAAGAGTTGTATATGATGCAACCAGAAGGTTTTGTCGATCCGAAGGGAGCTAACAAAGTGTGCAAACTCCAGCGATCTATTTATGGACTGGTGCAAGCATCTCGGAGTTGGAATAAACGCTTTGATGGTATGATCAAAGCATCTGGCTTTATACAGACTTTTGGAGAAGCCTGTATTTACAAGAAAGTGAGTGGGAGCTCTGTAGCATTTCTAATATTATATGTGGATGACATATTGCTGATTGGAAATGATATAGAATTTCTGGATAGCATAAAGGGATACTTGAATAAAAGTTTTTCGATGAAAAACCTCGGGGAAGCTGCTTACATATTAGGCATAAAAATCTATAGAGATAGATCAAAACGCTTAATTGGACTTTCACAAAGCACATACCTTGACTAGATTTTGAAGAAGTTCAAAATGGATCAAGCAAAGAAAGGGTTCTTGCCCGTGTTACAAGGTGTGAAGTTGAGTCAGACTCAATGCCCGACCAATGCAGAAGATAGAGAGAAAATGAAAGATGTTCCCTATGCTTCAGCCATAGGCTCTATCATGTATGCAATGCTGTGTACCAGACCTGATGTGTGCCTTGCTATAAGTTTAGCAAGGAGGTACCAAAGTAATCCAGGAGTGGATCACTGGACAGCGGTCAAGAACATCCTGAAATATCTGAAAAGGACTAGGGATATGTTTCTCGTATATGGAGGTGACAAAGAGCTCACCGTAAGAGGTTACGTTGATGCAAGCTTTGACACTGATCCGGGCGATTCTAAATCGCAAACCGGATACGTGTTTACTTTAAACGGTGGAGCTGTCAGTTGGTGCAGTTCTAAACGAAGCGTCGTAGCGGGATCTACATGTGAAGCAGAGTACATAGCTGCTTCGGAAGCAGCGAACGAAGGAGTCTGGATGAAGGAGTTCATATCCGATCTAGGTGTCATACCTAGTGCATCGGGTCCAATGAAAATCTTCTGTGACAATACTGGTGCAATTGCCTTGGCAAAGGAATCCAGATTTCACAAAAGAACCAAACACATCAAGAGCTCCATCCGGGATTTAGTCCAGGTGGGAGACATAGAGATTTGCAAGATACATACGGATCTGAATGTTGCAGACCCGTTGACTAAGCCTCTTCCACGAGCAAAACATGATCAGCACGAAGGCTCCATGGGTGTTAGAATCATTACCGTGTAATCTAGATTATTGACTCTAGTGCAAGTGGGAGACTGAAGGAAATATGCCCTAGTGGCAATAATAAAGTTATTATTTATTTCCTTATATCATGATAAATGTTTATTATTCATGCTAGAATTGTATTAACCGGAAACATAATACATGTGTGAATACATAAACCAACAGAGTGTCACTAGTATGCCTCTACTTGACTAGCTCGTTAATCAAAGATGGTTATGTTTCCTAACCATGAACAAAGAGTTGTTATTTGATTAACGAGGTCACATCATTAGTTGAATGATCTGATTGACATGACCCATTCCATTAGCTTAGCACCCGATCGTTTAGTATGTTGCTATTGCTTTCTTCATGACTTATACATGTTCCTATAACTATGAGATTATGCAACTCCCGTTTACTAGAGGAACACTTTGGGTACTACCAAACGTCACAACGTAACTGGGTGATTATAAAGGAGTACTACAGGTGTCTCCAACGGTAGATGTTGGGTTGGCGTATTTCGAGATTAGGGTTTGTCACTCCGATTGTCGGAGAGGTATCTCTGGGCCCTCTCAGTAATACACATCACATAAGCCTTGCAAGCATAATAACTAAGATGTTAGTTATGAGATGATGTATTACGGAACGAGTAAAGAGACTTGCTAGCAACGAGATTGAACTAGGTATTGGATACCGACGATCGAATCTCGGGCAAGTAACATACCGATGACAAAGGGAACAACGTATGTTGTTATGCGGTCTGACCAATAAAGATCTTCGTAGAATATGTAGGAGCCAATATGGGCATCCAGGTCCCGCTATTGGTTATTGACCGGAGACGTGTCTCGGTCATGTCTACATTGTTCTCGAACCGTAGGGTCCGCACGCTTAATGTTACGATGACAGTTATTATGAGTTTATGCATTTTGATGTACCGAAGGTTGTTTGGAGTCCCGGATGTGATCACGGACATGACGAGGAGTCTCGAAATGGTCGAGACATAAAGATTGATATATTGGAAGCCTATGTTTGGACACCGGAAGTGTTCCGGGTGAAATCGGGATTTTACCGGATTACCGGGAGGGTTACCGGAACCCCCCGGGAGCCAAATGGGCCAACATGGGCCTTAGTGGAAAGGTGAGAGGGCAGCCCACATAGGGCTGCGCCTCCCCCCTCTCCCTAGTCCTATTAGGACTAGGAGAGGGGCCGGCCACCTCTCTCTTTCACTTCCCTCTTGAGGAAACCTAGTTGGACTAGGATTGGAGGGGGGAGTCCTACTCCCGGTAGGAGTAGGACTCCCCCTGCGCCTCCCACCTTGGCCGGCCAGCTCCTCCTCCTCCATCCTTTATATACGGGGCAGGGGACACCCCAAGACACACAAGTTGATCCTTGAGATCGTTCCTTAGCCATGTGCGGTGCCCCCTGCCACCAAATTCCACCTCGATCATACCGTTACAATGCTTAGGCGAAGCCCTGCGTCGGTAGTACATCAAGATCGTCACCACGCCGTCGTGCTGACGGAACTCTTCCTCGACGCTTTGCTGGATCGGAGCCCGAGGATCGTCATCGAGCTGAACGTGTGCTAAGAACTCGGAGGTGCCGGAGTAACGGTGCTTGGATCGGTCGGATCAGGAAGAAGACGTACGACTACTTCCTCTACGTTGTGTGATCGCTTCCGCAGTCGGTCTGCGTTGGTACGTAGACAACACTCTCCCCCTCGTTGCTATGCATCACCATGATCTTGCGTGTGCGTAGGAAAATTTTCGAAATTACTACGTTCCCCAACACTATGGACTAGAGCAGACATCTCGGAATCAGAATATATGTTTTGATGGAGTGATCAAAGCTTTTAGGTTTATACAATGTTTGCTAGAAACTTGTATTTACAAGAAAGTGAGTGGGAGCACTACAACATTTCTGATAAGTATATGTGGATGACATATTGTAGATCCAGAATAATGAAGAATTTCTGGAGAGCATAAACGGTTGTTTGAAGAGTGTTTTTCAAAGGAAGACCTGGATAAAGCTGCTTACAAATTGGGCATCAAGATCTATAGAGATAGATCAAGACGCGTGATGATACTTTCAAAGAACGCACACCTTGACATGTTTTTGAAGGAGTTCAAAATAGATCAGTCAAAGAAGGGGTTCTTGCCTGAGTTGTAAGGTGTGAAGTTGAGTAAGACTCAAAGCTTGACCACGGCAGAAGAAAGAGGAAGGACGAAAGTCGTCCCCTATGCTTTTGTCATAGGCTCTATACGGTATGCCATGCTGAAGTACCGCACCTGATGTGTGCCTTTCCACATGTCTGGCAAGAGGGTACAAAGATGATCTAGGAGTAGATCACCGGATAGCGGTCAAAAAATTATCCTTAGAGGAATAAGGAAATGTTTCTCGGTTATGGAAGTGATAAAGAGTTCGACGTAAAGAGCTACATCGATGCAAGCTTAACACCTATCCGGATAGCTCTGAGTAGAGATACCGGATACGTATAATGGAGCAACAATTTGGAATAGCTCCAAGTGGAACGTGGTAGCAGCATCTACGACATGACATAAAGTTTTGCAAAATACATAGGGATCTGAATATGGCAAGACCCGTTGACTACAACCTCTCTCACAAGCATAACATGATCAAACCCAGAACTCTTTCAGTGTTCATCACATAGTGATGTGAACTAGATCATTGAGTCTAGTAGACTCTTGGATGTTGGTCACATGGCGATGTGACCTATGAGTGTTAATCACATGGCGATGTGAACTAGATTATTAACTCTAGTGCAAGTGGGAGACTGTTGGAAATATGCCCTAGAGGCAATAATAAATTGGTTATTATTATATTTCCTTGTTCATGATAATCGTTTATTATCCATGCTAGAATTGTATTGATAGGAAACTCAGATACATGTGTGGATACATAGACAACACCAGGTCCCTAGTAAGCCTCTAGTTGACTAGCTCGTTGATCAATAAGATGGTTACGGTTTCCTGACCATGGACATTGGATGTCGTTGATAACGGGATCACATCATTAGGAGAATGATGTGATGGACAAGACCCAATCCTAAGCCTAGCACAAGATCGTGTAGTTCGTTTGCTAAAGCTTTTCTAATGTCAAGTATCATTTCCTTAGACCATGAGATTGTTCAACTCCCGGATACCGTAGGAGTGCTTTGTGTGTGCAAAACGTCACAACGTAACTGGGTGGAAACAAAGGTACACTACAGGTATCTCCGAAAGTGTCTGTTGGGTTGGCACGAATCGAGACTGGGATTTGTCACTCCGTGTAAACGGAGAGGTATCTCTGGGCCCACTCGGTAGGACATCATCATAATGTGCACAATGTGACCAAGGAGTTGATCACGGGATGATGTGTTACGGAACGAGTAAAGAGACTTGCTGGTAACGAGATTGAACAAAGTATCGGATACCGACGATCGAATCTCGGGCAAGTACAATACCGCTGGACAAAGGGAATTGTATACGGGATTGATTAAATCCTCGACATCGTGGTTCATCCGATGAGATCATCGTGGAACATGTGGGAGCCATCATGGGTATCCAGATTCCGCTGTTGGTTATTGGCCAGAGAGTTGTCTCGGTCATGTCTGCATGGTTCCTGAACCCGCAGGGTCTACACACTTAAGGTTCGGTGACGCTAGAGTTGTTACGGGAAATAGTATGTGGTTACTGAAGGTTGTTTGGAGTCCCGGATGAGATCCCGGACATGATGACGAGCTCCGGAATGGTCCGGAGGTGAAGATCGGTATATTGGACGAAGGGTATTGGAGTCCGGAATTGTTCCGGGGGTACCAGGTGATGACCAGCGTGTCCGAAAGGGGTTTTGGAGGCCCCGACAAGCGTTGGGGGGCCTTATGGGCCAAGGGGAGAGGGCACATCAGCCCACTAAGGGGCTGAGCGCCCCTCCCACCCCATCTCACATAACCAGGAGAGGTGGGGGCGCCACCCCTAGGGCAGCCGCCCCTCCCGGCTTGGGGGGCAAGTTTCCTAGGGGGTGGGGGCGCCCAAACCCATCTAGGGTTTCCCCTGTGGCCGCCGCCCCTCCCCTAGGGAACCCTAGGGCGCCTCCCCCTCCTCCCTTCCCCCTATATATAGTGAGGGAGAGAGAGGGCAGCCGCACCCTTCCGCTGGCGCAGCCCTCTTCCTCCTCCAACACCTCATCCTCCTCCGTAGTGCTTGGCGAAGCCCTGCCGGAGAACCACGAGCTCCATCACCACCACGCTGTCGTGCTGTCGGAGTTTTCCCTCAACTTCTCCTCTCACCTTGCTGGATCAAGAAGGAGGAGACATCTCCCAACCGTACGTGTGTTGAACGCGGAGGTGTCGTCCGTTCGGCGCTAGGATCATCGGTGATTTGGATCACGACGAGTACGACTCCATCAACCCCGTTCACTTGAACGCTTCCGCTTAGCGATCTACAAGGGTATGTAGATGCACTCTCCTTCCCCTCGTTGCTAGATTACTCCATAGATTGATCTTGGTGATGCGTAGAAAATTTTGAATTTCTGCTACGATCCCCAACACTTTTGTCTTGAATCTTCCTAATATGAATATTCATACCACAATTAAGAAGATTTGCATTGAAATTATGCCAAGTAGCACTCCGCATGAAAAATTCTCTTTTTATCATTTACCTACTCGAGGACGAGCAGGAATTAAGCTTGGGGATGCCTGATACGTCTCCAACGTATCTACAATTTTTGATTGCTCCATGCTATATTATCTACTGTTTTGGACTATATTGGGCTTTATTTTCCACTTTTATATTATTTTTGGGACTAACCTATTAACCGGAGGCCTAGCCAAGAATTGTTGTTTTTTCCTATTTCACTGTTTCGAAGAAACGGAATATCAAACGGAGTCCAAACAGAATAAACCTTTCTGGAACGTGATTTTCTTCCCGAATATGACCCAGGAGACTTGGACCCTACGCCAAGGAAGCTTCGAGGTGGGCACGAGGTAGGGGGGCGCCCCCACCCTCGTGAGCCATCGAAGCTCCACCGACGTACTTCTTCCTCCTATATATACCTACGTACCCCCAAACGAATAGAGAGGGAGCCAAAAACCTAATTCCACCGCCGCAACTTTCTGTATCCACGAGATCCTGTCTTGGGGCCTGTTCCGGAGCTCCGCCGGAGAGGGCCGTCATCACGGAGGGCTTCTACATCATCATAGCCTCTCCGATGAAGTGTGAGTAGTTTACCTCAGACCTTCGGGTCCATAGTTAGTAGCTAGATGGCTTCCTCTCTCTTTTTGGATCTCAATACAAAGTTCTCCCCCTCTCTTGTGGAGATCTATTCGATGTAATTTTCTTCTTTTTGCGGTGTTTTTTTTTGAGACTGATGAATTGTGGGTTTATGATCAAGTCTATCTATGAATAATATTTGAATCTTCTCTGAATTCTTTTATGTACAATTGGTTATCTTTTCAAGTCTCTTCGAATTATCCGTTTGGTTTGGCCAACTAGATTGGTAGTTCTTGCCATGGGAGAAGTGCTTAGCTTTGGGTTCGATCTTGCGGTGTCCTTTCCCAGTGACAGAAGGGGCAGCAAGGCACGTATTGCATCGTTGCCATCAAGGATACAAGATGGGGTTTATTTCATATTGCATGAATTTATCTCTCTACATCATGTCATCTTGCTTAAAGCATTACTCTGTTTTTAACTTAATATTCTAGATGCATGCTGGATAGCGGTCGATGAGTGGAGTAATAGTAGTAGATGCAGAATCATTTCGGTCTACTTGTCACGGGCGTGATGCCTATATACATGATCATGCCTAGATATTCTCATAACTAAGCTCAATTCTGTCAATTGCTCAACAGTAATTTATTCACCCACCGTAGAATACTTATGCTCTTGAGAGAAGCCACTAGTGAAACCTATGGCCCCTGGGTCTATTCTCATCATATCAATCTCCATCACTTTAATCTTGCTTTGCTTTTTTACTTTGACTTTTACTTTTCACTTTGCATCTCTATACCAAAAATACCAAAAATATTATATCTATCATATCTCACTCTCATAAGTGACCGTGAAGGGATTGACAACCCCTAATCGCGTTGGTTGCGAGTAGCTATCGTTTTGTGCAGGTACGAGGGACTTGAGCATGGCCTCCTACTAAATTGATACCTTGGTTCTAAAAAACTAAGGGAAATACTTACGCCACTCTGCTGCATCATCCTTTCCTCTTCAGGGAAATCCAACACAAGCTCAAGAGGTAGCAATGATTTCTTCCTTACCCA
Organism: Triticum monococcum; assembly: GCA_034509565.1. Taxonomy (NCBI): domain Eukaryota; kingdom Viridiplantae; phylum Streptophyta; class Magnoliopsida; order Poales; family Poaceae; genus Triticum; species Triticum monococcum. The sequence goes on from CM067842.1 coordinate 634,489,478, forward strand.
GGGGCAGTCTTAAAGGCCGGGAATTGAGTTTGAGATGAGTCGCGAGAAGAGTGAGACACCTCCTGCAAAGATAAAATAAAGTTAGTAATGCAAGGGAGAAGATCCATTAATAGAAAGTAAAGGGCGAAGGAATAAACCTCATTCTGGCGCTTTTGAGGAGTTTGTTGAAGAATAGCAGGCGGTTCATCGTCGTTCCGGGCCTGACGGTGGCTCTCATGTTGCTTCTTTTTCAAAAGAAAATGAGGGTCTAGATAAGCCAAAGGGTGTGAAAACCTTACTTTCCGGGTTACGACTCGAAGTTTCTGTCTTGGCAAATGGGCTGAGTCGGAGGAAATAGTTACTCTTCGTCCATGGCCTGACTGGCCCCTGTGTCATCCTGGCAATGATCAGTGTTAATAAGATTATTAAGAAGTTGGCCAAGGGAGTCAAGGGCTACTTCCAACTCAGAAGTATCATCGTCAAGCTTCAGCAGGTCTTCAGCGGTGCTCTTCTTCTTCTTTTTAGATCTCCGGGTCATCTTCTTGGCGTTTATGGCGGCGGCTTTCGCTTTCTTGGCAGCTTCGTGGTCATATTTGGCTTTCCAGAAATCAGATTTGGCCTATAAACAAGTAAAACAAGATGAAAGGTCAGGCAAGTATTTAAAAACGGCTGAGAAAAATACAAAAGAGAAAGAGATCAGAGGTTCTTTACCTCTGGCGTCGGGTTAAGTCTGCAGAAGGGGTTTAACCCAACTTTACTGTAGTCTTCATATTTGCCATTTACCAGAAGAGTTAACATTGCAACAGTATCTTCTTCGGGTAACTGAACGGAGCTGTAACGAAGAGAATCATTCGGACCTCCACCATATTCATACATCAGTTTGGATCGGCGGCTTAGAGGGATGACCCGCCATGAGATCCAGCAACGGGTCAAATCAACCCCGATTAAGTTGTTCCCCAATAAAGCATTAATCCTTTTGATTGATGGAACCAGCTTCTTGCGTTCGGCAGCAGTAAGCTTGTCAGGGAGCGCAAATTTGGAGTCAAGACGCTCGGCGTGATAACCCGACAGTGGCTTCTCATTTGCTGGTGAAGTGTCTTGACAATAGAACCAAGTCTGATTCTAGTCTTTGGGATGACTCGGCAAGACTATGAGGGGGAAGATGGCGCCCTGTCGGCGTTGAATCGAGATGCCTCCAAGTTCCAAGTTAAGGCCATTGGTGCACTCGTTCTGGCGGTTCTGATAAAAATACTCTCTAAAGATTTCCATAGTTGGTTCTTCTTGAAGGTAAACCTCACAGAGCACTTGGAAGTTGCAGATATTGGATATGGAATTGGGCCCGATATCTTGAGGGTGGAGTTTGAAAAAATGGAGGACTTCTCTGAAGAACTTTGAGCCGGGTGGGGAAAAACCACGGTTCATGTGGTCAAAAAAGACAATGACTTCACCATCTCTTGGATTGGGACGTTCCTCGTCCGGGTCAGGTGCATGATAAGACATGACATTCTTCCCTGGCAAAAATCCTATGGAGAAGAACTCCTTCAAATTGTCCTCGGTTACTGTTGAGGGAACCCAGTTGCAAACAGCCGGTGCTTTGGACGGCATGATGTTCAAAAGACGAACTGAAAAGAAGGCAACATGCCGGTTCAATTCAATGATAATGGTACAGGGGAGTAATGGCGGCTTAAGTAAGGGCTAATGTCATATAAGGAAACGTAAGTCGGCGCAATAAGCCGCCATGACTACAGATATTTGAGAAAGCAGATTCGGCTAAGTGTTGAGACAAACAAGTTTCCTAATTGCTCGATATTATTCCAGATCAAATGGCTATTCAAAATAGAAAAATGCTGGACCTAAAATTCTTGCACAGATGAGTTTGTGAGTTTTAATGAGGCCTTTATATGGGAAAAGGGATCTGTCAGTGTCAAGAGCAGGTACGAAAAACAACTACCACACAAGCATATATCTCTTTGGGGATCAAGAAGAGGCTGCAGTTGAAGAACTACGGAGAAACTGCGAAGAACATGCAGAGACCTAGAAAACCGTAATGCAGATCTGAGGAGCAAGAAGGGAAATACTTACAGCCACAGATCTTCCGCGGAAGGTCGCCGCCGTTTTCTGGACTCAAATCCGGTCGATGCAGCGGCCAAGGTCGGCGGAGGTGAAGGGCTCTCTGACGGCGACGGAGCTCGAGCAGCAGCGGAGGTCGTGAGAGGAGGAAGACGAAGAAGAGAGAATGGGAAAGACCGGGGCGTGCCCATTTATAAGGAGAAAAGTGAACAGGCGGGCGCGAAAAATGAGGAAGACCCATATAATGATTATCCAACCAAACGTGTGCCTCGATTCTCGGAAAGTATTAAAGATGAAGATCCGTTGAGAAGATGACGTCATGATAGTTTTTTGTGTTTTCAAGAGACGACGTCATGGCGGGTTACAAAAATTTCTATGAAGAGAAGAAGATGGATTTTTTCTAAGTATTGAAGATTGACAAAGAACAAAGTTCAAAGTCAACCTGGGGCCTAATGTTGGGGATATAGCTATCAATTATGACCCACCCAGGAGGGGCTGGGTCAGTCCCAATGACGGGTCACAAAGGAATCCCAGAAAACAGTTAAGGTGATAGTTTATTAAAGCTTATAGAAGGTCTAAGCCCAGAGGCGGCTTAAGGCCCAATATTGTAAACCGCCGTATGTAAGGAAGGACTTGTAAGACAAGGCATGTAAAAGAAGTGACCGAGCCGGACACGCTTTATGAGCTGACCGGGACTCTGTAGACCACCGGGCGTCAACCCGTGTATATAAGGGGACGACCCGGTGGCGGCTTAGGGCAAGAAAGAAGAGGTCGATAACCAAGCCGGCGAACTAGCCTCTTGGTGATCGATAACGCAAGAATATCAACACAACTAGACGTAGGCGTTTACCTTCATCGTAAGGGGTCAAACTAGTATGAAACCTCTCGTGTCCTTTGTCCCGATTAACCCCTTTAAGCTTCCTAGTTGCGATGGCCCTACGACTAAGTCCTTTTGCTAGGACATCTGCCGTGATAATTCCACGACAGGAACCAATATGAGCATCCAGGTTCCGCTATTGGTTATTGACTGGAGATGAGTCTCGGTCATGTCTACATAGTTCTTGAACCCGTAGGGTCCGCACGCTTAACGTTCAGTGACGATCGGTATTATGAGTTTATGTGTTTTGATGTACCGAAGGTAGTTCAGAGTCCTAGATTTGATCACGGACATGACGGGGAGTCTTGAAATGGTCGAGACATAAAGATCGATATATTGGAAGCCTATATTTGGACATCGGAATGGTTCTGAGTGGTTCGGGCATTTTTCTGGAGTACCGGGAGGTTATCGGAACCCCCCGAGGAGTATATGGGCCTTATGGACCTTAGTGGAATAGAGGAGAGGGAAGGGAAAGGAGGGAGGTGCCCCCCAAGCCCAATCCGAATTGGGAGGGGGGCGACCCCCTTTCCTTCCTCCCTGTCTCCTCCTTCCTTCCTCTCCTACTCCTATTTGGAAGGGCTCCTACTTCTACTAGGAAAGGGGGAATCCTACTCTCGAAGGGAGTAGGACTTCCCCAGGGCGCGCCATAGAGAGGGCCAGCCCTCCCCCTCCTCCACTCCTTTATATACGGGGGAGGGGGCACCCCATGGACACACAAGTTGATCATTGATCTTTTAGCCGTGTGCGGTGCCCCCTCCACCATAATCCACCTCGGTTATGTCATAGCGGTGCTTAGGGGAAGCCCTGTTCCGGTAGCATCATCATCGCCGTCATCACGCCGTCGTGCTGAACAAACTCTCCCTCGAAGCTCTACTAGATCGTGAGTTCGCGGGACGTCACCGAGCTGAACGTGTGCAGATCACGGAGGTGCCGTACGTTCGGTACTAGGGATCGGTCGATCGTGAAGAGGTACGACTACATCAACCGCGTTGTAATAACGCTTCCTCTTACAGTCTACGAGGGTACGTAGACGATACTCTCCCCTCTTGTTGCTATGCATCACCATGATCTTGCGTGTGCGTAGGATTTTTTTGAAATTACTGCGTTCCCCAACAAGTGGTTAGGCCGTTAAGCTAGGTGTAGGATCGATTTCTCACCGAACGAATCGTCGATGTCGACTAGGTGATGGACGCATGGATGAGGCTGATAATCCAGGCAGCGACACTGATTAGTGTGATTCGGGCATGGGTCCTGTTCATGCACCAGAGAGCTGTTCGTCGTGCTGGGAGACCTTTGATCCGCTATGGTCCATTGTTTCCTCGGGAACAGGAGAGGATCCAAAACCTGAACTACATCTACAACTTCAATGATGTCGAGGCTCTGTGGATGGTTCGAATGAAAAGAGCACCATTTTCCAGGCTTGTCGAGACCTTCAGGAGCAGGGGGCTGCTACAAGATAGCATCAACACCAATGTGGAAGAGCAAGTGGCCATGTTCCTCCATGTTGTTGGCCATAACCAGAGGTTCAGGGTCATTCACAACACGTTCAGGAGATCAATGGATACCATCTCTAGGTACTTCAAGCAAGTACTTTATGCTATTGGGGAGCTTAGAGGAGAGATGATCAGGAGACCGTCTGGTCAGACTCCACCCAAGATTCGCGGAAGCCCAAGATGGTATCCATACTTCAAGGTGAGCATTGACAATATACACTTTTCATGGCTTGATATGCTTGTATTGTTCAAGTTGAGCACAAACATAGGATTGTGATGCCATTTTCAGGATTGCATTGGAGAAATAGATGGTACTCATGTCACTGCCAGAGTTCCTAGGTCACAGTCTGCGACATACAGGGGGAGGAAGCACTACACAAGCCAGAATGCGCTTGATCCTGTTGACTTTGATCTGAAGTTCACATATGTGTTGGCTGGCTGGGAGGGGTCAGCTCAAGATGCTAACATTCTCACTGACAGCATGAGTCAACCTGATGGGATCAACATCCCCGACAGCAAGTTCTACCTTGGAGATGCTGGCTATGCATGTCGGCCAGGTATTCTTCCACCCTTCAGGAAAACAAGGCACCATCTCAACGAGTTCTCTGGTAGGAACTATCCTAGGACTGCACATGAGCTATTTAATCTCAGACACTCCAACCTTAGAGTAACTGTTGAGAGGGCATTTGGAGCTCTGAAGAATAGGTTTAAGATCCTAGATTGGAAGCCATTCCACCCATACTCCACTCAGGTTAAGATAGTTCTTGCTTGTTGCATTCTGCACAACTGGATCCTCCAGTGGGGCTTTGATGAACACGTGCCTGAGGAGGAAGATGTCGAGCCTGACGATGTTGTTAGCTCCGACCATGGTGTGGAGGCATTTGACAATGATGCTTGGAAGAACAAAAGGTTGGAGTGGGCAGAGGTGATGTGGCTTAACAGAGGTCCGTGTAGGATTTGAAGAAGATGGAAGAAGAAGAACAAGCAGCAGCAGCAGTAGCAGAAGCAAAAGCAGTAGCAGAAGCAGCAGCAACAGCAGAAGAAGAGGAAGAGGTAGATCTGGTAGCAGCAACACCGATGAACTATCCCCTATTTAGCCAATGGCTCTTAATAATTTGAACTGTCATTTGATAGTAGTTAGGACGAACTGTCATTTTTTTTAAATAGATGGCGCTACATGTTCAGATTCTATGTGGTAAGCTCACCACTAGTTAGAAGTGGTGACAACACCTTATGCAGGTTGCAACCAAACACCATGTCATATGTGCGCTTAATGCAATGCGGGAAACCAAACGCCGGGTCGCAAATTGTTGTCTCATGCAATGCAGGCAACCAAACTATGTGCATCTGGTTTTTTTGGCCTGCGTCCCCTCAAACCGGCTCAATAGAGCCAGGCTCGCTGGGCCAGGCTGGATCAACAATGTAACCAAACACGCCCTTAAGTATGATGTGTAAAAACCCCGCCCAGACGGCCCTCACAGTCACTGACCAGTTCAAGAAAAAAGTTTCAGTCGGGCGCCACAGTCATAAACAACCGGCTGACCGGCAGCCCCTATATCTAGCCCAAATCTGGAGTGGATATGGGAAGGCCCGAGCGCCGTGCCGGACTGGCGTGCGGTCCTTCAAGGAAAACATTTCGAAACCCGGCGGTCCAAAACTCGTCTCCTCCGAGGGACAGATGGCGCTGCAAGTTGGCGCTCCGTGCTGCCGCGCAAGGCCCCATCTATTTAAGGCGGGCTCGGACACTGAAACACTACCCGTCCATATCCTTCCCTCCCATCCACCACCACCACTTTCCAATCGTCAACCACCCCCTCATTTTAGCCATGGACCGCTCACCGTCCTCCCACCATCAAGTAGCCATGCTACCACACTGGCGAGTCAGGAGCTACCCTTAAACACCGGGAGCGTTGGCTGCAGCTCCTTGAGCAGATCTGGGCAAGGCGCGAAGCCGGGATCACCATGGGGCTACTGTAACACCCCGGATATGATTTACCCAATATGTACTCCAAGTCTTGCTGTTTCCGGCGTTAAGTTATTTTATTTTCTCGGGCTCGGGTTTTTATCTCGGTGTGTTGTTGTCGTTTTCATGCATCTCATATCATGTCATCATGTGCATTGCATTTGCATACATGTTCATCTCATGCATTCGAGCATTTTCCCCGTTGTCCATTTTGCATTCCGGCGCTCCGTTCTCCTCCGGTAGTCATTTCTACCTTTCTGTTGTGTGTGGGGATTAAACATTTCCGAATTGGACCGAGACTTGCCAAGCGGCCTTGGTTTACTACTGGTAGACCGCCTGTCAAGTTTCGTACCATTTGGACTTCGTTTGATGCTCCAACGGTTAACCGAGGGACCGAGAAGGCCTCGTGTGTGTTGCAGCCCAACACCCCTCCAAGTTGGCCCAAAACCCACCAAAACCCTCTCCATCATCTAGAGCGTTCGATCACGATCGCGTGGCCGAAAACCGCACCTCATTTGGACTCTCCTAGCTCCCTCTATGCCTATATAAAGACACTCCCGAATTCCTCCTTCTCCTTCCCCCGAAACCCTAGGTTCACTTCGTCCGCCGCCGCCGGACAAAAATCGCCGGGCCGGACAATGTCCGACCCACGCCGCCGCCGCCACGTGGCAAGCCGCCACTCGCCGCCACCTTCTCTCACCGCGCCGGCCCGGGAGGCCCAGGCGAGGCCCCCGCGGCCCGGATCCGCCGCGCCGCCCCGCGCATCGCCCCGCCGCCGCCTTCTCCAGCTCCGGGCACCGAGCCGCCGCGCCTCCGCGCCGGCCGCAGCCCTCGTCGCCGGCCGGAGGAAGCCGGCGCCGCCCGCTCCTCCTACGGCGGCCGGGCCTGCCTCGCCGGCCACCGCTATCGCCACCGCCGCCCCGGGCGTCTTCCCCTCCTCCGGCGTGCTTCCTTCCAACTCCGGCGAGCTCCAAGTCCCCCCGGCGGTCCTCGAAGTCCGTGCATGAACAGTAACTCCGGCGAGATCCAGATCTGGATCTGAGATCCACCTCGGTTGACTTTTGCCCCGAAACCCTAATTATTTTGCTATGTTCATCGCATCCTAACTTTGCATCCGTAGCTCCGTTTTGGGCATATAGCATATCAAAATGTTCGTCTCAGAGAGCACGTCATTTCATCTCATTGCATCATTTTCATTTGAGTTCATCTTGATGCCCGAAATGCTGTTGGAAGAGTGCTATTTGAGATAATTGTCAGATCTGCTGCTCCAATTAGATATTTGTCATTTTTGCCATGATTATTGTGTGCATGATATGCCCCTGAGCTCTACATGAGTTTTGTTATATGTTTTGCCATCTATCCAGAGGTGCAATCCATGTATTTTTGTGATGTCTGTGGTGACTAGCACAAGCTTGCAAAGTGGAGCATTCGTTAATGCTGATTTCAGGGACTTAGCATTTCCACTAAGTCCTTGATCTGTTTATCTCAACATGCCATATGTTCTTGTTGTTTCCTAGTGATCCGTGCCTCTTTTGAGGATGATGAGTAAGGATGTTTTGTTAATCTTGTAGTGCTCTTTCCATCCATGTCTTTGTTTGCAATTATGGAGCACCCTAGCTTGAGTCAATCGAGCTCTACTTTTGTCATTTCATGAATCTGGGCAGATTGTCTACTTGTTAGCAATTTTGCCGAGGATGTTGTAGTTGATCCGTGCATGCTATGTTATTGTTCTTGCCATGTCTAGCTTGTATTTTGTGTATTCTTGATGGGTGTATGCTTAGATTGTCATGACTTGCTCTGTAGTGCGTGCATCGAGCTCGTAAACATGCCTACTTGATATCTGTTTCATCATGCTCCAGTTTTCACTAAGTCTGAGAACTGATTATGTTTTTGCCATGTTCACATGCTTGCAAATGTATTTTATGATCCCTTTTGGCTTAAGGTCACTAAGAGACTTTTGTTAAGCTCTTTGAGTAGCTCCATGCCATGCTTTACTTTGCCATGTTCATGTCCTGTAGCATATAGTTTTCATGCTCCAAAGTGTGCTATCTGATCTGAAATTCCAGACAAGTGTTAATTTCACTAAGTCTGAAATCTGTTTACCAAATGCATTTTTGCCATGCTTGTTTGAACCTGTTAATGGATGAATTGGCCGTAGCTCAGTGTTACTCTTGTTAAGCATCATGAATGGATCCCTGCAATGTATTTTGATGCCATGTTTGGATGCTTTAGCATGTTCATCTTGTTGCATCTAGTTGGCTACTTGTTGTAAATCGCAGAACGTGGTCATATTTGAATCGCTTGCCATTTCCAAACCGTAACTCCGATTCCGGCGTTCTTTATATCGTTTTCAAGCGGTTTCACCTCACCTTTCCAGTGGCACACTTGGATTTCCAAGTTGAGGCCAGGCTCATGAATTCCTTGTCAAATCTTGCATGTGCATCCCATATCGCATCCCGCATAGCATACCATCTTTGCATCTTTTTGTTTGAGCCTTGCACGTGGTTGATTGTGTTCTTGTTGCTTGTTTGTCTTGTTTGGGTAGAGCCAGGAGACGAGTTCGCTAACGAGGAGCCCGTTGAGTTTTCTTTCGAGGATCCAGTCAACTCTCACAACTTTGCAGGCAAGATGATCATACCCTCGAAATCACTACTATCTTTGCTTTGCTAGATGCTCGCTCTTTTGCTATGCCTATGCTATGATGCCTACCACTTGCTTTCATGCCTCCCAAATTGCCATGTCAAATCTCTAACCCACCATGTCCTAGCAAACCGTTGATTGGCTATGTTACCGCTTTGCTCAGCCCCTCCTATAGCGTTGCTAGTTGCAGGTGAAGATGGGAGACCGTTCCTTGTTGGAACATTATTTACTTGTTGGGATATCACTATATTGCCTTGTTATCTTAATGCATCTATATACTTGGTAAAGGGTGGAAGGCTCGGCCTCTCGCCTAGTGTTTTGTTCCACTCTTGCTGCCCTAGTTTCCGTCATATCGGTGTTATGTTCTCGGATTTGGCGTTCCTTACGCGGTTGGGTTATAATGGGAACCCCTTGATAGTTCGCCTTGTTTAAAGCTTTTCTAGCAATGCCCAACCTTGGTTTTACCATTTGCCACCTAGCCTCTTTTTCCCTTGGGTTTCCGGAGCCCGAGGATCATCTTATTTTAGCCCCCCTGGGCCAGTACTCCTCTGAGTGTTGGTCCAACCGAGCGATGTCCGGGGCTACCAGGGGCAACTCTGGGCTGGCCTACCCGACATCTTGCTCATCCGGTGTGCCCTGAGAACGAGATATGTGCAGCTCCTATCGGGATTTGTCCGCACATCTGGATGGTGTTGCTGGATTAGTTCTAACTTGTCGAAGTGCCTTGAAGAACCGGGATACCGAGTCTGATCGGAATGTCTCGGGAGGAGGTCTATTCCTTCGTTGACCATGAGAGCTTGTCATGGGCTAAGTTGGGACTCCCCTACAGGGATTTGAATTTTTGAAAGCCGTGCCCATGATTATGGGCAGATGGGAATTTGTTAATGTCCGGTTCTAGACAACTTGAACCTTAACTTAATTAAAATGAATCAACAGTGTGAGTTACCGTGATGGTCTCTTCTCGGCGGAGTCCGGGAAGTGAACACGGTGTTGGAGTAATGCTTGCCGCAGGTTGCCCTCTAGTTACTCGTTCGCGCTTTGCCTCCTCTTCTCGCTCTCTTTTGCGAACAGGATAGCCACCATATATGCTAGTCACTTGCTGCAGCTCCACATAATTACCTTGCCTTTACCTATGAGCTGAAATAGTCTTGATCGCGAGGGTGCGAGATTGCCGAGTCCCTGTGGCTCACGGATTACTTCCAAACCAGATGCAGGGCCTGATGATTCCGTTCCAGATGACGCGCTTGAGCTCAAGTGGGAGTTCGACAAGGACTCACGCCGATACTACGTGTCTTTCCCTGATGATCAGTAGTGGTGCCTAGTTGGGGCGATCGGGACCATGTCGCATGTTGGGTTATCTTTTATTTTGGCGCCGTAGTTGGGCCATGAGTGTTTGAATGTTGTAATGCTATTTATGTACTTTGTTTGACGTGGTGAGTGTAAGCCAACTATGTATCTCCCCTTTTATTATCTATATTACATGGGATGTTGTGATGATTGCCTAACTTGCGACATTGCTTTCAATGCGGTTATGCCTCTAAGTCGTGCCTCGACACGTGAGAGATATAGCCGCATCGAGGGCGTTACAAGTTGGTAATCAGAGCCTTCCCCGACCTTAGGAGCCCCCATTGCTTAATCGTTTTTAGCAGCCGTTGTTGAGTCTAGAAAAATGTTTTGAGTCATTTAGGAATTATATATCGGAGAGTTTAGGAATTCTTTTCACTCCCCAGTCTCCTCATCGCTCTGGTAAGGCATCCTGACGTAGAGTTTTGACTCTTCTCTTCTCAAATTTCACTAAATTTTTTTTAGGATCACGCGGGTATCTTGGAATCGTTTCGAAGGTTTTGTGACGAGAACATTGTTCTTGGTGCCTCCTATCTTTAGGGGTTGTGGCAGTTTCCGGGGAGTTGAGCTCCGAGGTGTTGTCGTCACAATTTTATCGTTGCAGTTCTGGAATACCTGAGTTTAGTACGCCGACATCGAAAATCTCTTTTATGCAGTTCGTTGGTGAGATAACCTCGATGCCACCCAGTACTGGGGTGGGAGTTCGGGAGTATCGCCATAACTTGTATAACGGACGCTTTTCGAAGGTTAAGGTAGATGGTTTCCGAAGTTTTTTCTCGGTTATGTGTTGAAGGATGGATACAGCTAGATGTAGGATTTGCTAGATTTGGGTGAGATATTATGCTTCCCCTGTATCCCCAACACCTGATTGCATAACCGGAAAGGTTCGGGAGTTTCATAGGTGGGAATTCTTGTAGCTCTAGTTCTTCTTCCACGGATATTTGGTTTGAGATTGGGATTTCTTACCGAGTATTCGTTCTTGATCCTTACCTTGTTGATTTATTCCTCTACCTAAATTCTAAGTGGCTTCTCAATTTATGGACATGTGACCATTTCAAGTGGAATGCATTCGTTCTTATGTTCAGATGTGAAGACTTTATGTTGAAATTTCAACCCGTTCGATTCAGCTTCATTTTATCTGTCAATGTGCTAACGGTTGTCACCCTCTTTAGGATGGCTCCCGCTAAGAGCACCAGTCAGAATCAGAATCAAGATCCGCCACCACCTCCACCTCCTCCGGAGGCATGGCAAGCTGTGATGGCCGCAACCAATGCAAACACACAGTTGATCATGCAAATTCTTCAAGAGCGCAATCAAGCGAACCAAGGCAACCAAGGCAACAATCAGAATCACTTTGCTACACTCAACCAGTTCCTTGCTAACGGGCCAAAGACTTTCAGCAATTGTGTTGAGGCAACTGATGCTGACGATTGGCTCGTGGATCTGTGCAAGCATTTCGAGTGCAGTAACGTCAGGCCTGAGGACTTCGTCAAGTTCGCTTCCTTCCAACTCAAAGACCAAGTTGCAGAATGGTTCCAGCAGTACAAGGATTCAAGAGGAGGCCGTGTGATTACCTGGGATGAATTCCGTCAATACTTCAAAGCTCATCATATTCCTCAGACCGTGGTTGAGAGCAAGCGTGAGGAATTCCGCAACCTGAAGCAAGGCTCTTTGTCTGTCTATGACTACAACAAGTTGTTTCAGAAGCTCGCCCGCTTTGCTAAGCAGGACGTCCCTGACGAGAAGAGCATGATATACCAGTTCAGGGGTGGTCTCAGGGAAAAAATTCAGCTAGCTCTTGTTCTCTTTGAGCCCTTGAGATACGATGAGTTCTACAACATGGCATTGAAGCAAGAGGCCGCTCAACTGAGGTGTGATGCTTCCAAGAAGCGAGTCAGAGATACTACTCCTTTTTCCTCTACTCAAGTGGCCAAGCAGCAGAAGTATTGGCTTCCTCCTCCTCCGTTCCGTCAGCCGTATCAGAAGAGCAAAGGTGGCAGTGGATCTTCCCACCCACCCAACCCTGGCTTTCAGAACAAGACTTCGTCTCAAGCTCCAAGATCGAGTGCTCCGTATCACCGTCTGCTTTCAGAGGTCACGTGCAACACGTGCCAACAGAAGGGTCACTATGCCAACAAATGCTTCAATCAGAGGCTTCTTCCTCCTCCCCCTATGAGATCGGCAAGTACAGCTATGGTCAAGCATAACACCAAGTCCGCCAAGGCCAACTTGCTGAACGCAGCTCAGGCAGAGGACTCGCCATATGTGATTATGGGTAACCTTCCTGTTAATGACATTCCCGCAAGAGTTCTTTTTGACACTGGTGCATCTTTATCATTTTTATCGAAGCCTTTTGCATCCATGCATGATGTGCATACTATTGATTTGCCTAAGCCGATAGCGGTTTCTTCTCCGGGTTTGTTCATGAACACTAAAATGTTGGCTCCGGATGTTACTATCACGTTGGGTGATTACAAGTTTCTTTCTTCTCCAATGGTTCTTGGTAAATCAGATATTGATCTTATTCTCGGGATGGATTGGCTTTCTAAGCACAAGGCGCATCTTGATTGTGCTGCCAGGCAGATTCAATTGACTCATTCGTCTGAGGATGTAATTGTCTTTGCTACTCGTGATGATACCATCCGTCTGTTTTCTCTCAATGAGAAGGGTGAACTGGATGCCATCTCGCAAATCCCAGTCGTTTGCGAATATCAAGACGTCTTTCCAGAAGAGCTTCCAGGAATGCCTCCGCACCGGCCAGTTGAATTCGTCATTGATCTTGAGCCGGCACGGAACCTGCGTGCAAGCATCCTTACAAGCTCGGACCTGAAGAGTTGAAGGAGCTGAAGAAGCAACTCGATGCTCAAGAGAGAATGGGTCTCATCCAACCTAGTTCTTCTCTGTGGGGTTGTGGTGTTCTTTTTGTGAAGAAGAAGGATGGAATGGATCGACTTTGTGTTGACTACCGTCCATTGAACAAGAAGACCATCAAGAACAAATACCCACTTCCCAACATCAATGAGCTGTTCGAACAACTCAAAGGTGCCCAAGTATTCTCCAAGCTTGATCTCCGTATGGGTTATCATCAGATTCGAATCCGTGAGCAAGATATTCCCAAGACGGCTTTCAGGACAAGCTTTGGTTCATATGAATACACTGTCATGTCTTTTGTCCTCGTCAACGCTCCTCCGACTTTCTCTCACATGATGAACTTCATCTTCAATGCCTACACCAATGACTTCGTTTTGGTCTATCTCGACGACATTCTGGTCTTTTCGAAGAACAAGGAAGATCATGCCAAGCACTTGCTTTTGGTACTCGATAAGCTCAGGGAACACAAGTTCTACGCCAAGTTCTCCAAGTGGGAATTTTAGCTGGATGAGGTTCTTTATCTTGGTCATATCATCTCTGCCAAGGGCATTGCAGTGAATCCTGAGAAGGTGTCTGCAATTGTGAATTGGGAACCACCTCAAAACGTGAAGCAACTCCGTAGCTTCCTCGGTCTCGCAAGCTACTGTCGAAGATTCGTTGAAAACTTTTCTAAGACCGCGAAGCCTCTCTCAAATCTTCTCCAGAAGCACGTCAAGTACGTTTGGTCTCCGGAGTGTGACATTGCTTTCAACACTTTGAAAGAGAAATTGGTCACTGCTCCAGTTCTGACTCCTCCTGATGAATCCAAGCCATACGAGGTCTTTTGTGATGCCTCTCTCCAAGGTCTTGGCGCAGTGTTGATGCAAGAGAAGAAAGTCGTGGCTTATACCTCTCGCCAGTTGAAGCCCAACGAGAAGAACTACCCCACTCATGACCTCGAGTTGGCGGCAGTTATGCATGCTCTTTTGACTTGGAGACATCTCTTATTGGGAAGAAAAGTGGACATTTTCACTGATCACAAGAGTCTCATGTACATCTTCACTCAGCCTAATCTCAACCTCAGGCAAACTCGATGGGTCGAAATGATTCAAGAGTATAATCCGAGTATCGAGTATACTCCAGGCAAGGCCAATGTGATTGTTGATGCATTGAGCAGAAAGGCTTATTGCAATAGTCTGATTCTCAAGCCTTATCAACCCGAGCTTTGTGAAGCTTTCCGCAAACTTAATCTGCAAGTTGTTCCTCAACGTTTCCTCGCCAACCTTCAAGTCTCTCCTACCTTAGAAGACCAGATTCGCCAAGCTCAGCTTCTGGATGCTATGGTGAAGAAGGTGAAAATTGGGATTGCCAAGAGTCAACCCAAGTACAAGTGCTACGGCCTTGATGACAAGGATACTCTCTTCTTCGAGGATCGTATTGTTGTACCCAAAGGTGACCTTCGTAAAGTGATCATGAACAAGGCTCACAATTCTCTCCTCTCCATCCACCCTGGGAGCACAAAGATGTATCAAGACCTCAAGCAGGCTTATTGGTGGACTCGAATGAAGCGCGAGATTGCTCAGTTCGTGAATGAGTGTGATGTCTGCAGAAGAGTGAAGGCAGAACACCAATGGCCAACTGGTCTCCTCCAACCTCTTGCCATTCTAGAATGGAAGTTTGACCACATCGAGATGGACTTCGTGACTGGGTTTCCAAAGTCCAAACGTGGCAATGATGCTATATTCGTTGTCATCGAGAAACTCACTAAAGTGGCTCACTTTCTGTCTATCAAAGAGTCAATCACTGCAGCTCAATTGGCGAAGCTATATACCTCTCGAATTGTCTCTCTGCATGGTATTCCTCAAGTGATATCTTCAGACCGTGGCAGCATCTTTACCTCCAAGTTTTGAGATTCTTTTCAGAAGACCATGGGCACCAACATCCGCTTCAGCACAGCTTTCCATCCTCAAACTAGCGGTCAAGTCGAGCGTGTCAACCAGATTCTTGAAGATATGCTCCGGGCTTGTGTGATCTCCTTTGGCATGAAGTGGGAGGATTGTATTCCATATGCTGAATTCTCCTACAACAACAGTTTTCAAGCAAGTTCGGGCAAGGCCCCATTTGAAATTCTGTATGGCAGGAAGTGCCGTACCCCTCTCAACTGGTCCGAAACCGGTGAACGTCAGCTTTTGGGTAATGACTTAATCACAGACGCAGAGGAAATGTGCAAAGTCATTCGAGATAACCTCAAAGCAGCCCAATCCCGCCAGAAGAGCTACTATGATAGTAAGCACCATGATTTGGCTTTCGAGATCGAAGATCATGTTTACCTCCGCGTCTCTCCAATGAAAGGTACTCGTCGCTTCGGTATCAAAGGGAAGCTTGCCCCCAGATACGTGGGACCTTTCAAGGTCGTCAGCAAGAGAGGCGATCTCGCCTATCAACTCGAGCTTCCTTCAAACTTTGCAAATGTGCATGACGTGTTCCATGTCTCTTAGCTTTGAAAGTGCTTCAAGACTCCTGACCGCACCGTAAACTTCGAGGACATCGAGCTCCAAGAAGATCTCTCTTATCGTGAGCACCCCGTTGCTATTCTTGAAGAGACTGAACGCAAGACTCGCAACAAGTCAATCAAATTCCTCAAAGTCAAGTGGTCACACCATTCCGACCGTGAAGCTACCTGCGAACGCGAGGATCACCTCCGTTCTGAGTACCCGGCGTTCTTTTAGTCCTAAATCTTGGGACGAGATCCTCTCGTAGTGGTGGAGTGTTGTAACACCCCGGATATGATTTACCCAATATGTACTCCAACTCTTGCCGTTTCCGGCGTTAAGTTATTTTATTTTCTCGGGTTCGGTTTTTATCTCCGTGTGTTGTTGTCGTTGTCATGCATCTCATATCATGTCATCATGTGCATTGTATTTGCATACGTGTTCATCTCATGCATTCGAGCATTTTCCCCGTTGTCCGTTTTGCATTCCGGCGCTCCGTTCTCCTCCGGTGGTCATTTCTACCTTTCTGTTGTGTGTGGGGATTAAACATTTCCAGATTAGACCGAGACTTGCCAAGCGGCCTTGGTTTACTACCGGTAGACCGCTTGTCAAGTTTCGTACCATTTGGACTTCGTTTGATGCTCCAACGGTTAACCGAGGGACCAAGAAGGCCTCGTGTGTGTTGCAGCCCAACACCCCTCCAAGTTGGCCCAAAACCCTCTCCATCATCTAGAGCATTCGATCACGATCGCGTGGCCGAAAACCGCACCTCATTTGGACTCTCCTAGCTCCCTCTATGCCTATATAAAGACACCCCCGAATTTCTCCTTCTCCTTCCCCCCGAAACCCTAGGTTCATTTCGTCCGCCGCCGCCGGACAAAAATCGCCGGGCCGGACATTGTCCGACCCGCGCCGCCGCCGCCACGTGGCAAGCCGCCACTCGCCGCCACCTTCTCTCACCGCGCCGGCCCGGGAGGCCCAGGCGAGGCCCCCGCGGCCCGGATCCGCCCCGCGCATCGCCCCGCCGCCGCCTTCTCCAGCTCCGGGCACCGAGCTGCCGCGCCTCCGCGCCGGCCGCAGCCCTCGTCGCCGGCCGGAGCAAGCCGGCACCGCCCGCTCCTCCTACGGCGGTCGGGCCTGCCTCGCCGGCCACCGCCGCCCCGGGCGTCTTCCCCTCCTCCGGCGTGCCTCCTTCCAACTCCAGCGAGCTCCAAGTCCCCCTGGCGGTCCTCGAAGTCTATGCATGAACAGTAACTCCGGCGAGATCCGGATCTAGATCTGAGATCCACCTCGGTTGACTTTTGCCCCGAAACCCTAATTATTTTACTATGTTCATCGCATCGTAACTTTGCATCCGTATCTCCGTTTTGGGCATATAGCATATCAAAATGTTCGTCTCAGAGAGCACATCATTTCATCTCATTGCATCATTTTCATTTGAGTTCATCTTGATGCCCGAAATGCTGTTGGAAGAGTGCTATTTGAGATAATGGTCAGATCTGCTGCTCCAATTAGATATTTGTCATTTTTTCCATGATTAATGTGTGCATGATATGCCCCTGAGCTCTACATGAGTTTTGTTATATGTTTTGCCGTCTATCCAGAGGTGCAATCCATGTATTTTTGTGATGTGTGTGGTGACTAGCACAAGCTTGCAAAGTGGAGCATTCGTTAATGCTGATTTCAGGGACTTAGCATTTCCACTAAGTCCTTAATCTGTTTATCTCAATATGCCATATGTTCTTGTTGTTTCCTAGTAATCCGTGCCTCTTTTGAGGATGATCAGTAAGGATGTTTTGTTAATCTTGTAGTGCTCTTTCCATCCATGTCTTTGTTTGCAATTATGGAGCACCCTAGCTTGAGTCAATCGAGCTCTACTTTTATCATTTCGTGAATCTGGGCAGATTGTCTACTTGTTAGCAATTTTGCCGAGGATGTTGTAGTTGATCCGTGCATGCTATGTTATTGTTCTTGCCATGTCTAGCTTGTATTTTGTGTATTCTTGATGGGTGTATGCTTAGATTGTCATGACTTGCTTTGTAGTGAGTGCATCGAGCTCGTAAACATGCCTACTTGATATCTGTTTCATCATGCTCCAGTTTTCACTAAGTCTGGGAACTAATTATGTTTTTGCCATGTTCACATGCTTGCAAATGTATTTTATGATCCCTTTTGGCTTAAGGTCATTAAGGGACTTTTGTTAAGCTCTTTGAGTAGCTCCATGCCATGCTTTACTTTGCCATGTTCAGGTCCTGTAGCATATAGTTTTCATGCCCCCAAGTGTGCTATTTGATCTGAAATTCCAAACAAGTGTTAATTTCACTAAGTCTGAAATCTGTTTACCAAATGCATTTTTGCCATGCTTGTTTGAACCTGTTAATGGATGAATTGGCCGTAGCTCAGTGTTCCTCTTTTGTTAAGAATCATGAATGGATCCCTGCAATGTATTTTGATGCCATGTTTGGGTGTTGTAGCATGTTCATCTTGTTGCATCTAGTTGGCTACTTGCTGTAAATCGCAGAACGTGGTCATATTTGAATCGCTTGCCATTTGCAAACCGTAACTCCGATTCCGGCGTTCTTTATATCGTTTTCAAGCGGTTTGACCTCACCTTTCCAGTGGCACACTTGGATTTCCAAGTTGACGCCAGGTTCATGCATTCCTTGTCAAATCTTGCATATGCATCCCATATCGCATCCCGCATAGCATACCATCTTTGCATGTTTTTGTTTGAGCCTTGCACGTGGTTGATTGTGTCCTTGTTGCTTGTTTGTCTTGTTTGGGTAGAGCCGGGAGACGAGTTCGCTAATGAGGAGCCCGTTGAGTTTGCTTTCGAGGATCCAGTCAACTCTGACAACTTTGCAGGCAAGATGATCATACCCTCGAAATCACTACTATCTTTGCTTTGCTAGATGCTCGCTGTTTTGCTATGCCTATGCTACGATGCCTACCACTTGCTTTCATGCCTCCCAAATTGCCATGTCAAACCTCTAACCCACCATGTCCTAGCAAACCGTTGATTGGCTATGTTACCGCTTTGCTCAGCCCCTCCTATAGCGTTGCTAGTTGCAGGTGAAGATGGGAGACCGTTCCTTATTAGAACATTATTTACTTGTTGGGATATCACTATATTGCCTTGTTATCTTAATGCATCTATATACTTGGTAAAGGGTGGAAGGCTCGGCCTCTCGCCTAGTGTTTTGTTCCACTCTTGCCGCCCTAGTATCCGTCATATCGGTGTTATGTTCCCGGATTTTGCGTTCCTTACGCGGTTAGGTTATAATGGGAACCCCTTGATAGTTCGCCTTGTTTAAAGCTTTTCCAGCAATGCCCAACCTTGGTTTTACCATTTTCCACCTAGCCTCTTTTTCCCTTGGGTTTCCGGAGCCCGAGGGTCATCTTATTTTAGCCCCCCTGGGCCAATGCTCCTCTGAGTGTTGGTCCAACCGAGCGATGTCTGGGGCTATCAGGGGCAACTCTGGGCTGGCCTACCCGATGTCTTGCTCATCCGGTGTGCCCTGAGAACAAGATATGTGCAGCTCCTATCGGGATTTGTCGGCACATCTGGGTGGTGTTGCTGGATTAGTTCTAACTTGTCAAAGTGTCTTGAAGAACCGGGATACCGAGTCTGATCGGAATGTCTCGGGAGGAGGTCTATTCCTTTGTTGACCGTGAGAGCTTGTCATGGGCTAAGTTGGGACTCCCCTGCAGGGATTTGAACTTTCGAAAGCCGTGCCCGCGGTTATGGGCAGATGGGCATTTGTTAATGTCCGGTTGTAGACAACTTGAACCTTAACTTAATTAAAATGAATTAACAGTGTGAGTTACCGTGATGGTCTCTTCTCGGCGGAGTCCGGGAAGTGAACACGGTGTTGGAGTAATGCTTACCGCAGGTTGCCCTCTAGTTACTCATTCGCGCTTTGCCTCCTCTTCTCGCTCTCTTTTGCGAACAGGATAGCCACCATATATGTTAGTCGCTTGCTGCAGCTCCACATAATTACCTTGCCTTTACCTATGAGCTGAAATAGTCTTGATCGCGAGGGTGCGAGATTGCTTTACTTCCAAACCAGATGCAGGGCCTGATGATTCCGTTCCAGATGACGCGCTTGAGCTCAAGTGGGAGTTCGACGAGGACTCACATCGATACTACGTGTCTTTCCCTGATGATCAATAGTGGTGCCTAGTTGGGGCGATCGGGACCATGTCGCATGTTGGGTTATCTTTTATTTTGGCGCCGTAGTCGGGCCATGAGTGTTTGAATGTTGTAATGCTATTTATGTACTTTGTTTGACGTGGCGAGTGTAAGCCAACTATGTATCTCCCCTTTTATTATCTATATTACATGGGATGTTGTGATGATTGCCTAACTTGCGACATTGCTTTCAATGCGGTTATGCCTCTAAGTCGTGCCTCGACACGTGGGAGATATAGCCGCATCGAGGGCGTTACAGCTACCTCCGGATGAGGAGTTGGAGGAGGAGTAGGACGCAGAGCAGCAGGAGGAGAATTATGAGGAGGATGCAGGGGATGCGAATATGCAGGCAAAGCAGCAGAAAATCCTTGATTTCATCTAGGCGGAGGCAGAGGCCAACCGCCGTATCCTCCAGGCGGAGCAAGAAGCGGTGAGATGCTTGCCTACATGAACGAGGAGGATGAGTCGGAGCCCTCATGCGTGCACATCTACTTGGCGCCCCGGCAGGGAGATTGTGGACTTCTCTGACGATGAAGTGTAGTAGGCTAGTGTGATTTGTGTAGTACGTCGGATTTTAATTTTTTGCATGCATAGGAAAAAGTATGATGTGAGACCGGTCGCGTCGCCGGGCGTTTGAGGGGTCAGATTTGGTGTTTGCAGTTGTAGATGCTCTTATACTCCTATACTATGTCACGGTCATGCCAAACACTAAAGTTTGTTTTAACACTTTACACACGTAAACGCCCCATACATACGCAGATACACTCATCCCTATGAACACACGCATGCACCACCTACACTTATGAGGATTTCGCATCGCTTTTCTTTCCCCCCATGGAAGAAAGAATGGGCAATCTAGCCAGCCGCCGTCCTCCAACGGCTCCCCTCCGCCGGCGATGTCGGCCATCGCCTCATTGGTGGTGAGAGGTGTTGTCCAATTCACATGTGTAGATCGTTTAGCTTTAGGTTTTAGGCCCTAGTAGTTTAGGTTTTTCGGTTGTTCATCGTCTTGGTTTCGGCGGCGGTAATGGGGGAGCTTGTGAGGTAGTCTAGGAGCGGATGTAGATTGTGCTTTGCATCGACGACATTTAAAAGATGGTGGATCGTGTGCTGAGTTCGTGGTTCGTGGCTGGCAGGTATGATTTCCTCCTCCAACGTCTTAATTGTGTGGCGGGTGCCAGAACTGGAGTTCGATGGCGTGCCTGGAGTGTTTCGCGGTCTGATTCGTTCAACGACAATGGCTTCGTCTTTGGTGATCCACTTTGGAGGTCTGCAAAACTTCATATCACCGATAGAGCCGCGTCGAGCTCGGGTGAGGATGCAATCCGTCATTTTTTTGTTTGGTGGCTGTCGTGGTGGTGCCGGAGGCAGGTGACGGGCATTGGTGTCAAGATTAAGGGATTCTTCGGTATTGATTGTAATTTTCATTCTTGGCGGGTGTTTCTTTGTGCAAAAGCTGACATTCTGCTGTTTTCTAATTTTACCAAGTCGGTATGTACGTGGCTTGTACTATGATTTTTATAATATAAACGAGACATGTATTACCATACAGAAAAGACCTACCCTTATGAGCACCTCCGTGAGACTGAGCCGATACATCATCTTGAGATAGATAAAGTCGCCGCGGACGCCTTCGTATTCGATGAAAATGTCTCCTTCCACTGAATACGCATCAAAAAAGGCTTGAAATAAATTAAAGGAAATGTGATCACCAATATAAAGGATAGGTCTTGAACCGGTTGGACTATTTCTACCAAAAAAAGCTAGCCATTTGAGCTACGTTCAGTTTGTCCAAACACTAAAATAGTATCAAGGGAACAAAAATATTTAAACCGACATGGATACTCACTGCCATGAGGGCTTTAGGAAAACAAAATGACCAAACAAACGTGTGTAAGAGTATCTACAACTGGACATGGCAAATTCAGCCCCTCAAACGCCCGCGGACGCGTCTGGACGTGTCCGCGGGCACTGACCAGTCACTTCTCAAATCTTGATGTCCACATTCATGTATCTTATATCCATTCCCCTATATCTATATTAAACCATGCAATATCGATGAAGCTACGTAGATCATGAGCCGACATAGAAACAGACATACAGATGCAAAATTCGTTCACCATGATCATAGTCGGATCTTCGAAAGACCATCAAAGTTCACATAATGCACATAATACGACAAAAAAGTTTAAATTACATCTAAAAACTTGAAATTAAAGTGGAGAAGGTGGATCTTCACCACTTCCTCATCGGCCATCTCCCCTTTCGGTCGACAACACAGTTGTCAGCGTCGGCGGCTGGTGGAGGATCATCCGAGTCGTCAGACAAGGCGTCGTGGCCATCGTCGTCGTCGGAGGAGGAGTCAGAGAGGATGATGAGCCCTTTGAGCCGCCGGACGGCCCTGTCCTGATGTCGCTTGAGCTTCGCCAGCCGCGCCGCCTCTCTCGCCTCGCGCTCGGACCGCTCAATGGCAAGCAGGAGTGCCTTGGCATTCTTCCGGCGGAGCCGACGAGCGTTCGTCTCCGTCGTCGGAAGCGATCTGCAGTAGACCCAAGCGAGGAGCCGTTTGTCTTCATCGGGCTCCACCGAAAACCCGTGGCGGCGGCACACAAATTTCTCCGCCGCGTACCTATAGTGGCGGGCCGGCGTGGCGGGCGCAAGCACCCACCGTTGCCCACGTGGGGGAGCAGCATCCGACAGGGGCAAGGGACGGCGCGGGGGAGGCGCGAACAATGTAGCCCTCGTGAAGCTGCGCGTGGGCCGGGAGGGGCCAACGCCGACGATAGAGAGTCGAGACGGCAAATCCACAACTCCCCCCCCCCCCCCCCGTGTCCACCTTGAACCTCTCGAGGGCAATGCGGAGGTCCAATTCCTTGTCGACATCCAGGTCAGAGTCAGAGTGGCTGACGGAGCTCGACATATCGCCCGAGTCGTCGGACTAGATCGAAAGTGGAGAAATCAAAAAAGAAGAGACAAAGTGAGAGCAGAGTGAAGTGAGGTAGGGTTTCCGGATTGGGGATATTTGTGGAGATAGAGTTGGGTCGGGGTGGGCCGGGCTGACTTGGCGGACGCGTCCGATCTGCCCCATATTTGAATATGTGAGGTCCTAGATAGTCGGGGTGTTTGAGACCCATTCGAGACATTCATTTGGGTTGCTTTTTTATGGACGGTCTAATACCATCCGCCGAGACGTTTGAAACGAGTTTGGGACGCCGTAGATATGCTCTAAGTTCCAACCTCCAACCACCAAACGTACACTTCATGGCTACCATCAATTACTCCTACGTCAACATAATACTCCTAGAGTAACTCAGTATATACGCGTACCGCGTACGCACGTTGAAATCCTTGCACGCAGAGGCCATCGGCCAGCCGGATCCATACGGGTGTAACGGGTCTATCACCGGTGAGGCCGGACGACGAGGCGATGGGTCCTCCCTCCCATCCCACGTGGTGGTGCCGACGATAAACCCCAAACGAGGAGCAACGTACCAGTACGGCGTGGTTCAGCGCAGCACCGAACGGGCGAACGGCGTCGAGACCCCCGACCCACGACAACGAGCGGGACAAACCGGCCGCCGCCGTCGCGCGAACGGCACGCAGCGGAGCGTCCGGCCACCACCGCCCACGGCTGTCGTGTTTCGGGTCGGCGTCAAAGGACGAACTAACCGTCGCCGGGTAAACGGGGAGGCAAGCGCGGAATAGTCGCCGCAGCCGATCCACCTCCTGTTTTGGTGGAAGCGCTCGGTTTTTTTTCAAAACTATTATAATTTTATAGCAAATTCGGAAACTATATAGCACCTAATGCAAAAGAAATAAAAACTATGACCCCGTCTGCTGAAGAGAGTGTTTCCGGTCGGCAGTTGGCCAAAAAAGACTCTTCGGTCATGCATTGGCCAAAGAGATCCGTAGCTGGGCCGAAAAGGATTGGTCAGCAGTAGGCCGAAGAATTACTGGGACCCATCTTTTCGCGTGAACGGGAGGCCGAAGCTGCATGGCTGCACTCTTCGGGTTATGTTAGGCCGAAATGTTTTTTTTTTTTGAATTTTGACTTATGAATGCTGTGCAACCATTGCCTATTTTACACATTGAAAAAAATATATATTTCCGCACAACCCTTTTCTCAATATTTTTTCGTCAACTCTTTTCCTCCTTATGTTCCTGCCACCCTTTCCCGCCATATGTTCCCGCCATAAGTTCCCGTCAACCCTTTGCAGTCGTTCTTTCCCGCCATTTCCCCCTCTTCACCTATAAAACCCCCTTCACACGGAGGTGGATAAGCAGTCTAGTTTAGTGTAGTCGAGATGTCCGATTATTCTTTTGATCGTACTCCCTCTGTCTCAAAATATAAGAACGTTTTTGACACTATAATAGTGTAAAAAACGTTCTTATATTTTGGGACGGAGGAAGTAATTTTCGCCCTGAGATGCAAATGTCTTCTAAGGCTAGCCACCGATTTCAGGATGGACATTAGGATAGTTTCATGGGACGAACTCATCGGTAGTGACACCATACTGAATGAGTTGGCTCACGCATTACTTAGGTCTGGGTGGCCTGAAAGGACATATGAGGAGGTACGTAAAGAATTTCTTAGGTTGCATGAAAGGTAGAAGAAGGCAGTGCAGACGAAGAGTGAAACTTTCATAAGGACTGCAACAGAGCATACATATTTATGGACTACCGACAGCGAAGACGAAGACGATATCTTCATGCCGAGCACCAAGATCAAGAATACCGCACCGACGAAGGGCAAGAGTACCACATCGTCAAAGGGCAAGAGTGCCGCATCGACGAAGGGAAAGAGTACCGCATCGTTGAAGCGCAAGAGGGCCGCATCGTCGAAAGGCAAGAGTGCTGCATCGACAGAGGGCAAGAGTACCACATCGTTGAAGGGCAAGAGGGCCGCATCAACGGAGGATGACGATGATGACTTAATGTAGTATGTAAGTTGTATTTTTTAAGTTCAATCCTACCGTTTAATTCAGATGTACTTGTATCTTAATTATCGGTTGCAGTCTCTTGAAAACATAACTGGAATAACAATGCGAATTAATAGTAATATGTCTCTCCTATACATAAATCCATATATGTCTCCTGATAAGATAGAAGCAAGTGCGACAGTAACACATACATGAAACATGTCTCATACATAGATACCGACTCACACATGCGAATAGTCTGAAACTAACATATATAATGACTCATACATAGATAATCATATCACTGCGGGGGACGACGACGAATCTGCGCCTTCCTCGGATGAGGGCCGGAAGGCGATAAGCGATGAGGCGATGGACGAGGCTCACGATAACCATGACCATAGATAACCTCACCTGTCATTGTCTATGTCTCCTGCGTCGGTTGTGGTGGTGGAGTGTGAAATACTGTCTACGAGAAGTCATAAGTGTTTGCAGCTTGGTCATTGTCGTCGTCATCGCCCTCTAAGAACGAAGCAGCACCACTAAGCATCGGTGACTGCACTGAATGCATGAACGGATGTGTTTTGCTTCCATATCTTTCTTCTCTACTATCTCAGTTCTCAGTATACATGAGTTGCGTAATGAGAGTTGAAGTCAGGTTTGGTAGATTCACCAGAGGATTTCTTCTCACACGGTTATGTGGGACGACATCAGTGACAACCCAGTGGATGTCATACTTCAACACGTGCCCGTGCACCTTTTTAAAACAACCTGTTTTAACACATTTCACGGTATAGTTTGTTGGACTTGATATGTGGAAAACCCTCTGCGTAGACATAGCCCACTTTATCACCGCATACTTCAATTTTTTTTCTTTGTATCAAACATAGCCCTTATCTGGACTTGGTTCAGATTATACTGCCATGGAGTCTCATGGCCATCATTGACTGTAAGGCCGGTGGAAATGTCCCGATCCCATGCAGAAGGAATCGGTACCTCCACTTCATCCTCGCAATTTTCAGAATCCAGATCCTCCTCCAATCCATCCTCGTCCTCTTCCTCCATCACCCTCTGCATTTCATCCCCTTCCTCATCCCCATTAGCAAAACCAAAACCAGCTTATATTTTTGACTCACTACTTTGCCCAGTATCTTGACCACAAACTTTGTGTGGCACGTAGTCCAACTCTTTCTCGGGTTGGCTAGCATCCACATCGGGTGGCTGTGACCCGGATAAATCAATCTCATTAGCCACTTGACTGCCCTGGCCGGGTTCATACCCCCTGTGGAGCTGTACGGTATTCTCCTCGTTTGCCACATGTTGCACAAGGTCATATGGATGGATTCTTCGGTCTTGGCAACGTCTTAACATGGTCAACCAATGCTGGCTCCTATCTATCGGCATCAACTCCCACTTGACATTTTTACAGGATTTGGTCCACAATGCATGAATACTGACGGAACATACTTGAGGATCCAGCCCGAAACTAGTTGTCAACCAGTACTTCAACTGTCTAATGTCCAGTCTGTCCGGATTTGCTAGTGTCACGACACCATTTTTAAACTTGCTAAGATCAACCCCCAACTTATTATATCGGACATTACCAGTGCCGTAGTAAACAATCAAATTTACTGATTCAGACATTTTCACCTGTCAGACATTGTCATCTTCTCATTAATCACAATGAACACAATTATTACCCGCTACACTAACTATCCGCTAAAATGCCACCATATACAAATTAACACTACAATTCGCAATATGACTTGTCTACACTAACTAAACTATACAACTCAGAGAAAATTTGTGAGGACATGGTTATACCTTCGACGCGTGTGTCCCCAGCTTCTTGCTCTTCTCTTCAACTCAGCAACACCGGCCACCTCGCGGAGTACTTGCACCACCGGACAACGACAGCACCACCGCCGCCCCTCGACGACCGGAGGTTCAACCGAGGATACAACCCAAGCCGCACCTCCTCCTCCTCCACAACTGCTGCTCCTCCTCACCACCACCTCCTTCCCAACCGCACCTCCTTCACCCCATCATGGCTTCTTCTCCCCAAACCCACAAAAAACTATCCCATAGCAAAAAAACACCGTAGGCCGTCGGGGATTACTACGATCTACCTATTTCTGTGGCTTGGATGTGAAAATGGGTGAAAATGGAGGAGAACGGCGCGGGGTGGCGAGGTATACAAAGAAGAACGAGAGAGAGAGAGAGAGAGAGAGAGAGAGAGAACAGAGGTGACCAGACGAGAGGAAGGAGACGAGCGCGTCATCCTTATCTAGATCTATTCGGTCAAGGGATGGCCGAAGAGCGCTTCGGCCGCTGACAGGCTGAAAACGGCCCACTTCGGTCGTGCGTAGGCCGAAGCTACTATTTTCGGCCGGCCCCTCACCGACGCCAACTCTTCGGCCCAGATAAGCCCATCTTCGGTCAACCGCAGGCCGAAGTGCCCTCTTCGGTCAACTACAGACCGAAAACACGCTCTTCGACCCACACGAGACCGACGGGGTCATAGTTTTGATTTTTTTTACTTTAGGTGCTATAGTTCCGAATTTGCCATAAAAAGGGGATAGTTTTAAAAAAATCGAAGCGCTCGGCTCGCCCTCGTCCACTGGTTTACTGTTCTCGTCTCATGCTCGACCGTTCCAACTTCCAACGGGACGAGGACGGCCGCTACCGGCTGAAATCTGAAGCGAGATTCTTCCATTGCTTCGTCCAACTCTACTGAGATTCAAATAGGTCACTCTCCTGGTAGCTTTCCGCAGAATCTTCACTCTCCAGTAGTATAGTAAACTTAAAAGACAAGGACGTCGATAACTGCCACACGTGTGGCAGGAAGGGAGACGCACCACACGTCCCTAATGCAAATAGATTGTCACGTCATCGCATACATGCATGCAAAAATCTTTTTAAATTTTCAGTTTTTAAAATGTTTTATCCCTTAAACGAAAAATCCGATTGAAGATCCGTTTTCACCATTAAATCTCTCGTGACGAGATCTTCGAAACTAGATCTCATATCAATATATTTTGATGATTTTTTTTTTCGGGTTAAAAGTTGCCATGTCTATTACACATGAATTGCCATGGTGTTTATATTGAAATTGCCATGATATGTTTCAGTTATTTTCTTTTACATTTAAAAGTAATTTTTGACATATTATAAACGAGGAATTAAGAAACTAGACTTGCCATGCACCATAAACTAAAATTGCCATGATATATGCACTTAAAATTGTCATGGTTCATACAAAAAAATATTTTCATGATCAAAGTACTGGAATTGCCATCATAAAAAAACTAAAATTGCCATGATCTACAAACTAAAATTGCCACATGGCAACTTTAATTTAAACACTATGGCAACTACAATGTAAACATCATGGCAACTTCTGGGCAAAAAAAAATTTGTCGAAACATATCAACATGGGGTCTAGTTTTAAAGATCTTGTCATGACGGATTTAATGATGAAAACAGATTTTTAATTCGCTTTTTTAATTAAGAGATAAAACATTTTTAAGCCAAAAACCAAAAAGATTTCCGCTGATGTCATCTATTCATACGTGGCAAAATGAGTGGTGATGGAGGAGTGTGGGCGATGTGCAAAGGCCCACACGTGTGGGCGTTAGTTTTTCTGAAAGACAAAACCTAAGAAAAAAATGTTTTCGTTTTCTTGTCTTGTTCCGTCCAACTCTATACAGAGATTCAAATAGGCCCGTCACTCTCCGAGTAGCTTGAACTGTTTGAAGGCGAAACCTGGAGAAAAATGTATGATGTTTCCGCCCAGAAACCTAGAGTGATCTCTAGCATTTTGCTCTTACTTTACATGACCCGGGCAGACGCAGATGTGGTACTCAGTGGAGTGGAGTCACAGATCTAGGTGGATCTCTCTTTGCAGTAAACTCCCCTCCAATTGCTGCAACTTTACTGAAAAGAAGAGCTCCTCAGGCGCACTAGTCCCAGACGAATATCAAAAGCGATCGTACTATAAGACTACGTGAAAGGAAGATGATAATCATATGAGACAAACAGAGTAGATGATTAGGACCTGTTAAGTACTCTAATAATGGCTGCGCTGCAAAGGGAGGCCTCTGGATAAGAAAAGCGTCCGTCCTTGGGCTGCTTTCAGCACAATACCACTCCCCGGCTTATCCCGTGCTTATTAATCAGTACAGTACTGGAGTCATCATCCATCAGGAACTTTCAGGAACCCCAACGACTCGCTTTCCGGATCAAATTGCTGGCATCTGCGTGATCTCGTTAGCTAATGAAGATCATCTCCGACATCACGATCTGGACAGTGTCGTCCTGGCACCGGAGTAGTTGTTGCCGGTGCTGTACTGTTGTGCTGACAACCAGTGGATATTTGGATGCGTACCGATCCTGATGCATGGATGGAGCCATCGAGTTGGATACATGGCGGGTGTCACGTCGACATCGCCGGAGCCAATTTGCGCGTCTTGTTGCACTTTCGTCACGCGTCGCGCTGAGATGAACAACCACTGAAATCGGGAGCGTATCATCCGTAGCATCTGATCCACATATGTATCGTGCTGTATTTGGGACATGTGACATGACAAGTCGCATCTGGGGTAGCTGATTGGCGATGCGCTAACTATGGCACCTGCCTCATCATGTGCAATAGGGATGAAGGAACTCGGTTCTTCTCTAGCTTTAACAGGTAGCATAAGAACATCTATGGTGTGTTTGGTAGAGTGTAAAGAGGATGCAAGAGGTCAAAGAGTTCCCTCTTCAACCCGTTTTTGGGTGTTTGGTAGTCTGCACGGGGCCTTCTTAGCATGCACAAGCTCAATCCAAATATGCTCATAACATGCAAAGAGAGAACACCCCAACAACCGTTCGCTGGTCAGCATGCATGAACGAATCGAGCGACAACGTGTTTCAAAAAATGTTAAGAATTTCTAAAAATAATTTAATTTTCAGAATACAAAAAATGTTCAGTTTTTTGAAAAATGTCCAGATTTTCAAATTTTGGAAAAATGTTCGGGATTTTAAATTTTGTTTCAGTTGTTACAAAAAAGTTCAGATTTTTAAAAAGAATTTAAAAAATGTACAGATTTTCAAATTTTATTTAAAGTAAAAAACTTTCAGATTTTGTTTATTTTTTTAAAAAAACTTAAATGTTTAATTTTTCAAAAATGTTGTTTTTTCCATGTTTTCAAACAATTGTCCACATTTTTGAAATGTTTTGTTCACTTATTTGAAAATACCGGTTGCTACAATGCCGCCCGACATGTCTAAACAGATGCAAGCTGCCAAACAGAGTCTCAGCTTAGCATGTCTCAATATATACACTGCTATCAAACAACATCAAATGCATGTACTCAACATATCTACACTGAGCATGTATCAGAGGAGAACAACCATGCTAGGTTGGGAATGCTACCAAAGAGACCCTATATGGCGTCTCAAACCCCTCTCCCCAATGTCTGGATGGACGGTCGGGTCACAGAGTGGTAAAAAAGAGAACAAGACGAACGTCTGTCACGTCTCAAACCGGTCTCAAATGCCAGGCTGACAGTCACCCCTTATATTCAGCAGAAATCTGGAGCGGACAAGGGGAGGCCCAGGCACGACCGAACGCATCCATCACATCGGATCTGGCCCACCCGACCCACATATATTCGTCCCCATCCATTTGCTGGGTCAAACCCTAGACACTCCACTCCACTCCATTCCGCCCCCAAGCTTCCGTCCGGAGATCCAGCCTTCTACGGCTTGGCGGGCAGCGGATCTGACTCTGGCCACTCTAGATCCATCGACCGGGTGTCGTCCCTTGCGGGTTGGAGGAGGCAATGACTGTCCGCATTGCTCTCCGGGAGGGCCGCGCCCGGCTGATGGCGGGATATGTCCCCCCGTGAATTTGTTGCGCCGGCGCAACGGACGCTCAGATCCGTCGGGGCTGGATCATCGAGGTCCATTGCCTCAGTATGTGTGGTACAGGGCCCGATGTGCCCGCCGTGGGAAGGAGTGGATAAGGGTGGCCGAGGCCCGCCACGCTGTCGACATGATGGTGGCGGCGCGCGCTGCCGCAGAGGACGAACTCATCCGCGCCCGATCCTAAAGAAGCGGCAATGGTGGAACATGCGCGTCCTCGCCCGAGAGCAAAATGGGGCAGTCTGTGCCATGGCCGGACTGCCTCTTAAAGAGCAGAAGGAGGACATCGACGGGTCGGTCAGCTCTGGCGAAAAGCAAATTTAGCTTGATCCATTTTGCGTTTTCGAGTGCTACTTTCATGAGAAAGACGACAAGGGCGCCGGGAAGGGCAAGGACAGCCGTGAATGATCTTCTCTGTTGCTAGTACATAGTTAGAACATGCCATTTTTTGGGTAGTCCGTTGTCATGTCCTGTTGTGGTCGCTGGACAATTTGTGTTGCACCATTAACGTTACGTTGTATGTTTTTTGTAAAAGAAAAAAGAAAACGTAACGTTGTATGTGTTTGTATGGATTTGAGGTTTGCTAACTAAGGTGTTCAGTTTTGCGAAGAAAAATTTAAGGCATGACTAGTCAATGTTCGTGGACGGCGTTGGAGGGTCTGAATTTGCTGTCCGCGATTGTAGATGCCCTACTCAGTGGCGGAGCTTCACATGGCTCGGGAGGGGATTCTCAGCCCAAAAAAACCTGTAGAAAATATGTGCGCATAGATGTTTGGAGAGTAATTAACAAAAACAGCTATCATATTTGGGGATCGGTCCCAGATAGCTACCACTTTTGATTGTCGACCAAAACTGCTAGCTTCA
This sequence comes from Triticum monococcum, assembly GCA_034509565.1. Classification (NCBI taxonomy): domain Eukaryota; kingdom Viridiplantae; phylum Streptophyta; class Magnoliopsida; order Poales; family Poaceae; genus Triticum; species Triticum monococcum. The sequence continues at coordinate 634,521,068 of CM067842.1, forward strand.
AATTAATTTTTCATTGAAAACTATCACTTTGATAGTGACTAGTTCGGTTGGTTTAAACGTGTTTATGACAGATGTGGCCTGCAGCCAACCCCACATGTTAGAGGCTTAGAGCCACGTCAGCAAACCTCGTGACAGTGGTCACCTGATGGTTGTTAGAGCCAGCGCGCAGTTGGACTTGGTCGCACCCGGTTAAAGCGACTTGCCGATCTCTTCTTCCCCTACCTCTCTCACTCTCCCATGCTCACCCATTCACTCCCAGCTTCCTCCTCTCATGTCATCCCCTTCTTCTCGCATGTTGCTGACGCCACAAGCCTTGCTACAAAACCTTCGTGTAATGGCGATGAAAAGAGCACGAACGACAAATTGAGCGACGTGAGCGGCATGTAGATGAGGTATTTCGTAAGTCCTTTCCTCTATCACGGTTAGGGTTTCGTGATATTTGCGATTTTTCTTGCTCTCGATTCAAATCGTGATGTTGCTTTCATGGTTGTAGCAAACTCCAAACACCATGGTGGGGACAAGTTTCTATTGATCTGAGCGTAAGTGCATCCTGCACACGCAGTGGCCCAACAAGTTTGTCGCTTTTGAGGCACGGACACCGGGATGAGATTCCTAGGGTGTGCTGCTTCGGTAAGGAGAATTAGTTCATGCATGTGATAGTCTGTCGCTTTTACATTATAGAACTTGACTTGCACATTTCGATGATGAGCTTCCTCAAAATTCTCGAGGTCTTCATGGGCAAGTAAGTGATGGGGAACGTTGCAAGGAAAACAAAAAAAATTCCTACGAATCACCCAAGATCTATTCTATGGAGATGTTGTCAACGAGAGAGGAAGGTGTCTATAGACCGAAAGTGTTGACGATCTAAGGATCGTGGTTAGCGTAGTCGTACTCCTTCGTAATCCAATCCGATCCAAGCACCGCATGAATGACACCTCTGAGATGTGCACACGTACGACTCGATGAAGTCTCCTCCTCCTTGATCCAGCAAGCAGGGGTGGAGAGGTAGGTGAGATCTAAGCAAGCACGTCGGTGTGGTGGTGGTGGTGGCAGCGGATCACCGACAGGGCTTCGCCAAGTGCCAACGGAGGAAGAGGAGGAGATGGGAGAGGGAGGGTGGCAGCTAGGTGAAGGGATGGCTGCCCCCTGCGCCTCCCATCTCGTTTTATAGGCTAGGAGGCAAGGGCGGCCAAAACCCTCCTAGGGTCGGCCACAAGGGAGAAATCCCTTTAAATTTAGAGATAAGACCTTATCTCTAGATTTAAACGACATGGGCATTGGGGGGCTGATGTGGCCAGCCCATGTGGGCTGTAGCCCCACCCCTCGGTCCATGTGGGTCCTTTTAGAGTCATTGGGCCCCACGGTGGAACCCCCAGAGCCTTCTAGAACCTTCCCGGTACTCTACTGAAAATTCGTGAACTTTTTCGGAACCGTGAAAAACCACTTCCCATATATAAATCTTTACCTCCGGACCATTCCAGAGACTCCGAACAACCTTCGGTCTTGCCAACATTAATATCTCAATACTACCCTAGCATTACCGAACATTAAGTGTGTGACCCTAGGTTCAAGAACATGCAGACATGACCGAGACTCCTCTCCGATCAATTATCAATAGCGGGACCTGTATGCCATATTGTCTCCCACATATTAAACGAAGATCTTTATTGGGTTTGAACCACGATGCCGAGGATTCAGTTAATCTTGTATACACTTTCCTTTGTTCGGCAATATGTTACTTGCCCGAGATTCGTTCGTCGGTATTTCCATACATAGTTCAATCTCGTTACTGGCAAATCTCTTTACTCGTTCCATAATACAAGATCCCCATGACTAAACTCATTAGTCACATGCTTGCAAGATATTCATGATGTTGTATTACCGAGAGGGCCGAGAGATATCTCTCTGTCACACAGTTACAAATCCCAGTCTCTATCCATGCAACCCAGCAACATTTTCTGAGATACCTGTAGAGCACCTTTATGATCACCTAGTTATGAAGTGACGTTTGATAACCCACAAAATATTCTTCCGATATTAGGGAGTGGAATGATCTCATGGTCTAAGGAACAAATACTTGGCATGAAGAAAATTGTAGCAATTAAACTAAGTGACACGATCAGATGCTGAGCTTATGGTTGGGTCTGTCCATCAAATCATTCTCCTAATGATGAATGATGTGATCCCGTTATCCAATACAACTCGTGTCTATGGTTAGGAAAACTTTAACCATCTTTAATCAACGAGCTAGTCTAGTATAGGCTCACTAGGGACATGGTGTCTGTTTATGTGCTAGTAAGTTGCCCGTGCTATGCTACGGAACCACTTGAAATGAGGTGGAATAACAAGAGCACGGAGCCAAAACCGTCGATGCTAGTAGCATGCTCATGCATTGCCAGAAAAAAATACAAACTTGATATGTCACTAAAGTGCTCCCGACATTACACAACCTTAAGATTTCACCTCATAAGTGAAACGCACTTGCGGTTACAACATGAATCACACAAGCACTTGCTATCACACCCAGATTAAGCAAAAAAAAGTAACAGAATCCAAAAGCAGCCCCACAACAAAAATCTACAAGACCTACATGCTAGCCTAAACCCTAAGAGAAAAGAAAATCAAATGACCCTTAAACCGACTCCGATTGTACTCCAGTCGACAACAACATCAAATATTCAAAAGCTATATCATGGGAAAAGGCACGGTCACTCTAGACTCCATTCTTCATCTTCTTTTAGGCAAGGAGAGATTGGTCCAGGGAGCTCATTACTGATCATACACAAAAATATTTACAAGCCATTAATTCACGTATGGTTGGACAGATTAACTTTACCTCAATGATTTCCACCAAATTTCCAATTACCTTTGTCTTCGTTCACGCGCATCTGCGATATTTGGGTCAAAGTCTACTAAAGTCCGTGCATCTGTGATATTTGGGTCAAAGTCTACTAAAGTCCGTAGTATGCAGGCTATGATCTAGTTAATTAATAACAGAACATCAATCTATTAGCAACATTTATTTTTGCAACATTATTATATGAAATACGACAACACATTCACTTATAGACTAACCATTGTGTTTTGCACTTAACACTGTTGCCATCACAATAGCACGCTCCTCGGCAAGTTTTTCCAATGTACTTATATTATTAGTCACTAACTTGTCCCATACAACTAACTTGACTATATTATAGCTACAAAATCAATTAATTTCAGAAGAGAAAATGTGAGAGATTTGAATTAAGTAGATGATAAAATTTGAAATCCACAATATGTACATACGTGGCATCTACCAGATAAGCAGAACAATATTTCTCACTAGGATCCTTCGGTTGTAGAAACTTTCCTTATGTCCAATAGAACTTACAAATAAAACCATGCCAATGATATCAACATTTTAACGGATAAGCTATTAGTAGATAATATGTGACCAAAGAACATTTAGAATATATGAAAGAAAACTAAAGCACTTACCAACATACGTGTCATATCCAAGGTGAACTCCCAAACTTTGTCAAAAGGCATAAATGGCTGGAACAATGGGACCAACTACTCATTCACATTTCTGATCTCATAGCTACCGTCTATAAGGTGAAACAAAACACAAAGTGATTATCTGCAAACATATAGTTCACATTTCTCATAACTGGTTCTGCGAGACTGCGACCATCTTCCATACATAATAAAAGCATGCTACCTCTTGAGCATGCGTTGGTTTTCCCTTGAAGAGGAAAGGCTAATGCAGCAAAGTAGCATAAGTAATTCCCTCAGTTTTTGAGAACCAAGGTATCAATCCAGTAGGAGGTAACACGCAAGTCGCCTAATACCTCCACAAACAAACAAGAACCTCGCAACCAACGCGATAAAGGGGTTGCCAATCCCTTCACAGTCACTTGCGAAAGTGAGATCTGATAGAGATAATAAGATAAATATTTTTGGTATTTTTATGGTATAGATTGGAAAATTAAGATAGCAAAATAAACTACGGTAGAAATAGCAAGTTGATATGAAAATAATATGATGGAAGATAGACTCGGGGGCCATAGGTTTCACTAGAGGCTTCTCTCAAGATAGCAAATTCTACGGTGGGTGAACAAATTACTATCGAGCAAATGATAGAAAAGCGCATATTTATGATAATATCTAGGCATGATCATGTATATAGGCATCACATCCGCGACAAGTAGACCAAAACGATTCTGCATCTACTACTATTACTCCACATATCGACCGCTATCCAGCATGCATCTAAAGTATTAAGTTCATAAGAACAGAGTAATGCATTAGGCAAGATGACATGATGTAGAGGGATAAAATCAAGCAATATGGTATAAACCCCATCTTTTTATCCTCGATGGCAACAATACAATACGTGCCTTGCTGCCCCTGCTGTCACTGGGAAAGGACACCGCAAGATTGAACCCAAAGCTAAGCACTTCTCCCATTGCAAGAAAGATCAATCTAGTAGGCCAAACCAAACTGATAATTCGAAGAGACTTGCAAAGATATTAAATCATGCATAAAAGAATTCAGAGAAGAATCAAATATTGTTCATAGATAATCTTGATCATAAACCCACAATTCATCAAATCTCGACAAACACACCGCAAAAAGAATTACATCGAACAGATCTCCAAGAGAATCGAGAACTTTGTATTGAGATCCAAGGAGAGAGAAGAAGCCATCTAGCTAATAACTATGGACCCGAAGGTCTGTGGTAAACTACTCACACATCATTGGAGAGCCTATGGTGTTGATGTAGAAGCCCTCCGTGATCGATTCCCCCTCCGGCGGAGCGCCGGAAAAGGGCCCAAGATGGGATATCACGGGTACAGAAGGTTGCGGTGGTGGAAATAGGGTTTCGTGGTGCTCCTGGATGTTTTCGGGGTATATGGGTATATATAGGAGGAAGAAGTAGGTCGGTGGAGCTGCGAGGGGCCCACGAGGGTGGGGGCGCGCCCACCCCCCTGGGGCGTGCCCTCCTGCCTCATGTGGCCTCCTCGCTTCTTTCTTGACGTCCACCCAAAGTCTCCTGGATCACGTTTGTTCCAAAAATAAGTCTCCCGAAGGTTTCATTCCGTTTGGTATTCCTTTTCTACGAAACACTGAAATAGGCAAAAAAACAGCAATTTGCACTAGGCCTTTGGTTAGTAGGTTAGTCCCAAAAATAATATAAAAAGGTATATTAAAGCCCGTTAAACATCCAAAACAGATAATATAATAGCTTGGATGAGGGAGTCCTGGATTAGGGGGTCTCCGGACAGCCGGATTATATCCTTTGGCCGGACTGTTGGACTATGATGATACAAGATTGAAGGCTTCGTCCCGTGTCCGGATGGGACTCTACTTGGCATGGAAGGCAAGCTAGGCAATACGGATATGTATATCTCCTCCCTTGTAACCGACCTTGTGTAACCCTAGCCCCCTCCGGTGTCTATATAAACCGGAGGGTTTAGTCCGTAGGACAACATACAATCATACCATAGGCTAGCTTCTAGGGTTTTAGCCTCTACGATCTCGTGGTAGATCAACTCTTCTAATACTCATATCATCAAGAACAATCAAGCAGGACGTAGGGTATTACCTCCATCAAGAGGGCCCGAACCTGGGTAAACATCATGTCCCCTGCCTCCTGTTACCATCCACCTTAGACACACAGTTCGGGACCCCCTACCCGAGATCCGCCGGTTTTGACACCGACATTGGTGCTTTCATTGAGATTTCCACTATGTCGTCATCGTAGAGGGGGATGGCTCGTCTCGTTGTCAAAAACAACATCACTTCTGGGGGAGCCCTGGCTATAGGCCAAACTCTCCGACTAGGCGGCTTCATCATGACCGCCCGCTCGGCCGCTGCGCCAACGATGACTTCTCGGGTCATTGAAAACAGCCTCCACATCGGCCCAAAATTCGCCGAGCAGATGGATCCAATGGAGCTCTCCCCTTTGAACGGGCTCTTGGATCACATCGCCGCTCTGGGAGTCGCTACGGACTACGATCAGATCAAATAGTGGTGGTGGAGGAACAATGCGGCGTTTCTCCCTCTATCCTGAGGATGAACTATGTCCAGATTCCCGAGCTCTCCGAGCCGGATACTCGCTCACGGGATGACATCTCCCTAACCCTGAACCAGGAACCAGGTCGCATACCGAACCCGCGGAGCAACATCCCGGAGTCTGAACTCCCAAGATCGGAAACTCCCCCGCCCCGGGATCTCAGATTGGGTCAATGTCTGGACTTAAATCCACCCACCCACCCAGATACAAACGATCTTTCCCACATTAGGCAAGCGCCCCAAGAAACAGTACATCACTATTGGGCCAGATTCCTCCTTGTAATGAACAAGGTCAAGGACTGTCGTGAGGAAGACACAATTTCGTTTTTTTGTAACAATTGCACGGACAAGGGGATCCTCAACACCATAAGTCGCCGCGACATTACACACTTCGCTGACTTGGCGGCCATAGTACGGAAATACTGTGCGATGGAAAGCGCCTGGAAAACCCAAACATAATTCTGGGATAATCTGGCCCTGTCAAAACCCCTAGTCCGAACTAAAAGGGTGCACTCCCATAAGTCGCCCGACTCAATTATAAAGAAACAAAAGCCCACTACAGGGCGTGGAACCGTATTGGAGTGATGGCTTAACGGCCCCTGCAAAATTCATAGTACATCGGATGCCATACCAACACATAGCCTTAGAGCTTGTTGGGTACTCCGGCAGGTGGCCAAAAGCGGTGAGGATCTCCTCATCCAAAACACCCCAGAACACCTCCCTGGGGGTCACAATACAGTACTGACAGTCTTCGAGGCCTTCGCCTCAAATAATAGGCATAAGCGAGTACTCCGCAGCCTCGCCGAAGTCTTCCACGTAGCAGCAACAAATCCATGGAGCGACACGACTATAACCTTCAATGCCAGTGACGAACCTCAATTCTGAACAACCCAAGCACCAGCTGCTTTGGTCCTCAGTCCAATTGTGGACGACTTTCGGCTCACTAAAGTGCTCATGGATGGCGGCAGCGCATTAAACCTCATTTACGAGGAGACCCTTCAAAAAATGGGAATAAACAGTAACCGTATAGAGCAAAGAAGCACGACCTTCCGAGGAATTATCCCTAGTCGGGAGGCACGTTGCGCTGGGAAAATCATACTAGATGTGGTATTCAGCACTCCGGAGAAATATAGGTCCGAAGAAATCACATTCCAAGTGGCCCCGTTCAGTAGCGGATACCACGCCCTTCTAGGGCGGGAGACATTCATGATTTTCTGAGCCATACCCCATTACGGGTACATGAAGCTCAAAATGCCCGGACCCAGTGGAATCATCACTCTAGCTAGTGATCCGGACGTAGCACTCCGCGCCGAGAACAAAACAGCCGCACTGGCCCTCGAGGCATTATCCGAAGCCCTTGTGGCGGAGGAGTTAACCGCGCTGCGCTCCACAGTGGACAGGGACGACGTGATACTAGACAAAAGATCCAAGTCCACCTCCTTTAAACCAGCGGACAAAATAGTCAAATTCCAAGTCCATCCAACGGATCACATAAAAACAGCATCCATTGGGGCACAGTTAAACCCCGCTGTAGACGCCGCACTACGGGAGTTTTTGCACGAGAATTGGGACATATTCGCTTGGCATCCTTTAGACATGCCAGGAATCCCATGCAGATTGGCTGAGCATAGCCTTAATGTTCTAAAAGGATTCAAGCCGGTCAAGCAGACTCTCCGGCGTTTCTCTGAACCTAAGCGTCAAGCCATGGGAGAGGAGCTAGCCAAGCTATTGGAGGCCGGATTCATTAGAGAAATAAAACATCCGGACTGGCTAGCAAACCTGGTGATGGTACAAAAGAAGGACAAATCCTGGCGCCTATGTGTCGACTTTAAAGACCTTAATAAGGCTTGCCCAAAGGATCCCTTCCCCCACCATCACATCGATCAAATCATCGACACTACTGTAGGACACGAATCATTGTGCTTCCTCAACGCATACTCCGGTTACCACCAGATTAAGATGGCGGAGTCCGATCAAGCGGCATTTATCACTCCATACGGCCCCTTCTGTTTTAACACAATGCCCTTCGGGCTCAAAAACGCCGGCGCAACATATCAGCGCCTGATTCAGACATGTCTGGAAAAGCAGATCGACAAGACAGTGGAGGCATACGTAGATGATGTGGTCATTAAAACCAGACACGTCGACTCCTTAATAGACAACTTGAGGCTCACGTTCGCCAATCTCCGAACATACGACATTAAGCTCAATCTGGAAAAATGCGTTTTCGGCGTACCCGCCGGAAAGCTCCTGGGCTTCATCGTCTCCAGTAGAGGAATTGAAGCAAATCCGGCTAAAATCCGAGCCCTGTCGCAGTTGGCTATCCCAACCGACCTTAAGCAAATACAGAAGTTAACTGGATGTGTGGCGGCCTTAAGCCGCTTTATCTCCCGATTAGGAGAAAAGCCACTCCCCCTTTATCGCCTTCTTCGGCGCACCGAACACCTAGAGTGGACGGACGCAGCCACGGCCGAATTGGAAGACATAAAAGCCATCCTGGCCACCAACCCAATCTTGGACGCGCCAAATGTCGGCGAACCAATGCTATTATATATAGCGGCAACGCACCAAGTTGTAAGTGCAGTGCTCGTCGTTGAACGAGAGACAGATGGACATAAATTCCTGCTTCAAAAGCCGGTATACTATGTATCTACCGTCCTCACTCCATGCAAATCACGGTACCCACATTACCAAAAGATAGCATACGCGGTATTCATGGCATCCCGGAAATTACGAAACTACTTTCAAGAGTGTTCAATCACGGTGGCCTCTGAAGTACCACCCGACGACATAATAAACAACCGCGATGCCACGGGCCGGATTGCCAAATGGGCCATCGAGCTCCTCCCATTCGACATAATATACAAACCACGGCGAGCCATCAAGTTGCAAGTGCTGGTTGATTTCATCGCCGAATGGACAGAAGCCGAACTCCCTAAAGAGTACGGCGCTTACACTAATTGGATCATGCACTTCGACGACTCTAAAATGCTAGCTGGTCTGGGGGCTGGCGTCGTCCTGACGTCCCCCACCGGAGATACAGTTCAATACGTACTCCAAATACTATACACAGACTCGAATAATGCAGCCGAATATGAGGCCCTATTGCACGGTCTCCGAATGGCAGTTTCCATGGGCATTCAACGCCTGGAGGTGCGTGGGGATTCAAACCTCGCAATATCACAAATAAATGGAGACTTCGATGCCAAGGATCTGAAAATGGCGGCATATCGCAACGCCGTTCTCAAAATGTCAGCTCGGTTCGAGGGGCTTGAATTCCACCATGTGGCCCGGGAAAATAATCAGGTGGCGGATATCCTCGCCCGTCTCGGTGCTAAGCGCGACCCTGTCCCACCTAACATCTTCCTGGAAAAACTGTTTAAGCCATCCATGGTATGGGAAGGTGACACCGGCAATAAGAGCCCGGACCCGGTCACAACACCGGATACCGAACACTCTCACACAATCGGAGGCTCTGCCATTGAAATAACACCTTCAGCCCATGTAATAATGGTCGTCATCGCCCCCTAGACAGAGCCATTCCTGGCCTACCTAACCAGGCAGGAACTACCCGAAGACCAAAATGAGGCACGCTACATAGTGCGGCGATCTAAATCCTACAAGGTCCAAGAGGGAGAGCTTTATAAGAAAAGCACTACCAGAGTCCTTCAAAGGTGCATCTTCGAAGAGGAAGGGTGGAAGCTTTTGGCAGAAATCCATGCCGGACTCGGCGGACACCACGCTGCAGCCCGGGCCCTTGTAAGCAAGGCCTTCCGTACAGGTTTTTATTTGCCGACGGCCCGGGCAGATGCGCAGCATCTGGTCCAACATTGCGTCGGTTGCCAGCTTTTTGCAAACCAAAGCCATATGCCGCCCACCGCCCTCCAAACAATCCCCATCACTTGGCCCTTTGCGGTCTGGGGGCTTGACATGGTCGGACCCCTTAAAGGGGGAACCCATAAGAAAAAATACTTACTGGTCATGGTGGATAAATTCACCAAATGGATAGAAGCCAAACCTGTCAAAATGGCTGAATCCGGACCGGTTATAGACTTCATATCCGGGGTTGTACACCGTTATGGCGCCCCCCACAGTATCATCACTGATAACGGCACGAATTTTACAGCCGATGAGGTGAAACTCTGGTGCAGCAATATGGGCATCAAGCGCGACTATGCTTCTGTCTATCACCCGCAAACTAACGATCAAGTTGAGCGAGCAAGTGGTCTTATCATGAGTGGCATTAAACCTAGACTAGTGCGGTCCTTAACGGAATCAAACACGCACTGGGTAGAGGAGCTCGACTCCGTACTATGGGGGCTGCAGACCACGCCGAATCGCACTACCGGATACACACGTTCTTTATGGTGTACGGCGCAGAGGCGGTTCTGCCTTGTGACATAATTCATGACTCACCTCGAGTGCGCATGTACGAAGAAAAAGAGGCCGAGCTCGATCGGCAGGACAGTTTGGACGCCCTGGAGGAGGAGCGTGACGTGGCAAAGGCCCGTTCCGCATTTTATCAGCAACAGGCTCGAAGGTATCACACCAGAGAAGTATGGGCCAAAACCTACAACGTTGGCGAACTAGTTCTACGCATGCCAGAGAATAAAAAGAACAAGCTCAAGCCCAAATGGGAAGGTCCCTTCATTATTGACCAGGTGCTGACCGGTGGAGCATACCGTCTGTGGGATGCATCGGATAATCGAATCGAGCCAAACCCATGGAACGCAGCCAGACTCCGAAGATTCTACGCCTAGCACCGGACTATATGTTCGTCTCCTCACCCCCGTCATTTTTTTTGCATATCTGTCTTTTCCTCTCTTCCTCTTTTTTTTCTAATCCCGGCCCTAAAAGTCTAAACTTGTGTCTTGATTGCACAATCGTGCCGCGCTTGCCGCGCTCATTATACCTGGGGGCTTCTTACATAGAAGCTTAATATAATTATTCTCTGGGCTTTATGTCCCGCACATGTGTCATTCTTCCGCATGTAACTTTTTCGCCATTATATGCATCACTATGACTTAAGTTTTGGCCAAGCTGGGTTGCCTCGCTCTTGTATTTATGCCCTATGTTCCCGTTAATTTGGCTAGGGCATAAGGGGAGCACCTCTGTGATTGTTACTGCCGGGTCAGTCGGATGTGTACCTCAGACTAGGTGAAGCCGAAAGCTAGCGTTCTTAAGGGAATATTCGGTCAGCGAACAAAAGATGACTTTTATTTAATTTGAAAAAAATGCCCCCAGATGTTTACAGCCTGCGTTCATTTTCGCAGTTCGGACATGCACATTAGGGCATGCGTACCCAGGGAAAGGAACCCTTAACGGAACTATTCTCCCTAGAAGATGTTCCTTACTACCCATGTAATATAACATAGCTAGTTGGGTACTTGTCTTTTCAAGCACTTATGACCCCTACGCCTGGTTTCCATGCATACCCCGGTTTTTATATAACCGAGCAGGTATTCGGATACACTCCGGACTATCAGGTCCAGAGGTCGAAGTGAAAAGTTCCGCCATGACAAATGATTTACAATCCGGCTAGGGACATTACATATGTCACTTGAAGTACACAGTCATTAAGACTGATTCAAATCTTCTTCTATACCATCCAACAGGCTGTCTAGCCTACAATCCTGTTGTGAATACTTTGCGGCTAATTCTACTTCATCATACACTAAACTGATGGGGATCTCCTTCCCATCAGGCCGCACATGCCCAACAGCTGCTTTGGTGTATCACGTCTTCACCATAGCCTAGGCTTCCCTCGCACCTTGTCGGCAAGCTGATATATTCCATAATCGGAAGCGCCGCCGTGCTCCCTTGAGCTTCTCTACAAGCTCTCCCATGCCTCCTGGTAGGGATGCGAACGGCCACAAGGCTTGGGCAATACCCTGCATCACCTGCCGAACTTGCTCGTGCAGTTGTGAGAGCTCTGGTAGAAGATCACCCGAAGACCCGGGCATCTCTTCTGTGGGACGACCCGTCAGCATACCTGCAGACACAACTCTGTTAGTCGGCTTTGTCGCCAAACTCCTTTAATAGTTCGTTCAAGCACTTACTAAAAATGCCGCACTGAAGCCGCTTATTCTCCTTTACGGAGTCCGCCAGCTGGGCCCGGACATCTTTCAGTTCCTCGCCCAGCCGGGTATTGGCATCTTGGAGATTGTTTTTCTCCTGCCCGACTCGCGTAAGCACGCGCTCACCAGCATTTAGCTGTTGATTAGCACGTGCCGCATTCACCACTATGGCCTCCGGACACACTCCGGGGTCACCTGCAACATCTATTGTTAGATTTGCATACATGCCGCATACTACCTGGTACCTGTCTTCTTTGTAAGGGAAACATGTGTTACCAGAGGGACCCTTCTCGGACTCCCTCAACGCGGCAACAACGGCCTCTAGCTGGGCCTTGCACTTTTCCAGCTCTTGAGACAACTGGGAATTCTTCTCCGCGAGAACCTACTCAAATAAATGATCCTTAAATCAGTTGTGTCAACTGTTTCAAGTCTCAGGGGCTACTAATACATATAATCGTCAGATTTACTTACCCGTATATCCCCTACATACTGATCCGTGGCTCTGGCTAGACCATTTTGAGCAGCACGGATGTACGCGTCTCCGGAATTGAAGGCATCAAATGCCTCTGGTGAGAAACAAGCGTCACGGAGTACGGCCCGGCGACGCCTCTGATTCATGGCGCTATCCACTTCGAAATTCGTAGCGGATAGTCTGTCCGCATCCTCTGTAGGAGGAACATCCGGCGTCTGCCTCGCGTTAGCTTCCGCCTCTATGTCCAGCCCTGGAGCCCGACTGGTCGAGGCGTGATCGGCAGCCTCTCCGGATATAGTTCGACAGGCGTTTTTTTCTAGGAAACACGGATTTTGTTATATTTTAAGCAAGATGAAGACCACGGAAATGAGGTTTTGTGTTATACCTCAGTGCTGGCGTCTCCGTCCTGACCGCCTTCCTTTTTTTCCTACCCGTTTTCTACCTCTTGTTGGCGAGTTGTTGCAGGTTCGGCACGGCGTCCCAAAGGCCTTCCCTGTAAAGACACCATATGTGTACGGTAGGTGAAGTGCATAAAAGGGAATCCTTTTTGGGAGTTGGGACTTTGGTTTTTCTTACGTGCGACGCAGGGAGTAGCCTTAGATAGTCGGCCGTTATGGCCACCATGGCGCCATCGCAACTCAATTGATAGAATTGCCTGTCTATCAGCTCCACGAATATGTCCGGATCCTCTTCAAGTCCGGGATCGAGGGCCCGGCTAGGGTCCTTGGGTTGTGGAGCTGGGCTGTTGACCTCCTTTATCGCTTTTCGCAGTTCCTGCCGTGAAATGGCAAGGTAAGTACCTACGATGAAGAGTGCGGGAAGGTTGAGAGTGAAAAGGGTACAACTCACCCAGCTTGAAGGGTTGTACATGGAGAATCCGTCCCATGGTTTAGTGTGGATGAACTCCTATTCCTCTCCCTTGAACAAATCACACAGAACATTTGCTAAAGCAGCAGGTGAGTCCGGTCCCTTGCGCCCGCAACGGGTGGCATCGTCTTCCCCATTAAAACACCACAGGGGGTGCCCTCGATATTGAAGTGGTTGCACCCCCCGCATTATGCATATTGACATAACCCGATTATTGTCAACCCTGATTGAGCCAGCGCTTTTATCCGGTTCATCAGATAAAGGACTTCTCTGTTATCTTCCTCCTGGGGGCTCCATGGGTGCCAAATTTGACGTTTCATCAAAGGAGCATGCTACCTCTTTTAGCATTGCGTTGGTTTTCCCTGAAGAGGAAGGGATGATGCAGCAAAGTAGCGTAAGTATTTCCCTCAGTTTTTGAGAACCAAGGTATCAATCCAATACGAGCCTATGCGCGAGTCCCTCGCACTTGCACAAAACAAATAAATCCTCGCAACCAACACAAATAGGGGTTGTCAATCCCTATAGGGCCACTTATGAGAGTGAGATCTGATAGATATGATAAGATAATATTTTTGGTATTTTTATGATAAAGATGCAAAGTAAAATAAAGTCAAAGTAAATAGCAAAGTAATTAACTAAGTAGTAGGAGATTGATATGATAAAGATAGACCCGGGGGCAATAGGTTTCACTAGTGGCTTCTCTCGAGAGCATAAGTATTCTATGGTGGGTGAACAAATTACTATTGAGCAATTGACAGAATTGAGCATAGTTATGAGACTATCTAGGTATGATCATGTATATAGGCATCACGTCCGAGACAAGTAGACCGACTCCTGCCTGCATCTACTACTATTACTCCACTCATCGACCGCTATCCAACATGCATCTAGAGTATTAAGTTAAAAACAGAGTAATGCCTTAAGCAAGATGACATGATGTAGAGGGCTAGACTCATGCAGTATGAAGAAAACCCCATCTTTTTATCCTCGACGGCAACAATACAATACAGGCCTTGCTGCCCTCACTGTCACCGGGAAAAGACACCGCAAGATGGAACCCAAAGCTAAGCACTTCTCCCATTGCAAGAAAGATCAATCTAGTAGGCCAAACCAAACTGATAATTCGAAGAGACTTGCAAAGATAACCAATCATACATAAAAGAATTTAGAGAAGATTCAAATATTATTCATAGATATACTTGATCATAAACCCACCATTCATCGGTCTCAACAAACACACCGCAAAAAGAAGATTACATCAAATAGATCTCCACAAGAGAGGGGGAGAACATTGTATTGAGATCCAAAAAGAGAGAAGAAGCCATCTAGCTACTAACTATGGACCCGTAGGTCTGAGGTAAACTACTCACACTTCATCGGAGGGGCTATGGTGTTGATGAAGAAGCCCTCCGTGATGGATGCCCCCTCCGGCGGAGCTCCAGAACAGGCCCCAAGATGGGATCTCGTGGATACAGAAAGTTATGGCGGTGGAATTAGGGTTTTGGCTCCGTTTCTGATCGTTTGGGGGTACGTGGGTATATATAGGAGGAAGAAGTATGTTGGTGGAGCAACAGGGGGCCCACGAGGGTGGAGGGCGTGCCTGGGGGGGGGGGGGTAGGCGTGCCCCCTACCTCGTGGCCTCCTGTTATGTGTCTTGACATAGAGTCCAAGTGTCCCGAGTTGTATTCGATGAGAAAATCACATTCCCGAAGGTTTCATTCCGTTTGGACTCCGTTTGATATTCCTTTTATTCGAAACCCTAAAACAGGCAAAAAACAACAATTCTAAGCTGGGCCTCCGGTTAATAGGTTAGTCCCAAAAATAATATAAAAGTGGGTAATAAAGCCCAATATTGTCCAAAACAATAGATAATATAGCATGGAGCAATCAAAAATTATAGATACGTTGGAGACGTATCAAAGCATTGTCGAACTCAGGAAGACCCCGCCAAACAGGGTCTGGAAGAGGGACGTCCTCCATGTAAAACCACTCCGAAGGCCAGTCTTCGGACGTCTTCTTTGGAGTACTGGACGGGTATCCGGTCTCGGCGATGCGCCATATTTCGGCTCCGCCCACTTGATAAAGTGACCCCTTCTTTGTGCGGGGCACAAGGCAGAATAGCCTTTTCCACAGCTCGAAATGAGCCTCGCAGCCCAAAAACAACTCGCAAATGGCAACATAGCCGGCAATGTGTAATATGGAGGCAGGGTTGAAATTATGCAACTGGAGGCCGTAAAACTCTAGGAGTCCGCGGAGGAAAGAATGAATTGGAAATTCGAGTCCCCTTAGTAAGTAAGGGACAAGGCATACCCGCTCCCCCTTGGAGGGATCGGGGAAGCTCTCTGCTTGCTCCCCGCCATTATAGGTGGCGAGCCCGGCTCGGACGGGGACCATATAAGCCGGAGGGAGAAATCCCTGGGTCTGCAACTCTACTAATCGGCCGTGCGGGACGGTTCCCAATCGCCGGGCTTCGGGCTACGGGAGCGAGAGGAGGAGCTACGGTGGCTGGCCATGATGGAATGGATTTTTCCAAGTGCGCTCCGATGGATTCTCGCTGTGGGGAGATGGTGTGGATTGGATCTAAGAATCCCCATCCCTTTAATAGACGATTTATTTACTTGCCTAGGGGGGGGG
Organism: Triticum monococcum; assembly: GCA_034509565.1. Taxonomy (NCBI): domain Eukaryota; kingdom Viridiplantae; phylum Streptophyta; class Magnoliopsida; order Poales; family Poaceae; genus Triticum; species Triticum monococcum. The sequence goes on from CM067842.1 coordinate 634,537,175, forward strand.
GGGGCGAACGTAAAAACGCCCGGGCTCCTCGCATTCACTCGACACGTGGAAGATAGCCCTTATTGGGCATAGAAGCTAAGAAGTCCAACATTTATGGGAGCCGGACTCTACTTAATAGATATTCAAGATTTGGAGAAGAAACCGCCTTGCAATGCCGAAGACAATACTGCGCGCCGGACTCGACGTCATTGAAGCCTGGTTCGGGGGCAACTGAGGAAGTCCTGGATTAGGGGGTCTCCGGACAGACAGATTATATCCTTTGGTCGAACTGTTGGACTATGAAGATACAAGATTGAAGACTTCATCCCATGTCCGGATGGGACTCTACTTGGCGTGGAAGGCAAGCTAGGCAATACGGATACGTATATCTCCTCCCTTGTAACCGACCTTGTGTAACCCTAGCCCCCTCCGGTGTCTATATAAACCGGAGGGTTTACTCCGTAGGACAACATACAATCATACCATAGGTTAGCTTCTAGGGTTTTAGCCTCTATGATCTTGTGGTAGATCAACTCTTGTAATACTCATATCATCAAGAACAATCAAGCAGGACGTAGGGTATTACCTCCATCAAGAGGGCCCGAACCTGGGTAAACATCGCATCCCCTGCCTCCTGTTACCATCTACCTTATACGCACAGTTCGGGACCCCCTACCCGAGATCCGCCGGTTTTGACACCGACAATGGAACAATAAAAAATTATAGATACGTTGGAGACGTATCAAGCATCCCCAAGCTTAATTCATGCTCGTCCTCGAGTAGGTAAATGATAAAAACAGAATTTTTGATGTGGAATGCTACCTAGCATAATTCTTAATATAATTTTCTTTATTGTGGCATGAATGTTCAGATCCGAAAGATTCAAGACAAAAGTTTAATATTGACATGAAAATAATAATACTTCAAGCATACTAACAAAGCAATCGTGTCTTCTCAAAATAACACGGCCAAAGAAAGTTATCCCTACAAAATCATATAGTCTGGCTATGCTGTATCTTCATCACACAAAGTATTTAAATCATGCACGACCCTGATGACAAGCCAAGCAATTGTTTCATACTTTTGATGTTCTCAAACTTTTTAAATCTTCACGCAATATATGAGCGTGGGCCATGGACATAGCACTATAGGTGGAATAGAATGGTGGTTGTGGAGAAGACAAAAAGGAGAAGATAGTCTCACATCAACTAGGTGTATCAACGGGCTATGGAGATGCCCATCAATAGATATCAATGTGAGTGAGTAGGGATTGCCATGCAACGGATGCACTAGAGCTATAACTGTATGAAAGCTCAACAAAAGAAACTAAGTGGGTGTGCATCCAACTCGCTTGCTCACAAAGACCTAGGGCGTTTTGAGGAAGCCCATCATTGGAATATACAAGCCAAGTTCTATAATGTAAAATTCCCACTAGTATATGAAAGTGACAACATAGGAGACTCTCTATCATGAAGATCATGGTGCTACTTTGAAGCACACGTGTGGTAAAAGGATAGTAACATTGTCCCTTCTCTCTTTTTCTCTCATTTCTTCTTCTTCTTCTTCTTCTTCTTTTCTTTTTTCCTTTATTTTTTTATTTTTCGTCCGTAGTCTCATCCCGACTTGTGGGGGCATCATAGTCTCCATCATCCTTTCCTCACATGGAACAATGCTCTAATAATGATGATCATCACACTTTTATTTACTCACAACTCAAAAAATTACAACTCGATACTGGAACAAAATATGACTCTATGTGAATGCCTCCGGCGGTGTACCGGGATATGCAATGAATCAAGAGTGACATGTATGAAACAATTATAAAGGTGGCTTTGCCACAAATACGATGTCAACTACATGATCATGCAAAGCAATATGACAATGATGAAACATGTCATAACAAACGGAACGGTGGTAAGTTGCATGGCAATATATCTCGGAATGGCTATGGAAATGCCATAATAGGTAGGTATGGTGGCTGTTTTGAGGAAGGTATATGGTGGGTGTATGGTACCGGCGAAAGTTGCGTGGTACTAGAGAGGCTAGCAATGGTGGAAGGGTGAGAGTGCGTATAATCCATGGACTCAACATTAGTCATAAGAACTCACATACTTATTGCAAAAATCTATTAGTTATCGAAACAAAGTACTATGCGCATGCTCCTAGGGGGATAGATTGGTAGGAAAAGACCATCGCTCGTCCCCGACCGCCACTCATAAGAAAGACAATCAATAAATAAATCATGCTCCGACTTCATCACATAACAGTTCACCATATGTGCATGCTACGGGAATCACAAACTTTAGACTATTATGTGTGGGTGCAATAGCAACAATTTCATGCTTAACATAAGGGACTATAGTGCTACTTCTTGAGCTTGCTTGGTTTTTCCCTTGAAGAGGAAAGAGTGATGCAACGATGTAGAGATAAGTATTTCCCTCAGTTGAGAACCAAGATATCAATCCAGTAGGAGCAACACACAAGTCACCAATGGTTGCACCTACACAAACAAATACTTGCACCCAACGCGATAAAGGGGTTGTCAATCCCTTCACGGCTACTTGCAAGGATGAGATCTGATAGTTTTTTTTGACAGAAAGACTGTAAGGGAACCCCATACAATATAATTGGTGCAACAAACCCAAATTGCAAGTACCATGCCTTGAGCCTGGGTGGGTGGGAAGGCATCAGCGCCTTCCCACCACTAGGCTATGCCTTAGTCTGCTGAGATCCGATAGTGATAGATATAAAAGGTAAGTAAAAGTGCAAAATAAAATAAAATTAAATAAATTGCAGCAAGATATTTTTTGGTTTTTGATTTTATATATCTAAAAATAATATGATAAAAGATATAACCGGGGCCCATAGTTTTCACTAGAGGCTTCTCTCTTGAAAGAAGCATACGGTGGGTAAACAAATTACTGCCGAGCAATTTATAGAAAAGCGCATAGCTATGACGATATCTAAGGCAATGATCATGAATATAGGCATCACATCTGTGACAGGTAGACCGACTCCTGCCTGCATCTACTACTATTACTCCACACATCGACCGCTATCCAGCATGTATCTGGTGTATTAAGTTAACAAGAACGGAGTAACGCCTTAAGCAAGGTGACATGATGTAGAGGGATAGATCCAATTAATATGAACAAACCCCATCTTTTTATCCTTCATGGCAACAATACAAATACATGTTATGTCCCTTTCTGTCACTGGGAATAAGCACCGCAAGATCGAACCCATTACAAAGCACCTCTTCCCATGGCAAGATAAATCAATCTAGTTGGCCAAACCAAACCAATAGATCGGAGAAGAAATATGAAGCTATATTAATCATGCATAAAAGAGTTTAGAGAAAACCAAAAATAATATTCATGGATAGGTCTGATCATAAACTCACAATTTATCGGATCCCAACAAACACACTCCAAAAAGTCATTACATCAAATAAATCTCCAAGAACAACAAGGAGAACATTGTATTGAGAATCAAAAAGAGAGGATAAGCCATCTAGCTACTAACTATGGACCCATAGGTCCGTGGTAAACTACTCACGCATCATCGGAGGGGTAACAAGGATGATGAAGAACCCCTCCATGATCGTTTCCCCCTCTGGCAGAGTATCGGAAAAGGCCTCCAGATGGGGTCTCTTGAGAACAGAGGATTGCAGCGGTGGAAAAAGTATTTTGTGGACTCCCTGGTAGGTTTCCTGATTTTAGAGTATTTATAAAGGCGGAGTTAGGTCAAACGGAGGCTTGTAGGCCCCACTATGTACCAGGGCGTGCCCCAGGCCCCTGGCGCGCCCTGGTGCCTAGTGGGCCACTCATTCGTCTTCTCGTTCCTTCCTGAAGCTTCCAGGGTCTCTTATTTCTAGAAAAAAATCTCTAAAATGTTTCGTGGCATTTGGACTTCGTTTGGTATTGATATTCTGCAAAGTAAAAAACATGCAAAAAAGAGCAACTGGCACTGGGCACTAAGTTAGTAGGTTAGTCCCAAAAAATTATATAAAGTTGCTTATAAATGTATATAAAACATCCAAGATTGATACGATAATAGCATGTTACAATCAAAAATTATAGATACGTTGGAGATGTATCACTCCACAACACCCACTCCTTTGGGCAGAAGGGTTATGAAGGCGTCATTCAGCCTTTCTATGCCTTGGTTGTCGTGCCTTGCCTGGCCAGCTGCCACCTAGCGTGAAAATTGGGCGGCCCACTTGATAGCACAGAAGGCAAGAGGGAGGTGATGGGGCATTGAAAGTGAATATATGACCATCAACCGAAAACTTGAAGTAGGAAAGATATCCACACATGTATTTAATTTTCCGGTCAATATAATTATATCATGGATAATAAACAATTATCATGAACAAAGAAATATGATATTAATATCTTTGTAATTGACTCTAGGGCATATTTCCAACAATAAGTTGGATGTACACCCACTTAGTTTCATATAGAGAGCTTTCATAAACATATATCTCTGGTGCATCTGTTGCATGGCAATCCCTACTCCCTGCATTAACATTGATTGTAAGGCCTCTTCATTGCCTAATGATCAAGCCACATTGATGTGAGACTTTCTTATACCTTTTTTATTCCCTAATAAACCCCAATCATTATTGTCTTTTACATCCTAAGTGCTAAGACCTTGGCTCACACTCAAGTACTGAGTGAAAGTTTAAAAAGCTGAAGCGAGATAAAGTATGATTCAATTGCTTGGTTTGGCACCAGGGTTATTGGCCAAGTGTTGCTGCATTATTTCCATGGTTGTAGCCTATCAAAAATAGGACCATGCTACCTCTTGAGCATGCGTTAGTTTTCCCTTGAAGAGGAAAGGGTGATGCAACAAAGTAGCGTAAGTATTTCCCTTAGTTTTTGAGAACCAAGGTATCAATCCAGTAGGAGGTAACACGCAAGTCCCTAATACCTGCACAAACAAACAAGAACCTCGCAACCAACACGATAAAGGGGTTGTCAATCCCTTCACGGTCACTTACGAAAGTGAGATCTGATAGAGATAATAAGATAAATATTTTTGGTATTTTTATTGTATAGATTGGAAAATAAAGACTGCAAAATAAACAACGATATAAATAGCAAGTAGATAGGAAAATAATATAATGGAAGATAGACCTGGGGGCCATAGGTTTCACTAGTGGCTTTTCTCAAGATAGCAAATTCTACGGTGAGTGAACAAATTACTGTCGAGCAATTGATAGAAAAGCGCATAGTTATGAGAATATCTAGGCATGATTATGTATATAGGCATCACGTCCGCGACAAGTAGACCGAAACAATTCTGCATCTACTACTATTACTCCACACATCGACCGCTATCCAGCATGCATCTAGAGTATTAAGTTCATAAGAACAGAGTAACGCATTAGGCAAGATGACATGATGTAGAGGGATAAACTCAAGCAATATGATATAAACCCCGTCTTTTTAACCTCGATGGCAACAATACAATACGCGCCTTGTTGCCCCTGCTGTCACTGGGAAAGGACACCGCGAGATTGAACCCAAAGCTAAGCACTTCTCCCATTGCAAGAAAGATCAATCTAGTAGGTCAAACCAAACTGATAATTCAAAGAGACTTACAAATATATCAAATCATGCATAAAAGAATTCAGAGAAGAATAAAATATTGTTCATAGATAATCTTGATCATAAACCCACAATTCATTGTATCTCGACAAACACACTACAAAAAGAATTACATCGAATAGATCTCCAAGAGAATCGAGGAGAACTTTGTATTGAGATCCAAAGAGAGAGAAGAAGCCATCTAGACAATAACTATGGGCCCGAAGGTTTGTGGTAAACTACTCACACATCATCGGAGAGGCTATGGTGTTGAGTACAAGCCCTCCGTGATCGATTCCCCCTCCGGCGGAGCGTCGGAAAAGGCCCCAAGATGGGATCTCACGGGTACAGAAGGTTGCGTTGGTGGAAATAGGGTTTCGTGGTGCTCCTGGATGTTTTCAGGGTATATGGGTATATATAGGAGGAAGAAGTAGGTCGGTGGAGCTGCGAGGGGCCGACGAGGGTGGGGGCGCGCCCTCCTACCTTGTGGCCTCCTCGCTTCTTTCTTGATGTCCACTCCAAGTCTCCTAGATTGTGTTTGTTCCAAAAATAACTCTCCCGAAGATTTCATTCCGTTTGTATTCCGTTTGATATTCCTTTTTTGCGAAACACTGACATAGGCAAAAAAACAACAATTTGCACTAGGCCTTCGGTTAATAGGTTAGTCCCAAAAATAATATAAATAGGTATATTAAAGTCCATGAAACATCCAAAACAGATAATATAATAGCATGGAACAATAAAAAATTATAGATGCATTGGAGATGTATCAAGCATCCCCAAGCTTAATTCCTGCTCGTCCCCGAGTAGGTAAATGATAAAAACGGAATTTTTGATGTGGAATGCTACCTAGCATAATTCTCAATGTAATTTTCTTTATGGCATGAACGTTCAAATCCGAAAGATTCAAGACAAAAGTTTAATATTGACACAAAAATAATAATACTTCAAGCATACTAACAAAGCAATAGTGTCGTCTCAAAATAACATGGCCAAAGAAAGTTATCCCTACAAAATCATATAGTCTGGCTATGCTCTATCTTCATCGCACAAAGTATTTAATCATGCACAACCCCGATGACAAGCCAAGAAATTGTTTCATACTTTTGACATTCTCAAACTTTTTCAATCTTCACGCAATACATGAGCATGAGCCATGGACATATCACTATAGGTGGAATAGAATGGTGGTTGTGGAGAAGACAAAAAGGAGAAGATAGTCTCACATCAACTAGGCGTATCAATGGGCTATGGAGATGCCCATCAATAGATATCAAGGTGAGTGAGTAGTGATTGCCATGCAACGGATGCACTAGAGCTATAAGTTTATGAAAGCTCAACAAAAGAAACTAAGTGGGTGTGCATCCAACTCGCTTGCTCACGAAGACCTAGGGCGTTTTGAGGAAGCCCATCATTGGGTACAAGCCAAGTTCTATAATGTAAAATTCCCACTAGTATATGAAAGTGAAAACATAGGAGACTCTCTATCATGAAGATCATGGTGCTACTTTGAAGCACAAGTGTGGTAAAAGTATAGTATCATTGTCCCTTCTCTCTTTTTCTCTCATTTTTTTATTTGGGCCTTTTCTCTTTTTTTATGGCCTCTTTTTTTCTCTATTTTTTATTTTTCGTCCGGAGTCTCATCCTGACTTGTGGGGGAATCATAGTCTCCATCATCCTTTCCGCACTTGGGACAATGCTCTAATAATGATGATCATCACACTTTTATTTGCTTACAACTCAAAAATTACAACTCGATACTGATACGTCTCCAACGTATCTATAATTTTTTATTGTTCCATGCTATATTATATCCTGTTTTGGACATTATTGGGGTTTATTATACACTTTTATATTATTTTTGAGACTAACCTATTAACCGGAGGCCCAACCCAGAATTGTTGTTTTTTTGCCTATTTTAGGGTTTCGCAGAAAAAGAATATCAAATGGAGTCCAAACGGAATGAAACCTTCGGGAACGTGATTTTCGGAATGAACATGATCTAGAGGACTTGGACCCTACGTTAAGCAGTCAACCAGGAAGGCACGAGGTAGGGGCGCGATACCCCCCTACCCCCCCCCCCCAGGCGCACCCTCCACCCTCGTGGGGCCCATGTTGCTCCACCGACGTACTCCTTCCTCCTATATATACCTACGTACCCCCAAACTACCATATACGGAGTGAAAACCCTAATTCCACTGCCGTAACTTTATGTATCCATGAGATCCCATCTTGGGGCCTTTTCCGGAGCTCCGCCGGAGGGGGCATCGATCACGGAGGGCTTCTACATCAACACCATAGCCCCTCTGATGAAGTGTGAGTAGTTTACTTCAGACCTTCGGGTCCATAGTTATTAGCTAGATGGCTTCTTCTCTCTTTTTGGATCTCAATACAAAGTTATCCCCCTCTCTTGTGGAGATCTATTCGATGTAATCTTCTTTTGCGGTGTGTTTGTTGAGATCGATGAATTGTGGGTTTATGATCAAGTTTATCTATGAACAATATTTGAATCTTCTCTGAATTCTTTTATGTATGATTGGTTATCTTTGCAAGTCTCTTCGAATTATCAGTTTGGTTTGGCCTACTAGATTGATCTTTCTTGCAATGGGAGAAGTGCTTAGCTTTGGGTTTAATCTTGCGGTGTCCTTTCCTAGTGACAGTAGGGGCAGCAAGGCACGTATTGTATTGTTGCCATCGAGGATAACAAGATGGGATTTATATTATATTGCATGAGTTTACCCCTCTACATCATGCCATCTTGCTTAAAGCGTTACTCTGTTCTCTTGAATTTAATACTCTAGATGCATGTTGGATAGCGGTCGATGTGTGGAGTAATAGTAGTAGATGCACGCAGGAGTCGGTCTACTTGTCTCGGATGTTATGCCTATATACATGATCATACCTAGATATTCTCATAACTATGCTCAATTCTGTCAATTGCTCAACAGTAATTTGTTCACCCACCGTAATATTTATGCTCCCGAGAGAAGCCTCTAGTGAAACCTATGGCCGCCGGGTCTATTTTCCATCATATTAATCTTCTAATACTTAGTTATTTCCTTTGCCATTTATTTTACTTACATCTTTATTTCTCTTTATCATAAAAATACCAAAAATCTTATCTTATCATATCTATCAGATCTCACTCTCGTAGGTGACCGTGAAGGGATTGACAACCCCTTTATCGCGTTGGTTGCGAGGAGTTTATTTGTTTGTGTAGGTGCGAGGGACTTGTGCGTGGCCTCCTACTGGATTGATACCTTAGTTCTCAAAAACTGAGGGAAATACTTACGCTGCTCTGCTGCATCACCCTTTCCTCTTCAAGGGAAAACCAACGCAGTGCTCAAGAGGTAGCAAGAAGGATTTCTGGCATCATTGCCGGGGAGTCTATGCAAAAGTCAGCATACCAAGTACCCATCACAAACCCTTATCTCCCGCATTATATTATTTGCCATTTGCCTCTCGTTTTCCTCTCCCCCCACTTCACCCTTGCCGATTTATTCGCCCTCTCTCTCTCCATCCTCCCTCTCTTTCTCTATTCGCCTCTTTTTGCCCGTTTCTTGTTTGCTTGTGTGTCGGATTGCTTGCTTGTCACGATGGCTCAAGATAATACCAAATTGTGTGACTTTACCAATACCAATAACAATGATTTTATTAGCACTCCAATTGCTCCTCTTACCGATGCTGAATCTTGTGAAATTAATGCTGCTTTGCTGAATCTTGTCATGTAAGATCCGTTTTCCAGCCTTCCTAGTGAAGATGCCACTACCCATCTAAACAACTTTGTTGATCTGCGTGATATCCAAAAGAAGAAAGATGTGGACAATGATATTGTTAAATTGAAGCTGTTTCCTTTTTCGCTTAGAGATCGTGCTAAAGCTTGGTTTCCGTCTTTGCCTAAAAATAGTATTGATTCGTGGAATAAGTGCAAAGATGCTTTTATCTCTAAGTATTTTCCTCCCGTTAAGATCATCTCTCTTAGAAACGATATTATGAATTTTAAGCAACTTGATCATGAACATGTTGCACAAGCTTGGGAGAGGATGAAATTAATGATACGTAATTGCCCTACACATGGTTTGAATTTGTGGATGATTATACAAATTTTTTATGCCGGATTGAATTTTGCTTCTAGAAATCATTTAGATTCGGCTGCGGGAGGCACCTTTATGGAAATCACTTTAGGAGAAGCTACTAAACTCCTAGATAATATTATGGTTAATTATTCTCAATGGCACACAGGAAGATCTACTAATAAGAAAGTGCATGCGATAGAACAAATTAATGTTTTCAGTGGAAAAGATGGATGAACTTATGAAATTATTTGCTAATAAAAGTGTTTCTTTTGATGCTAATGATATGCCTTTGTATACTTTGATTGAGAATAATAATGAATCTTTGGATGTGAATTTTGTTGGTAGGAATAATTTTGGTACCAACGCGTATAGAGGAAACTTTAATCATAGGCCGTATCCTAGTAATTCCTCCAATAATTATGGTAATTCTTTTCCTACAACAATTCTTATGGAAATTTTAATAAGATACCCTCTGATTTTGAATCTAATATTAAAGAATTTATTACCTCGCAAAAGAATTTCAATGCTTTGATTGAAGAAAAATTGCTTAAGATTGATGAATTAGCTAGGAACGTTGATAGAATTTTTCTTGATATTGATTCTTTGAAACTTAGATATATTCCTCCTAATAATGGTATCAATGAGTCTCTCAAAGCCATGAGAATTTCCATTGATGAGTGTAAAGAAAGAACCGCTAGGATACGTGCTAAGAAAGATTGCTTTATAAAAGCGTGTTCTTCTAGTTTCCATGATAATAAAGATGAAGATCTAAAAGTTATTGATGTGTCCCCTATTAAATATTTGTTTTGTAATATGAATCTTGATAATGATGGGACTGAATATGATCCACCTTTACCTAGAAGGCGTTCCAAAAATTCAGAGTCTTTAGATCTTGATGCTAAAATTGTTAAGTGGGATTGAAGAAGTCAAAACTTTAAATATTAATAAACCCACTATTTTGGATTTCAAGGAATTTAATTATGATAATTGCTCTTTGGTAGATTGTATTTCCTTGTTGCAATCCGTGCTAAATTCTCCTCATGCTTATAGTCAAAATAAAGCCTTTACCAAACATATCGTTGATGCTTTGATGCAATCTTATGAAGAAAAACTTGAGTTGGAAGTTTCTATCCCTAGAAAACTTTATGATGAGTGGGAACCTACTATTAAAATTAAGATTAAAGATCATGAATGCTATGCTTTGTGTGATTTGGGTGCTAGTGTTTCCACGATTCCAAAGACTTTGTGTGATTTGCTAGGTTTCCGTGATTTTGATGATTGCTCTTTAAACTTGCACCTTGCGGATTCCACTATTAAGAAACCTATGGGAAGAATTAATGATGTTCTTATTGTTGCAAATAGGAATTATGTGCCCGTGTATTTTATTGTTCTTGACATAGATTGCAATCCTTCATGTCCTATTATTCTTGGTAGACCTTTCCTTAGAACGATTGGTGCAATTATTGATATGAAGTAAGGGAATATTAGATTCCAATTTCCGTTAAGGAAAGGCATGGAACACTTCCCTAGAAATAAAATTAAATTACCTTATGAATCTATTATGAGAGCCACTTATGGATTGCCTTCCAAAGATGGCAATACCTAGATATGTCCTTGCTTTCATGCCTAGCTAGGGGCGTTAAACGATAGCGCTTGTTGGAGGCAACCCAATTTTATTTTTATTCCTTCCTTTTTGATATTGTTTAGTAATAAATAATTTATCTAGACTCTGTTTTGGTTTTGTTTTTTGTGTTTAATTAGCGTTCGTGCCAAGTAGAACCGTTGAGAAGACTTGGGGAAAGTCTTTTTAATCTTGCTGTAAAAAACAGAAACTTTAGCGCTCACGAGAACTGCTGCCATTTTTATTTGGAAAGTGATATTTAGTTAATTCTTTTTGAAGATGATTAATAGATAAATTCCTCACGTCCAGAAATTTATTCTAGAATTTTTGGGTTCCACAACTTGCGTTAGCTGCAGATTACTACAGATTGTTCTGTTTTTGACAGATTCTGTTTTCCGTGTGTTGTTTGCTTATTTTGATGAATCTATGGCTAGTAAAATAGTTTATAAACCGTAGAGAAGTTGGAATACAGTAGGTTTAATACCAATCTAAATAAACAATGAGTTCATTACAGTACCTTGAAGTGGTGTTTTGTTTTCTTTCGCTAACGGAGCTCACGAGATTTTCTACTTTAAGTTTTGTGTTGTGAAGTTTTGAAGTTTTGGGTAAAAGATTTGATGGATTATGGAACAAGGAGTGTCAAGAGCCTAAGCTTGGGGATTCCCATGGAACCCCAAGATAATCTAAGGACACCTAAAAGCCAAAGCTTGGGGATGCCCCAGAAGGCATCCCCTCTTTCGTCTACCTCTATCGGTAACTTTACTTGGAGCTATATTTTTATTTACCACATGATATGTGTTTTGCTTGGAGCGTCTTGTATTATTTGAGTCTTTATTTGATATTTTTCCACAATCATCCTTGATGCACACACCTTTTTGATAGAGACACTCATGATTTGGAAATTGTTAGAATACTCTATGTGCTCCACTTATATCTTTTGAGTTATATAGTTTTTGCTCTAGTGCTTCACTTATATCTTTTAGAGCACGATGGTGGATCTGTTTTATAGAAACTTTTGTTCTCTCATGCTTCACTTAGATGATTTTGAGAGTCCTACGAAACAGCATGGTAATTTGCTTTAATTATTTTAGGCATTCAAGATTTTTTTTCTTATGGGTGTGTTGAATACTATGAGAAGTTTGAAACTTGATAATTGTTTTCAGATATGGAGATGGTGATATTAGAGCCGTGCTAGTTGAGTAGTTGTGAATTTAAGAAATACTTGTGTTGAAGTTTGTGATTCCCGTAGCATGCACGTATGGTGAACCGTTATGTTAAGAAGTCGAAGCATGATGTATTTATTGATTGTCCTCCTTATGAGTGGCGGTCGGGGACGAGCGATGGTATTTTCCTACCAATCTATCCCCCTAGGAGCATGTGTGTAGTACTTTGCTTCGATAACTAATAGATTTTTGCAATAAGTATGTGAGTTCTTTATGACTAATGTTAAGTCCATGGATTATACGCACTCTCACCCTTCCACCAATGCTAGCCTCTCTAATACCGCGCACCTTTCGCCGGTATCATACACCCACCATATACCTTCCTCAAAACAGCCACCATACCCACCTATCATGGCATTTCCCTAGCCATTCCGAGATATATTGCCATGCAACTTTCCACCATTCCGTTTACAATGACACGCTCCATCATTGTCATATTGCTTCACATGATCATGTAGTTGACATTTTAGTTGTGGCAAAGCCACTGTTCATAATTCTTTCATATAAGTCACTCATGCATCATTGCTATCTTGGTATACCGCCGGAGGCATTCATATAGAGTCATACTTTGTTCTAGTATCGAGTTGTAATCATTGAGTTGTAAACAAATAGAAGTGTGATGAGCATCATTCATAGAGTATTGTCCCAATAAAAAAATAGAAAGGCCAAATAAAAAAGAAGGCCAAAAAAGAATAAATAAATAAAAAGGGGCAATACTACTATCCTTTTTTTCAACACTTGTGCTTCAAAGTAGCACCATGATCTTCATGATAGAGAGTCTCCTATGTTATCACTTTCATATACTAGTCGGAATTTTTCATTATAGAACTTGGCTTGTATATTCCAACGATGGGCTTCCTCAAAATGCCCTAGGTCTTCTTGAGCAAGCAAGTTGGATGCACACCCACTTAGTTCTTTTTTGTTGAGCTTTCATATATTTATAGCTCTAGTGCATCCGTTGCATGGCAATCCCTACTCACTCACATTGATATCTATTATTGGGAATCTCCATAGCCCATTGATACGCCTAGTTGATGTGAGACTATCTTCTCCCTTTTTGTCTTCTCCATAACCACCATTCTATTCCACATATAGTGCTATGTCCATGGCTCACGCTCATGTATTGCGTGAAGATTGAAAAAGTTTGAGAACACCAAAAGTATGAAACAATTGCTTGGCTTGTCATCGGGGTTGTGCATGATTTAAATACTTTGTGTGGTGAAGATGGATCATAGCCAGACTATATGATTTTGTAGGGATAACTTTCTTTGGCCATGTTATTTTGAAGAGACATAATCACTTAGTTAGTATGCTCGAAGTATTATTATTTCTATGTCAATATTGAACTTTTGTCTTGAATCTTTCGGATCTGAATATTCATACAACAATTAAGAGAATTACGTTCAAATTACACCAAGTAGCATTCCACATTAAAAATTCTGTTTTTTTATCATTTACCTACTCGAGGACGAGCAGGAATTAAGCTTGGGGATGCTTGATACGTCTCCAACATATCTATAATTTATGATTGTCCCATGCTATATTATATCCTGTTCTGGACATTATTGGGCTTTATTATACGCTTTTATATTATTTTTGGGACTAACCTATTAACCGGAGGCCCGGCCCAGAATTGTTGTTTTTTTGCCTATTTTAGGGTTTCGCAGAAAAACAATATCAAACGGAGTCCAAACGGAATGAAACCTTCGGGAACGTGATTTTCGGAATGAACATGATCCAGAGGACTTGGACCCTACGTCAAGCAATCAACCAGGAAGGCACGAGGTAGGGGGCGCGCCTACGCCCCCCCCCCCCAGGCGCACCCTCCACCCTCGTGGGGCCCATGTTGCTCCACCGACGTACTCCTTCCTCCTATATATACCTACATACCCCCAAACTAACAGATACAGAGCCAAAACCCTAATTCCACTGCCGTAACTTTCTATATCCATGAGATCCCATCTTGGGGCCTTTTCCGGAGCTCCGTCAGAGGGGGCATCGATCATGGAGGGCTTCTACATCAACACCATAGCCCCTCCGATGAAGTGTGAGTAGTTTACTTCCGACCTTCGGGTCCATAGTTATTAGCTAGATGGCTTCTTCTCTCTTTTTGGATCTCAATACAAAGGCCCCCCCTCTCTTGTGGAGATCTATTCGATGTAATCTTCTTTTGTGGTGTGTTTGTTGAGATCGATGAATTGTGGGTTTATGATCAAGTTTATCTATGAACAATATTTGACTCTTCTCTGAATTCTTTTATGTATGATTGGTTATCTTTGCAAGTATCTTCGAATTATCAGTTTGGTTTGGCCTACTAGATTGATCTTTCTTGCAATGGGAGAAGTGCTTAGCTTTGGGTTCAATCTTGTGGTGTCCTTTCCCAGTGACAGCAGGGGCAGCAAGGCACGTATTGTATTGTTGCCATCGAGGATAAAACAAAGTACTACGCGCATGCTCCTAGGGGGATCGATTGGTAGGAAAATACCATCGCTCGTCCCCGACCGCCACTCATAAGGAAGACAATCAATAAACAAATCATGCTCCGACTTCATCACATAACGGTTCACCATACGTGCATGCTACGGGAATCACAAACTTTAGAACAAGTATTTCTCAAATTCACAACTACTCAACTAGCATGACTCTAATATCACCATCTTCACATCTCAAAACAATTATCAAGTATCTCAAAACAATGATGTAGAGGGATAAACTAAAGCAATATGATATAAACCCCATATTTTTATCCTCGATGGCAACAATACAATGTGTGCCTTGCTGCCCCTGCTGTCACTGGAAAGGACATCGCAAGATTGAACCCAAAGCTAAACACTTCTCCCACTGCAAGAAAGATCATTCTAGTAGGCCAAACCAAACTGATAATTCGAAGAGACTTGCAAAGATATCAAATCATGAATAAAAGAATTCAGCGAAGAATAAATATTCTTCATATATAATCTTGATCATAAACCCACAATTCATCGGATCTTGACAAACACACCACAAAAAGAACTACATCGAATAGATCTCTAAGAGAATCGAGGAGAAATTTGTATTGAGATCCAAAGAGAGAGAAGAAGCCATCTAGCTAATAACTATGGACCCGAAGGTCTATGGTAAACTACTCACACATCATCGGAGAGGCTATGGTGTTGATGTAGAAGCCCTCCGTGATCGATTCCCTCTCCGGTGGAGCGCCGGAAAAGGCCCCAAGATGGGATCTCACGGGTACAGAAGGTTGCGGCGGTGGAAATAGGGTTTCGTGGTGCTCCTGGATGTTTTCAGGGTATATGGGTATATATAGGAGGAAGAAGTAGGTCAGTGGAGCTGCGAGGAGCCCACGAGGGTGGGGGCGCGCCCTCCTGCCTCGTGGCCTCCTCGCTTCTTTCTTGACATCCACTTCAAGTCTCCTGGATTGCGTTTGTTCCAAAAATAACTCTCCCAAAGGTTTCATTCCGTTTGATATTCCTTTCGTGCGAAACACTGAAATAGGCAAAAAAACAACAATTTGCACTAGGCCTTCGGTTAATAGGTTAGTCCCAAAAATAATATAAAAAGGTATATTAAAGCCCATTAAACATCCAAAACAGATAATATAATAGCATGGAACAATAAAAAATTATAGATATGTTGGAGATGTATCAGACCATGCCCATTGTTGGTATAGTTCCTAAAGATTCTTTGCTTCTGTTTGATCTGATTCAGTTTTGCCTTTCATAGACTATCATTATTTGATTGGCCCATGTAGATTTAGGCAATATGAGATGAGACGATGATATATATTGGAATATACAATGCTTTATTGCTGGAAGCACTGATGTCTTGGTGATGGTAGGTTTTGCAAGTAATTGAAATGCTTTTTGAATAGAGGATAATTAGGGATATGAAGTTCTAACTCAGATCTCGGGGCATTTGAAACTGAACTTGATTTCGAGTAATTCTTATAGCATACATCTCATTGATTAGGTATCCTATTTTTTAGTAATGCTAAGAACATACATCTCTTTCTATGTATTTACCCTGTTCTATAAATGGATAACTAGGTAATGATTATTTTTAGCTGATGACATGAGGGAGAGGGGTTGAGGGGGACATGCCCCTTTAGCTACTGCAATAAGGTTGTGCATACAAATATGTGCTACTCATATTCCACTGTTAGACGAGGTAGCCGCAAGAAGCAGGTTCAAAATTCAGCTCCATTTGATTTACATTCAGACCATCGGTTTCAATAATAATACATAGATTTTCTTTGATTTGTTTATTCTGTTATGTCATAAACATCATGGGGAACTATTAATCGCTTAATGAGAGTGTTTTATTCACTCAAAAGAGTGCCTAATGGTCTGATTAGTTTATGTATGTGAAAATTTCTTTCGATAATTATAAGTTACAATTCCTAGTCAAGGCATATGTTCTTTTATACTTTTATATAGTGGGTTTACAATAGGTTGACTAGATTCCATCTCTATTTCCATTCTTCATGGTCGTCCTCTTAGGTGGTAAGGGGAGCCAGAGAGGAGACCACAGCAACATCGGCCTTGGGGGCGCCGAAAAAGAGTATGCAGGAGGACGGTGTTGAAGTGTATATGTGGATTATTGAAGGAAATATGCCCTGGAGGCAATAATAAAGTTGTTATTTATATTCCCTTATATCACGATAAATGTTAATTATTCATGCTAGAATTGTATTCACCAGAAACTTAGTACATGTGTGAATACATAGACAGACAAAGTGTCACTAGTATGCCTCTACTTGACTAGCTCGTTGAATCAAAGATGGTTAAGTTTCCTAACCATAGACATGAGTTGTCATTTGATTAACGGGATCACATCATTAGAGAATGATGTGAATGACTTGACCCATTCCGTTAGCTTAGCAATTGATCGTTTAGTATATTGCTATTGCTTTCTTCATGACTTATACATGTTCCTGTGACTATGAGATTATGCAACTCCCGAATACCAGAGGAACACTTTGTGTGCTACCAAATGTCACAACATAACTGGGTGATTATAAAGGTGCTCTACAGGTGTCTCCGATGGTACTTGTTGAGTTGGCATAGATCGAGAATAGGATTTGTCACTCCGATTGTCGGAGAGGTATCTCTGGGCCCTCTCGGTAATGCACATCACTATAAGCCTTGCAAGCAATGCAACTAATGAGTTAGTTGTGGGATGATGTATTACGGAACGAGTAAAGAGACTTGCCGGTAACAAGTTTGAACTAGGTATTGAGATACCGACGATCGAATCTCGGGCAAGTAACATACCGATGACAAAGGGAACAACGTATGTTGTTATGCGGTTTGACCTATAAAGATCTTCGTAGAATATGTAGGAACCAATATGAGCATCCAGGTTCTGCTATTGGTTATTGACCGGAGATGAGTCTCGGTTATGTCTACATAGTTCTCGAACCCGTAGGGTCCGCACCTTAACGTTCGCTGACGATCGGTATTATGAGTTTATGTGTTTTGATCTACCGAAGGTAGTTCGGAGTCCCGGATTTGACCACAAACATGAAGAGGAGTCTCGAAATGGTCGAGACATAAAGATTGATATATTGGACGGCTATATTCGGACACCGGAAGGGTTTCAGATGATCTCGGAGAAAACCGGAGTGCCGGGGGGGGGGGGGTTCCGGAACCCCCGGGGGGGCTAATGGGCCTTGATGGACCCTAGTGGAGAGAGAGAGGGGCCGGCTAGGGCAGGTCGTGTGCCCCGTCCCCTTGAGTCCTAATAGGACAAGGAAAGGTGGGGCGGCGCCCCCCTTGCCTTTCCCCTCTCCCACTCCTTCCTTCCCCCTCCTAGTGGGACTAGGAAAGGGGAGTCCTACTCCCACTAGGAGGAGGACTCCTCCTCTTGGTGCGCCCTCCTAGGGTCAGCCGGCCTGCCCCCCTTGCTCCTTTATATACGGGGGCAGGGGGACACCCCATGGACACACAAGTTGATCTTTGATCTTTTATCCATGTGCGGTGCCCTCCTCCACCATAATCCACCTCGGTCATATCGTGGCGGTGCTTAGGCGAAGCCGTGCGTCGGTAGCTTCATCAACACCCTCATCACGCCATCGTGATGACGGAACTCTCCCTCGAAGCTCTACTGGATCGTGAGTTCGTGGGCCGTCACCGAGCTGAACGTGTGCAGATCACGGAGGTGTCGTACATTCTGTACTAGGATCGGTCGATCATGAAGACGTACAACTACATCAACCGCGTTGTCATAACGCTTCCGCTTACGGTCTATGAGGGTACGTGGACGACACTCTCCCCTCTTGTTGCTATGCATCACCATGATCTTGCGTGTGCGTAGGATTCTTTTTGAAATTACTACGTTCCCCAACAGTGGCATCCAAGCCAGGTTTATGCGTAGATGTTATATGCACGAGTAGAACACAAAGGAGTTGTGGGCGTGGGTGTATACATATTGCTTGCCGTCACTAGTTGATTCTTGATTCAGGGACATTGTTGGATGAAGCGGCCTAGACCGACATTACGCGTACGCTTACGTGAGACTTGTTCTGTCAGATGTGGGGTTCCGGCAAACCCTTAAGGTCCGAACACTGGAGTGCGCGCGAAGTCTTTCCTTCCCACAAATCGACGCCCTAGCTCAGTAAGATCTCGCGGACGAACTCGACGAACTCGCAACACAGGAAGACACAAGATTTATACTAGTTCGGGCCACCGTTGTGGTGTAATACCCTACTCCAGTGTGGTGGTGGTGGATTGCCTCTAGGGCTGATGACGAACAGTACAAGGGAAGAACAGCCTCCTGAGGTTGATGTGTTCTTGTGATTAGGCTCGTGATCGGATCAAGCTAAGATGAGATGCCTCTACTATGGTGGCTAGCTCTACTTATATAGGCCCTGGTCCTCTTCCCAAATATTGAGCGGGAAGGGAGCCAACAATGGCGGGCTAGTTCGAAGGGGGACAGCTAGTACAAGCTATCCTGACAAAAGTGGTCTTCGCCTGCCAAAGGCTCTGGTGGTGACGCCGTCTTGGGCTCCACGATGACCTCCGTCTTGCCGTCCTCCTGGTCTTGGTCTCGTTGCACCAATATAGCAACCTTTGCCTGATGCCTCGGTACTCTTTGCCTGCGTTGGCCTCCTTAGCACCAAAGAGGAAACAAGGACATTGCGTGCGCTGGTGCCCGCCTGGTGCCGTGCGTCATGGCTCACGTCACGAGGGTCTCATGAGTTTTGCCCCACCTTGATATCTTTGCTCTCGTGAGCCTGCCTGGCTAGGCCACACTCGAGGAGGTCTTGAGTCGTCCGCCTCGCGAGGCTTGGACCCTCGCGAGGGTCTTGGATGCTTTGTTGGTGATGATGGGCCGTACAGCTGCTGGCTTAGCCACGCCGCGGGACGCAGGCATGCAAGTCTGGGGACCCCGTTCCCAGGACGCCGACGGTTCTACCGACGTGCTTCGCACACAGGTGGCTAGTGGGTGTCTGTTTCTCCAGCTTTAGTTGAATCAGATTCAATGAACAAGGTTCTTTCTGAAGATCAAGAAGCAATCACTATACCACGTTGTGGTTTTTGATGCGTAGGTAAGAACAGTTCTTGCTCAGCCCGTAGCAGCCACATAAAACTTGCAACAACAAAGTAGAGGACGTCTAACTTGTTTTTGCAGGGCATGCTGTGATGTGATATGGTCAAGACATGATGCTCAATTTTATTCTATGAGATGCTTAGTTTTGTAACACAGTTATCGGCAACTGGCAGGAGCCATATGGTTGTCGCTTTATTGTATGAAATGCAATCGCCATGTAATTGCTTTACTTTATCACTAAACGGTAGCGATAGTCGTAGAAGCAATAGTTAGTGAGACGACAACGATGCTACGATGGAGATCAAGGTGTCGCGCCGGTGACGATGGTGATCATGACAGTGCTTTGGAGATGGAGATCAAAGGCACAAGATGATGATGGCCATATCATATCACTTATATTGATTGCATGTGATGTTTATATTTTATGCATCTTATTTTGCTTAGATAAACGCCAGCATTATAAGATGATCTCTCACTAAATTTCAAGGTATAAGTATTCTCCCTGAGTATGCACCATTGCGAAAGTTCGTCGTGCCGAGACACCACGTGATGATCGGGTGTGATAAGCTCTATGTTCAAATACAACGGGTGCAAGCCAGTTTTGCACACACAGAATACTCGGGTTAAACTTGACGAGCCTAGCATATGCAGATATGGCCTCAGAACACTGAGACCGAAAGGTCGAGCGTGAATCATATAGTAGATATGATCAACATAGTGATGTTCACCATTGAAAACTACTCCATCTCACGTGATGATCAAACATGGTTTAGTTGATATGGATCACGTGATCACTTAGAAGATTAGAGGGATGTCTGTCTAAGTGGGAGTTCTTAAATAATTTGATTAATTTAACTTTAATTTATTATGAACTTAGTACCTGATAGTATTTTGCATGTCTATATTGTTGTAGATAGATGGCCCATGTTGTTGTTCCGTTGAATTTTAATGCGTTCCTTGAGAAAGCAAAGTTGAAAGATGATGGTAGCAATTACACGAACTGGGTCCATAACTTGATGATTATCCTCATTGCTGCACAGAAGAATTATGTCATGGAAGCACCGCTAGGTGCCAAACCCGCTGTAGGAGCAACGCCAGATGTTATGAACGTCTGGCAGAGCAAAGCTGATGACTACTCGATAGTTTAGTGTGCCATGCTTTACGGCTTAGAACCGGGACTTCAACGACGTTTTGAACGTCATGGAGCATATGAGATGTTCTAGGAGTTGAAGTTAATATTTCAAGCAAATGCCCGAATTGAGAGATATGAAGTCTCCAATAAGTTCTACAGCTGCAAGACGGAGGAGAATAGTTCTGTCAGTGAACATATACTCAAAATGTATGGGTATAATAATCACTTGATTCAACTGGGAGTTAATCTTCCGGATGATAGTGTCATTGACAGAATTCTTCAATCACTGCCACCAAGCTACAAGAGCTTTGTGATGAACTATAATATGCAAGGGATGGATAAGACGATTCTCGAGCTCTTCGCGATGCTAAAGGTTGCGGAGGTAGAAATCAAGAAGGAGAATCAAGTGTTGATGGTTAACAAGACCACCAATTTCAAGAAAAAGGGTAAAGGGAAGAAGGGGAACTTCAAGCAGAACGGCAAGCAAGTTGCTGCTCAAGTGAAGAAGCCCAAGTCTGGACCTAAGCCTGAGACTGAGTGCTTCTACTGCAAAGGGACTGGTCACTGGAAGCGGAACTGCCCCAAGTATTTGGCGGATAAGAAGGATGGCAAGGTGAACAAAGGTATATGTGATATACATGTTATTGATGTGTACCTTACTAATGCTCGCAGTAGCACCTGGGTATTTGATACTGGTTCTGTTGCTAATATCTGCAACTCGAAACAGGGACTACGGATTAAGCGAAGATTGGCTAAGGATGAGGTGATGATGCGCGTGGGAAATGGTTCCAAAGTCGATGTGATCGCGGTCGGCACGCTACCTCTACATCTACCTTTGGGATTAGTTTTAGACCTGAATAATTGTTATTTGGTGCCAGCGTTGAGCATGAACATTATATCTGGATCTTGTTTGATGCGAGACGGTTATTCATTTAAATCTGAGAATAATGGTTGTTCTATTTATATGAGTAATATCTTTTATGGTCATGCACCCTTGCAGAGTGGTCTATTTTTGATGAATCTCAATAGTAGTGATACACATATTCATAATATTGAAGCCAAAAGATGCAGAGTTGATAATGATAGTGCAACTTATTTGTGGCAGTGCCGTTTAGGTCATATTGGTGTAAAGTGCATGAAGAAACTACATTCTGATGGCTTTTGGAATCACTTGATTATGAATCACTTGGTACTTGCGAACCATGCCTCATGGGCAAGATGACTAAAACGCCGTTCTCCGGAACAATGGAGCGAGCAATAGATTTGTTGGAAATCATACATACTAATGTATGTGGTCTGATGAATATAGAGGCTCGCGGCAGGTATCATTATTTTCTCACCTTCACACATGATTTAAGCAGATATGGGTATATCTACTTGATGAAACACAAGTGTGAAACATTTGAAAAGTTCAAAGAATTTCAGAGTGAAGTGGAAAATCATCGTAACAAGAAAATAAAGTTTTTACGATCTGATCGTGGAGGAGAATATTTGAGTTACGAGTTTGGACTTCATTTGAAACAATGCGGAATAGTTTCGCAACTCATGCCACCCAGAACACCAGAGCGTAATGGTGTGTCTGAACGTCGTAATAGTACTTTACTAGATATGGTGCGATTTATGATGTCTCTTACTGATTTACCGCTATCATTTTGGGGTTATGCTTTAGAGACGGCTGCATTCATGTTAAATAGGGCACCATCTAAATCCGTTGAAATAGCGCCTTATGAACTGTGGTTTGGCAAGAAACCAAAGTTGTCATTTCTTAAAGTTTGGGGCTGCGATGCTTATGTGAAAAAGCTTCAACCTGATAAGCTCGAACCCAAATCGAAGAAATGTGTCTTCATAGGATACCAAAAGGAGATTGTTGGGTACACCTTCTATCACAGATCCGAAGGCAATACATTCGTTGCTAAGAATGGATCCTTTCTAGAGAAGGAGTTTCTCTCGAAAGAAGTGAGTGGGAGGAAAGTAGAACTTGATGAGGTAACTATACCTGCTCCCTTATTGGAAAGTAGTTCATCACAGAAATCTATTCCTGTGACTCCTACACCAATTAGTGAGGAAGCTAATGATGATGATCATGTAACTTCAGATCAAGTTACTACCGAACCTCATAGGTCAACCAGAGTAAGATCCACACCAGAGTGGTACGGTAATCCTGTTCTGGAGGTCATGTTACTTGACCATGACGAACCTATGAACTATGAGGAAATGATGATGAGCCCAGGTTCCGCAAAATGGCTTGAGGCCATGAAATCTGAGATGGGATCCATGTATGAGAACAAAGTGTGGACTTTGGTTGACTTGCCCGATGATCGGCAAGCCATCGAGAATAAATGGATCTTCAAGAAGAAGACAGACGCTGACGGTAATGTTACTGTCTACAAAGCTTGACTTGTTGCGAAAGGTTTTCGACAAGTTCAAGGAGTTGACTACGATGAGACTTTCTCACCTGTAGCAATGCGTAAGTCCGTCGAATCATGTTAGCAATTGCCGCATTTTATGATTATGAAATTTGGCAAATGGATGTAAAGACTGCATTCCTGAATGGATTTCTGGAAGAGGAGTTGTATATGATGCAACCTGAAGGTTTTATCGATCCAAAGGATGCTAACAAAGTGTGTAAGCTCCAGCGATCCATCTATAGACTGGTGCAAGCATCTTGGAGTTGGAATAAACGTTTTGATAGTGTGATCAAAGCATATGGTTTTATACAGACTTTTGGAGAAGCCTATATTTACAAGAAAGTGAGTGGGAGCTCTGTAGCATTTCTAATATTATATGCGGATGACATATTATTGATTGGAAATGATATAGAATTTCTGGATAGCATAAAAAGATATTTGAATAAGAGTTTTCCAATGAAAGACCTCGGTGAAGCTGCTTATATATTTGGCATAAAGATCTATAGAGATAGATCAAGACACTTAATTGGACTTTCACAAAGCACATACCTTGATAAAGTTTTGACGAAGTTCAAAATGGATCAAGCAAAGAAAGGGTTCTTGCCTGTGTTACAAGGTGTGAAGTTGAGTCGGACTCAATGCTCGACCACTGCAGAAGATAGAGAGAAAATGAAAGGTGTTCCCTATGCTTCAGCCATAGGATCTATCATGTATGCAATGCTGTGTACCAGACCTGATGTGTGCCTTGCTATTAGTATAGCAGGGAGTTACCAAAGTAATCCAGGAGTGGATCATTGGACAGCGGTCAAGAACATCCTAAAATACCTAAAAAGGACTAAGGATATGTTTCTCGTTTATGGAGGTGACAAAGAGCTCGTCGTAAATGGTTATGTCGATGCAAGCTTTGACACTGATCCGGATGACTCTAAGTCACAAACCGGATACTTGTTTATATTGAACGGTGGAGCTGTCAGTTGGTGCAGTTCTAAGCAAAGCGTCATGGCGGGATCTACATGCGAAGCGGAGTACATAGCTACTTCAGAAGCAGCAAATGAAGGAGTCTGGATGAAGGAGTTCATATCCGATCTATGTATCATACCTAGTGCATCGGGTCCAATAAAAATCTTTTGTCACAATACTGGTGCAATTGCCTTGGCAAAAGAATCCAGATTTCACAAGAGAACCAAGCACATCAAGAGACGCTTCAATTCCACCCGCGATCAAGTCAAGGAGGGAGACATAGAGATTTGCAAGATACATACATATCTGAATATTGTAGACCCGTTGACTAAGCCTCTCTCACGAGCAAAACATGATCAACACCAAGACTCCATGGGTGTCAGAATCATTACTGTGTAATCTAGATTATTGACTCTAGTGCAAGTGGGAGACTGAAGGAAATATCCCCTAGAGGCAATAATAAAGTTGTTATTTATATTTCCTTATATCATGATAAATGTTTATTATTCATGCTAGAATTTTATTAACCGGAAACTTAGTACATGTGTGAATACATAGACAAACAAAGTGTCACTAGTATGCCTCTACTTGACTAGCTCGTTGAATCAAAGATGGTTAAGTTTCCTAACCATAGACATGAGTTGTCATTTCATTAACGAGATCACATCATTAGAGAATTATGTGATTGACTTGACCCATTCCGTTAGCTTAGCATTTAATCGTTTAGTATATTGCTATTGCTTTCTTCATGACTTATACATGTTCCTATGACTATGAGATTATGCAACTCCCAAATACCGGAGGAACACTTTGTGTGCTACCAAACGTCACAACGTAACTGGGTGATTATAAAGGTGCTCTACAGGTGTCTCCGATGGTACATGTTGAGTTGGCATAGATCGAGATTAGGATTTGTCACTCCGATTGTCGGGGATGTATATCTGGGCCCTCTCGGTAATGCACATCACTATAAGCCTTGCACGCAATGCAACTAATGAGTTAGTTGCGGGATGATGTATTACGGAACGAGTAAAGAGACTTGCCGGTAACGAGATTGAACTAGGTATTGAGATACCGACGGTCGAATCTCGGGCAAGTAACATACTGATGACAAAGGGAACAACGTATGTTGTTATGCGGTTTGACCGATAAAGATCTTCGTAGAATATGTAGGAATCAATATGAGCATCCAGGTTCCGCTATTGGTTATTGACCGGAGATGAGTCTCGGTTATGTCTACATAGTTCTTGAACCCATACGGTCCGCACACTTAACGTTCGGTGACGATCGGTATTATGAGTTTATATGTTTTGATCTACCAAAGGTAGTTCGGAGTCCCGGATGTGATCACGGACATGACGAGGAGTCTCAAAATGGTCGAGACATAAAGATTGATATATTGGACGGCTATATTCGGATGCCAAAGGGTTTCTGATGATCTCGGAGAAAACCGGAGTGCCGGAGGGGTTACCGGAACCCCCAGGGGGCTAATGGGCCTTGATGGGCCCTAGTGGAGAGAGAGAGAGGGGGGCGGCCAGGGCAGGCCGCGCCCCTCCCCTTGAGTCCGAATTGGACAAGGAAAGGTGGGGCAGCGCCCCCCTTGCCTTTCCCCTCTCCCACTTCTTCCTCCCCCCTCCTAGTGGGACTAGTAAAGGGGAGTCCTACTCCCACTAGGAGGAGGACTCCTCCTCTTGGCGCGCCCTCCTAGGGCCGGCCGGCCTCCCCCCTTGCTCCTTTATATACGGGGGCAGGGGGGCACCCCATGGACACACAAGTTGATCTTTGATCTTTTAGCCGTGTGTGGTGCCCCCCCCCCCACTATAATCCACCTCGGTCATATCGTATCGGTTCTTAGGCGAAGCCCTGCGTCGGTAGCTTCATCAACACCATCATCACACCGTCGTGCTAACGTAACTCTCCCTCGAAGCTCTACCGGAATGTGAGTTCGTGGGACGTCACCGAGCTGAACGTGTGCAGATCGCGGAGGTACCGTACATTCGGTACTAGGTGAAGGAAATATGCCCTAGAGGCAATAATAAAGTTATTATTTATTTCCTTATTTCATGATAAATGTTTATTATTCATGCTAGAATTGTATTAACCGGAAACATAATACATGTGTGAATACATAGACAAACAGAGTGTCACTAGTATG
This sequence comes from Triticum monococcum, assembly GCA_034509565.1. NCBI lineage: Eukaryota > Viridiplantae > Streptophyta > Magnoliopsida > Poales > Poaceae > Triticum > Triticum monococcum. Next base: position 634,563,871 of record CM067842.1, read on the forward strand.
CCTCTACTTGACTAGCTCGTTAATCAAAGATGGTTATGTTTCCTAACCATGGACAAAGAGTTGTTATTTGATTAACGGGATCACATCATTAGATGAATGATCTGATTGACATGACCCATTCCATTAGCTTAGCACCCGATCGTTTAGTATGTTGCTATTGCTTTTTCATGACTTATACATGTTCCTATGACTATGAGATTATGTAACTCCCGTGTGCCGAAGGAACACTTTGTGTGCTACCAAACGTCACAACGTAACTGGGTGATTATAAAGGTGCTCTACAGGTGTCTCCAAAGGTACATGTTGGGTTGACGTATTTCGAGATTAGGATTTGTCACTCCGATTGTCGGAGAGGTATCTCTGGGCCCTCTCGGTAATGCACATCACTTAAGCCTTGCAAGCAATGCAACTAATGAGTTAGTTGCGAGATGATGTATTACAGAACGAGTAAAGAGACTTGCCGGTAACGAGATTGAACTAGGTATTGGATACCGACGATCGAATCTCGGGCAAGTAACATACCGATGACAAAGGGAACAACGTATGTTGTTATGCGGTCTGACCGATAAAGATCTTCGTAGAATATGTAGGAGCCAATATGGGCATCCAGGTCTCGTTATTGACCGGAGACGTGTCTCGTTCATGTCTACATTGTTCTCGAACCCGTAGGGTCCGCACGCTTAAGGTTTCGATGACAGTTGTATTATGAGTTTATGAGTTTTGATGTACCGAAGGAGTTCGGAGTCCCGGATGAGATCGGGGACATGACGAGGAGTCTCGAAATGGTCGAGACGTAAAGATCGATATATTGGATGACTATATTCGGACATCGGAAAGGTTCCGAGTGATTCGGGTATTTTTCGGAATACCGGAGAGTTACGGGAATTCGCCGGGAGAAGTATTGGGCCTTGATGGGCTTTAGTGGGAAGAGGAGAAAGGGCCTGCTGCGCCCCCCTCCCCTCTAGTCCAAATTGGACTAGGGAAAAGGGGGCCGGCCACCTTTCCTTCTCCTCCACTTCCTTCTCCCTTCCTCCCCTCTTGGTGGACTCCTACTAGGACTTGGAGTCCTAGTAGGACTCCACATCCTGGACGCACCTAGCCTTGGCCGGCCTCCTCCTCCTCCATCCCTTATATACAGGGGCAGGGGCACCCCATAGACACACAAGTTGATCCACGTGATCATATTCTTAGCCGTGTGTGGCGCCCCTTGCCACCATAGTCCTCGATAATATTGTAGCGGTGCTTAGGCGAAGCCCTGCGACAGTAGTACATCAAGATCGTCACCACGCCGTCGTGCTGACGGAACTCTCCCCCGACACTTTGCTGGATCAGAGTCCAGGGATCGTCATCGAGCTGAATGTGTGCTAGAACTCGGAGGTGCCGTAGTTTCGGTGCTTGATCGGTCGGGCCGTGAAGACATACGACTACATCAACCGCGTTGTCATAACGCTTCCGCTATCGATCTACAAGGGTACGTAGATCACACTCTCCCCTCTCGTCGCTATACATCACCATGATCTTGCGTGTGCATAGGATTTTTTTTGAAAATACTACGTTACCCAACAGTGGCATCCGAGCCTAGGTTTTATGGTTTGATGTTATTTGCACGAGTAGAACACAAGTGAGTTATGGGCGATATAAGTCATACTGCCTACCAGCATGTCATACTTTGGTTCGGCGGTATTGTTGGATGAAGCGGCCCAGACCGACATTACGCGTACGCTTACGCGAGACCGGTTCTCCCGACGTGCTTTGCACAAAGGTGGCTTGCGGGTGACTGTTTCTCCAACTTTAGTTGAACCGAGTGTGGCTACGCCCGGTCCTTGCGAAGGTTAAAATGGAGTCTATTTGACAAACTATCGTTGTGGTTTTGATGCGTAGGTGAGATTAGTTCTTGCTTAAAGCCCGTAGCAGCCACGTAAAACTTGCAACAACAAAGTAGAGGACGTCTAACTTGTTTTTGCAGGGCATGTTGTGATGTGATATGGTCAAGACATGATGCTAAATTTTATTGTATGAGATGGTCATGTTTTGTAACCGAGCTATCGGCAACTGGCAGGAGCCATATGGTTGTCGCTTTATTGTATGCAATGCAATCGCGATGTAATGCTTTACTTTATCACTAAGCGGTAGCGATAGTCGTGGAAGCATAAGATTGGCGAGACGACAACGATGCTACGATGGAGATCAAGGTGTCGCCCCGGTGACGATGGTGATCATGACGGTGCTTCGGAGATGGAGATCACAAGCACAAGCTGATGATGGCCATATCATATCACTTATATTGATTGCATGTGATGTTTATCTTTTTATGCATCTTATCTTGCTTTGGTTGACGGTAGCATTATAAGATGATCTCTCACTAAATTATCAAGAAGTGTTCTCCCTGAGTATGCACCGTTGCCAAAGTTCATCGTGCCCAGACACCACGTGATGATCGGGTGTGATAAGCTCTACGTCCATCTACAACGGGTGCAAGCCAGTTTTTGCACACGCAGAAAACTCAGGTTAAACTTGACGAGCCTAGCATATGCAGATATGGCCTCGGAACACGGAGACCGAAAGGTCGAGCGTGAATCATATAGTAGATATGATCAACATAGCGATGTTCACCATTAAAAACTACTCCATCTCACGTGATGATCGGTTATGGTTTAGTTGATTTGGATCACGTGATCACTTAGAGGATTAGAGGGATGTCTATCTAAGTGGGAGTTCTTAAGTAATATGATTAATTGAACTTGAATTTATCATGAACTTAGTCCTGGTAGTATTTTGCAAATCATGTTGTAGATCAATAGCTCGCATTGTTGCTTCCCTGTGTTTATTTTCATATGTTCCTAGAGAAAAACTATGTTGAAAGATGTCAGTAGCAATGATGTGGATTGGATCCGTGATATGAGGTTTATCCTCATTGCTGCACAGAAAAATTATGCCCTTAATGCACCGCTAGGTGACAGACCTATTGCAGAAGCAGATGCAGACATTATGAACGTTTGGCTAGCTCAATATGATGACTACTTGATAGTTTAGTGCACCATGCTTAACGGCTTAGAATCGGGACTTCAAAAATGTTTTGAACGTCATGGACTATATGAGATGTTCCAGGAGTTGAAGTTAATATTTCAAGCAAATACCCGAGTTGAGAGATATGAAGTCTCCAACAAGTTCTATAGCTAAAAGATGGAGGAGAATCGCTCAACTAGTGAGCATGTGCTCAGATTGTCTGGGTACTACAATCGCTTGAATCAAGTGGGAGTTAATCTTCCAGATAAGATAGTGATTGACAGAATTCTCTAGTCACCATGACTAGGTTAGTAGAACTTCGTGATGAACTATAGTATGCAAGGGGTGACGAAAACGACTCCCGAGCTTTTCATGATGATGAAATCAATGAAGGTAGAAATCAAGAAAAACATCAAGTGTTGATGGTAGACAAGACCACTAGTTTCAAGAAAAGGGCAGAGGGAAGAAGGGGAACTTTAAAAAGAACAGCAAGCAAGTTGCTGCTCAAGTGAAGAAGCCCAAGTCTGGACCTAAGCCGGAGACTAAGTGCTTCTACTGCAAAGAGACTGGTCACTGGAAGCGGAACTACCCCAAGTGATTGACAGATAAGAAGGATGGCAAGGTGAACATAAGTATATTTGATATACATGTTATTGATGTGTACTTTACTAGTGTTTATAGCAACCCCTCAGTATTTGATACTAGTTCAGTTGCTAAGATTGGTAACTTGAAACGGGAGTTGCAGAATAAACAAAGACTAGTTAAGGGTCAAGTGACGATGTGTGTTGGAAGTGGTTCCAAGATTGATATGATCATCATCGCACACTCCCTATAAATTCGGGATTAGTGTTGAACCTAAATAAGTGTTATTTGGTGTTTACGTTGAGCATGAATATGATTTGATCATGTTTATTGTAATACGGTTATTCATTTAAGTAAGAGAATAAATTGTTGTTCTGTTTACATGAATAAAACCTTATATGGTTACACACCCAATGAAAATAGTTCGTTGGATCTCGATCGTAGTGATACACATAATCATAATATTGAAACCAAAAGATGCAAAGTTAATAATGATAGTGCAACTTATTTGTAGCACTGCCGTTTAGGTCATATTGGTATAAAGCGCATGAAGAAACTCCATGCTGATGGGCTTTTGGAATCACTTGATTATGAATCAGTTGATGCTTGCGAACCATGCCTCATGGGCAAGATGACTAAGACTCTGTTCTTCGGAACAATGGAGCGAGCAACAGATTTGTTGGAAATCATACATACTGATGTATGTGGTCTGATGAATATTGAGGCTCGCGATAGGTATCATTATTTTCTGATCTTCACAGATGATTTGAGCATATATAAGTATATCTACTTGATGAAACATAAGTCTGAAACATTTGAAAAGTTCAAAGAATTTCAGAGTGAAGTGGAGAATCATCGTAACAAGAAAATAAGGCTTCTACGATCTGATCGCAGGAGACAAACATTTGAGTTACGAGTTTGGTCTTCAATTAAAACAATGTGGAATAGTTTCACAAATTCGTGCCACCCGGAACACCACAGTATAATGGTGTGTCCGAACGTCATAGCCGTACTTTATTAGATATAGTGCAAATCTATGATGTTTCTTACCGATTTACCACTATCGTTTTTGAGGTTATGCATTAAAGACAACTGCATTCACGTTAAAAAAGGGGCACCATCTAAGTCCGTTGAGACGACACAATCTGAACTGTGGTTTAGCAAGAAACCAAAGTTGTCGTTTCTTAAAGTTTGGGGTTGTGATGCTTATGTGAAAAAGTTTCATCCTGATAAGCTCAAAACCAAATCGGAGAAATATGTCTTCATAGGATACCCAAAAGGAGACTGTTGGGTACACCTTCTATCACAGATCCTAAGGCAAGACATTCGTTGCTTATAATGGATCCTTTCTAGAGAAGGAGCTTCTCTCGAAAGAAGTGAGTGGGAGGAAAGTAGAACTTGATAAGGTAATTGCACCTTCTCCCTTATTGGAAAGTAGTTCATCACAGAAATATGTTCCTGTGACTACTACACCAATTAGTGAGGAAGCTAATGATGATGATCATAAAACTTCAGATCAAGTTACTACCGAATCTCGTAGGTAAACCAGAGTGAGATCCGCACCAGAGTGGTACAGTAATCCTGTTCTGGAAGTCATGTTACTAGACCATGACGAACTTGCGAACTATGAGGAAGCGATGATGAGCCCAGATTCCGCAAAATGGCTTGAGGCCATGAAATCTGAGATGGGATTCATGTATGAAAACAAAGTATGGACTTTGGTTGACTTGCCCGATGATCGGCAAGCCATAGAAAATAAATGGATCTTCAAGAGGAAGACGGACGTTGATAGTAGTGTTACTATCTACAAAGCTAGAATTGTCGCAAAAGGTTTTCGACAAGTTCAAAGTGTTGACTACGATGAGAGTTTCTCACTCGTATCTATACTTAAGTCTGTCCGAATCATGTTAGCAATTGCCGCATTTTATGAAATCTGGCAAATGGATAAACAAAGCTGCATTCCTTAATGGATTTCTTAAAGAAGAGTTGTATATGATGCAACCAGTAGGTTTTGTCAATCCTAAAGGCGCTAACAAAATATGCAAGCTCCAGCGATTCATCTATGGACTGGTGCAAGCATCTCAGAGTTGGAATACACGCTTTGATAAGTTGATCAAAGCATATAGTTTTATACAGACTTGCGGTGAAGCCTGTATTTACAAGAAAGTGAGTGGGAGCACTACAGCATTTCTGATAAAGTATATGTGAATGACATATTGTTGATCGGAAATAATGTAGAATTATTCTATAAAGCATAAAGGAGTGTTTGAAAGGAGTTTTTCAAAGAAAGACTTCGGTGAAGCTGCTTACATATTGAGCATCAAGATCTATAGAGATAGATCAAGATGCTTGATAAGTTTTTTCAATAAATACATACCTTGACAAGATTTTGAAGTAGTTCAAAATGGAGCAGTCAAAGAAAGAGTTCTTGCTTGTATTACAAGGTGTGAAGTTGAGTAAGACTCAAAGCCCGACCACGACAGAAGATAGAAAGAGAATGAAAGTCATTCCCTATGCCTTGGCCATAGGTTCTATAAAGTATGTCATGCTGTATACCAGATCTATTGTATACCCTGCACTGATTTGGCAAGGGAGTACAATAGTGATCTAGGAGTAGATCACTGGACAGCGGTCAGAATTATCCTTAGTGAAATAAGGATATGTTTCTCGATTATGGACGTGACAAAAGGTTCGTTGTAAAGGGTTACGCCGATGCAAGTTTTGACACTAATCTAGATGACTCTAAGTCTCGGTCTACATACATATTGAAAGTGGGAGCAATTAGCTAGAGTAGCTCCATGCAGAGCATTGTTGACATAGAAATTTGCAAAATACATGTGGATCTGAATGTGGCAGACCCGTTGACTAAGATTCTCTCACAAGAAAAACATGATCACACCTTAGTACTCTTTGGGTGTTAATCACATAGTGATGTGACCTAGATTACTGAATCCAGTAGACCCTTTGGGTGTTGGTCACATGGCGATGTGAACTATGGGTGTTAATTCACATGGTGATGTGAACTATTGTTGTTAAATCACATGACGATGTGAACTAGATTATTGACTCTAGTGCAAGTGGGAGACTGAAGGAAATATGCCCTAGAGGCAATAATAAAGTTATTATTTATTTCCTTATTTCATGATAAATGTTTATTATTCATGCTAGAATTGTATTAACCGGAAACATAATACATGTGTGAATACATAGACAAACAGAGTGTCACTAGTATGCCTCTACTTGACTAGCTCGTTAATCAAAGATGGTTATGTTTCCTAACCATGGACAAAGAGTTGTTATTTGATTAACGGGATCACATCATTAGATGAATGATCTGATTGACATGACCCATTCCATTAGCTTAGCACCCGATCGTTTAGTATGTTGCTATTGCTTTTTTCATGACTTATACATGTTCCTATGACTATGAGATTATGTAACTCCCGTGTGCCGGAGGAACACTTTGTGTGCTACCAAACGTCACAACGTAACTGGGTGATTATAAAGGTGCTCTACAGGTGTCTCCAAAGGTACATGTTGGGTTGACGTATTTCGAGATTAGGATTTGTCACTCCGATTGTCGGAGAGGTATCTCTGGGCCCTCTCGGTAATGCACATCACTTAAGCCTTGCAAGCAATGCAACTAATGAGTTAGTTGCGAGATGATGTATTACAGAACGAGTAAAGAGACTTGCCGGTAACGAGATTGAACTAGGTATTGGATACCGACGATCGAATCTCGGGCAAGTAACATACCGATGACAAAGGGAACAACGTATGTTGTTATGCGGTCTGACCGATAAAGATCTTCGTAGAATATGTAGGAGCCAATATGGGCATCCAGGTCTCGTTATTGACCGGAGACGTGTCTCGGTCATGTCTACATTGTTCTCGAACCCGTAGGGTCCGCACGCTTAAGGTTTCGATGGCAGTTGTATTATGAGTTTATGAGTTTTGATGTACCGAAGGAGTTCGGAGTCCCGGATGAGATCGGGGACATGACGTCTCGAAATGGTCGAGACGTAAAGATCGATATATTGGACAACTATATTCGGACATCGGAACGGTTCTGAGTGATTCGGATATTTTTCGGAGTACCGGAGAGTTACGGGAATTCGCCGGGAGAAGTATTGGGCCTTGATGGGCTTTAGTGGGAAGAGGAGAAAGGGCCTGCTGCGCCCCCCTCCCCTCTAGTCCGAATTGGACTAGGGAAAAGGGGGCCGGCCACCTTTCCTTCTCCTCCACTTCCTTCTCCCTTCCTCCCCTCTTGGTGGACTCCTACTAGGGCTTGGAGTCCTAGTAGGACTCCACATCCTGGGCGCACCTAGCCTTGGCCGGCCTCCTCCTCCTCCATCCTTTATATACAGGGGCAGGGGGCACCCCATAGACACACAAGTTGATCCACGTGATCATATTCTTAGCCGTGTGCGGCGCCCCCTTCCACCATAGTCCTCGATAATATTGTAGCGGTGGCGAAGCCCTGCGACAGTAGTACATCAAGATCGTCACCACGTCGTCGTGCTGACGGAACTCTTCCCCGACACTTTGCTGGATCGGAGTCTGGGGATCGTCATCGAGCTGAACGTGTGCTAGAACTCGGAGGTGCCGTAGTTTCGGTGCTTGATCGGTCGGGCCGTGAAGACGTACGACTACATCAACTGCGTTGTCATAACGCTTCCGCTGTCGATCTACAAGGGTACGTAGATCACACTCTCCCCTCTCGTTGCTATACATCACCATGATTTTGCGTGTGCGTAGGAATTTTTTTGAAATTACTACGTTACCCAACACTAGGATCGATCGATTGTGAAGACGTACGACTACATCAACCGCGTTGTCATAACGCTTCCGCTTACGGTCTACGAGGGTACGTGGACGACACTCTCCCCTCTCGTTGCTATGCATCACCATGATCTTGCGTGTGCGTAGGAATTTTTTTGAAATTACTACGTTCCCCAACAATTATTAGCCCTTCCCCTTAGTTCTGACTTTTGGTTGCGTTGGCTAGTGCGTGAAGCTTAACATGGTATCAGAGTCTAAGGTCTTGAGTCCAATTTATGGCTTTTGCAATTGATCCAAAAATTACTGATGCCCCCTTTGGCCACGTATAGGACTCTTGAGCCATACCTCTGAGTCTATCCATGTGTTGACTTCTCGCATCACACATGAGAGGGGGTGTTGAAGTGTATATGTGGATTGCACAGTCCTTTCCATCGGTTCGGGCTTTTGGTTGTGTTGGCTAGTGCATGAAGCTTAACATGGTATCAGGGCCTAAGGTCTAGAGTTCAAGTTCTGGCTTTCACAATTTATTAAAAAATGATCCTGCCCCCTCTATGTCTAAGTATAAGTCTCTTGAGCCATACCTGAGTCTATTCACGTGTTGACTTCTCGCGTTGCATGTGAGAGGGGGTGTTGAAGTGAATATCTGGATTGTGTAGCCCTTCCCACCGATTCAGACTGATAGGTGAATAGGTCAGTTGCATATACTTGTAACCAAAAGGTTCGGGTTCAAAACCCAGTAAAGGGGCACATATGTGGCTTCTCGAAGAGGTAACCACGGCTTTATGGTCCTCTACTCTATAGCTCATGGCCGGATTATTCTACTGTCGGTTTTTATTGATTGGGTGTGCGTAGATAGATTATATGCCTACATGGTACTTTCTGGGGATGTGTATAAAGGAATCCCCCATATATAAAAGGTTGTTTGCTTAGCTATTACTATTCTCTAATTTCTGACTTGATGATAATATAGATTACATTCTGTTTTGAAATAGAAAGATATTTTGAAAAATTATGATGCTAATTGTGTTGTGTTCTATCAATAAAACTATGCTCTCCTAAACATGAATGAACCATAAGTGGCAAGATAGAGCCGGCAGTCAATTATTCCACATTTTTGGTTGTGGTGTTTCAACATGAGTTCGGAATGTTAATGCTTTGGTGATGTGAGGAGGCGAAGTTGTATGCTACCAGAGCGTGTACATTTCTTGGTATGTATGCATTTCAAGAAAAGATGGATTTGTGTTGTGACTGTGATAGATGGTTCTACTTGGTTTATTACAAGAAATATCACTAAGGATATCGGAATAGAAGAGAATTCTGCAATGACCAAGGTGCCAAAGTGTGACGATGCTCGCAAAGTTCCTTGGACTGGTTCTTACATAAGTGCTTCTGAATGTCATCTCGGTTACATGGTGTTGATTAATGCCTTTTTTCTATGCATAAATACAGAGGCCATGCAACCTCTACCTCATAGTAACGAGTAATAGAAGCCGGCAATACAGTTATCCTGCATATCCCCAAGTCTGGAATGTCAGCAATGTTTTAAGTGGCATCACGGTCGGCCAAGAACCTGTTGATGAAGTCAATGATTGGGTTGATTGTAGTGATAGGGCATCGGCTATAATGCTAGATGTAACCCTAGACAAATGAGCAAACATGAAAAGAGGAAAGATGGCAATGCATGAGCCAGAGAGTTCCTGTGGTGAATATTTTGGACCAGAAGTTAAGGATGGTTTGAAATTATCGAAGATATCCGTGTGTTTCATAGGAAGAAGCCATGCTCTCCAAGGTTTACATAGAAGACATGCCAGTACATCTCAATTGGCAGGGTCACGTCACTGATAAGCTGGATATCCATTTAACAAGTGGCTTGGGAGAGAATAACGTATCAGAGTTTGTCATACAACCAATTTTACAGTTTAACATGTCAAAGAATGAAGAGAAGGCACCAGCAAATGGTAAGATGGATGAGCAGTTGGACAACAATGTTTGCCTTAATTACCAAATTCCTAATGAAGTGGAAAACTTTATGACCATCATAGAAAATATGCCGACCTTCGCCACCATTCATTCATTTGCATTCTTCCAAATTATTAATATCATTCATTCATTTGCTATTTGAAGTTTAAACCGTAGTATTAATTTTTTTAACTCTTTTCGCCATCCCTAATTTGATCTATGCAGATGCAGGTAGGTAAGTAGTCGTGGGCAAGGAGAAGATCCACATCAATATTGTGGTCATTGGCCATGTTGACTCTGGCAAGTCAACCATGACTGGCCACCTCATCAACAAGCTTGGAGGCATTGACAAGCGTGTGATCAAGAGGTTCGAGAAGGAAGTCGCTGAGATGAACAAGAGGTCAATCGGGTAGGCCTGAGTGCTCGACAAGCTCAAGGCTGAGCATGAGAAGGGTATCACCATTGATGTCGCTCTCTGGAAGTTCGAGACCACCAAGTACTTGCTGGTATTCTAAATCTGGCAACACCTGCTATTCAAACACAGTTCTGCAGTATTTTCATTGTGTCTCGGAGCTCAGAGCAATCTTAATAATTTGTTAACAGTCCAGACGGATGAAGTGCTTGAGGCTGCAGTCTTAATAATTTGTTAACAGTCCTGACGGATGAAGTGCTTGAGGCTGATGTGCTACGGTTGATTTTGTGATGCTATTCTTTCCCGCTACTTTTTGTTTTGTTGTAATTTGAATAGAAAGTTATCCAACAACAATTCAAGGCCGGTCATTCATATCCGACACAACGACCACCTTAGGCTTAGACCCAGGTCACCCGGCAAGCAACCATCATCTGCTACTACAGAATATTTTTTACGTGCAATTTGAGTGAAACTGTTTTTGGGTGTTATATTTTGATATTTTGCATTATCTGTTGGACATGCTCTGAGGCTACATATACTCCCTCTATTTTTATTTAGTTCGCATATTAGCTTTGGTCAAAGTCAAGCTTTACAAACTTTGATCAAATTTGTAAACAAAAATATTAAGATATACAATAACAAATCAACAACATTAGATTTATTATTGAATGTACTTTCACATCGTATAGATTTATTATGATAAATGTCTATATTGTTTTCTACAAACTTGATCAAATTTTACGAAGTTTGACTTCAATCAACTCTAATATGCAGAGTAAATAAAAATGGAGGGAGTATAAGAAAATAGAAAACAGACAGAAGAAGCTCAAGTACTACTAAATCATTGTAACCATTGTTCAACACAGTCAGAGTAAAAAACAGGCGATGAAGCTAACTACTACTAAATCATATACATCCACAGGTCCAATTATTCTGCTTTCTCCGAAGCATAGGACAAATCTGAACGTTAATCACTCCGCTTCTTCGGGGTTTCGAAAAAAGGGCCCCGCTCTTCATGGGTACAATAGTAAAGTATTCCAGAGATTCCTGCACATAAGGCCGTGAGGATGATAAGGGGGGCCAAACCTTTTCGTGTGGGGGGATGGTGAACGTGTTGGAAATATGCCCTAGAGGCAATAATAAAATGGTTATTATTGTATTTCCTTGTTCATGATAATTGTCTATTGTTCATGCTATAATTGTATTAACTGGAAACCGTAATACATGTGTGAATACATAGACCACAACATGTCCCTAGTAAGCATCTAGTTGACTAGCTCGTTGCTCAATAGATGGTTATGGTTTCCTGACCATGGAAATTGGGTGTCGTTGATAACGGGATCACATCATTAGGAGAATGATGTGATGGACAAGAACCAATCCTAAGCATAGCACAAGATCGTATAGTTCGTCTGCTAAACCTTTTCTAATGTCAAGTATCATTTCCTTAGACCATGAGATTGTGCAACTCCCGGATACCGTAGTAATGCTTTGGGTGTGCCAAACGTCACAACGTAACTGGGTGGCTATAAAGGCACACTACGGGTATCTCCGAAACTGTCTGTTGAGTTGGCACGAATCGAGACTGGGATTTGTCACTCCGTGTGACGGAGAGGTATCTCTGGGCCCACTCGATAATGCATCATCATAATGATCTCAATGTGACTAATGAGTTAGCCACGGGATCATGCATTACAGAACGAGTAAAGAGACTTGCCGGTAACGAGATTGAACAAGGTATAGGGATACCGACGATCGAATCTCGGGCAAGTAACATACCGATAGACAAAGGGAATTGTATACGGGATTGATTGAATCCCTGGCATCGTGGTTCATCCGATGAGATCATCGTGGAACATCTGGGAGCCAATATGGGTATCCAGATCCCGCTATTGTCTATTGGCCGGAGAGATGTCTCGGTCATGTCTGCATGGTTCCCGAACCCATAGGGTCTACACACTTAAGGTTTAGTGACGCTAGAGTTGTTATGGGAAATAGTATGTGGTTACTGAAGGTTGTTCGGAGTCCCAGATGAGATCCCGGACGTGACGAGGAGTTCCAGAATGGTCCGGAGGTGAAGATCGATATATTGGACGAAGGGTATTGGAGTCCGGAATTGTTCCGGGGGTATCGGGTGACGACCAGCGTGTCCGAAAGTGGTTTCGGAGCCCCGAAAAGTGTTGGGGGGGGGGCTTTATGGGCCAAGGGGAAGGGGCACACCAGCCCACTAAGGGGCTGTGCGCCCCTCCCACCCCATCTCACGTAACCAGGAGAGGTGGCCCCCCCCCTAGGGCAGTCTCCCCTCCTGGCTTGGGGGGCAAGTCTCCTAGGGGTGGGGGCACCCAAAACCCATCTAGGATTCCCTCCCTGGCCGCCGCCCCTCCCCTAGATGGGATCTGAAGGGGATTGCCCCCTCTCCCCTTCTCCTATAAATAGTGGGGGTGGGAGGGCTGCCAGAAGACTGAGACCCTTCCCCTAGCGCAGCCCCTCCCCTCTCCTACACCTCCTCCTCCTCCGTAGTGCTTGGCGAAGCCCTGCCGGAGAACCACGAGCTCCATTGTCACAGCCCTAGAATTTGCTTGTAGCTTTTTACCTGAGTGAGCATCATGCATCATGTCTAAATTCTGAAAGTTGAATTGGGGAAAGCTGAAAGCCTCAGACATCATTTCAAAAAAATGATCAACATTAAAAATTGCTTCAAATAACCCAATAAAATGTTCCTGTTAAGCTATAAAAATATTGGTAAGAGGTAAAATTCAAACCAATATTTTTGGATTCACAGAAATATTTATTTTGGGCATTTGAGTTAATCCAATAATTATTTGCATTGGACTTATATTTGTGATATATTAACTATATGTCCAATAATTCTGATAAATTGTTGAGGGGCTTTGGAATAATCCATTTAGTCCCTGCAAAAATTATCAGAAGTGGAAGAAATAGTTTGGTTCAAAAACCAAATTAAAACCCATTTGCATAAATAGAAAACAGTAACAAAACAGAAAGAAGAGAGAGAGGAAACCTTACCTGTGCGGCCACCTGTAGCCCACCCACCTGGCCCAGGAGAGAAGCCGGCCCAGCCCACTTACCCCCTCGCTCGTCGTCTTCCTCCTGCCAGTAGGCAGGAGCGAGCACGCGCGCGCACCCGAGGAGCTCTCCACCTCCTGCTTCGCGCTGGAGGCCGCTCCTTCGTCCTAATCCGCGTCTGGAGACGCGCGAGGCCCTCCTCGACGCCACGCGACACCTGCACCTCTCCCTCTCTCTCCCTCGAGCGCCCTCCCTCCTCTGTCTCTCTCGCGCGCGTCCTCCCGAACGCGCCCGTCACCACCGACGCCGTTCGCCGCGGCCACAGCCACCGCCTCGCCTCCCCGACGCCTCCCAAAGCTCCGCCTCGACCTACCCTTCCTCCTCACCGCTCCAAGCGACGCCGGGAGCCCTGCAGTGACGCCATTGCCGTCGTCTTCACCGACGGGCACCGAAGATCGCCGGCCCCGATTCTCCGTCTCCAGGTCGTCCCCGAGCCCGCTGAGTCCTCCCTCGAGATCGTTGTGAGCTCCCACACCTTTCCCCCTCCTCCCCGCACTCGTTCCCACACTCTGGCCGCTCTTTTCACCGGAGCCGTGAGCTCCTCGCCGCCGGTGATGATGCAGACGAGACCAGGGCCACCCCAGCTTGCGCCTGAGCGTGTCACCATGTTCACTGCACTCCCAGGAGCCCGCAGCACCCTTCGGCTTCCCCTCTAGTGCACCGTAGCGACGAATCCATCATCACCCGAGCTCTGGCCGCCGCCACGAGCTCGAGTCCGGCGTGCTTGCTCCACCCCTGCCCTTCCGCTCACACAGTTCAACGCGGACGAGTCTCCTTGTTCCGTAGATGGCCTTGTCCGTCGTTTTGGACGCCGGAGGACGAATCCCGAATGCATCCGCCGTCTCTGGCCTCGCCGGCGGCGAGCCGCGGGTCAACTCCGGCGTGGTTTGACCCCAGTTGGCTGGGTTGACCCTCCCCTGGTTGACTGACGTGTGGGCCAGGCCCTTTTTTTAATTAGTGTTAGATTTAGTTAGTCCTAATTAACTTAGTTAAGTAAATTAGACACTGACATGCGGGCCCAGGCTCTAATTAACTTAAGTTAGTTAATTAGTCACTGACCAGTGGGTCCCACTGGTCAGGTTTGACCCGGACGCACCCTGTTGACTTGCTGACGTCACACCGACGTCATGCTGACGTAGTAAATGCTTTTCTGGTTTTTCTTATTTTGAAATGATTTAGAAATTCCAAAAAATAGTTAAAACTTCTAAAAATCATAGAAATTCAACCGTAACTCCAAATGAAATAATTTATATATGAAAAATTATCAGAAAAATTCAAGGAATCCATCTGTACCATTTTCATGCATGTTTGAACAATGTTTGTCCTCTGTTTTGGACAAAACAAATAATGGGCATTTAAATAATCATATATGGGGTTGGAATTTGAATCTTGTACTCAAACCAACTTCATTTAAATCATAGCTAGTTGCATTAGCTCAAACCACAGCATATTGACATGTCATGATCATGCATCATACTGTGCATTGCATTGATTGTATTTCTTTCTCTGTTGCCGGTATTTGTCCCCTCTCGATAGACGTGGTACCGACGCTGTGATCGTTGACACTGATGAAGACTCAATGTTATCTTCAGAAGTGCCAGGCAAGCACAACCCCCTTGTTCATTCCGATACAAGCCCACTCTCTCGCTCCTGCTCTCTTTTACTGCATTAGGACAACAACGATTTATCTGTTACTTGCCGCGGTAGTTGAACCCCTTATCCTCTGCATGACCTGTCATTGCCACAGTAAATAGATGAAACCCACTAGCATAAGTAGGAATTGTTTGAGCCCTGATGTGCCTACTCATTCATGCTTGTTTGTCATGCCTGCTACTGCTTAGAGTTGAGTCAGGTCTGATTCATCGGGGATGGATCGGAGGTGTGTAAACATGTCCTACTGTTGAGAGCTAAGTGTGTGAACACGATTTGGTAAAGGTAGCGGTGAGAGGCCATGTAGGAGTACATGGTGGGTTGTCTCATTGCAGCCGTCCTCAGGAACTGAGTTCTGTGTCTGTGATCCATGAACAGTTACTACCGCGCATTGGGCCCGAAACCAATGGACCCTCTCGGCTTCTTAATCACCCTAGTACTCTGTCCAGGAGTTGCAACTAGTTTCTGGTGTTTGTAGGATATGTGTTGGCGGCCGTGCGTAGCGCTGACCCTAGGGGTGGGCTATGTTGCGGTAGATACACTGTTGTAAGTGCATCTAGTGCCACCCCTAGTTGGTTTTGGAGTATTGACGACAAACCTAGTTGAGGGACTAATGTGTTTGTGAGAATTGCAGGATAACGCAGGTAGAAGTCCCTCATTGATTCGGTTTAGCTACCAGAGATGACCCCCAAAAATGTATGAAGACATTAAAGACAATGGTGGTTCATGAAGACATTCATGTCGAAGACAATGACATATGAAGACTCCCCATGAAGCCTTTGGAACTCGAAGACTTAGATCCTTCGTAGTTTTACTTATTCATGTTGTGTCATAGGAACCACCGTACTGTTAAGTGGGGTCCAAGAGAACCAGTCAGGATGACTGAAGTGATGCCTAATTCAAATCCTATGTCTTCGAGTGAAGACAATGAGAGAAAATCTTGTCCAGAGTCAGACAAGTCAACTTTACTTGCAGCCCAAGTAAAGTTGCCGTGAGAGTTCAAAATCCGACCGTTAGTACACGTGTCAGTTCCTTAGTGACCCAGGGTCATTTCGGACAAATCAGGTCAGGGTTGCCAAGTGGCTATAAATAGTCCACCCCCACAACCATAAACGGTTGGCTGCTCAGATTTCAGTGCACGGCTTTTGTCGTTTAAGAGCAACCCACCTCGAAGCCTTTGAGAGAAAATCCTTAGTGAGGAGAAAAGCCCTAACCACCCAGAGCCAGAGTAATTGGGCATCACTTAAGTCTTCTTGTCTGAGTGATCTGAAGACTTATTACACTTGAGGACTGTGCATCCTCCAGACGGTTAGGCGTCGCGTTCTGAGCATCCAAGAGGAATTGTGGATTGCCGGTGAACGAAGTCTGTGAAGGTTTGGGAGTCTACCTTGAAGACTTACCAGAGTGATTGGGCGGGGTCTGTGTGACCTTAGCTCAAGGAGAAAACGGTGAGGACTGGGTGTCCTGAGCTGCGTGTTCAGGACTGGGTGTCCGGGACTGTGTGTCCTTTGGTTTAAATACCTAGCCGCTCCAACCAGACGTACAGTTGTCACAGCAACTGGAACTGGTCCAACACATCACTGTCTTCAACGTGTCACTGGTTTCATCTTCACCTCCCTTTACTTACCAGTACACATTGTGAAGCTATTGCATGCCTGCTTAATCTTCTGTCTTCACAACCTGACTGTATGATCTGTTTGGCTTCATAACTTCTTCCAACCTGATCCTCATTACACTGAAGCTATTTGTCTCTGTGCTTTCACTGTACTGTATATTTGACTATGGCTTGCGTTGTGTAATCTACCTTCCGCTGCATAGTGATAGGCTTGTTCACTCTGTTTGTCTTCATAACTTCCACGTTTTGAAGACTTTCTTAAAAATCGCCTATTCACCCCCCCTCTAGTCGATATAACGCACTTTCAATTGGTATCAGAGCAAGGTGCTCCCTTGTTCTGTGTGATTCGGTTTAACCACCTGGAGTTTTAGCTATGTCGACTGCAGGGATAATTAAAGTCTCCGCTGCGTGCCCCGTCTTCGATGGAACTGAATATCCCTACTGGAAGAATAAGATGCGCATGCATCTTGAAGCCATTGACGTCGACCTATGGTATGTCATCGAAAACGGCGTTCCCAAGGCTGGAGAAGGTGTCACTGCGGCTGATGTCAAGAAGTTCACTCAACTGGACTCCACTGCCAAGAATATTATCTGTGGTCATCTGACCAAGGGACAGTACGGCCGTGTGAGTGCCTTGAAGACATCCAAGCTGGTCTGGGACTGGCTCTCCAAGGTCAATGAAGGCATCTCAACCCAGAGAGATCGGAGAATTAGTGTTCTTCGCAATCTCTTCAACCGCTTCAAGCGAAATGACAATGAGAATGTCCAGCACACATTTGACCGGCTCACTGACATCACAAATGAGCTTCAAGCCCTCGGCGCCACTGAGATCACCAAACATGAAATCGTCAAGACGCTGCTAAGATCACTTAACAGTTCATTTGACATCCTAGCCCTGATGATTCAAGAACGTCCAGACTTCAAGACACTCGATCCGTCTGACATACTTGAGAGGCTCAACACACATGAGTTTCAGCTTTCTGAGAAAAGAGATATCTACGGTCCAAACTATGGGCAAACTCGTGCCTTGAAGGCAAAAGCTGTGTCATCATCTGAAGAGGAATCTGACAGCAGTTCTGATGATCCTGAAGACATTGGAAGGGAACTTGCAATGCTAGTGAAGAAGTTCCAGAAATTCACCAAGAAGAAAGGCTTCAGAAAGTCTTCACGATCAAGCTCAAGGAATGATGAAGCTTCTGCGCATGACTACAAGAGGAAAACTTGTCACAAATGCAAGAAAACTGGACACTTCATCTCTGAATGCCCACAGTGGGACAATGAGAACAGAAAGAAGAAGAAGAGCAAGGAATATGACTCTGACGATAAGAAGACGAAGAAATACTCAAAGTCTTCGTCCAAGTCTTCCTCAAAGTCTTCATCACACAAGAAGAGTTCATCTGGCAAGGCTCGTGCGTTTGTTGGCAAGGAAATGGATTCAGAGGAGGAGTCTGCTTCTGAGGAGGTAGAGGTGGAGTCTGAGGAGGAGTCTGATTCAGGCATTGCAAGTTTCGCTACAGCCTATGTCGCCAAGTCCATCTTCAACACTGAAGACAATGACTCCATCTCCATCACCGATGCAAATGACAAGGACGACTCTACTCCCACCTACTGCTTCATGGCACGTGGTGCCAAGGTAAACACACGCACTACTCACTATCGAACATCTAGTGACGATGACTCTGATTGTGATTCAAAACCCAGTTACAAAACACTTGCTAAAATTGCAACTGAACAACAAAAGGCCATGGAACATATTCAAAAACTGTTAGACAGAAGCGATGATCTGTTGGGTGCTGAAATGACTCGTTCTGAATCCTTAATTGAAGACATAAAAAATCTTCATGTTAAGTATCAGGAACTCGAAGATCGTCTTGAGACTCTCTCAACTACTCATGAAAAGCTTTCCTATGATTATCTTCAGAAGAAGCAAGATCTTGAGAAGTTGAGAGCGGATCATGAAGATCTTCAAAAGGAAAACGAGTCACTTCGAGCCGAACAGATCAGTTCTGCTCAGGAAGGATTTGAACCACCATGCCTTAAATGCATTGAGTGTGATAATGCTATTTCTGTTGCTGAATGTTCCACTGCTACTGCTGTTGCAATATCTTCAACTGTTGAAGTGGTAACTAACCCCTCTGCTGAGGATACCACTGCTATTGCTGATGAAAATGCTAGGTTGAAGACATTGCTTGAAACAGGGATGTACAAAAGTCTCAAAGGACATCAGACACTATGTGATGTCCTGAAGAAGCAGATTCTGAACCGAAACCCTAGCAAAGAGGGTGTTGGGTTCGTGAGGAAAATTAATGCAGATGGCTCTTACTGGAAACCTGAGCAGTACCCCAAAACCACATGGGTTGCTGCAAAGGAATCCTCATCAGATCCATCCAATCTATCTGGCTTCACTTGTGCTAATCCAATTATCATTGATGAATCCTTTGATGCAAACTATAAACTGTTTAGGAATCAGAATGGTGAAGTATTTGCCAGGTACATTGGTACTAACTGCAGGAATGGACCGCCTATGAAGAAGATCTGGGTTCCAAAAATGTGTCTTGAGAATCTTCCTGTGAATGTCCTCATGACACCTCACATGAAGAAGACAAACCTCAGACCAAAGGCTTCATATGGTCCAAAGGTTTCATACAGGCAGAGGGCTCATCTGAGTTGCACTAACACAAATGCTTTGCAGGGAAACCATGCTCAGGCCTATGAGAGCGGTTCTTCAAACCGTCATTCTCATATGACCAAAAATTATTCTGCCTATTCTTATGAGTATTATTGCCCACCTGCTAGACTGTTTGCTAGGGCTCCAAAGCCAAAATTCTCAGATGCTGCACTTAGACTTATTGCTTCTAAGCCACCCTTGAAGATGTGGGTGGTTAAGAAAGCTTAACTCTCTTTTGCAGGGAAAGGTCTCCAGCACAAAACCAAAATCTTCTGATGCTATTGCTGGGGACCTTAAAAAACTCGTGGGGCGCACGATCAAATGCCCGAATGGCATCACTATGTATTTCATATCTGAATCGCATGCTACTCTCCCTGCTTGTCCTAACCGGGATCTCAGTTTTCATAATCCACTGGTTCGTCAAATGTTTTTGCTTCACAACACTCTTGGTGAAGCCTATCCCCCTAACTGCACTGTAGGGTACGACACCAGTGACTTCAGAGTCTTCAGTATGGATTATTGACAGCGGGTGTACAAATCACATGACTGGCAAGAGAAGTCTCTTTATGGACTCAACCTTACGTCCATCTGACAAGAGCCACATCACATTCGCTGACACTGGTAAAAGTAAAGTACTGGGTCTAGGTAGAGTTGCAATCTCAAAGGATCAACACATGGATAAAGTCATGTTTGTTGAATCCCTTGGCTTCAACTTAATGTCTGTCTCAATGCTTTGCGATTTAAACATGATTGTAATCTTTGGAAAATATCGTTGTCTGGTACTAATGGAATCTGACAAGTCTCTAGTGTTTGAAGGGTATCGAAAAGATGATTTGTACGTGGTAGATTTCTCAGCAGGGCCACAGCTTGCAGTTTGTCTTCTCGCAAAGGCTTCAGAATGCTGGCTTTGGCATCGAAGACTTGGGCATGCTGGCATGAGGAACCTCCACACCCTTGCTAAGAAGAAGCACGTCATAGGCATCGAGGGCGTCAAGTTCAAGAAAGATCACTTATGCGGTGCCTGTGAAGCTGGGAAGATGACAAGGGAAAAACATCCTTCGAAGACAATCATGACCACTACTCAACCCTTCAAACTGCTTCACATGGATCTCTTCGGTCCTACCCACTACTCAACTTTCTCCACTACTGCTTGCCTCTATGGATTCGTCATTGTTGATGATTACTCTAGATATACTTGGGTGCACATAATCCTTTACAAGACTGAAGTGCAGGATGTCTTCAGACGCTTCGCAAATCGGGCAATGAACAATTATGGCGCCAAGATAAAGCACATCAGAAGTGACAATGGCACAGAATTCAAGAACACCGGCCTTGACACATATCTTGATACATTGGGCATCACTCATGAATTCTCAGCTCCATACACGCCACAACAGAATGGCATCGTCGAACGCAAGAACAGAACACTCATTGAGATGGCCAGAACAATGTTAGATGAGTACAAGACACCAAGAAAATTCTGGACTGAAGCCATTGACACTGCATGCCATACTATCAACCGTGTATATCTTCACAAGCTGCTGAACAAGACATCTTATGAACTTTTGACTGGCAAGAAGCCAAATGTAAGTTACTTCAGAGTATTTGGATCAAGATGCTGGATCAAGGACCCTCACCACACCGCAAAATTTGCTCCAAAAGCACATGAGGGCTTCATGCTTGGATATGGAAAGGATTCGCACTCCTACAGAGTCTTCAATCTCTTTCACTACAAAGTGGTTGAAACAGTGGATGTGCGGTTTGATGAGACCAATGGGTCACAAAGAGAGCAACTACCAGATGTACTAGATGAAGTTCCAGCCAGTGAATCAATCAAGCTAATGGGAACTGGAGAAATTATACCCTCTGAAGCTCGTCCTGAAGAAGAACTTATCATCTCAGCACCTGATCCACATGAAGACAATGCTCAGCCTGAAGACATTCCTCCCCATGACAACGTAGATCAGCAAGAGCAAAGTCTTCGACCCCTACATCCTCATGTTGCCAATGAAGTGCAAATTGACAGAATAATTGATAGCATCAATGCACCTGGTCCACTGACTCGTTCAAAGGCAACTCAACTGGCAAACTTTTGCGGACACTTCGCATTTGTTTCAATCACAGAACCCAAGAAAACTGATGAAGCCTTTATGGAACCTGAATGGATTCAAGCTATGCAAGAAGAGCTTCAACAATTTGAGCTGAACAATGTATGGGAGTTAGTTAAGCGTCCTGATCCACGGAAGCATAACATAATAGGCACCAAATGGATATACCGCAACAAGCAAGATGAGCATGGCCAAGTCGTCAGAAACAAGGCTCGTCTCGTTGCTCAAGGATATACTCAAGTGGAAGGCATCGACTTCGACGAAACATTTGCTCCTGTGGCCAGACTTGAAGCCATCCGTATACTGCTGGCCTATGCAAATCATCACAACATAATCCTGTATCAAATGGATGTAAAAAGTGCCTTCCTCAATGGCAAAATTGAAGAAGAAGTGTATGTAGCGCAACCACCTGGGTTTGAAGATCCAAAACATCCTGACATGGTGTACAAGCTCAAAAAGGCACTATATGGCCTCAAACAAGCCCCTCGGGCCTGGTATGATACACTCAAATACTTCCTGAAGAGCAAAGGCTTCATACCTGGTTCCCTGGATCCCACTCTCTTCACAAAGACATATGATGGTGAACTGTTTGTGTGCCAAATATACTTGGATGACATTATCTTCGGCTGCACCAATCAGAAGTACAGTGAGGAGTTCGGATATATGATGCAAGAGCAATATCAGATGTCTATGATGGCGGAGCTGAAATTCTTCCTCGGTCTTCAGATAAGGCAACAACGCAATGGCATCTTCATATCTCAAGAGAAATACCTCAAAGACTGCCTGAAGAAGTTCGGTATGCAAGACTGCAAAGGCTTCACAACACCAATGCCAGCCAAACATCATCTGGGTCCTGACGACAATGGTAAAGAGTTCGATCAAAAGGTATACCGCTCCATGATTGGTTCTTTGCTTTATTTATGTGCATCTAGGCCAGATATTATGCTTAGTGTTTGCATGTGTGCTCGGTTTCAAGCGGCACCAAAGGAGTCGCATCACTTAGCAGTGAAGCGAATTCTTCGATATTTGGCTCACACACCAACTCTAGGGTTATGGTATCCGAAGGGCTCAGAGTTTGATCTGGTTGGATTTTCGGATGCTGATTACGCTGGTGACAAGGTTGATCGGAAGTCCACATCAGGCACATGTCATTTCCTGGGCCGATCTCTTGTCTGTTGGTCTTCAAAGAAGCAGAACTGTGTATCTCTCTCCACTGCTGAATCTGAATACATTGCTGCTGGATCCTGCTGCGCTCAGCTTCTATGGATGAAGCAAACCCTCAAGGATTATGGCATTCATTTGAAGCAAGTGCCACTTTACTACGACAACGAAAGCGCCATCAAGATCGCCAACAACCCAGTTCAGCACTCGAAGACAAAGCACATTGAAATTCGTCATCATTTTCTCAGAGATCATGTTACAAAGGAAGACATTGATATCATACATGTCAACACTGAAGAGCAATTGGCAGATATCTTCACCAAGCCCTTGGATGAGAAGAGATTTTGCAAGTTACGGTGTGAGCTAAATATCTTGGAATCCTCAAATGTCCTATGATCAGGCACACATCCTAACACTTATGCATGATGATGACTTAGATGTGCAACACACAAAGTAACGTATATCTTCAATCAATGAAGACATACATTCTAAGTGTGAATACATTAACGTGGAATTTGACCTCGGAGCGCCACGATAATTGTGCGTCGTGTCTGGGTCCAATACTTCCTATACGGTGGATAACGCCACCACCAAAAATTTTCTGCCTGAAGTGTTTTACTCATGGCATTACATTTGCTATGTCTTCACATTTGGTTTGGCTTCAATCTCAACATGTCTTCATGATTATCTTCACTGTGTTGATTATATATGCACTGGTGTTCTGTCCTCTACAGCATTCACTTATAGCTATGTCTTCTTGTCTGAATCTTTTGAACTAAGTGAATGTGATCGGACCCTAACCTCTCCATGCTTCCTACCTCAAACTCTATCTCTCCAAGTCATATACACTCTGTTGAAACTGTCGAATGTCTTCACTGCATCCTTGTCAGAAGAAGACACAGAGACAAACTTTAAAACAGCCTTCAATGTTTTTCCATCAACTAGAATTCCGGAGAAGTAGGAACGACTCCCGACAAACCAGGCGTGCGTGGGGTGAAACTGCCCCCACAATTCCGCATGCTGGCCACGTACTGATCAGATGCGAATCGCCAGGGGCACCTGAGTAATAGCGCAGTGCCGCCCATATCCCTATAAATACACGTTTCACTGCGGTCATTATCTCTTCTTCCTCCCTCGCACAAACCCTAGCGCCACCGCTAACTCTCAACGACGCCGGCGACGAAGTGCTTCACTGCCGCGACCTCTCCGACGCCGTTCTCATGCCGACAGCGGACACCAGTCTCTCCGCCGTTGTCCTAAGTGTCTTCCGTCGCCAAGTTAGGGCACGGAGGATCGAACTGCTCGGCCTCACCTCTCATCTCGTCTAGCAGTTCCAAGTCTGGTAAATAACAAGCCTTTTACAGCCTCTTTTGATCCTATTGATCCATCACTTTCTGCCAAAAGAGGTTTCTATTCCTTCAAGTTTCATTCCTCTTGTCTGAATCTCATAACTTGCCTAGCATATTCACTTGTTCTTCATGAAGTAATTAGATTCCTCACTTGTACTGATCTATGGGTTCGTACAAATCTGGAACCAACTTCTTTTCTATAAAGTGAATGTCTTCGCATGATGAGGTCAATGTCTTCTACACTGATTTATCTTCAAAATCTTCTGAGAATGCATATGACCTCTTCCCCTTCCCTCGCACCTTAATGCTGTCACAGGTACATGTCCGTGGGAGAATCTTTTGGTTCTCATAGTCTGCATTCATTTGCAGAGTTCCTACAGCGTCACATCAATTCACCCGAAGCAAGTTCCTGTTGGTCAAGCAAAAGGAAGCCTTTGAAGCCTTTGAATCCTTTGAAGCCTTTGAATCTTTTGAAGCCTTCCAAGTTAAGCTTCATGGCATCCGAGAAACAATCAAGGAAGGGAGGCAGACAGAGACGGGGTGACACATCTAAGGATCTGCGTGAAGATTTGGCAGAAATGTACCAAACAGATCCTGAAGAAAGCTATGGTCAGCGCAAGACACGAATCCAATGGATTCGCAGGTATTGGGCAGAGCAGTGGTTCCTATACCGCTTCGTCACCAAAGAATATGCAGAGAAGTGCGCCATCAAGAGGCCATGGGGAGATGCCTTGTACAAGAATCTCGTACCCCGAACCAGAGACGAAGCCATTGCTCAAGGCTTCTTTCCATGCATGGTCAGGGGACAACAGCCAGCTGATGCACATCCATCATCCCTTCTCTGGTGTCGCGATGACACTCTGTTCAAGCGCAACTTCCAATTTGCCTAGAACTCTGCGAAGCAAAACAAGAAGGAGTTTGGATTGGACTTCAACCCTGGTCCCTCCAGACCAAGGGCAGATGGCACACGCGACGCTAATCCCAATGTCATCGGGCCATTTGCCAATCTCGACGGCCTCATCACTCACATTATAGTCCAAGGGACTGTCGTGAACGACCCTCCAGCAGACACTGAGTCTGATGATGCTCCTACTGCCCCAGAGCCGAAGCAGATGAAGAAGAAGCCAAAAGCTTCCAAGCCAGTCGCCTCCCCCAAGATCTCCAAAGCGAAGCCATTGGCCACTGCACCTCCTGAAGCCAGTGTGCAGTCTGAAGACTTATCAAGAGTCTCCAAGCCTCAAGAAGCAAAGAAACCACAGCCACACACCAGCAAAGAGCTAACTGTCGCTGCCGTTCTTCGCTGCGAAGCCATTGATCTGTCCAGTGACGAAGATCTTGGTGATGACGCTCTTGAGCAGCTCATCAAGAGCAAGGAGGAGGCTGAAATCTTCAACAATATGCCTCTGTTCAATGCAAAAATCATCCACAACTTCATAGATGAGTGGTTTGACACACCCAACATCAGCTTTGATGATCTTTAGCTGCCTATTGGCCTCAGCGTAGCCTTCCAAGGAGCTATTGCTTCAGAACTCGCAATTGCCCAGCGCATCGTGGAACTGAAGCAAAAGATCGATTTTGAAAAGGCTCAGTTCAAGCAGAACATGGCCACACTCAGCGTCCAAGAAATCAAAGACTTCAAAGTCATGCTACATGAGTTGAAGGAAAACTTCATGCAGAAACGTGCAGAGGCTCAGGGTTCACGCGAGCGCATGAAGAATTTGGCTGATCTCTGCGTACAGGCCTACAATGAGGCCGAGAAGCGAAAGGCACTTGGGCGTCCCGGCATCGACCCCAGGATGGCCGCCAAGAAAAAGAAGATGCCCACCGTGGCTGAAGAAGAGGCCCCACGCCAAGAAGCTGTTCCAATTGTCCTCCCCACCGCCAAGCCTAGCTCGAAGCCAAAGCGCTCACCCGCTTCAGAGCTTAAGAAGACAAGGATAGCCGAAGCTAAAGCAAGGAAGAGGAAACACTCTGAAGCCTCTCCTTCAGACCCCACCATCAAAAAGCGCAAGTCCAAGAAGTCTCGGGCTGCTCCCACAAAGCCCTTGATAGTTGAACCCCTTTCCGTTCGCCGTCCTCATGAAGATCGTCAGATGACCGTCCATGAGCCTGCTCTCACCGAGGCTCAGCATGATGAAGACATTCCAGCAGCCGACCCCACAGCTGCTGAAGACATTGGTCTCCAAGACAATGTACAAGATGATGCAGTCCTTCCTCAGCTCGAATCGAGTGAATTGCTCAGCATTGGTCGTCCCCTGACACCAATCACACAAGATGCATCGTGGGCAGATCGCCCACAGGAGGAAGAGGATGAGCCCCAGCCCACTACAACTCCACCGGCGTTGCCTGCATTCCATAGTCTTCGCAAAGGACCAAGGGCTCAGACTGCTGACGACATTCCGGCTGCATCAGCCGAAGCACAAGCAGAAGAGCATGAAGAACCTCAAGCTCCATCTCCCCCACACCAGCAAGAAGAAGTTCTCAAGGAGGCTGACACCACTGCGGCTGCCACACATAATACTGAAGCATTTGTGGAGCCCGACCAACCAACAACTTCAAGAGATACTGAAGCAACTGCCTCTGACCCTTCTGTGCCTGTGTCTGCTGCCGGACCACAGTTCAATTACCATATTGCGCACAGGCCCCAGGTACAGAAGCCAATCCCACGACTGCCAAGGTTCCCAGGTCCAGTCACTGCTCCTGGCTCCTTCAATGTCAATAGCTTCAGGG
The DNA here is from genome assembly GCA_034509565.1 of Triticum monococcum. Lineage (NCBI taxonomy): Eukaryota > Viridiplantae > Streptophyta > Magnoliopsida > Poales > Poaceae > Triticum > Triticum monococcum. The sequence continues at coordinate 634,590,980 of CM067842.1, forward strand.
CAGACAACACTTTCTTCAACCGCTCCAAGAACCCTTACTCAAGGGAAAAGATTGTGTCAGATAGGTTCTGGAGCTACCCACAGCGCAGCTACTACTCCTGCGTCCTCTACAACCAGAGCCGTATCTTTCCACATCAGTGCCTTGAAGTTGAAGCTTTTGCTGGTCTGCCTGGTCTGGAAGAAGCCCTGGACTGCTTCAAGCAAGTTGGCCTGCTGCCATTTGTCACGGATGAAGAGCACTGGAACGAAGAGCTTCTGCTTCAGTTCTATGCCACATTGCACATCAAGGGCTACAACAGAGATCCGAAGACTTGGGTCCTGGAGTGGATGACCGGCAACGTCCATCATGAAGCCAATGCATTTGATATCATTGAGCTCACCGGCCTACCCACTCCAGGCGAACTCTTCGAAGAAGGCTGCCAACTCCATACTGAAGCAGTTGAGAGCATATTTCAGCGACCTGAGCCGAATATGAGTCAGATGCTCTCAATGATGAAGCCATTGCCTTCTGACGCACCTTACCCAACGGAGTTCTTCGTTGAAGACTTAGAGTACCTGCCTAGAACTATCTATCACATCATCAGGCGGACTCTATGGCCCATTAAGGGGCACTCTCGATATGCCAAGGTTGAAGGTGCCATGAAGACTCTCATCTTCTGCATCCTACACGGCAAATGCTTCAATGCCCAGGATCTCTTCATACGTCAACTTGCTGCGTCTGGCTCAGATCTCTTTGGTCTGAAGATTTATGCTCCATGGGTTATGAGGCTAATCAAGCTCCACTCTGCAATATCATATCAGCCCTCAGCCCGCAACCATAGAATCTTCTTACCCGATGTGGACACCTCTGCTGAAGCTATTTATCCTGAGCCTACCAAACAGCCACTAAGTCTTCAGAATGCAGAACACCAAAGCTTCACTCAACATGATGAAGGTGTTGAAGCCATTTCCAGAGTCTATCCAATGGCTGGCACCACACGTGCCCCTGCATCCACTGAAGCCACTGACAGCGAAGCTGGACAGAGACCCAAGAAACGCGCTCGTACACTCACTGATCGTGAACTTCTTGTGGCTCTGCATCAAAAGCATGATAGGCATCACGACTAGCTCAAGCGGCAGATGCACAGTATCATGCAAGACGTCAATCGCATCAGGAATCTGGCCACCAAGAACGCCTTCGTCGCACACGAAACTTGTCGCCGCACTTGGAAAGGCCTCACTATGATGTGCACTGAAGCTGAATTGCAAGAGGATGGCTTCAAGGAGCGTTTCAAGTTTGACTCCACACCCCCCAGAAGAGCTGTGTTGCGTGGGACTCCTTCACTTGAAGAATCCGAGTTCTCTTCCTCTGCTGCCACCGTGACGGGAAAAATCATTGAGGAAGAAGACGACGCCACATCACCACCAATGTCTTCAGCGCGCGTCGTCACTGCCCCAAGCTCGCCTGCACCACCAAACGTCTCCACCGACCCTGCTGCGCCTGGGAACGCATAGAAAACTCTATGTCTTCAAACCTTTTTGGTCATCACTGACAAAAGGGGGAGAAGCATATGATGTTTATAGTCTTCAAGCGGGTCAATAATATGGGCGGGTGCTTTATATTTTGCATTTTGCTTCGTGCTTACAACTCTTGTTTTGCTACATTTGGTTCTTTGAGTTGTAACACTTAAACTTGATGGTCGTCTGCTACTATGTTTGCCACTGTGTTCTTGCGAAGATAAATTCCGCATGTACGACGATAATTTCCGCACTCTTATCATTTCGCAGACGTCCATTTTTCATTATGCATATCATTATCTTCATATATCTTTACGTGCATGATGGATTGTCATCATAAGTTGAAGCGGATTCCCACAAATACAACCTGCTGTGTGCATTTGCATTCCAGAAGCAAATCACTTAATATGCACATCTTCAGGGGGAGCCCTTGCAGCTTATGAAGACAATTCCTTTACAATTTCACAAATTATATTCCCCGTTGAAAACTTCAACTAGTTTGTCATCAATCACCAAAAAGGGGGAGATTGTAAGTGCATCTTGTGCCACCCCTAGTTGGTTTTGGAGTATTGACGACAAACCTAGTTGAGGGACTAATGTGTTTGTTAGAATTGCAGGATAACACAGGTAGAAGTCCCTCATTGATTCGGTTTAGCTACCAGAGATGACCCCCAAAAATGTATGAAGACATTGAAGACAATGGTGGTTCATGAAGACATTCATGTCGAAGACAATGACATATGAAGACTCCCCATGAAGCCTTTGGAACTCGAAGACTTAGATCCTTCGTAGTTTTACTTATTCATGTTGTGTCATAGGAACCACCGTACTGTTAAGTGGGGTCCAAGAGAACCAGTCAGGATGACTGAAGTGATGCCTAATTCAAATCCTATGTCTTCGAGTGAAGACAATGAGAGAAAATCTTGTCCAGAGTCAGACAAGTCAACTTTACTTGCAGCCCAAGTAAAGTTGCCGTGAGAGTTCAAAATCCGACCGTTAGTACACGTGTCAGTTCCTTAGTGACCCAGGGTCATTTCGGACAAATCAGGTCAGGGTTGCCAAGTGGCTATAAATAGTCCACCCCCACAACCATAAACGATTGGCTGCTCAGATTTCAGTGCACGGCTTTTGTCGTTTAAGAGCAACCCACCTCAAAGCCTTTGAGAGAAAATCCTTAGTGAGGAGAAAAGCCCTAACCACCCAGAGCCAGAGTAATTGGGCATCACTTAAGTCTTCTTGTCTGAGTGATCTGAAGACTTATTACACTTGAGGACTGTGCATCCTCCAGACGGTTAGGCGTCGCGTTCTGAGCATCCAAGAGGAATTGTGGATTGCCGGTGAACGAAGTCTGTGAAGGTTTGGGAGTCTACCTTGAAGACTTACCAGAGTGATTGGGCGGGGTCTGTGTGACCTTAGCTCAAGGAGAAAACGGTGAGGACTGGGTGTCCTGAGCTGCGTGTTCAGGACTGGGTGTCCGGGACTGTGTGTCCTTTGGTTTAAATACCTAGCCGCTCCAACCAGACGTACAGTTGTCACAGCAACTGGAACTGGTCCAACACATCACTGTCTTCAACGTGTCACTGGTTTCATCTTCACCTCCCTTTACTTACCAGTACACATTGTGAAGCTATTGCATGCCTGCTTAATCTTCTGTCTTCACAACCTGACTGTATGATCTGTTTGGCTTCATAACTTCTTCCAACCTGATCCTCATTACACTGAAGCTATTTGTCTCTGTGCTTTCACTGTACTGTATATTTGACTATGGCTTGCGTTGTGTAATCTACCTTCCGCTGCATAGTGATAGGCTTGTTCACTCTGTTTGTCTTCATAACTTCCATGTTTTGAAGACTTTCTTAAAAATCGCCTATTCACCCCCCCTCTAGTCGATATAACGCACTTTCAACTGTGGCACGGTGTACCGGGCGCCCGTTTGGTGTCTCGGGAACCCTGCACACATCGTTTGGGGCTGTGAGCGAAACTCCGGCCGGATCTCCTCGCGGATGGAACCCGAATAGGCGATAAACTTGGACTAGAGACTTAAGTGTTTAGGTAGGCCGTGGCCGACACCCTCGCCCGACTTCCGCTTGAAGGTTGCCGAGGTACATGACGTGTACAGGGCTATAAGTGGTGAGAGCGTGTGTGAAGAAGTACACCCCTGCAGGGTTATCATTATCTATTCGAATAGCCGGATTCCTCGGATATGGAAACTTGGACCCCTTGCATAGTTCATAGACAAGTGAAAGTGGATACCCTAAAACTTGCAAGATAAGCATGAGTGCTATGGATGGCCTTCTCGTAGGGAGACGAGAGCAGATCCATAGTGGTGTATTGATTGGTGAATATGTGGACTCGTGTGCGCCACCTCAAAAGAGTTGCTCGCAATCGTAGTTCAGGTTAGCCACTGAGTCAAAGCTGGCTTGCTGCAGTTAAACTCCACCACCCTCCCTTGTTGATACCGATGCATATGTAGTTTAGTTCTGATGTAAGTCTTGCTGAGTACCTTTGTACTCACGTTTGCTTAATTTATGTTTTGCAGAGAGACTTCAGTCTCGCTAGTAGTTCCGCGTGGACTTCGACGTTTAGCTTGATACCCCAGCTACGATCTTGTGCCCTCGGCAGGATCTGGTAGATAGTCAGGCTTCTTAGCCTTTTTCATTTGTAGATGTCTGTTCTCAGACATGTTAAGCTTCCGCATGTGCTTCGCAGTGTATGCTATGATTGTTGGGTCATGAGACCCATGCTTGTAATATCTGGCTCTTCGGAGCCTAATGAACAAATACTTGAGTTGTAGAGTTATGTTGTGATGCCATGTTGTATTTACACATATCGAGCATATTGTGTGTATGATTAAAATGCTTGGTATGTGTAGGATCCGACAACCTAGTTGTTTATCCTTCGCAGCCTTTCTTATGGGGAAATGTAGTCTAGTGTTCCTCGAGCCATAGTAGTCCGCTACAGCCCGGTTCACCGGAGTCCTGCTAGCCCAGCACTACTGTTTAGGACACTTGACTGGCCGGCATGTGTTTCACTTCGTCCCTATGTCCGTCCCTTCGGGGAAATGTCACGCGGTGATTTCCGGTGTCCTGCCTAGCCTGCTACAGCCCGGGATCCCCGGAGTCCTGTTAGCCCAGTGCTACAGCCCGAAATCACTCGTTGATGACCGACATGTTCAATGTGACTCATGTATGCCTGTCTCCATAGGTCTGTGCCGCTTTGGGTTCACGACTAGCCATGTCGGCCCGGGTTCCCGGTCATATGGATGCTAGCGACATTGTCATATACGCGAGCCAAAAGGCGCAAACGGTCTCGGGCCATGGTAAGGCGACACCCGTGGGATACCGTGCGTGAGGCCGCAAAGTGATATGAGGTGTTACCGGCTAGATCGATGTGGCTTAGAATCGGGGTCCTGACAGCGTTGGTATCAGAGCCTGACTGCCTATAGGATTACCAAGCCAAATTGGTCGAAGTTGAGTCTAGAAATGCTTTAGTTATGTAAGGGAATTGATTGTGGAAGGGAACGTAAGGCTCTTTTTACTCCTTTACCCTATGCCCTTCTGATCTGAGTCAACCTCTTCTTTCTACAGGGATTAAGAATTAGGCCTTCTCATCTATCTATCATGATGACGTGTTACTAAACCGTAGTTGCCTAGGATTGTTGAGTTCAAGCCTCAGATCAGTTCCTACTACTTCCATATATTCATAACTGGCGTCAGAACCTTGATATTATGATTCTGAGTGGTTATGCCACCATTTTTGCAGGATGTCTCAAATCTTTTCGAGCATTTACAGCCGTTATGCTGTCCGAGTCATCCCAGGTTTCTAAATAGTCTGATGCATTTGCAAACCTCTTCCCATGTTCCTGATGTCCATTTAGGCCGGGTTAATCACACTAATCGGTGAGTTGAGGTACTCCGTTGCCTCGGCATTTATGTTGGAACTATTATTATGACCCTAGGTGTCTTAGAGGATCACCTAGTAATCGAACCATGTTTTGTGTTCCCAGTGTGATGATTCTGGCCATCATTCTCAAAAGCATTCCGTGATGCCATTTAGTTAGTAGGCACTCTATTCCTGGGTTTTGAACCCGAGACTCACCCTACCTACTTCATGTTGATAGTGTTTGCTAGTTCCTTAGGACATTAGTAAACCTTGTGATAGACCTCGAGGTCCGTGGTATATCCTTCTTCCAAATACTATGAACCACTTATGGCAGAAGTTCTTGAACCAAAGGATCACAACCAGAGTGCTCTTGATGAGTTCTCCATTCTATATTGTGGCTCTGCCAGTTCTACCTTTCTGCATGGGTTATCTGGAAGAAATATGTTGAGCTTTGCTCGACATACTAATCTATGCCTCCACAGCTTAGAAAATTATATGTTCCTTGAGTTGTTCCTCTTCAGTTGTATTCCGACCATCCTCTATCAGTAGATATCCAAGAGTATGTATGCATTCGTGTTCATCGATGCCTAGTACCCTTGTGGTTCGTCAAGCCGTTCTATTTCAGAATGACTAGGAGAAACAAACTCCAGTACCTCATCCATTTCTGGGATCGGGTCAAAGTGGTTGTATTCCGCAGATCAAAATGCCAATCCAGCTTTTGTTCTGTTCTACCTCGGAGTATTACCCCCTCTATGTCAGGATTGTCATAGGAAATGCAGCATCTCTCATGAATTCTTGACGTAGTGATACTCCCTCCATCATTATTCATTTCTCGGTTTCCGTGTTGTTGCAACCGGAATGCCGGCAAGTGAGTCGTGATGTGTGAAGTCAATACTCCTAGCAACCCTGTTGCTTGGTAGTAAATGGACGAAATTCTCATTCTTAGCGTGTTGGTTATCAAATCATCATTCTAAGATTGATCGTGCTACCTAGCCCATATTTCTGGTGCACTCCTTGATCGAGGAGTTAGGATTGTGCCAATCCCTTGCTCTTTTGATCACATCTTCTTGCCTTGAAAGCAAGGTTGTTCTCGAGCTTAGTAACATATTGGTGGTTCGTGATTTCCGGATATCTTCTCGGAAGTGTTACCAGGTTGTCACCTGACCGTTATGTTGAGTTCGTGATCAAGTTGGTTTTCCGATAAACCACTTTTCCCCAAGAACCTGTGTTGGATACCCCTGAACTAATTGGTTAAGCTAAAACAACAACTTGGAGAGTTGGAAGATAAAAGCTTAATCTACTTAGTTCACTCTTAAGGGATATCCTTGTGTGTGTGTGCTGAAGAAAGGTGATATCTTCGTCAATTGGTCCTCGTGATCAGTTGTTGGATCTATTGCCTTGACAAAACTTTGACTTGAGTATGGGATATCGTCAAGTCAAATCAGAACCAACGATGTTCGTAATGTTGTCTTACTCGTGGCTGATTCCTCGAGCATACACCATTACATCTTTTGGTCTGACCAATACTATCACATCGTTCACATGATGGTGGAAGTCCAGTGATATGGAAATACCGATGCGTTGTTGTTGAGCCCATCAGCAGCATTTTATCTCCCCCATGATTCATGTCGAACGCTACACTAGCATTGGAAACTTTATAAGCATTATCTTCGTGTTTCGTTCATGAAGCATATGTTTGGATGAAAGTAGTGACTTTCCCTGATTCATGTGCATATGTTGCAAGTTGCCGCTGTGAATTTGGGAAAGTTTGTCTTGCTTTCTCTGGAATCATCCCAAATCGGTCACGCATACGTGCGAAGTATACTGTGGTTTGGAGACTTGCAACCTTCATTCTATATGTATCCCTAGCACACCAAGCCACTGATTGATTTGTTCAAGGAGAAGAAGTTTCTTCTTAGGGGCTAGAATTACGCAAGGACTTCGTTATCCGCAATGATGGTTCCCCACTTGAACTCGGTAGTGTTTTATTATAAGACTACTACGTGGTCATGCTTGTCTGGGACAGTGTGTTCACATGTTTGTAGCAGAACCAGCTCATGTTTTGGAGCTTACTATCGTAGTTCATTCCCCGAGGATCTCGCAACGTCATCTCGTCGATTTGTGTTGCAAAACTTCATTTTATTTCTAGACTCGATGAGTCTGGAGTATCCTGACACCAACCAGATCTGAATCTCAGGCAGATATGATGGTGGGAGCATTTTCCAAGAACTATAATATTGGTCCCTCGATAAACGGTAAAGTGGATGTCGTGGCCAACACATCCAGCCGGAAGACCTATTATTGTAGTATCTCGATTGAAGAAAGTTGGCCACCTTTCCATGAGGATTTCGTAGGATTTACTCCAGAAGTTGTTCCTTATGGATCTATTGTATTCCGAAGTCCGACCACTACTTGGTGGCTATGCCGATGCTTAAAGCATGACCGTGGTAACCAGTACATCAAGGAGAACATTAGAAGCGGAGTGCTAAATGTCTCTCGGTCGATCATCCAGATTTTGTTTCCTTGGCTTCGCTAAGGTGAAATCTGAGACAGTGTTATCTTCCTTTGCATCTGCATCTCCCACCATTATTCATCATGGGAGCATGTTGTGTTGCCAGGATCCTTGACACGGATATTGGCAGAACCTTGATGAGTATGGAAATGCTAAAGTTCTTGAGAGCACGCTCAGGCACTAGGTTCTGATGTTGTCGTTAACTGGAATGTGCCTCCGTTCTCTCAGTTGTTCGATATCCATCCAATTGGTGGAATCACCTTTGCCGGTGAACCTTCTCCCCAGTTACTAGAATCATTCCCAACATTTGCATTTTGTTCCCAGCTTGCACCTCAGTAGTTGTTGTTCATGATCATCTTCAAAAGTGGACTTACCATGGGTCTCATCCATTTCTAATGATAAGCAAAAATCATCCATTGCGTTGTCTTCAACAAGGTAGTCCACATCATCCATTCTAGTCCGAGTATGTCATTCTTTCAAACTCCTTCAAAAGATTGATTGTAAATTGCCTTAAGCTGGTATGAAGAGTTTCAACGATCTCTGAATCAAAAGTAATTCTTTTTGCCACTTAAGGGAATAGTTCCTCGAGTCACCTTCCCCGAGGTGCCCTGTTTTAGAATCATGGCAATTTCCCTCGTTACTTTGAAACCCTCATCAAATTATTTCTTCTATCGCTCCTGATGCAAGTTTTGCCTCTCAGTTCGCGAGATGTTTCTATGTCTCACTCCATGAGTTGATCCTGAGTTGTTCGATCTTCGAGAAGATCGATCCTTCTAGAGTTTTCCCTTCCCTCTCGTTGTCATGTTGGTTGGAATTCTCAGAGCAAGACATCAAGACAATGATGGTGATCAGATCAACAACCTTATGCGATGCAACCTGGATCGTGAAGACCGTGTTAGTTGTGCCCCTCTGTCTTCTTACCCCACGTCTTGAATCTCGGGACGAGATTTTTGTTAGTGGGGGTGAGTTGTCACAGCCCTAGAATTTGCTTGTAGCTTTTTACCTGAGTGAGCATCATGCATCATGTCTAAATTCTGAAAGTTGAATTGGGGAAAGCTGAAAGCCTCAGACATCATTTCAAAAAAATGATCAACATTAAAAATTGCTTCAAATAACCCAATAAAATGTTCCTGTTAAGCTATAAAAATATTGGCAAGAGGTAAAATTCAAACCAATATTTTTGGATTCACAGAAATATTTATTTTGGGCATTTGAGTTAATCCAATAATTATTTGCATTGGACTTATATTTGTGATATATTAACTATATGTCCAATAATTCTGATAAATTGTTGAGGGGCTTTGGAATAAACCATTTAGTCCCTGCAAAAATTATCAGAAGTGGAAGAAATAGTTTGGTTCAAAAACCAAATTAAAACCCATTTGCATAAATAGAAAACAGTAACAAAACAGAAAGAAGAGAGAGAGGAAACCTTACCTGTGCGGCCACCTATAGCCCACCCACCTGGCCCAGGAGAGAAGCCGGCCCAGCCCACTTACCCCCTCGCTCGTCGTCTTCCTCCTGCCAGTAGGCAGGAGCGAGCACGCGCGCGCACCCGAGGAGCTCTCCACCTCCTGCTTCGCGCTGTAGGCCGCTCCTTCGTCCTAATCCGCGTCTGGAGACGCGCGAGGCCCTCCTCGACGCCACGCGACACCTGCACCTCTCCCTCTCTCTCTCCCTCGAGCGCCCTCCCTCCTCTGTCTCTCTCTCGCGCGTCCTCCCGAACGCGCCCGTCGCCACCGACGCCGTTCGCCGCGGCCACAACCACCGCCTCGCCTCCCCGATGCCTCCCAAAGCTCCGCCTCGACCTACCCTTCCTCCTCACCGCTCCAAGCGACGCCAGGAGCCCTGCAGTGACGCCATTGCCGTCGTCTTCACCGACGGGCACCGAAGATCGCCGGCCCCGATTCTCCGTCTCTAGGTCGTCCCCGAGCCCGCTGAGTCCTCCCTCGAGATCGTTGTGAGCTCCCACACCTTTCCCCCTCCTCCCCGCACTCGTTCCCACACTCTGGCCACTCTTTTCACCGGAGCTGTGAGCTCCTCGCCGCCGGTGATGATGCAGACGAGACCAGGGCCACCCCAGCTTGCGCCTGAGCGTGTCACCATGTTCACTGCACTCCCAGGAGCCCGCAGCACCCTTCGGTTTCCCCTCTAGTGCACCGTAGCGACGAATCCATCATCACCCGAGCTCTGGCCGCCGCCACGAGCTCGAGTCCGGCGTGCTTGCTCCACCCCTGCCCCTTCCGCTCACACAGTTCAACGCGGACGAGTCTCCTCGTTCCGTAGATGGCCTTGTCCATCGTTTTGGATGCCGGAGGACGAATCCCGAATGCATCCGCCGTCTCTGGCCTCGCCGGCGGCGAGCCGCGGGTCAACTCCGGCGTGGTTTGACCCCAGTTGGCTGGGTTGACCCTCCCCTGGTTGACTGACGTGTGGGCCAGGCCCTTTTTTTAATTAGTGTTAGATTTAGTTAGTCCTAATTAACTTAGTTAAGTAAATTAGACACTGACATGCGGGCCCAGGCTCTAATTAACTTAAGTTAGTTAATTAGTCACTGACCAGTGGGTCCCACTGGTCAGGTTTAACCTGGACGCACCCTGTTGACTTGCTGACGTCACACCGACGTCATGCTGACGTAGTAAATGCTTTTCTGGTTTTTCTTATTTTGAAATGATTTAGAAATTCCAGAAAATAGTTAAAACTTCTAAAAATCATAGAAATTCAACCGTAACTCCAAATCATAGAAGTGCCAGGCAAGCACAACCCCCTTGTTCATTCCGATACAAGCCCACTCTCTCGCTCCTGCTCTCTTTTACTGCATTAGGACAACAACGATTTATCTGTTACTTGCCGCGGTAGTTGAACCCCTTATCCTCTGCATGACCTGTCATTGCCACAGTAAATAGATGAAACCCACTAGCATGAGTAGGAATTGTTTGAGCCCTGATGTGCCTACTCATTCATGCTTGTTTGTCATGCCTGCTACTGCTTAGAGTTGAGTCAGGTCTGATTCATCGGGGATGGATCGGAGGTGTGTAAACATGTCCTACTGTTGAGAGCTAAGTGTGTGAACACGATTTGGTAAAGGTAGCGGTGAGAGACCATGTAGGAGTACATGGTGGGTTGTCTCATTGCAGCCGTCCTCAGGAACTGAGTTCTGTGTCTGTGATCCATGAACAGTTACTACCGCGCATTGGGCCCGAAACCAATGGACCCTCTCGGCTTCTTAATCACCCTAGTACTCTGTCCAGGAGTTGCAACTAGTTTCTGGTGTTTGTAGGATATGTGTTGGCAGCCGTGCGTAGCGCTGACCCTAGGGGTGGGCTATGTTGCGGTAGATACACTGTGGCACGGTGTACCGGGCGCCTGTTTGGTGTCTCGGGAACCCTGCACACATTGTTTGGGGCTGTGAGCGAAACTCCGGCCGGATCTCCTCGCGGATGGAACCCGAATAGGCGATAAACCTGGACTAGAGACTTAAGTGTTTAGGTAGGCCGTGGCCGACACCCTCGCCCGGCTTCCGCTTGAAGGTTGCCGAGGTACATGACGTGTACATGGCTATAAGTGGTGAGAGCGTGTGTGAAGAAGTACACCCCTGCAGGGTTATCATTATCTATTCGAATAGCCAGATTCCTCGGATATGGAAACTTGGACCCCTTGCATAGTTCATAGACAAGTGAAAGTGGATACCCTAAAACTCGCAAGATAAGCGTGAGTGCTATGGATGGCCTTCTCGTAGGGAGACGAGAGCAGATCCATAGTGGTGTATTGATTGGTGAATATGTGGACTCGTGTGCGCCACCTCAAAAGAGTTGCTCGCAATCGTAGTTCAGGTTAGCCACTGAGTCAAAGCTGGCTTGCTGCAGTTAAACTCCACCACCCTCCCTTGTTGATACCGATGCATATGTAGTTTAGTTCTGATGTAAGTCTTGCTGAGTACCTTTGTACTCACGTTTGCTTAATTTATGTTTTGCAGAGAGACTTCAGTCTCGCTAGTAGTTCCGCGTGGACTTCGACGTTTAGCTTGATACCTCAGCTACGATCTTGTGCCCTCGGCAGGATCTGGTAGATAGTCAGGCTTCTTAGCCTTTTTCATTTGTAGATGTCTGTTCTCAGACATGTTAAGCTTCCGCATGTGCTTCGCAGTGTATGCTATGATTGTTGGGTCATGAGACCCATGCTTGTAATATCTGGCTCTTCGGAGCCTAATGAACAAATACTTGAGTTGTAGAGTTATGTTGTGATGCCATGTTGTATTTACACATATCGAGCATATTGTGTGTATGATTAAAATGCTTGGTATGTGTAGGATCCGACAACCTAGTTGTTTATCCTTCGCAGCCTTTCTTATGGGGAAATGTAGTCTAGTGTTCCTCGAGCCATAGTAGTCCGCTACAGCCCGGTTCACCTGAGTCCTGCTAGCCCAGCACTACTGTTCAGGGCACTTGACTGGCCGGCATGTGTTTCACTTCGTCCCTATGTCTGTCCCTTCGGGGAAATGTCACGCGGTGATTTCCGGAGTCCTGCCTAGCCTGCTACAGCCTGGGATCCCCGGAGTCCTGTTAGCCCAGTGCTACAGCCCGGAATCACTCGTTGATGACCGACATGTTCGATGTGACTCATGTATGCCTGTCTCCATAGGTCTGTGCCGCTTTGGGTTCACGACTAGCCATGTCGGCCCGGGTTCCCGGTCATATGGATGCTAGCGACATTGTCATATACGCGAGCCAAAAGGCGCAAACGGTCCCGGGCCATGGTAAGGCGACACCCGTGGGATACCGTGCGTGAGGCCGCAAAGTGATATGAGGTGTTACGGCTAGATCGATGTGGCTTAGAATCGGGGTCCTGACATCCATGATACGTCTCCGACGTATCTACTTTTCCAAACACTTTTGCCCTTGTTTTGGACTCTAACTTGCATGATTTGAATGGAACTAACCCATACTGACGCTGTTTTCAGCAGAATTACCATGGTGTTATTTATGTGCAGAAACAAAAGTTCTCGGAATGACCTGAAACTTCACGGAACAACTTTTCAGAAATAATAAAAAATCCTTGCAAAAGATGAAGGCCAAGGGGCCCACCACCTGCCACGAGGGTGGGGGCGCGCCTGCCCCCTAGGGTGCGCCCCTACCTCGTGGGCCCCTTGGAGCTCCTCCGACCTCAACTCCAACTCTATATATTTGGTTTCGGGGAGAAAAAAATCAGAGAGAAGGATTCATCGCGTTTTACGATACGGAGCCGCCGCCAAGCCCTAAAACCTCTCGGGAGGGCTAATTTGGTGTAACACCCACGATGCGGCTATATCTCCCACGTATCGGAGCACGACTTAGAGGCATAACCGCATTGTAGGCATGTCGCAAGAGGGGTAATCTTTACACATTCCATGTACTGAATAAGAAAAAGAGGTACAGAGTTGGCTTACAATCGCCACTTCACATAATACATAAATATAGCATTACATCATCTAGATACAATCAAGGTCCGACTACGGAACCAAAAATAAAGACAACCCCAAATGTGAAAGATCCCCGATCGCCCCAACTGGGCTCCACTACTGATCGTCTGGAAAGGAAACGTAGTAACGTCCTGAGTCCCCATCGAACTCCCACTTGAGTTCAGTCGCATCTCTTGGAATGGCATCATCGACACCTGCATATGGTTTTGGAAGTAATCTGTGAGTCACGGGGACTCAACAATCTCACATCCTCGCGATCAAGACTATTTAAGCTTATGGGTAGGGAAAATGTATGAGGTGGAGCTGCAGCAAGCACTAGCATATATGGTGGCTAACTTACGCAAATGAGAGCGAGAAAAGAAGGTAAAGCACGTTCGAGAATCTATAATCAAGAAGTGATCCTAGAACTAATTACGTTCAAGCATAACACGAGACCGTGTTCTCTTCCCGGACTCCGCCGAAAAGAGACCATCACGGCTACACACGCTGTTGATTCATTTTAGTTAAGTTAAGTTTCAGGTTCTCTACAACCGGACATTAACAAATTCCCATCTGATCATAACCGCGGGCACGGCTTTCGAAAGTTCAAATCCCTGCAGGGGTGTCCCAACTTAGCCCATCACAAGCTCTCACGGTCAATGAAGGATATTCCTTCTCCCAGGACGGCCCGATCAAGACTCGGAATCTGGTTACAAGACATCTTGACAATGGTAAAACAAGACCAGCAAGACCACCCGCTGTGCCGACAAATCCCGATAGGAGCTGCGCATATCTCGTTCTTAGGGCACACCGGATAAGCTAAGCGTACGGGAGCCAATGTAACCCAAGTTGCCAAAGGGCGGCCCCGCACGGTGCTCTAGGTTGGACCAACACTCAGAGAAGCATTGGCCCGGGGGTTTAAAATAAAGATGACTGTGATGCCCCCGATTCAATCGTACACTAATCATACAGGCAAACGTGTATGATCAAGATCAGGGACTCACGGGAGGATATCACAACAAAACTCTAGAAATAAAATAAGTCATACAAGCATCATATTACAAGCCAGGGGCCTCGAGGGCTCAAATACAAGAGCTCGATCATAGACGAGTCAGCGGAAGCAACAATATCTGAGTACAGACATAAGTTAAACGAGTTGCCTTAAGAAGGCTAGCACAAACTGGGATACAGATCGAAAGAGGCGCAGGCCTCCTGCCTGGGATCCTCCTAAACTACTCCTGGTCGTCGTCAGCGGGCTGCACGTAGTAGTAGGCACCTCCCGAGTAGTAGTAGTCGTCGTCGACGGTGGCGTCTGGCTCCTGGGCTCCAACGTCCGGTCACAGCAATCGGGTATAGGAAAGGGGAAAACGGGGAGAAAAGCAACCGTGAGTACTCATCCAAAGTACTCGTAAGCAAGGAGCTACACTACATATGTATGCATTGGTATCAAATGGAATAAGGGTATCATATGTGGACTGAACTGCAGAAAGTCGGAATAAGAGGGGGGTAGCTAGTCCTATCGAAGACTACACTTCTGGCCACCTCCATCTTGCAGCAGAAGAAGAGAGTAGAGGGTAAGTTCACCAAGTAGCATCGCATAGCATAATCCTAACCGATGATCCTCCCCTCGTCGCCCTGTGAGAGAGCGATCATCGGTTGTATCTGGCACTTGGAAGGGTGTGTTTTATTAAGTATCCAGTTCTAGTTGTCATAAGGTCAAGGTAAAACTCCAAGTCGTCCTGCTACCGAAGATCACGGCTATTTGAATAGATTAACTTCCCTGCAGGGGTGCACCACATAACCCAACACGCTCGATCCCATTTGGCCGGACACACTTTCCTGGGTCATGCCCGGCCTCGGAAGATCAACACGTCGCAGCCCTACCTAGGCACAACAGAGAGGTCAGCACGCCGGTCTAAATCCTATGGCGCAGGGGTCTGGGCCCATCGCCCTTTGCACACCTGCACGTTGCAAATGCGGCCGGTGAGCAGACCTAGCCTCCCTTATACAAGAGTAGGCGTTCCAGTCCAACCCGGCGCGCGCCGCTCAGTCGCTAACGTCACGAAGGCTTCGGCTGATACCACGACGTTGAGTGCCCATAACTGTCCCCGCGTAGATGGTTAGTGTGTATAGGCCAGTGGCCAGACTCAGATCAAATACCAAGATCTCGTTAAACGTGTTATCTTGAAATAACCGCGAACGCCGACCAGGGCCAGGCCCACCTCTCTCCTAGGTGGTCTCAACCTGCCCTTGTCACTTCGCCACAAAGATCCACACAGAGGGCCGTTGGGACAAAGGTCCTTTCAGCCCCCAATCCGTGAATCACTCGCGAGTGCTCCACAAGCTGACCCGTCTTTAGTCACCACATGTATCATGTATAAAGTATAAAGTATATACCCGCGATCACCTCCCGAGTGATCACGGCCCGATAGTATAACATGGCAGACGGACAAGAATGTAGGGCCACTGATGATAATCTAGCATCCTATACTAAGCATTAGGATTGCAGGTAAGGTAACAACAGTAGTAGCAAGGACAGGCTATGCATCAGGATAGGATTAATGGAAAGCAGTAACATGCCACACTACTCTAATGCAAGCAGTATAGAGAGTAGAGTAGGCGATATCTGGTGATCAAGGGGGGGGGGCTTGCCTAGTTGCTCTGGCAAGAGAGAGGGGTCGTCAACACCATAGTCGTACTTGGTAGCAGCGGCGTCGGTTTCGGTGTCTAGCGAGAGAAGAGGGGGAAGAAATAATAAATATAATGCAAACAAAAGCATGACGATGCATGACATGACAAAGTGTGGTGCTAGGTGTGCCCTTACGCGGTACGAGGTGGTACCGGTGAAGGGGGAAAACATCCAGGAAAGTATTCCCGGTGTTCCGCGTTTCCGGACAGATGAACCGGAGGGGGAAAGTTGCGTGTTTGCTATGCTAGGGATGCGTGGCGGACGAACGGGCTGCGTATCTGGATTCGTCTCGTCGTTCTGAGCAACTTTCATGTACAAAGTTTTTCCATCCGAGCTACGGTTTATTTTATATTAATTTTAAAAGATTTAAATCAGTTTTAGGATTTATCTAATTAATTTAATTTAACATTATCCAGAACAGTGCACGCCGACGTCAGCATGACGTCAGCAGTCAACAGAGGTGTTGATTGATCAACCTGACGTGTGGGTCCCACTTGTCAGTGACACATTTAATTATCCAGTTTTAATATACCTAAACACGATTAATTAGGGGTGAGCCCACTGTCATTGTCTATTTAATTAACTAACAGTAGTTAGCTTAATTAGTTATTTGGTTAATCTAATTATGATTAATTAGTTTAATTAATCAAGATTAATTAAGTTAATTAATTATTTAATTATTATTATTATATAAATTATATATTTTTTCATTTTCGTTCTCAGGGGCATGGGCCCCGTTTGTCATTGGCCCAGAGGGGGCATAGCGGGTCGGGCACAGGCGGGTTACAGGGACCATAGCAGGTGCGGGCGCTGGCCGGGCGTAGCGTCACCCGGACGCCCGGGCGCGGCGGGGAGAGGCTGGCGAGGCGTCGGTGACCACGACGCCGACTAGGCGGAGGAGGGTGCGGGGAGGCTCGCCGGGAGCAGCAGGCAACGCGGGCATCGGCGAGCGAGGCGTGCGGCGGCCGCGGCACGAAGCAGCAGCAGGCGAGCGCATGGTGCCGGGCAGGACAGAAGCGCAGGGGGCGGCACGCGTAGGTGAGACGAGGCGCTGTCGGAGGGCGGGGCAGTGGCGCGGGTCGCGAGCGAGGCGAGGCTTGCAGGGGCGAGCGCGGTTAGCGTGGCGCGGTCGCGTACGATGACGGCCGAGCACAGGCGGGAGGAGGGGCGTGCAGCAGCGCAGCGGCAAGCAGGGGGTCGCGGGACGCGCGGGCGGCGGCTGCGGGGCATCGAGGAGCGGGCGTGCACGGCTACAGGCGTGGTGAGCGCGCCGACAGAGGCGGCGTCGGGCGTGGGGTGCTGTTGTGAGCAAGGAAGGAGGAGGAGATGCCGACCCTCACTTGGGGTGTAGGGGAACGACATCATGCTCGAGGAGAAGGATGAGGAGGCGACGACGACGGTGGGCGGCTCTGGCGAAGCAATGGCGGGACAAGGCGGCGACGCTGTGCGGCGGCGACGTCAGGGGCATCAGGGGCACGGCCTAGATCCGGTCGAGGAGGTGGAGGAGACGAGGAAGAAGCAGTCCGGTGGGGCGGACGAGGACGGGGAGGTCGAGGTGGAGGGCAGCGATGGCGGCTCCGGTGTCGTGGTCCAGGGCGGTGGCCTCGGGGTCGATCCCCCCGATCCAATCAGGGGGGGCAGAGGAGGGGCGCGTGGGGATCGTGGGGGGAGTGGGAGGAGTGGTTGACCCGATCTAGGTCACGGGAGGGAGTGGGCGTTAAGGAGTGCGGGGATGGGCCGACCTGGTGGGTCGTGGCCTAGTTGGGCCGGTGGCCTGCTGGGCCGGAGCCCCCGGGGGGGGGGGTTATTTTCCATTTTTTTCTCTTTTGTATTTCCTTTTTACTGTTTTATTTCACTTTCTATTTACTATAGTTTTTCTTAAAATACTAAATTAGTTCCTAAAATAGTGTTACTACTTATTCTAATGTCACAATAACTTGGGCTCCCAAATTAATTAGTTTAACATTTTATATATTATAAAAGGCATTTGATTGTTGGTTTTAGCTGCTATTTTGCTCATTTTAGAGTATTTACACATTTTATAAAAGTGTGGTTTCTCCTCCATTATTACTTAGGATTTATTTGTCACATTGAGAACATTTTAGTTTTGACTTTTGAGAACTGTGATTGTTTGACTTGATTTTGAATTTGAATTTTGAATCGGTTTTTTAACTAACCCGAGATTATCTACAGTGACAGAGGCGATGTGACATCATTAATGGGGGATTACTATAGCCTAATTATCCGGGCGTCACAATGACCCTTGAGTCCGCGAAACCCAAGGGAAAAAGGCTAGGTGGCAAATGGTAAAACCAAGGTTGGGCCTTGCTGGAGGAGTTTTATTCAAGGCGAACTGTCAAGGGGTTCCCATTATAACCCAACCGCATAAGGAACGCAAAATCAAGGAACATAACACCGGTATGACGGAAACTAGGGCGGCAAGAGTGGAACAAAACACCAGGCATAAGGCCGAGCCTTCCACCCTTTACCAAGTATATAGGTGCATCAAAGTAAAAAAGATATAATAATGATATCCCAACAATAAACATGTTCCAACAAGGAACAAACTCCAATCTTCACCTGCAACTAGCAACGCTATAAGAGGGCTGAGCAAAGCGGTAACATAGCCAAACAACGGTTTGCTAGGACAAGGTGGGTTAGAGGTTTGACATGGAAATATGGGAGGCATGAAAAGCATGTGGTAGGTATCGCGGCATAGGCATAGCAATAGAGCGAGCAACTAGCAAGCAAAGATAGAAGTGATTTCGAGGGTATGGTCATCTTGCCTACAAAGTTCTCCGAGTTGACGTAAGCTTGATCCTCGTGCGCATACTCAACGGGTTCCTCGATCACGGACTCGTCTCCCGACTCTACCCAAAAGCAAGAACACAAGCAAAGGGAACTGTCGTGGAATTTTCACGGTAGATGTCCTAGAGCAAGGACTTAGTCGTAGGGCCATCACACTAGGAAGCTTAAAGGGGTTAATCGGGACAAAGGACACGAGAGAGTTTTATACTAGTTCGGCCCCTTACAATGAAGGTAAAAGCCTTCGTCTAGTTGGGATTGGTATTGCTGAGGTTTCGATTACCAAGAGGCTCAACTCGCCGGCTTGGTTATCGACTTGTTGTTTTCTGCCCTAAGCCACCATCGGGCGTCCCCTTATATACATGGGTTGACGCCTGGTGGCCAACAGAGTCCCGGCCGGCTCATAATCGTGTCCGGCTCGGGACTTCCTTTACATGCCTTTCTTTACAAGTCTTTCCTTACATATGGCGGTTCATAATTTCAGGCCTTAAACCACCTTCAGGCCTTTGGGCCTTCTATAAGACTTAATAAACTACAATCATAAATGTTTACTGGGCTTCTTGCGTAACCCGCCATTGGGGATGACCCGGCCCCTCCTGGGCGGGTCTCAACTGATAGGAATATCCCCAACATTAGGCCCCAGGTTGACTTTGAACTTTGTTCTTTGTCAATCTTCCATACTTAGCAAAAAATCCATCTTATCTTTACTGAAATTTCCTTGTAACCCGCCGTGACATCATCTCTTGAAAACGCAAAAAACTTTCATGACGTCATCTTCCAACGGATCTTTTATCTTTAATGTTTCCTGAGAATCGAGCCGCCTATATAGCTGGATAACCATTACTCGGTTCTCCCTTGATTTTCGCGCTCGTCTATTCGCATCTTTCTTTATAAATAGGCTAGTGTCACGCCCTTGATGCGGCTATGTCTCCCACATGTCGGGGCACGACTTAGAGACATAGGCGCATTGAAAGCAATGTCGCAAGTCGGGAATCATTACACAACCCATGTACATATATAATATAAAGGGGAATAGTAGCATAGTTGGCTTACACTCGCCACGTCACATCAAAGTACATAAATAACATCCATCATACAATCACTCATGGCCCGACTACGGCGCCAAAATAGAAAAGACCCCCAACAAGCGACTAGGTCCTGGATCTAACCCCGAATAGGCATCCCTACTGATCATCAGGAAACGACACATAGTAACGCCGAGAGTCCTTGTCGTACTCCCACTTCAGCTCGAGCGCGCCATCCGGAGAGGTATCATCGGTCCCTGCATCTGGTGTAATAGTAATCTGTGAGCCATAGAGGACTCAGCAATCTCGCACCCTCGCGATCAAGACTATTTAAGCTTAATAGGTAGGAAAGGGGTAATGTATAAGTGGAGCTGCGGCAAGCGACTAGCATATATGGTGGCTACCTTATTCGCAAAGGAGAGCGAGAAGAGGAGGCAAAGCACGAGCGGAAACTATATAGTGCAGCCTACGCAAACATTACTCCAACGCCGTGTCCACTTCCCGGACTCCGCCGAGAAGAGGCCATCACGGCAACACACTCAGTTGATTCATTTTAATTATTTAAGGTTCAAGTTATCTACAACCGGACATTAACAAATTCCCATCTGCCCATAACCGCGGGCACGGCTTTCGAAAGATCAATCCCTGCAGGGGGGTCCCAACTTAGCCCATAACAAGCTCTCACGGTCAACGAAGGAATAGACCTCCACCAAGGACCCACCAATCAGACTCGGTATCCCGGTACAACAAGATGATTCGACAGGTCAAAACTAGTCCAGCAACACCACCCAGATGTGCCGAAAAATCCCGATAGGAGCTGCACATATCTCGTTCTCAGGGCACACCGGATGAGCAAGACGTCGGGTAGGCCAGCCCAGAGTTGCCCCTAGTAGCCCCGGACATCGCTCGGTGGGACCAACACTCAGAGGAGCACTGGCCCGTGGGGGCTAAAATAAAGATGACCCTCGGGCTCCGGAAACCCAAGGGAAAGAAAAGGGGTAGGTGGCAAACGATAAAACCAATGTTGGGCATTGCTGGAAAAGCTTTAATCAAGGCGAACTATCAAGGGGTTCCCATTATAGCCCAACCGCGTAAGGGACGCATCAATCCGGGAACATAACACCGATATGACGGAAACTAGGGCGGCAAGAGTGGAACAAAACACTAGGCGAGAGGCCGAGCCTTCCACCCTTTACCAAGTATATAGATGAATAAAGATAACATAGCAATATAATGATATCCCAACAAGTAAATAAGTGTTCCAACAAGGAACGGCTCCAATCTTCACCTGCAACTAACAACGCTATAAGAAGGGCTGCGCAAAGCGGTAACATAGCCAAACAATGGTTTGCTGGGACAAAGGTGGGTTAGAGGCTCAATCATGGCAATTGGGAGGCTGACAAGCAAGTGGTAGGCATCGTAGCATTGGCAAAGCAAAAGAGCGAGCAATCTAGCATAGCAAAGATAGTAGTGATTTCGAGGGTATGATCATCTTGCCTGCACAGTTGTCAGAGTTGACTGGATCCTCAAAAGCAAACTCAACGGGCTCCTCGTTAGCGAACTCGTCTCCCGGCTCTACCCAACAACACAAACAAGCAACAAGGATACAATCAACCACGTGCAAGGGCAACCAATAATATGCAAAGATGATATGCTATGCGGGATGCGATGCGGGATGCAAAATGCAAGACGTGACAGGAACTGCATGAACCTGGCTTCAACTTGGAAAACCAAGTGTGCCACTGGATAGAGGGGAAGAAATCCCCTGAAAACGATATAAAGATCATGGCAATCGGAGCTACGGTTTGGAAATGGCAAGCGTTTTACTAAACGAACCGATCTGCGATTTACAGCAAGTAGGCTCCTAAATGCAACAAAATGAACATGCTACAGCCACCAAACATGAAAACAAATTGCATGGCAGTGATGTACTCAAGAAACTTAACAAATCACCAGGACTGAGGCATAGGCAAATTCATCCATTAAGGGCTTCAAACAAGGATGGCAAAACTGAATAAGCAAAACAGATTTCAGACTTGGCGA
This sequence comes from Triticum monococcum, assembly GCA_034509565.1. Taxonomy (NCBI): domain Eukaryota; kingdom Viridiplantae; phylum Streptophyta; class Magnoliopsida; order Poales; family Poaceae; genus Triticum; species Triticum monococcum. Next base: position 634,612,869 of record CM067842.1, read on the forward strand.
AATTAACGCTAGTCTGAAATTTCAGACCACGATGCTCTCTTCGGAGCAGCAAAACTACATGAAGCAAAACCTGAACATGGCAAGTAAGAGCATGGCATGGAGCTACTCAACAAGGTTAACAAAACAACCAAAATTACCTGGGGCCAAAAGGGTTCACAAAATACTCCACCGAGCACACGAACATGGATGAAACACAATCAGTTTTCAGACTTAGTGAAAACTGGGACATGCTGAAATATAACTCACGGAGGCATGTAAACGAGCTCGATGCTCTCACTACGGTGCTATTCATGTCAAGGCAAACATATATCCATTAAGAAGGCACAAAATTCTAGCTAGACATGGCAAGAACAATGGCATAGCATGCATGGATCACTAGCAATAGCTCCGGCAAAATCGCAAAAGAGTTCACGATCTGCCCAAAACAACAACTATGCAAAAGTTGAGCTCGATTGAGTCAACCTAGGGTGCTCCAACATAACATGTATAGATATGGATGGATTGAGCACAACAAGCATAACAAATCACTCTTACTGATCATCCTCAAAAGAGGCACGGATCACTAGGAAACAAGCTGGACATATAGCATCGTGAACTAAAACATTCCAGACTTAGTGAAAATCACTAAGTCCCTGAAATCAGTAAACTCAGGTACCCTACTTCGCAAGCTTGCACAAGACAACACACACATCCTAAAAATTCAAGGGATGCACCTCTGGAAAGAAGACAACATGCTTGACAATTCATCCCAAAGGGGCACAGGCATATCATGCACACAATAATCATGGCAAAAATGACAAAAGTCAATGTAGGGCTAACGGATCTGAAATTTAACTCATGATGCCTCCTTCCAACAGCATTTTGGGCAACAAGATGACCTCAAATGCAAATGATGCAATGGAATGAAATGATGTACTCGTCGAGACGAAGATTTTGATATATCATATGCCCAAATCGGAGCTATGGACGCAAAGTTATGGCAGGTCAAAGGTAGCATAAAAAATTACGGAATTAGGGTTAGAGGGGGAGAGGAGTCAACCGATCCAGATCTGCACTGTAGCAACACTGTAGCAGGCGAGGCGAGGCACTGTAGCAGCCGGCCCGAGCTCGCCGGAAATGGCCTTGGCGGCGGCAGGCGATGAGGGAGGGAGGCCGGGCGGCGCAGCCGACGATGAGGGCGCCGGAGATCCGCGGCGCGGGGCGGCGATGCGGCAGGGAGCTCGGCTCCGGGGCGGCCGGGGCGAGGGCCGGCGTGGAGCTCGCCGGAGCCCGCGGTGGCGCGGTGGTCGGCGGTGGCCGGAGGTGGGCGACGCGGCCGGCCTCGGGGAAGAGGAGCGCGGGCGGCGGCGGGACGATCCGGGCCGCGGGGGCCGGCTCCGGGCTCCCCGGCCCGCGGCGGCGGCGGCGGGCGCGAGCCTACCAGGAGGCGACACGTGGCGGCGGCGGGAGGAACCGGACGTGTCCGTCGGTGCAATTTTTGTCCGGTGGTGGCGGATCTGGAATTTTAGGGTTTGGACGGGGGAGAGATCCGGATTTCGGGGAAGGGGTCTATATATAGGCATAGAGGGAGCCAGGAGAGTCCAAATGAGGTGCGGTTTTCACCCACACGATCGTGATCGAACGACCGAGACGATGGAGCAGAGTTTGGTGGGTTTTTGGGCCAAATTGGAGGGGTGTTGGGCTGCACACACACGAGGCCTTTTCGGTCCCTCGGTTAACCGTTGGAGTATCAAACGAAGTCCAAATGACCCGAAACTTGACAGGCGGTCTACCGGTAGTAAACCAAGGCCGCATGGCAAGTCTCGGTCCAATCCGGAAATGTTTAATCCCCACACACGAAAGAAAGCTAGAAATGGCCACCGGAGGAGAACGAAGCGCCGGAATGCAAAACGGACAACGGGGAAAATGCTCGAATGCATGAGATGAACATGTATGCAAATGCAATGCACGTGATGACATGATATGAGATGCACGAGAAAAAAAACAACACACGGAGACAAAGACCCGAACCCGAGAATTAAATATAACTTAATGCCGGAAACGGCAAGAGTTGGAGTACAATTCGGGAAGGTTACATATGGGGCGTTACAACACTCCACCACTACGAGAAGATCTCGTCCCGAGATCTAGGACTGAAAGAACTCCGGGTACTCAGAACGGAGGTGATCCTCGCGTTCCCAGGTAGCTTCACGGTCGGAATGGTGTGACCACTTGACTTTGAGAAATTTGATTGACTTGTTGCGAGTTTTGCGTTCAGTCTCTTCCAGGATTGCAACTAGGTGCTCACGGTAGGAGAGATCTTCTTGGAGCTCAATGTCCTCGAAGTTGACGGTTCGCTCAGGCGTCTTGAAGCACTTTTGGAGTTGCAAGACATGGAACACATCATGAACATTGGCAAAGTTTGCAGGAAGCTCGAGTTGATAGGCGAGGTCGCCTCTCTTGCTGACGATCTTGAAAGGCCCGACGTATCTAGGGGCAAGCTTCCCTTTGATACCGAAGCGACGAGTCCCTTTCATAGGAGAGACGCGGAGGTAGACATGATCTCCGATCTCGAAAGCCAAATCACGGTGCTTACTATCATAGTAGCTCTTCTGGCGCGATTGGGCTGCTTTGAGGTTATCACGAATGACCTTGCACATTTCTTCTGCCTCTGTGATTAGGTCATTACCCAGCAGCTGACGTTCACCGGTTTCAGACCAGTTGAGAGGTGTACGACACTTCCTACCATACAGAATTTCAAATGGGGCCTTGCCGGAACTTGCTTGGAAACTGTTGTTGTATGAGAATTCAGCATAAGGAAGACAATCCTCCCACTTCATGCCGAAGGAGATCACACAAGCCCTGAGCATATCCTCAAGAATCTGGTTGACACACTCGAATTGACCGCTTGTTTGAGGATGGAAAGCAGTGCTGAAGCGAATGCTGGTGCCCATGGCCTTCTGAAAAGAATCCCAAAACTTGGAGGTAAAGATGCTGCCACGGTCTGAAGATATCACTTGAGGAATACCGTGCAGAGAGACAATTCGAGAGGTGTAGAGCTCCGCCAATTGAGCTGCAGTGATTGACTCTTTGATGGGCAGGAAATGAGCCACTTTGGTGAGCTTGTCGATGACAACGAATATAGCATCATTGCCACGCTTGGACTTTGGAAACCCAGTCACGAAGTCCATTTCAATGTGGTCAAACTTCCATTCTGGAATGGCAAGAGGTTGGAGGAGACCTGCTGGCCTTTGGTGTTCTGCCTTCACTCTTCTGCAGACATCACATTCATTCACGAATTGAGCGATCTCGCGCTTCATTCGAGTCCACCAATAGGTTTGCTTCAGATCTTGATACATCTTCGTGCTCCCAGGGTGGATGGAGAGGAGAGAGTTGTGAGCCTCATTCATGATCACTTTACGAAGTTCACCTTTGGGCACAACAATTCAATCCTCGAAGAAGAGAGTGTCCTTGTCATCAAGTCGGTAGCACTTGTACTTGGACTGACTCTTTGCAATACCAATCTTCACCTTTTTCACCATAGCATCAAGAAGCTAGGCTTGGCGAATCTGGTCTTCCAAGGTAGGAGAGACTTGAAGGTTGGCGAGGAAACCTTGAGGAACAACTTGCAGATTAAGTTTGCGGAAAGCTTCACAAAGCTCGGGTTGATAAGGCTTGAGAATCAGACTGTTGCAATATGCTTTTCTGCTCAAAGCGTTAGCAATCACATTAGCATTGCTTGGAGTATACTCGATACTCGGATTGTACTCTTGAATCATTTCAACCCATCGAGTCTGCCTGAGGTTGAGATTAGGCTGAGTGAAGATGTACTTGAGACTCTTGTGATCAGTGAAAATGTCCACTTTCCTTCCCAAGAGAAGATGTCTCCAAGTCAACAATGCATGCACAACTGCCGCCAACTCGAGATCATGAGTGGGGTAGTTCTTCTCATTAGGCTTCAACTGGCGAGAGGTATAAGCAACCACTTTCTTCTCTTGCATCAGTACAGCACCTAGACCTTGGAGAGAGGCATCACAAAAGACCTCGTACGGCTTGGTTTCATCGGGCGGAGTTAGAACTGGAGCAGTGATCAATTTCTCTTTCAAAGCGTTGAAAGCGATATCACACTCCGGAGACCAAACGTACTTGACGTGCTTCTGAAGAAGATTTGAGAGAGGCTTCACGATCTTGGAGAAGTTTTCAACGAATCTTCGGCAATAACTTGCAAGACCGAGGAAGCTACGGAGTTGCTTCACATTCTGAGGAGGTTCCCAATTAACGATTGCAGACACCTTCTCAGGATCCACGGAAATGCCCTTGGCAAAGATGATATGACCAAGATAAAGAACCTCATCGAGCCAAAATTCACACTTGGAAAACTTGGCGTAGAACTGATGTTCCCTTAGCTTGTCAAGAACCAAACGCAAGTGTTTGGCATGATCTTCCTTGTTCTTCGAGAAAACCAGAATGTCGTCGAGATAGACCAAAATGAAGTCATTGGTGTAGGGGTTGAAGATGAAGTTCATCATGCGAGAGAACGTCGGAGGAGCATTGGCGAGGCCAAAAGACATGACAGTGTATTCATATGACCCATAGCTTGTTCTGAACGCCGTCTTGGGAATATCTTGCTCACGAATGCGAATTTGGTGATAACCCATATGGAGGTCAAGCTTGGAGAATACTTGGGCACCCTTGAGTTGTTCAAACAGCTCATTAATGTTGGGAAGTGGGTATTTGTTCTTGATGGTCTTCTTGTTCAATGGACGGTAATCCACACAAAGTCGGTCCGTTCCATCCTTCTTCTTCACAAAAAGAACACTACAACCCCATGGAGAAGTACTAGGCCGAATGAGACCCATCCTTTCTTGAACATCGAGTTGTTTCTTCAACTCCTTCAACTCTTCGGGGCCGAGCTTGTAGGGACGTTTGCACACAGGTTCCGTACCGGGTTCAAGTTCAATAACAAATTCAACCGGCCGGTTTGGAGGCATGCCTGGGAGTTCTTCTGGGAAGACATCTTGATACTCACAAACAACCGGAATCTGTGAAATAGCATCCAATTCACCCTTCTCATTGAGAGAAAACAACCGGATGGTATTATCCCGAGCAGCAAAGACAATGACATCTTCAGATGAATGAGTCAGTTGAATCTGCCTGGCTGCACAATCGAGGTGAGCCTTGTGTTTAGAGAGCCAGTCCATCCCAAGAATAAGATCGATATCAGAATTGCCAAGAACCATTGGGGAAGAAAGGAACTTGTAGTCGCCCAACGTGATAGTAACATCTGGAGCCATCATTTTAGTGTTCATGAACAAACCCGGAGACGAGACCGCTATCGGCTTATGCAAATCAATAGTATGCACCTCATGCATGGAAGCAAAAGGCTTCGATAAAAATGATAAAGATGCACCAGTGTCAAAAAGTACTCTTGCGGAAATGTCATTGACAGGAAGATTAACCATAATCACATCTGGCGAGTCCTCTGCCTGAGCTGCATTCAGCAAGTTGACCTTGGCGGACTTGGGGTTATGCTTGACCATAGCTGTACTTGCCGATCTGACAGGAGGAGGAGGAGGAAGACGCCTCTGGTTGAAACATTTGTTGGCGTAGTGACCCTTCTGTTGGCACTTGTTGCACGTGACCTCAGAGAGCGGACGGTGGTACGGAGCACTCGATCTTGAAGCTTGAGATGAAGTCTTGTTCTGAAAGCCCGGGTTGGGTGGGTGGGATGAACCACTGCCACCTTTGCTCTTCTGCTGGTACGGCTGACGGAACGGAGGAGGAGGAAGCCAATACTTCTGCTGCTTGGCCACTTGAGTAGAGGAAGAAGGCGTAGTGTCTCTGTCTCGCTTCCTGGAAGCATCACACCTTAGCTGAGCAGCCTCTTGCTTTAGTGCCATGTTGTAGAACTCATCGTATCTCAGCGGCTCGAAGAGGACAAGAGCGAGCTGAATTTCTTCACGAAGACCACCCCTGAACTGATAGATCATGCTCTTCTCATCAGGAACATCCTGCTTGGCAAAACGGGCGAGCTTCTGGAACAACTTGTTGTAGTCATAGACAGACAAAGAGCCTTGCTTCAGATTGCGGAATTCCTCACGTTTGCTTTCAGTCACACTTTGAGGGATGTGATGAGATCGAAAATCACGACGGAAATCATCCCAAGTGATCAAACGTCCACCTCTGGAATCCCGGTACTGCTGAAACCACTCTGTGGCCTGATCCTTGAGCTGGAAAGACGCGAACTTGATGAAATCTTCAGGTCTGATGTTGCTACATTCAAAATGCTTGCCCAGATCGACTAACCAATCATCAGCATCGGTAGCCTCAACGCAGTTGCTGAACGTCTTTGGACCATTTGCGAGGAACTGATTCAGAGTTGCAAAATGGTTCTGGTTGTTGCCTTGATTCGCTTGACAGCTTTGATTCCGCTCTTGGATGATTTGCATGATCAGCTGTGTATTTGCATTAGTAGCAGCCATCACAGCTTGCCATGCTTCCGGAGGAGGCGGAGGTGGCGGCGGATCTTGATTCTGGTTCTGACTGGTGCTCTTAGCAGGAGCCATCCTGAAGAGGTTGACCACCGTTAGCACACAAATAGAGAAATAATGAAGGTGAATCCAACAGAATGAAAAATTTCAACATAAAGTCTTCACATCCGAACAAAATGAACGAATGCACTTCTCTTGAAGTGGTCACATATTCCTAAATTGCGAAGCCACGAAGAATCAGGTAGAAGAGGTACATCAACGAGGGATGGAATCAACATATGACGTCGAAGGAGAACGAATACCACAACTCGAAATAAAACCAAGGGTTGGCTTGCGGAATAAGCCGGAACAAACACATGATAGAAATTTCGTCCGAAGTGTTCGTGGTAGGACCTACATGGGCTCGACCGTACAGCACCATCATGTACAAGGCAGTGCACATGACATACGAAGCGTCCCCGAGTCAGCATAGCCAAGGACTCTTTAAGACACAACGAGGCCACTGTAAAATCGACCGTGAATAGGCGAACCACTAGACGTCGAACCCCAATTTCATATCACACATCTGTTGAAAACATATCCTAAGGCTACTTGAATTCCCACCTATGAAACTCCCGAAACTTTCCGGTTATGCAATCAGGTGTTGGGGATACAGGGGAAGCAAAATATCTCACCCAAGCTAGCAATTCCTACATCCAGCTGCATCCATCCTTCAACACATAACCAAGAAACCTTCGGAAACCATCTATCTCAACCTTCGAAAAGCATCCGTTATACAAGTTATGGCGATACTCCCGAACTCCCGCCCCAGTACTGGGTGGCGTCGAGGTTATCTCACCAACGAACTGCATAAAGGAGATTTTCGATGTCGCGCACATATCTCAAGTATGCCAGAATTGCAACGATAGAATTATGATGACAACACCTTAGAGCTCAACTCCCCGGGACACTTCCACTAAACCCCTGACAGGAGGCACCAAGACAGTATTCTCATCATAAGCCATCGGAACAAAACCAAGATACTCGCGTGATCCTAAATTTTTTTTTAGTGAAATTTGAGAAGAGAAGAGTCAAAACTCTACGCCAGGATGCCTTACCAGAGCGATGAGGAGACTAGGAAGTAAAAAGAATTCCTAAGCTCCCTGATATATAATTCCTAAGGACTCAAAACATTTTTCTAGACACAACTCGGCTGCTAAAAATGATCAAGCAATGGGGCTCCTAAGGTCGGGGAAGGCTCTGATTACCAACTTGTCACGCCCTTGATGCGGCTATGTCTCCCACGTGTCGGGGCACGACTTAGAGACATAGGCGCATTGAAAGCAATGTCGCAAGTCGGGAATCATTACACAACCCATGTACATATATAATATAAAGGGGAATAATAGCATAGTTGGCTTACACTCGCCACGTCACATCAAAGTACATAAATAACATCCATCATACAATCACTCATGGCCCGACTACGGCGCCAAAATAGAAAAGACCCCCAACAAGCGACTAGGTCCTGGATCTAACCCCGAATAGGCATCCCTACTGATCATCAGGAAACGACACATAGTAACGCCGAGAGTCCTCGTCGTACTCCCACTTCAGCTCGAGCGCGCCATCTGGAGAGGTATCATCGGTCCCTGCATCTGGTGTAATAGTAATCTGTGAGCCACAGAGAACTCAGCAATCTCGCACCCTCGCGATCAAGACTATTTAAGCTTAATAGGTAGGAAAGGGGTAATGTATAAGTGGAGCTGCGGCAAGCGACTAGCATATATGGTGGCTACCTTATTCGCAAAGGAGAGCGAGAAGAGGAGGCAAAGCACGAGCGGAAACTATATAGTGCAGCCTACGCAAACATTACTCCAACGCCGTGTCCACTTCCCGGACTCCGCCAAGAAGAGGCCATCACGGCAACACACTCAGTTGATTCATTTTAATTATTTAAGGTTCAAGTTATCTACAACCGGACATTAACAAATTCCCATCTGCCCATAACCGCGGGCACGGCTTTCGAAAGATCAATCCCTGCAGGGGGGTCCCAACTTAGCCCATAACAAGCTCTCACGGTCAACGAAGGAATAGACCTCCACCCAGGACCCACCGATCAGACTCGGTATCCCGGTACAACAAGATGATTCGACAGGTCAAAACTAGTCCAGCAACACCACCCAGATGTGCCGACAAATCCCGATAGGAGCTGCACATATCTCGTTCTCAGGGCACACCGGATGAGCAAGACGTCGGGTAGGCCAGCCCAGAGTTGCCCCTGGTAGCCCCGGACATCGCTCGGTGGGGCCAACACTCAAAGGAGCACTGGCCCGTGGGGGCTAAAATAAAGATGACCCTCGGGCTCCGGAAGCCCAAGGGAAAGAAAAGGGGTAGGTAGCAAATGGTAAAACCAATGTTGGGCATTGCTGGAAAAGCTTTAATCAAGGCAAACTATCAAGGGGTTCCCATTATAGCCCAACCGCATAAGGGACGCATCAATCCGGGAACATAACACCGATATGGCGGAAACTAGGGCGGCAAGAGTGGAACAAAACACTAGGCGAGAGGCCGAGCGTTCCACCCTTTACCAAGTATATAGATGAATAAAGATAACATAGCAATATAATGATATCCCAACAAGTAAATAAGTGTTCCAACAAGGAACGGCTCCAATCTTTACCTGCAACTAACGACGCTATAAGAAGGGCTGAGCAAAGCGGTAACATAGCCAAACAATGGTTTGCTGGGACAAAGGTGGGTTAGAGGCTCAATCATGGCAATTGGGAGGCTGACAAGCAAGTGGTAGGCATCGTAGCATTGGCAAAGCAAAAGAGCGAGCAATCTAGCATAGCAAAGATAGTAGTGATTTCGAGGGTATGATCATCTTGCCTGCACAGTTGTCAGAGTTGACTGGATCCTCAAAAGCAAATTCAACGGGCTCCTCGTTAGCGAACTAATCTCTCGGCTCTACCCAAAAACACAAACAAGCAACAAGGATACAATCAACCACGTGCAAGGGCAACCAATAATATGCAAAGATGATATGCTATGCGGGATGCGATGCGGGATGCAAAATGCAAGATGTGACAGGAAATGTATGAACCTGGCCTCCACTTGGAAAACCAAGTGTGCCATTGGATAGAGGGGAAGAAATCCCCTGAAAACGATATAAAGATCATGGCAATCGGAGCTATGGTTTGGAAATGGCAAGCGTTTTACTAAACGAACTGATCTGCGATTTACAGCAAGTAGGCTCCTAAATGCAACAAAATGAACATGCTACAGCCACCAAACATGAAAACAAATTGCATGGCAGTGATGTACTCAAGAAACTTAACAAATCACCAGGACTGAGGCATAGGCAAATTCATCCATTAAGGGCTTCAAACAAGGATGGCAAAACTGAATAAGTAAAACAGATTTCAGACTTGGCGAAATTAACGCTAGTCTGAAATTTCAGACCACGATGCTCTCTTCGGAGCAGCAAAACTACATGAAGCAAAACCTGAACATGGCAAGTAAGAGCATGGCATGGAGCTACTCAACAAGTTTAACAAAACACCCAAAATTACCTGGGGCCAAAAGGGTTCACAAAATACTCCACCGAGCACACGAACATCGATGAAACACAATCAGTTTTCAGACTTAGTGAAAACTGGGACATGCTGAAATATAACTCACGGAGGCATGTAAACGAGCTCGATACTCTCACTACGGTGCTAGTCATGGCACGGAAATCATATATCCATTAAGAAGGCACAAAATGCTAGCTAGACATGGCAAGAACAATGGCATAGCATGCATGGATCACTAGCAATAGTTCCGGCAAAATCGCAAAAGAGTTCACGATCTGCCCAAAACAACAACTATGCAAAAGTTGAGCTCGATTGAGTCAACCTAGGGTGCTCCAACATAACAAGTAAAGACATGGATGGATTGAGCACAACAAGCATAACAAATCACTCTTACTGATCATCCTCAAAAGAGGCACGGATCACTAGGAAACAAGCTGGACATATAGCATCGTGAACTAAAACATCCGAGACATTTGTGATTTTCACTAAGTCCCTAAAATCAGTAAACTCACGTACCCTACTTCGCAAGCTTGCACAAGACAACACACACATCCTAAAAATGCAAGGGAGGCACCTCTGGAAAGAATACAACATGCTTAACAATTCATCCCAAAGGGGCACAGGCATATCATGCACACAATAATCATGGCAAAAATGACAAAAGTCAATGTAGGGCTAACGGATCTGCAATTTAACTCATGATGCCTCCTTCCAACAGCATTTTGGGCAACAAGATGACCTCAAATGCAAATCATGCAATGGAATGGAATGATGTACTCGTCGAGATGAAGATTTTGATATATCATATGCCCAAATCGAAGCTATGGACGCAAAGTTATGGCAGGTCAAAGGTAGCATAAAAAATTACGGAATTAGGGTTAGAGGGGGAGAGGAGTCAACCGATCCAGATCTGCACTGTAGCAACACTGTAGCAGCCGAGGCGAGGCACTGTAGCAGCCGGCCCGAGCTCGCCGGAAATGGCCTTGGCGGCGGCCGGCGATGAGGGAGGGAGGTCGGGCGGCACGGGGAAGGACGCCGGGCGGCGCAGCCGGCGATGAGGGCGCCGGAGATCCGCGGCGCGGGGCGGCGATGCGGCAGGGAGCTCGGCTCCGGGGCGGCCGGGGCGAGGGCCGGCGTGGAGCTCGCCGGAGCCCGCGGTGGCGCGGTGGTCGGCGGTGGCCGGAGGTGGGCGACGCGGCTGACCTCGGGGAAGAGGAGCGCGGGCGGCGGTGGGACGATCCGGGCCGCGGGGGCCGGCTCCGGGCTCCCCAGCCCACGGCGGCGGCGGCGGGCACGAGCCTACCAAGAGGCGACACGTGGCGGCGGCGGGAGGAACCGGACGTGTCCGTCAGTGCAATTTTCGTCCGGCGGCGGCGGATCTGAAATTTTAGGGTTTGGACGGGGGAGAGATCCGGATTTCGGGGAAGGGGTCTATATATAGGCATAGAGGGAGCTAGGAGAGTCCAAATGAGGTGCGGTTTTCACGCACACGATCGTGATCGAACGACCGAGACGATGGAGTAGAGTTTGGTGGGTTTTTGGGCCAAATTAGAGGGGTGTTGGGCTGCACACACACGAGGCCTTTTCGGTCCCTCGGTTAACCGTTGGAGTATCAAACGAAGTCCAAATGACCCGAAACTTGACAGGCGGTCTACCGGTAGTAAACCAAGGCCGCATGGCAAGTCTCGGTCCAATCCGGAAATGTTTAATCCCCACACACGAAAGAAAGCTAGAAATGGCCACCGGAGGAGAACGAAGCGCCGGAATGCAAAACGGACAACGGGGAAAATGCTCGAATGCATGAGATGAACATGTATGCAAATGCAATGCACATGATGACATGATATGAGATGCACAAGAACAAAAACAACACACGGAGACAAAGACCCGAACCCGAGAATTAAATATAACTTAATGCCAGAAACGGCAAGAGTTGGAGTACAATTCGGGAAGGTTACATATGGGGCATTACAGCTCGCCCCGGCCTTCCTCATTCTTCTCTCTCTCTGTCTTCTTCCTCTCGCATCCCTGCCGCTGCTCGAGCTTCGCCGCCGCCGCGCCTCATCTCTGTCGTCGTCTCTGGCCGCTGCATCGACCTGAACCGATCCAGAGAACCCGCGGCGACCTCCGCAGTAGACCTGCAACCGTAAGTTTCCTTTCCTTCGTGTCTCAGATCTTCATTAGGGTTTCCAAGCTCCTGCTTGTTCTTCATAGTTCATCATAGCTTCTTCGTAGTTCTTCCACTGCCTCCTCTTTTTGATCCAAAAGAGATGTATGCTTATGCAGTAGTTGTTTGGTGCCTCCTTTTGATACTAGCAGACTCCTTTTTCTCGTACAAGAGCCATATTTAGATCTAATGAACTCATCTAGGCAGTATTTTTAGGTCTAGAATTTTTTTCATTTTGAACATCCATTTGATCTGAAATAGTATCAAGCATTTTGGGAAACTTGTTTGTCCCAACACTTAGCTGAATCCGCTTTTTGAAAGAATCTGTAGTCATGGCGGCTTACCGCACCGGCTTTCTTTTCCTTATATGCCATTAGCCCTTAGTTAAGCCGCCATTACTTGTTTTGTATCTTCATCCTTTAACTGTTAACCTCACCATAAAACTGAACCGACATGTCGCTTTTCTTTTTCAGTTCCTTGCACATCATGCCGTCAAAGACACCAACCATCTGTAACTGGGTCCCCTCAACCATAACTGAGGGACATTTAAAAGAGTTCTTCATCGTAGGATTTCTGCCATCAAAAGCCGTCATGTCTTATCGTGCCCCTGACCCAGAAGAAGAACGGCCCAATCCGAGAGATGGTGAGGTGATCATTTTTAGTGATCACATGAACCGTGGCTTCTCACCGCATGGCTCAAAGTTCTTCAAAGAGGTCCTCCATTTTTTCAAACTCCACCCTCAAGATATCGGGCCCAACTCCATATCTAACATTTGTAACTTCCAAGTGCTCTATGAGGTATATCTTCAACAAGAGCCAACCGTGGAATTGTTCAGAGAATACTTTTATCTGAACTCGCAGAATGAGTGCACCAACGGACTTAGTTTAGAACTTGGAGGTATATCAATCCAGCGCCGGCAGGGTGCCGTCTTTCCCCTTATTGTCTTACCAAGCCACCCAAAGGACTGGAACCAGACTTGGTTCTACTGCCAGGACACTTCATCAGCAAACGAGAAGCCCCTGCCGGGTTATCGCCTCGATCGCCTTGACTCCAAGTTCGCGCTTCCTGATAAGCTGACTGTCGCTGAACGCAAGAGGCTGATTCCATCCATCAAAAGGATCAAGGCTGTGTTGGGGAACGGGTTAACTAGAGTTGATCTGACCTACTGCTGGATCTCATGGCGGGTCATCCCTTTGAGCCGCCGGTCAAAGCTGATGTATGAGTATGGTGGAGGCCCGGATGACTCCCTTCGTCACAGCCCCATTCAATTCACAGAGGAAGATATTGTCTCAACGTCAACTCTTCCGGTGAATGGGAAATATGAAGATTGAAGTGTTGTCGGGTTAAACCCCTTCTGTCAGCTTAACCCGGTTCCAGAAGTAAGGATGCCATTATTTATCTCTTTTGTATTTCTCCAGTAGTATTGTTTTACTACTTGCCTGACTCTTTACCTTGTTTTTACCTGTCTGCGGGCCAATTCTGACTTCTGGAAAGTTAAGTATGACCACGAGGCGGCGAAGAAAGCGAAAGCCGCCGCCATAAACGCCAAGAAAACGACCCGGAGGTTAAAAAAGAAGAAAAAGAGTACCGCTGAAGACCTGATGAAGCGTGATGATACATTTGACTCGGAGGTAGCCCTTGATTCCCTTGGCCCACTTTTTAACAATCTTATTGACACTGATCATTACCAGGATGACACTGGGGCCAGTCGGGCCGGGGAAGCAGAGGTTACTTTCATTTCCTCCGACTTAGAGCCCTTACCAAGACACAAAGTTCGACGAGTGATCCATAAAGTAAGGTTTTCTAACCCTTTAGCTCACTTGGATCCCAACTTTTGTTTGAAAAAGCAGCAACATGAAAGCCGCGTCAAGCTGGGATTGAAGATGAACCGACTGTCATTCTTCAACAAACTCCTCGGAAACGTCTGAATGAGGTTTACTTATTTCTATCTTTAACTCTATTTAATGGATCCTTCTCCTTGAATTTCTTTTAACTCTATTTTATCCTTTTAGGAGGTGTCTCGCTCTTCTGGCGACTCATCGCAGACGCAATTCCCGGCTTTCAAGACTGCTCCCGGGTAATCAGAAATCCTCCTTTCTTTCGGGTTTGTTCAATTGTATATTTATACTGACAACCCTGCAACATTTTTTCTTAGTGTCCAAGCTAAATCCAAGAAAGCGAAGGCAGCTAAGCCGGTGGAAGACCCGCCGGCGCTGGCATCTGATCTGGCTAGGCCTTCTTCTCCGTTAACTGACGCTCCAGAAGATGCGCCTGTTGACACCGAAGCAAATCCTCCTGAGCCGTCATTTGACGAAACCACTGTGAACCCTTCCACAACCGGACCATCAAGCTCAGCCAACCCGCCGTCTCCGTCTACACAAGATGGTCAGATTACCGGGAGCCGCTTTATTGAACCGGGGAACCCAACCGTGCTGGCTCGGTGTACAGCAAAACAAGAGGCATTGGAGAGGCAGAAAGTTCGCTTTGACATTGCCAACTATGACCGGCTCAATGCCAATGATATTTTATACGGCTATCTCAACCATGTACACTCCAGCCGCGACTCTGAGATTGAAATGGTCAAACAACTGCAGTTGAAATATGAGGTATGTTTTTCCGTCTTATCTGTATTCCTTCAGCCGCCAAGTCTTCAGATTATGAGAGAACCGGAATGACCTGTAGACTTTTAAAATATAGGCTGAGACCTTTACCTTTGAAACTTTTCTTGACTTTAATATATCAAAGCTTCACCTGTAGTCCCTAAGGGCCGTTCATTTTGATAATAAATGAACCGGTACTTTAAATTGTTTGGTTCCGTATTCAAAAGACTTAATATTCCAGCTTAACCTTTGAGTAACTTGCTGAACTACATACATTAGCCCCCAAGTGCCAAGTGTTGTTACTTTGTAAGGTACTTGAGACTTAAATATGTCTGCAGAGTCGTAGAAATTTGATTTGGCATACATTAGCCCCCAAGTGTCAAGTGGTTTTTTGTAAAGTACTTGAGACTTGAATCTTGATTTTTAAAGTTGAAACCAAATCTTGACTCATCTGAATGTTTTGCAGAATGCATTATCTGAATTGAACTCTCAATTGACTGACGCGAAGATCCAGCTAGCGAGTCAGGAGACAGAATCAAATCCGCTAACTCCAAACTGCAAATAAGTCTCTCTGCAACGGAAAATTTAACGACCAGCTTTGCTGCCAAGAAGAAAACTTGGGAAGAGGAAAAAACGCTTCTGACCCAACGTGCTGAGACGGCCGAAACAGCTCTGAAAGAGATTTCAACAGAGTTGAACGGGTTACAGGGCCGGGTGTCTCAAATGGTAGCTGCTATCTTTGGTAAGCTGTCTGACTTTAACATTTGTGTGCTTTTTTGCCGATCCGGAGTATAATCCGCCAAATGACTTTGCGTGTAAAATTTATGCAGGTCCTCGAAGCAAAAATCTGGGCCAAGACCCGTCGATTAAACTGAAGGCAGTATATACTTTGGTTGAACAACTATATATTGGCGCACAGTGGGCTCTAGCCGCCATCTCTCCTGCTAATCAAGGACCTAGCCGGCTCGGCAACATCCTGAAGAAACTGTCCATCCTTCCTGCCAACAAGGTTGTCAGAATCGCGATTCTATTGTACGATTGTACGACTTTACGATCCAAACTGAGCCCTCTGATTCTATGATTTTGGTTCATAGAATCTACGTTTTTACGATCCTGGTAGTTAAGATTCTACGATTTGCGATCCTTCCATCGGACTTCCGATCCGATTCAGAATCATGATTCTGACAACCTTGCCTGCCAGGTTTCAAGAAGTAAAACGCTCCTACGCGCGAGCCAGAGCTTTGACTGCCCTGAGATGCTCCAAGGCTTGGGTGCCAGACCTAGACCCGGCGGACGTGGCCATAGGCTATCCCACCATGAAGGAAGACGGGTCTCCTTTTGATCAGGATGACTTCATGGCTTGCGTGCGCGGATTCCGGCCTCAGGCAACTAGCCTTGGAGATGATACCAATGTTGATAAATACCAGCCGGGTTTTGATAGTGAGAATAAGAAGATGGCCACTCCCTCATACAAGGTAACATATTTGATCCCACCAGTGAGAGAAGACACATTTGCCCCGGAAGTTGACCCGGTCGGCCTGATCGACGACGAAGCCGAATTTGTCGCCGTGAATGGTTTTGATTGGTCAAAACCCAACTTCCAGCCAATAGAAGATGGTGAACCAGCGAGGGAGGAACAATGATCATCTTCATGTGCTTATAAAGCCTTGTAATAACTTAGTTGTGAAAATAATGTATGCTTTGCTTATGCCATCGCGCATAAAACACTTTTTATGTGAGTCTGTTTCCTGATGCCAATGTATGCATCGTATTTAATGTTTGTTTCTGCAATGTTTGAACTCTGTTCCTATAAATACAAAGAAAAGACTGGCTTGGCGGCTTAGAACCAAACGGGTTAAAACACCCAATTTATAGCCAATACGTTTACCATAGTAAGAACCAGGGACAGATATAAATAAAGGACAAGGGCTAACTGTTTAGTTAATGCAGTAGGTAAGTGTGTATAAGTAATAACCATACCTTGTCCCTTTTGATCCATAGACCGCCGGTTTAAATAACCCGGGTGATGAATTTGATAATTCAATCTTTATGAGAAGCCAATGCTTTTTTGAATACTCAATGATTACTACACCTCGGTAGGTTGCACCTTTTGATCTGTAAGCCGCCGGTGTGAATGACCCGGGCGGCTGTGTTGTCAAATAGTCGAGCCGGTGAAGAAGACCAGGCTAATTGTTTGTAATATTGAAACAACAAAAAACTAAAAGGAAAGCAACAGATAATAAGCATAATTTAACCCTGTATTCAAAAGGTTGGAGGTTTCTGATTCGAATACGATCAGTAAACCGTACCAAAGGGGTTAAGCTAAGGTTCGAATACGACCATATAGCCCCCAGTGGCTTTGGCGTTGTGCCGATCAAGAGGGTACCGGCAGCTATGTTCTCTTTGGTTCGAATACGACCTATGTTTGAACAGGAAGCCCCCAAATGACCTCTTGAGAGGTTTTTAATGACCCTGATTCGAATACGATCCAAGTCAGACCCAAAAGGGGTTAAGCTATGATTCGGATACGATCAAGAAGCCCCCAAGTGAGTTTGGCCTTGAGCCGATCAAGAGGGTTACGACAACTATGTTCTCTTTGCTTTCAATACGACCTATGTTTGAACAGGAAGCCCCCAAGTTACAATGAGATTGCAGCTAGATTCGGATACGATCATAAGCTGGACCAAAAAGGTTAAACTTGATTCATATATGATCAGCTCCTTAATAGTCATTTGAAAAATAAGAAATAACAAAGATGCATAATCTTTGAAAAGAAAAGAGACCGTTGGTCTTACTTTATTGCTTAACATGGTATGTACAATGTTAAAGTATGTACATGATGAGATCCGGCGGCTCAGGTGTAGTATGGCCGAAGTTGAGCAATATTCCACGACCGGCGGGTCTCTTCCTCCGACTTACGTGAGTTTTGGTGCTCTCGAACATCAATGAGGTAATATGACCCGTTGTTTAAGTTCTTACTGACCACAAAGGGTCCTTCCCAAGGTGAGGATAACTTGTGTGCATCTGAAAGATCCTGAATGAGCCGGAGCACCAAGTCGCCTTCCTGAAAAGTCCTGGACTTAACCCGGCGGCTGTGATAATGGCGTAGGTCCTGTTGATAAATTGCTGACCGGGCTGCTGCTAAGTCTCTTTCTTCATCCAACAAGTCAAGACCATCCTGTCTGGCTTGTTCATTATTGGCTTCAACATAAGCCGCCACACGAGGCGAGTCATGAGGATGTCACTAGGCAACACTGCTTCTGCTCCATAAACCATGAAGAAAGGTGTGTAACCTGTAGACCTGTTAGGGGTGGTGTTGATACTCCACAACACCGAGGGTAATTCCTCTACCCAACAACCCGGCGTTCACTGTAAAGGAACCATAAGCCGGGGTTTGAGCCCTTTCAAAATTTCTTGATTGGCTCTCTCAGCTTGACCATTGGATTGAGGATGAGCTACAGAAGAAACATCAAGCCGGATGTGCTCTCGTTGACAAAACTCCTCCATAGCCCCTTGGGACAGATTAGTGCCATTGTCAGTGATAATACTGTGTGCAAAACCAAAATGGAAGATCACCTTTTTCATGAACTGAACCGCCGTGGCCGTGTCACACTTACTCACAGGCTCTGCCTCAACCCACTTGGTGAATTTATCAACTGCCACCAGGAGATGTGTCTTTTTATCCTTAGACCTTTTGAAAGGTCCCACCATGTCAAGCCCCCAGACCGCAAAAGGCCAAGTGATTGGAATCATCCGGAGCTCTTGAGCCGGCACATGCGCTCGTCGTGCAAACTTTTGACATCCATCACATCTACTGACCAGATCTTCTGCATCAGCGTGAGTCGTTAACCAGTAAAAACCGTGACGAAACGCCTTGGCCACCAAAGATTTTGACCCGGCGCGATGACACCAATCGCCTTCATGGATCTCACAAAGGATTTCTTGACCTTCTTCGGGGGAAACACACCGCTGAAACGCTCCGGAAACACTATGATGATATAACTCTCCATCCGAAATCGTCATTGACTTAGACCGCCGGGTTATCTGTCGAGCTAGGGTCTCATCCGCTGGCAACTCTCCCCGAGTCATGTAAGCCAAGAACGGTACTGTCCAATCTGGGATGACATGAAGAGCCGCCACCAACCGCGCCTCCGGGTCAGGAACAACTAAATCTTCTTCTGTGGGCAACTTGATAGAGGGATTATGCAAAACATCCAAAAAGGTGTTAGGCGGCATCGGCTTACACTGAGACCCCAACCGGCTTAAGGCATCAGTCGCTTCGTTCTTTCGACGATCAATGTGCTCCACCTGATAACCTTGAAAATGCCCTGTAACAGCATCAACCTCCCGGCGATAAGCCGCCATGAGAGGGTCCTTTGAATCCCACTTGCCAGATACCTGTTGAGCCACTAGATCTAAGTCGCCAAGACATCTGACCCAACTCAAACTCATCTCTTTCGCAACTCGAAGACCATGGAGCAAGGCTTCATACTCTACTGCGTTGTTGGTGCAAGGAAACATTAACCGTAACACATAACAAAATGTGTCACCTCGTGGAGAAGTTAACACAACTCCAGCCCCCGAGCCTTCCAACTATTTGGACCCATCAAAATGAATAGTCCAATATGTGTTGTCTGGTTTCTCTTCCGGCATCTGCATCTCTGTCCAGTCATTGATGAAGTCAATCAGTGCCTGAGATTTGATCGCGGTACGCGGCACATACTTCAACCCATGAGACCCAAGCTCAATTACCCACTTGGCGACTCGCCCAGTGGCTTCTTTGTTTTGAATGATGTCTCCCAAAGGAGCAGAGTTGACCACAGTGATCGGGTGACCCTGGAAATAATGTTTAAGCTTCCAGCTTGCCATTAATACCCCATATATGAGTTTCTGCCAATGCGGATATCGTTGCTCGGATTCAATCAACACCTTACTAACGTAGTAAACCGGCCGTTGAACCAGATGTTCCTTGCTAGCCTCCTTGCGCTCCACCACAATAGCCACACTAACAGCCCGTGAGTTGGCGGCCACATATAATAACAGTGGCTCTTTTTCAACTGGACCAGCAAGAACCGGCGGCTCAGCAAGCTGTGTCTTCAGATCCTCAAAAGCAGTATTTGCAGCATCACTCCAAATAAAAGCATCTGTTTTCTTCATCATCTGATACAAAGGCATTGCCTTCTCCCCTAACCGGCTTATGAACCGGCTCAAGGCAGCAACACGACCCGCCAGCCACTGAATGTCATTGATGCACGTTGGTTTGGCTAAGGACGTAATTGCTTTGATTTTCTCCGGGTTAGCTTCAATACCTCGGTTGGACACCAAAAAACCCAAGAGCTTGCCAACTGGGACTCCAAAAACACACTTGGTCGGGTTAAGCATCATTTTGTAGATCCGGAGATTATCGAAAGTCTCTTTCAGATCTGTGACCAAGGTTTCCTCCTTCCTGGATTTTACCACTGTATCATCCACGTAAGCATGAACATTGCGCCCAATTTGATCATGAAGACAATTCTGCACATACCGTTTGTAAGTCGCCTGGGCACTCTTAAGCCCAAAAGGCATAGATACATAGCAAAAAGCTCCAAAAGGAGTAATAAAAGCTGTCTTCTCCTGATCCTTGACCGCCATCTTAATCTGATGATAACTGGAATAAGCATCCAAGAAGCTCAAACGTGCACAAGCCGCCATAGCATCAATGATCTGATCAATACGGGGGAGAGCAAAAGGATCAACCGGACAAGCCTTGTTCAGATCGGTGTAATCCACGCACATACGCCAGGTGCCATTCCTTTTAAGTACAAGCACCGGGTTAGCTAACCACTCTGGGTGAAAGACCTCTACAATGAACCCGGCCGCCAAGAGCCGGGCCACCTCCTCTCCAATGGCTTTGCGCCTTTCTTCATTGAACCGTCGGAGAAACTGTCTGACAGATTTGAATTTTGGATCAATATTAAGAGTGTGCTCAGCGAGTTCTCTTGGGACACCCGGCATGTCTGAAGGTTTCCATGCGAAGATGTCCCGGTTCTCACGGATGAAATCGATGAGCGCGCCTTCCTATTTCGGATCCAAGTTTGCACTGATGATGAACTGCTTGGATGAGTCGCCAGGCACAAAGTCAACCATCTTGGTGTCATCAGCTGATTTAAATTTCAACACCGGCTCATGCTCTGTTGTTGGTTTCTTTAATGACGTCATGTCTGCTGGGTCAACATGATCCTTATAAAACTTTAACTCCTCTGTTGCACAAACAGATTCAGCATAGGCGGCATCACCTTCTTCACACTCCAAGACTATTTTCCGGCTCCCATGTACTTTAATGGTGCCCTTGTGACCCGGCATCTTGAGCTGTAAATACACATAACACGGCCGAGCCATGAACTTGGCATAAGCCGGCCGTCCAAACAGAGCATGATATGGACTTTTGATCTTAACCACCTCAAAGGTTAACTTTTCTGCTCTGGAGTCATACTCATCCCTAAAGGCTACTTCCAGTTCAATCTTACCAACTGGGTATGCCGATTTACCAGGTACCACACCGTGAAAAATAGTGTTGGATTGTTTAAGATTTTTATCAGTCAATCCCATTCGGCGGAACGTCTCATAGTAGAGGATGTTGATGCTGCTCCCTCCATCCATGAGCACCTTAGTGAACTTGTATCCACCAACCTGAGCTGCCACTACCAAGGCCAATTGACCCGGATTATCAACTCGGGGTGGGTGATCCTCTTTGTTCCACACAATGGGCTGCTCTGACCAACGTAGATAACGCGGAATCGCTGGCTCAACGGAATTGACGACCCTCTTGTGAAGCTTCTGGTCCCTCTTGCATAAACTAGTGGTAAATACATGGTATTGCCCACTACTCAGCTGTTTTGGGTTGCTTTGATAACCGGATTGTTGCTACTGATTACCTTGGCCGGGTTGTTGATTATATCCTCATTGGTTACCAGGATGGCCTTGACCGTGAAAACCTCCTCCACCTGAACCGGCGCCCGGGCCGTGAAAGCCGCCTCCTCCTGAGCCGCCACTTGGGCCGTGACCTCCATCAAACGCGTTTGAATTTTTAAACGACTTCATGATCGTACAACCTTTCCACAGGTGGGTGGCTGGCTTCTCCCGGGTGCCGTGTCTTGGACAAGGCTCATTCAATAATTGCTCAAGGGTGGGACCTGACCCACCCGACCGAGGGGGCTGTCTGCCCTTGCACCGCTGCTTACCGCCCTGTGCATTGGTGTTAGCAACAAACTCATCAGCCTTACATTTATTACCTCCCTGATTTGCCGGGTTATGCTGGTGACCCTTGCCGTTGCCCGTCTTCTTTCCCTTCATTGCCTTTTCTTCGTCAGACACCGGGTCCTTGGTAGTATCAGAATCAGCATACTTGACGAGAGCCGCCATCAATGTTCCCATGTCATTACAGTCATGCTTGAGCCGCCCCAGCTTCTGCTTAAGAGGTTCAAAACGGCAATTTTTCTCCAACATCAAGACTGCTGAGCCGGCATCCATCTTATCAGACGAATGTATTATCTCCTTGACCCAGCGAACCCAATGTGTTGTGGATTCACCATCCTCTTGCTTGCAATTGGTTAGGTCCACAATCGACATAGGATGCTTACACGTGTCCTTAAAATTCTGGATGAACTGGGCCTTCAACTCCGCCCATGAGCCGATAGAATTGGGTGGCAATCCCTTCAACCAAGTACGAGCCGTTCCATCTAACATCATGGTGAAATACTTGGCCATTGCAGCATCACTGACCTCCAATAACTCGGTAGCCATCTCGTAACTCTCAATCCAAGCCCCAGGCTGTAGGTCAGCTATGTAATTAGGCACTTTACGAGGCCCCTTGAAGTCTTTTGGCAAACGCTCATTACGTATAGCCGGCACCAAGCAAGGCACACCTCCGGTTCTTGTGGCCACTCCTGCCTCGACCGAGGTTGCTGGATAAGCCGGCAAAGTTTGATGAGCCGCCTGATCTGCTGCCATTTGAGTTGCTCGTTCTGCCTCTTGACGAATCCGCTCCTGGTCCGCCAAGTTGAGGGCTCCAGCCCGCACTGGCTCATGCCTATATGGCCGGTTGTAGCGTTGAGCATTGCTTGACATCTCTGCGGACTCCATATGCCTACTGTAACTCGGGCTCCGGCTTGGGTGAGGGGTTGAATGGATCATGTCTCGACTGTAGGAGTACGCATCCTCCTGTGCCAGAGCTGTTTGAAGAAGTTCTCTTACCTTCCGTGTTTCAATTGCCGCCGGTGAGTCACCTTCCATGAGAAGAGCCGCCAGACGAGCCGATGCTGCGATGAGGTTTTCCAAACACTACAAAAAAATAGACTTCCGTGATGATATGTGTTTGTCACAGTAGGTCGCTTTTTTTGTCATGCATGTACATCCGTGACAAATTTATGACAGAATCAAGATAGTCATACCTGTGTTGTCGTAGAAGTGTTCCATGACATTACCAAAATTATCATCACTGAAGTGTCCACTTCCATGACGATAAATCGCGCGTCACAGAAGTGCTTTCGTCAAGGGTGACCGACATGTGGCATCCACCGTAACGGAACGTCGTTAAGCTATCGGGTTGGGTTTTGAATCCGATAACCCATTAACAGCCCCGACCAATGGGGATGTTCCACGTGTAAAATCATCATTGGCTAGAGGAAACACGTGTCGGCTCATCGTCGGGAGAGATGTCATCCACTCACTGGACAGAAGGCGCCTATGATACGTCGACACGTGGCATGACCCAACAAGTTTAAATGGGCCGGCCCAACTAGAGGCCCACAAGATTTTGCGGACCATAATGGGCCGGCCCAGCTAAAGGCCCACGAAATTTTGTGGACCATAATGGGCTGGCCCATCTAAAGGCCCACAAGATTTTGCAGGCCATAATGGGCCAGCCCAGGTAAAGGCCCACGAGATTTTTTTGTGCCATAATGGGCCGGCCCAGGTAAAGGCCCACAAGATTCTTGTGGGTCATAATGGGCCGGCCCAGCTAAAGGCCCATGAGATTTCGCCAACATTAATGGGCCGGCCCAGCCGTAGGCCCACAAGATTTTGAGGACCCTAGTAGGCCGGCCCATTAACTGGCTGCCATGTTTTCGGCCAAATGCCGGCCCATATTTGATACGGTCCATTAATGGCCTGCCATGCGCCGGGCCTAATAGTGGCCCATATGAGATCCGGCCCGTTAAAAGCCTACCATGTTTTGGGCCAAATTACGGCCCAGATCAGGTCCGGCCCTTTAAGAGGCTTTGGGCTCAATTATGGCCCATATCAGATTCAGCCTGTTAACGGGACACTATGCTTTTGGGCCCACTTGCTAAAGGCCCACTTAGTAATTCGGCATGATATTAGTTTTGGCATGTTAAGGGTCCGTTTAACATTTCGGCCCTATATTAAATTCGGCCTGTTAAAAGCCTGTCATATAGTTGGGCCTAACTACGGCCCGGTTTGCATCCGGCCTGCTCGCAACCGATATCTGATTGGGCCAAACAAGGACCCAGACAATTTTGGCCTGCTAAAAGCCCGTGATTTGATTCGCACAATCATGGGCCGGGGTTCATTTCGGGCTGCTGCGTAACTAGTAGGAATTATGAACAAACCTACTCTATACAATCAAGAAATTACGGCATAGTAACTAAGAATAAACCTACACTACACAATAAAGGATTTAAGGTATATTACATCCACTGGGCATCAAAGTTCGCCACCAGTGATCATAAAGCACAACGAAGAAGCAGATTACAAAAACTAGGCACCATTGCAGCGTAAAAAATAATACTAAACCGAGACCACTTCCAAGACAGTCCAAGAAAGGTTAGCCTTGCGGAGGAACTGCTGCGCAAGCTACTGAGCAAGGCTGTGAGACCGGCCTAGCATGTCGGTCATTGCTTCCAAGTGTAGCTGTTTAGCGATGAGGTTCTCATTGGTGTTCTCCATAATCTTTCTTAGAGATAGGACTTCCAGTCGAAGTTGAGTTGCAGAATGCCTTTCTGCTAGAACTTGGGACTGAAGAAGTCGAACTGATTCAAACAACGAATTCTGTGAGCTTGTCTGACTGTTAGTCTCAAGTAACTTGAACAATGCATCAAGACAAGACTTTGGGGTTGTCTCGCTATCTTCAAGATGTTTTGCCTTCTTTGCTGCAATATATGTTGGGTTTGTCTCACAGCCTTCAGCAGACTTGTGCATGCCATCAGGCATATCTCCCTGAAACAAAGCAGAGAGATGCCAGGTTTTAAACGTGTATAAACAAAGATGATAACTATTCTGTCAATTCTATCCAATTTCAAATTAGAAAATAAAGAGTATGTTCAAAATATCAATAGCATAATTTGGCATTGTTCATAATGTGGGGAGCTTCACCACACTACTGGATTACCATGTCAACATAACAAGCATAGACGAAGGGCAAAGAAAATCATTGTATCTATTTTGGATAATGTGCATGGCATGTTGTTCATATCATCAGCCACATCAGTAAGATAAAACAGGAGATGACAAGGTGCAAACGTGGGCTGCTTCACCACACACTGGATTATAGATCCACAAAAACAAGCATACATATAGGGAGTATTAAGTAATGTGCATGGTATGAATAAGGAATTTGGTTTTACAAGTAAAACTTAGAACTTACGGTTCTTACGAACATGCATTTTGGTAGAAATAGCAAACTAAACAGAAGTAAACGATAGGGAGTATGAGCAAATTAAACAATAGTTGAGGATAAAGGCTTTAGAAGGACTGACTTACATTAACAATTAACACCGACTTTATAATGCCCTTCTCCATGCAAGGGAAGGATAACTCAAGAATTTCAGCATAGAATCTTCTTCATAAGCATTGCCTGTACTCTACATTTTGTAGAGAGTAATTATAGATATGATAATACTGGAAGGGATAGAGGATAATGAAGATAAGATGCAGATTGATGCTACATAATCAACTACCAATCCCTGGAAGTACAAGCGTTAGAGGACAAAATGTACTGACAAGAGCAATGGGCTACACTTCTGCACTGGCATTGTCTGTGTATTCTACTTGTTGGTAAGATTAAATATAGATCTGATCTTTTTTAGTAAATGGTGGGCGAGGGAGATAAGATGCAGAATGCTACAAAATGAACCAATCCCTCTTCCCATAATACAAGAGTGTTTTGAACACCGGTGTACTGTACAAAACGTTCTTATATTATGGGACAGAGGGAGTAGCTGTTAATGTAAGTACAGTGATAGACCACGTTTAGTCCTTACAAGACGACTGCAGAGCTAAACCTCTTCAAAAGCATTGGGTTAATTCTAAATTTATGTAAGAGTCCATACGGATCTTATAATGTCCACCAAATGGAGGATTACGAGGCTAACATGTGGAGTGATGCTACATAATCAAACATCTATGAAAGTAAGTATAGTCATACAGGGCAAGAGGTACTCGCAAGAGCAATGCAGTGTGGAGTATAGTTGCGAGATTCTGTGGTCCATTGAGAATGAATGTTCTTCTGCTAACAATTTTCATACAAGTGAGACATTAAGGCAAATGCAGAAATGTAGTTCAAATTGTGATGTGATATCATAGACAGTACCTTACGCTGCAGCCGAGACCAATGTGTAACAAGATTATTCCAGTCACCGTCGGATAAATGTAGCACCGGAGACTTTACAGAAATTTTGTTCAGAGGCTTGCCATCGAAGTGCGCTTGCCTCAGGTAGGAACGATACTTCATCAACGAGTGCTGAAAAGCACAACCAACCCTTGCTCGTCATCACAATCCAGTTTGCGCCTCGCCTATTTAAAAGAATGAAATCTTGTGTCT